>CM068968.1:44692609-44725816 GCA_035128595.1 Eptatretus atami
GGCGAGAGAGAGAGAGAGAGAGAGAGAGACAGAGAGAGAGATATGGAGAGATGCCACCGATATCGTGTCAGTAATTGTTGGAGCAACGGGAAAGATGTGGCAACGTTGAAGAATCCAACTGAGATTTTTCAACTGCAATGCATATTAGCAATGTACGTGATGAAGAAGAATCCTGTTGATATTTTTCTTTGGAATAGCTGGAAACACTTCTCCTTTTAGCAATAGAAGCAAAAATTGAATATAATTTCTCTGGTGGCTCTGGAAACAAATTTCTCTGGAACCAAACAAGCAATATATTATGTACAACACTCCTCCGAGCTCCCACCCCCTTCCTCCATCCACTGGCATGATTAATAGTAAGATCATCATTTGAAAAGTTGATTTTTAAACTTACCCTGTGCATTCACCTGCCCAAGATATGACCTGCCCATCGGTATTTAGAAGCTCCCAAACCAGATACAGTGTCTCCCTCCAACTATCTCATTGTGCAAAGGCACACCCCTTTCTCTCAGGTACTTTTGCACGTATTTTCAGCTTGTTTTTGAAGCTTTGTGAGCCATTGGAGGGAACAATCCCTGTCGTGCACTCACAATAGCAGTTCACCTGCCCCGAAGATCCTTGTTTCTATGGGTTTCTACGCATACGGACGCAGTATTCTGGGACGGATTACATCATTGTGCAAGTCCTGTTTTCCAGTTTATCCAAAATGCCTCAATATACGAATCCACGAACAAGTATCCCTTCTATGTGGTTCATCGTAGGGAACACTTTCCTCATCCTAAAATATAAGGAGACAGAAGAACCTCAAAGATCAAGAACTCGGGAGATTCGTCGGAATTCCCACCAGATCAGTACCCCTTTAGTCTCTACTTCTTACCTTTCAAACACATCTTCATTACACGGAGTGAAAACAAGTGGAAATGTCAGGAACAAATCCCAATGTGATGTTGAAGAGCGTGATCGACATGGATATGAACAATCGTGTGGTGTGGATGGGAAATGTCCCCGTCCTGTAATGGAACGGACAGAACAAGCTCCTCTATGAGCGTTAAATAATTATTATTCATAAAATAAAAACAATCATTTGGTGCTTTGGTCGATCGGACTCAGTTTAAATGAGTTTTCATCTTTACAATGTTTATCTTTTTATTATTGTTGCTATGATTATTATTATTATTATTATTATTATTTTGACTTCATTTGTTTGTTTTACAAGAATTGTTTCTCTTTTTAGAAACAAAATGCTCTGAGTTTGTGCTTTGAAAATAATTAATAAAACACTTTTTAAACCTGATTATTATTATTATTATTATTTTTTTTGGTGTTATTAATACTGTAGTAGTGGGGCAACTTAGCATAACAATTGTGCATTTTGTTAAGAAAGCACCAAATTTGGCACACTAGTAGCCTATCATATTATGAACAGATTTGGATATTGGGCCATCTCAAATTCAGCCGCTGATGGCTGTGGCAGCCATTTTCCACTGCCATAAAAAATTTGAGATGGCACAATATCCAAATCTGTTCATAATATGTTAGGCTACTAGTGTGCCAAATTTGGTGCTTTCCTCACAAAATGCACAATTGTTATGCTATATTTAGCTAAGTTGCCCCACTATATGTCATTATTACTTTGGATGTGTGAAAATTCAAAATGGAGAAAATGTTTATTACTTGGCGAAAAAAAGTGCCAACTATGTTGCTCTGTGGCGTTTGTCTTTGTCACACGATTTTTGGCCACGGTTTTCAAGCAATAGTTCTGAAGTTTTTTGGTTATGTACAGTAGGTGACCGGTAATTGGAAAGTGGTTCTAATGGCCAAGGCAGCAGCGCTTAATTTTGGTGAAGATCCCAATCCAGATCCGGATCTGAGAATTTTTTAACTGATTCTTCACCATTGAGAGATGGCGACAAAAATGATAGAGCACAATATCTCAAAAGGTTACAGGTGGATTCACACGAAACTTGGTGGACAGGTTGGATGTGTGACGAGGATGAATCGATTCAATTTTGGTGACCATCTGAATCCGGATCCGGATATGAGAATTATTTAATTTACACTGATTTTTTTTCACCATTGAGAGGGGATAAAAACGATTTTGCATGATATCTCAAAAGGATTTGGTGTGTGTGTGTGTGACAAGGACTAATTGCTTCAATTTTGATGAAGATCTCAATCCAGTTCTGGATACAAGAATTATTTAATTTCTAACTGATTCTTCACCATTGAGAGATTGGGCCAAAAAAAGATGAATAGCATGATATCTCAAAAAATTGTGGATGAGTTGTGACAAAACTAGGTGGATGAGTTGGTTAGGTGACAAGAACAAGCTGTTTCGATTTTGGTGAAGGTCTGGATTCAGATCTGGCCTATCAGTGGGATATAAAATGTAAACTGTTCAGCCTGGTGGAGGTATGCTCTCTACTGAGTACCGTTCCGTTTCGCCAAGTTTTACTCTGAGTGATTTTTCATTTTGTTGTTTTTCTGATTATTTACCATGTTATTTGTTTTTTTTAAAATCACTTTTGTAAGAATTGCTTTGTTTTATAAACAAAATGTTTTTTTTCTGTTTTGGTAAAAAGGAATCAAAATGTTTTTTTGAAACATCCTCACTTGTTAATGTTTTATCACTCAATTTAACTTGAATTGCTGGATATTTTTAAAGGAGAAGCCGCTTCAATTTTTGGGTATGTCCTTACTGCCATCCGTCCGTCCATCTATCCGTCAAAAATGAAGAAGAATCACCTTTACAACCCACCGTGTTTAATTCGAAAGTGTTCCAAAGGGTAATTCTAGAGGATTTTAAAGGGGAATTCCAGAGGATTATAAAGGGTAATTCTAGAGGGTTCCAAGTGGTAATTTTAAGTGGTTCTAAAGGATAATTCTAATGGGTTCTCAAAGGTAATTCTCGAGGGTCCTAAAGGGTTCTTGAGGGTAATTCTAAAGGCTAATTCTGGAGCGTCCTAAAAGAGTTCCTGAGAGTTTTAAAGGTTCTAAATGGTAAATCTAAAGGTTCTAAGGGGTAACTCTAGAGGGTCTAAGAGGTCCTAGGGAGTTCTAAAGGTAATTTGAGAGGGTCCTAAATAGTTCTAGAGGTTCTAAAGGTAATTTTAAAGGTTTCTCAAGGGTATTATAAAGGTGATTCCAAAGGGTTCTAAAAGGTCATTCTCGAGGGTCCAAAAGGGTTCTAGAGAGTTCTAAAGAAGAATTTTAAAGGGTTCTAAAAAGGGTCATTCAAAGGGTTCTAAAATGTAATTCTCAAGGGTTTGAGAGAGTTCTAATGGTTCGAAGGTAATTCTAGAGATTATAATGGTACTTTTAAAGATTCTAAAGGGTAATTCTAAGGGGTAATTCTAAATGGTTCTAAGGGGTACTCTAAGTGGTTCTAAAGGTAATTCTAAGTGGTTCTAAAGAGTAATTCTAAAGGGTTCTAAAGTAATTCTAAAGGGTTAAAAGTGTAATTTAAAGGGTTCTAAAGAGTAATTCTAAGGGGTTCTGAAGGGTAATTCTCGACGGTAATTCTAAATGGTTCTTAAGAGCAATTTGAGAGGGTAATTATTGAGGGTAATTCTAAAGGGTAATTCCAAGTGGTTCTAAAGGTTAATTTTCGAGGGTAATTCTAAATGGTTCGATGTGGTTCTAAAGGGTAATTATCGACGGTAATTCTAAATGGTTTTAAAGGGTAATTCTAAATGATTCTAAAAGGGTCATTTTAAATGGTTCTGATATGAAAGGTTTTGTTCGTTTCTAGGTTTCATTAATTTTATACAAAAATGCCAAACTGAACCGCTTCTTTCTGACACAGGTGTGATTTTATCATTAATACACTGATAAAATGTGAACCTAGAAAGCTTCCCAAAATGAAAACCCCATCCGTATCGGCTTGGTACTCGATCATATCTTCATGAAAACACCAGCTTAAAATAAAATGTAACATTTATTAATCTGTTCTAATTTTCATATTTGTTGAAAATTTTAAAACAAAAGCTGAAATGGTGAACTAGAAAGCATTTCAAAATGCAAGCGGACAAAATAAAGAAACACCCAAATGATTACAAAACCGGCCGTCTCACGCTGACGCGCAGTGGACAGACTATGGAGGCCTATTTGTACTCACTGAGACTTTATCTTTTGATATTTTTACCCAATTATTAATCATTATTCTTCGTATTCTTATAATAAAAGATTTGTTAAAAATTTGATGATGAAAGCTCAAATAGAAAAAAAAGTTGATGCCTGGACACACGCACGCACACACGCACGCACACACACACACACACGCACGCACACACTTTCATGTCATTCCGTGGTGGATAGGCTAGTAAAGAAAGCATGATCTCAAAACGATCCTGTTCATCACCTGACGCACCAGATGTACAAGTTAGGATTAAAACGAGCACAGGATGTAAACAAAACAAGGAAAATGTGTCCAAGAGCCGCGTCCTAAAGGCAATAAACAACAACAACTTCCGATATTCGTCACGTGCCTTGATGGAGCCAATAGCGAGACCGTCATGGAGGCTCCTGTTCATGACGAGAAAATCGTGTATTTACGAAATTACAACATATTAAATGGAATAATCTTTAAATAGTAACGTGAACTTTTCGAAACTTTAAAGCAAATGTCCGAATATATTTAAAAGTTCTGATAGACGCTCTCAAAAGGAACCCTCAATGCGAGGATGTGTACATGTGTTTAGTATTTAAGGAGATCCGGATCCTGTATATAAAAGAGCCGAGTCTTTAAGGTTTTGTCAGAAGAAGAAGAAGAAGAAAGAGATAGAGAAGAGAAGGAGAAGAAGAAAACAACAACAACGCAGAGCTCTCTGAGAGCCGCGTTCGAGACACGGCTAAAAGAGGCAATCAGAGATTGCAGACCCTTGCAAGGACTTCTTTTGTTTGAGTGGTGTATTTGTATAGGTTTTTGGGTAAATCCGATATGGCTGCCAAACCATGTGGCCTATGACATCATATGTGTGAACTTTTTGTTCCTTATGGACAGGCGGTCGTATGTGAAAGTTTCGTCTCGATCTGTTCAGCCATTTCAGAGAAGAGGATTTTTGAAGGTTTGTTTTCTTTAAATTAAAAAGACAATATGGCTGCCGAATCACGTGACCGTTTATTTTTTCTTCTGTAGACCATTTTATCCTAGATGACCCTCAAAAATGTTCATACTGCTGCGGATGTGGCGTTCTACATATGCAATTATGACGTCATAACGAAGGTACCTATGACATGAAAAAAAAAATCAAACCAATTCCCCATGAGGAGTACTTGCCGTGTGCCAAGTGTTTAAATTTTTTCCTTGATGCTTTTTTCCTTGATGTTTCAGAGATAAGAGGTCCAAAGTATTTCCGTTTTTACAACACGGCGACCACATCACGTGACCTATGACGTCATAATTTCCATTACGACATTCTGCATGAGTCGTCGCACCGATGGTGAAATTTCGTGTCAATCCGACAAACGGTTGCGGAGGAAAAACACGAAAGTTCTGTGCGGACAAACAACAGATAAACAAACAAATGAAAATCGTGCTTAGCACGACACTTGGTGAATAAGTTGACCTTTCCGTGTCGTGGTCCAAGCTGTAATGTCATGGAATGTGTGGTGTTTATTTGTTCGTACATTAATAAAATGACGCGACGTCCAAATAACAATTATCAGGTGCGCGTTGTCATGGTAACGGCAGCAGATTGAAATTTTTCACAACTCATTTAAAGCCACCATGTGACATTCAACAACTTATCATCGGTGCTTGTTGCCTTCATTCTGATCGTAGAAAATATTTGAAATACCTAGGAACATTGCTTTTCAACCAGCTAACGATCCCGTTATCAGGTTTGAAATATGTTGTAAAAAAAAAAAAAAGGATTTTATTATGTGTTTTTCATGTTTTGGGTGACCCTGACCTTGACCTTGGGCAAATTCGATCAAACTTTGTCACATGTTAATATTACATGCATAAATAGACAGTATAAGTTTCAATATAATAAGTGCAAAACTGTTTGAGAAATAGCCATGTGTAATTCACAAAATTCCCCATTGGTTTATAATGGCCGATAATATAAGTGATGCAGAATCCAGATCCTGATCTTGAACATCACCAAAAGTCACATATCTTTTTGCACTGTGGATTTCTATCAGCTGTTAAAATTTCATCCAAATCGGTTAAGAATTGTGACCTGTAGAACGAATAGAATTTTTTTAAATCACGCCAATAGCTAAAAACTTTGACGTCATACGCTTGCGAAACTGTGCATAATTTGTACTAACATGCATTTTAAAACATTTAGATATTCATTGAGTTTGTTTTGGCGAAGACAGGAAGTCGCTACGACTTCCGGTCACCGAGTTATGTCCAAAAATGTGTTTTCACGTTGTGTGATGTCACGTTGTGATGTTTAGTCCGACTAAGACGGGGTTTGGACGCGGACGCTCTCAGGTGGATTGCCTATCAGGTGTAAAAATTTAAGAACGACTGGTCCAGCCGTTTGGCTGTAGACGACCGGACAAACAACAAACAAGCAGTCATAGACTGGTACTTACGAAATCGTCACTATGACCTCTGACCTTGTCTAATAAAAGCTGTCTCGAGAGAAGGGAGCGACGCAAACCAGAAGTTTCTACGATGATTCTGTACCAAACCATCAAAAATCGTAACTTCGACCGAAGCAAAAATCTCCATTTCTCCACGCAATTATTTAATATTATTTTATCAAAGTCACAAAACCGTAATATTCGGCAATCCACCAACAATCTTTACATAATCCGACGGCTTAGCGAGTCAGGCATGCGACGATAATTTATTGGGATAAAAAAATGACTTTTAAACACCATCTTTATCGAAAACACCATTAGCGCACACACGGAAAACCTTTACGTGATCAACGACGCTCTGCTCGAGCGCGCTGCACCACATGACGACCCGTGATGCGGTGAGTGAATATTTTTATACAATCTTAAAACGTCTCCAAAACATCCGATTTTTACCAGAATTTCGACAACCCAGTGTTAAGCGTCCTAAGCGATCGCAAAAACCGAAGACAAATTAAAATCGAAGTTAAAACGAACTCGTAACGTCGAGCGAAGCAAAATACTCCATTTCTCCACATGAATTTACGGAATTATGTTTGACCTCACTGTGACCTTGACCTTTGACCGATTTTGACCAAAATCTAATCAGCGCTAGCCATCACCCTCCTGAATCACGTGGTGTAATTTGACATTGGTAGCTTCTTCCGTTCTCGAGTTATCGTGCCTACAAACAAACAAACAAACACACAAACAAACACACAAACAAACACACAAACAAGCAAACAGAAACGGAAGTGTATCAATATACTTACGAAATCTTTAGATTTCGTAAGTAACAAGCAGTCATAGACTGGTACTTACGAAATTGTCAACTTGACCTCTGACCTTGTCTAATAAAAGCTGTCTCTAGAGAAGGTAGCGACCAAACCAAGTTTCTACGATGATTCTGTACCAAACCATCAAAATCGAATGTTTGACCTCACTGTGACCTTGACCTTTGACCGATTTTGACCAAAATCTAATCAGCGATAGCCATCACCCTCCTGAATCACGTGTGTAATTTGACATTGGTAGCTTCTTCCGTTCTCGAGTTATCTGTACCAACCATCAAAAATCGAATATTTGACTTCACTGTGACCTTGACCTTTGACCGATTTTGACCAAATCTAATCGCACTAGCCATCACCCTCCTGAATCACGTGGTGTAATTTGACATTGGTAGCTTCTTCCGTTCTCAAGTTATCGTGCCTACAAACAAACAAAAAGCAGTCATAGACTGGTACTTACGAATCGTCAACTTGACCTCTGACCTGTCTAATAAAAGCTGTCTCTAGAGAAGGTAGCGACCCAAACCAGAAGTTTCTACGATGATTCTGTACCAAACCATCAAAAATCGAATGTTTGACCTCACCGTGACCTTGACCGTTGACCGATTTTGACCAAAATCTAATCAGCACTAGCCATCACCCTCCTGAATCACGTGGTGTAATTTGACATTGGTAGCTTCTTCCGTTCTCGGAGTTATCTGTACCAAACCATCAAAAATCGAATGTTTGACCTCACCGTGACCTTGACCGTTGACCGATTTTGACCAAAATCTAATCAGCGCTAGCCATCACCCTCCTGAACCACGTGGTGTAATTTGACATTGGTAGCTTCTTCGTTCTCGAGTTATCGTGCCTACAAACAAACACACAAAACCACTAACACTACAAACACTACAAACACTACAAACACTACAAACACTACAAACACTACAAAACACTACAAACACTACAAACACTACAAACACTACAAACACCACAACCACAAACACCACAAAACACCACAAACACCACAACACACCACAACACCACAAACACACAAACAACCACAAAACCAACACAACAACACACAAACACACAAACACACACAGGACGGAAGTCATCAATATACTTAACGAAATCTTTAGATTTCGTAAGTAACAAACCAAAACGGAACAGACCAACATACTTGACAAAATGAAGATTTCGCCAAGTAACAAACAAAAGGAGCAACCGGCACATCACGTGGAACATATTTTCTGGACAAAATGTAAAGAATATTTTGTGGTGGGGTAATTTTACATCTCTGGTGAGTACGTAATAAATAGATTGGAACTCGGAAGGGAAATCCTTTCGTGTCTGTGGGTGTATAGTTTAAGCTGAACTTGTCCGTCCTCCCTTCAACCCTCTTCCCCCCCTTCTCCGTCACAGCCGATTCTGTTCCTCAAGTTAAAGTGAAAAATCTGAAACGAGAATCGAGGGTTTTATTTCAATTCGAGTGATTGCGGTTACTCGCGGGATATTGTTAATCCTCGACTCGACTTCCTGGAAATCGATACACGTATTCGGCGTCTCGTGACATCGGGAGAAAGTTCGTGCCCGACCGACAAAGTGAGGCGACGAGGTGAAGCCCGGACGTGGTGTTGCTTCGTCCTGAGAGTCATGGAGCGAAATCCTTCGGGCTCCACCACCAGTCCGAGCTCCCCGGACTCCAATGTGGGGAACAGATGGGGCCCGGCAGCGGCTGCTGGATCTGCGGGTTCAGGATCCTGGATGTTCAGAACCTTCGTGATGGAGGCGACGACACGGACCAGGAACCAGGTACGGAGTTCCGTCGTCCATGTTAATTCATCCGGGGGAATCTATTTATTACGTACGCACGAAGGGGAGAGGGGGGGGGGTCGAAATTGGGAATGGAAGCACCACGTGTGGACGGGAGGACAATAACTTCGTCACAAACACAATTAGCATAAACTGCGGGTGTTTCGATCATTTCTGTTTTGCGACAATCGATGAAAATTAATATTATTTTATCAACAGGATTGTGACCGAAAAGCTGGTGTTTGTGCGTTGGCCGTATTTATGTTCTCCTGGTTGAACTTCAGGAATGAGCTGTAATCTCACCAACCCAAACTTTATGGGAAGGTTCAGAAAACCGTGATAACTGTGGATCACAACTGAAGATACAGTGAGATGAGATGAGTTGGTGGCCCCAGGGTGAAACATGACGGTGGGGTTCATCCGTTACGAAGATTTCATCCACAGCCTGATGGAGTACTGCTCTCCCCTCCGGGCTGGTGCTCCTGCCTCACACCTTTCTCGGCTTCGCGCTGCGGAAACCAAGACATTTGGGGATCAATGGTATCTCTCGCGATAAAGCTGAATCTTTGGGTCTCTCACTCTCTCACCGCAGGCAGGTCGGTGGTCTTTCTGTCTTCTACCGTCTCCTCTCTGGTCTCGCCCCCCCCACCTGCTGTCTGCGATTTGTCCCCACCACATTTCCGCAGGGCGTTCAAGGTCCGCCAACAACCCCCTTCTGGTGAAACTACCAAAATCAAGAATCACTGCTCACTTTCACTGTTTCATTCCTCTTTTTTTCCTGCCTCTGGAACAAACTCCCACACTCTCTTCAATCCCACTCCTCCCTCCAGGTCTTCAAAACAGCTCTTCACCACCATCTCATGTCTTCCCCCATCCAAAATCTTGATCTTTACTACCCCCGTTAATCCACCCTAAGTCCACCCACTTCAAATTCTCTGTTTTCCTTCGCTGAAAGTCCTGTAGTACCATCTTGTTTACCCCGTGTACTCTGCCCCATCCCTCTCCCTTCACAGATCTCCTATTGTCTTTGTTCCACACTATTTTGTGCTTCCCTCTGCCGCCTCTCTTTCTCCTGCCTTGTTATATGTTTCTGTGTATTAGCTCTCACACGAGCCCCTTCGTATCCAAAAACAAAAAAAGAATAATCCTCCGAGCCCCCTCCTCCAAGCCTCCGAGCCCCTCCCCCAAATCCTCTGAGCTCCCTCCAAATCCTCCAAGCCCCCCCCCAATTCATCTGAGTCCCCCAAATCAAAATATCTCCGCAAATGGAAATCGCCTAAAAAATTATCTCCGAAACTAGGCAAGCTTTTTAAATTTGTTTGCGGGAATCGAACAGGGCATAAGCAGAGATGAATTACGCACATATGATAAATCACTATGACGTCATATCAATTTTTATGACGTCATTCCTATTTTTTGACATGTTTTGTTTCACAACCCAGATTTTTCATCGGATCTTCGTGAAACTTGCTGTATATGCAGAAAGCCCACGCGCAGGCAGTAACCATCTCCGATTTTGGAAATTTTTCCTAAGAAAAAGTTGAGTCATAATGTCGCCGGCTAATGGAAATGCCATACCATTATCTCCGAAACTAGGCAAGCTGTTTGAATTTTGTTCGCGGGAATCAAGCCGGGCATTGGCACAGATAATTTATCGCAAACCTGATACATCACAATGACGTCATATTCGTTTATGACGTCATATTCGTTTTTATGACGTCATCATTAAGAGGACGAGGATCTAGCTCATTCGAGCTTGTTCTGTGAGAGAAGGGAAAGAAACATCTGCAACGCAGAAAACATATGAAAACGATACTGTAACTGGCTTGAGATGCAGATGCAATATCTGTGCGTCTTTCGGTGTGGAACTTATGCGTCTCCTTATGGGAACAGCTTGGGTGTGGGGGTACGGGGGTGGAGATATTGTGGAGGTGGGACCAAATATTCTCACCTCTCTCCAGCAGAGCAGGGGGGGGGGTAAACTACCCAGCACAGGGAGAATGGCTCAGCTGTGTCCATCCCCCTTGATTTTCACACATACCCTTACCACAGAGAATAAGTGACATTCAAAATGATGCATGAATGCTGAAGAGGCCTTTTACGCTTGTGCTGTGTGCGTTTTCAGTGACTCGTTTCTGCGCTTGCGCGGAACGTTTATCCCTTCTTTGCTGGCGCAAAATCTGGAATTCAAATCGTCTTTTTTAACACAATTTTCAGCATCTAAATGAAAGGGTGTCAATTTCAAAATGGTCAACCATATTGTTGTGTTCCAAATGCAAATCAAATTCACGGAAATACAGGAAATACGAGAAATATCTTGTATGTGAGATGTTGAGATTGTACAATTTCCTGGAAGTACAAGTGAGTGGCGCAGTGGGTATAACCAACACCACACCACACACACACACACACGCTTCTCTTTACCAATAGATGCAAAAATTGAGTATAATTACCTCCGTCACTGAAGGTGGACGGATGTTATGTTTTCATCCCTGTTTGCTTGTCTGTGAGCAGTACATCTCAGAAAGTGATTGACAGATTCAAATGACATTTTATGGACAGGGTGGGTGTGTGATGATGCCGAATTGAATCGATTTTGGTGAAGGTCCGGATGCAGATCTGGCCTCAGTGTGATACAAAACGTAGACTGCTCAGCCAGGCGGAGGTATGCACCCTACTGAGTGCCATTCTAGTTTCTCTTGCGGCCTCGGAACCAAACAAAAACGATGCGTTTATCATGGCCCTCACAGCCCTACCCCCTCCTCCCAAATATGATTGATAGTCTATGTAATCTTTTTGAATTTTCCCTGTCCATTCACAAACCCAAATATGACCTTCCCATCGGTGTTAAGAATCACCCAAACCAGATACGGTGTCTCCTTTGGGCAGTCTGCCGGAATGTTTGGAATGACTGCATCGTCTTTCCAATTGCAGGTGGCCATTCAATAAAATACCAAGCCTGCCATGTACACTCGAGGTAATCCCGCAAGGTTCAAAGTCCACTCACTGACAGGGATGATCAGGGAGGTAGGGTAGAACATTCCATCCACACACAGGCTTTGCACAGGCCCACAGTACGGGCTGCAAGATATCAACTTTTTGGACGAGTTGATCAGAAAGTTCTCCAAATCTTTCATTGTGTAGAGGCACACCAATTCTCTCAGGTACTTTTCCAAAATTTTTGGCTTGTTTTACAAGCTTTGTGAGCCATTTTAGGTATCAATCCTTATCTGGCACACACGATATACGTTCCCTGCCCTGATGACCGTTGTTGCGAGGGGTATCTGCCCATGTTCGCTGCGCATTCTTCGGCTTTCTTGCTTGATTATTACAAAAAAAAAAACCTGAAAGTTAAGTTGATAACACCAACATTATCAACTACATCATGTTTTTCCTTCTTCCTCTTTGGTTTATACCTTGGTTTCTTCCTCTTCACTTTCTCTTTTAAATCCTTTCCCCAACATCAATGGCATTGAAGACCTTTTCGAAAATGAGTGTTTTTGTTATTAGTTGTTATTGTTAGAATTTACAGATGGATAAATAACTATCACTGACTTTAAATTTAGGTTTTCTCAAGTTTGGCTGTTATTCATATTCCAATTTTATAAATGTTTTTTGATGGTTTTGAACTTGTTGAGGAATGAGCTGTATTCTTGTAATCATCTAAAATATCTTGAGGATAAGATACCCATTTTTGATGACCTAGTTGAGTAAATTTGTTTTTATATACAGCCTCTCTTTCGAAGCGTGATTAAAACCCTCAATGCCGATGGCTTTTGAAACGCGCGATGGCGACTGTGCTTCATTAAAAGTGCTGTATAGCGTAATAACGTTATCTCAAAAGAAATTTTACATGTTCTCTTCTAATACTCTGTTCCCTCATCAGTCCATAATTTCCTCAGTTTCCATTTGCTTTTATTAAATATCTGATTGATAGCTAATGTTAGAGCTGTACCTTTTTAATGCATTTTTCAAAAGAACAACCTCCGCATATCTCGACCTTCAATCGATAACGGTTAAGGCATACTCGTATCCCCTTTCATTATTTAGTTCAATTACTATGTTTTCCAGTGTATAAACCGCACTTTTTTATTGGCAACAAAGGAAAAAGTTGGGAGTGCAGTTAATACATGGGTATAGAAAAAAAAAATCAGTCTTAAAAACGATCAATGCTGAATTTCAATTATATTCCAAATGAACACTTTTTAGCAGTTGGAACTGCTGTAAAGCTTAATTCCGCCGTTTAAATTTTGAAAATCGGTTAAGGTTAAGAATTTATGCAGCGTTTTATTAACCGTGTGCAGAAATTAAATATACAGGTAGTCACACTCGGAGACACCCGGAGTTCAGTTGCGTGGCGTATATAGAATCATTAACACCATTATCTGGTGAAAACACCATTAAACACAAAAGAAGAAGAAAAACACCTGGTCCAACATCAAAATAAGAATTATTCACAATAGTGAGAGTCTAATAATGGAGCACCCACCTCAAATAAGCTTGCATGCAATATTGCGTGCATCCGACAACAGGCTGGGGGTGGTCACGTGACCCTCAAGAAGAGCCGCTATGTGCTTCACGAGTGCCTCGGCTTACGTCACCAGATTATGCCATGTACCATCCATTCTATCTATCAAGATGTCAAGGTGCCCATTCACCATAGTGGTCAAACTCTCTGCCGGTCTGCAGAAGAGTTTGGGAACCGGGAAGCTGGGAGGCAATTCGGCATGGATGAGTCCGTCATCTGGTGTTTGAGAACAAGCAAGGCAATGATAGAGAAGATGCCAAGGAAGAAGAAGGCACTGAGGAGAATGTCAGCGAAGTGGCTGCAGCTCAAGGAGCGTCTCGTCGCTTGGGTCTGGGAGAAGAGAGCAGAGGGTTACACCATCTCAACACTTGCTTTCAGGCTGAAGGCGAGGAGCTTAACTAACAAGGATGACATTGGGGACTTCACGGCCAGCCCGTCGTGGACCTACAGTTCATGGCATGCCATCAACTGTCGGTCTGACTCCGCACACACCTCCCAACATCTACCTGATGATATGGCTGATAAGACGATGCGCTGCCAGTTTGACATCCTCAAGCTTCGCCGAGAGTATGAATATCCCCTCAGCAGGATCGGGAATGCCAAACAGACCCCCCTTACCTTCGACATACCTTCCCTTCGACATCACAGTGAAGGAGGAGCGCATTGTGACGATTAACACTATTGGTCACGAGAAGGACCGATTCACCGTCATGCTCACCTGCACCGCAGATGGTGGCAAGCTTCTCCTTATGTCGTGTTCAAGAGGAAGATACAGTCCAAAAACAGGTTTCCAGCCGGCGTCATTGTTCGTGCGCAGCAGAAGGGGTGGATAGACGAGGGACTGGTCTAGGACTGGGTACGCACGGTCTGGAGTAGGAGGCCGGATGGCGGTCTCTCCCAACGACGGAGCATGCTAGTCCTGGATGCGTTCAGTTGTCACAAGACAGGCAACACCAAAGCGCTGCTCTGTCGGACCAACACCGATCTCGTCACCATCCCAGGCGGGATGACATTGCTACTGCAGCCCCTCCATGTGTCCATCAACAAACTGGTCAAGGACGGCTACGTCGCTGCTAGTCCGACAGGATAATGAATGGGGAGAAGACCTACACCAAGAGCGGGAGGATGAGAAAGGTCGACCTTCCGATGATCTGTGGCTGGATCGTCAAGGTGTGGAAGGAGACGCTGTCGGACATCATCAAACGAGCATTTGTGAAATGCTGCATCTCCAACAACATGGATGGCACAGAGGACGACGTCATTTGGGAGGAGGAGGCTGCAAATGATGGTGACAGTGACGGGGATTTGCACTACCCTGATTCGGTCAAGGAGTTACATGCCGTCTTCGATGAGGAAAGCATTGACTGGGTTTGATGAAGCTTTTCAGCAAAATCTGAGGAAATCCTAAACGACCCTTTTCAGAGCGACAAATGCACAAGAAATATGTATGATGCTGGTATGAATCCCTTTTCTTCCTTTTCCTCGTGACAAAAAAAATCCTCTTTATAATTTTAAAAAATAAGAAAGAAAAATAAAAACTACTTTGTATCCTCTCAGGTCATGTCAGGTCAGGTATGGGAGCATGCGCCGGAGCAGCTTGTTGCTGCGTCCATTTTCCGCCGGTACTCCAGGGGCCTCCGTCTGGCTATCCCCCCAGGCAGATGCCTGGCCCATCCCCATCTCCTTGAGATGCCGATCAACCTGCTGCAACAACGAGGGACGTGGTCGGCCCATTGGCCTCCTCCACTCAGGAGGCGCCCTCGCTGAGAGAATCTGGTGAGCAGGATCAGCGTCAAGAAGACGAGCCACATGTCCATACAGCCGCAGCCGATGCTCACGGACTATGCAGGTAACAAATCTCATTTGAGTCTCCCTCAGCAACCGCTTGTTGGACACAGTCCGACCAGCGATAGCCGAGGATTCTCCAAAGAGACCTGGTACCAAAGGAATGAAGTCTCCATCTCACATCCCTGGTCAGAGTCCAAGTCTCACATCCGTAGAGCAAGACTAGAAGCACCAAGGACCTGAAGACTCAGGTTTTCATCCTCCTGCAAAGGTAACGGTAGCGCCACACCCCATGATCCAATGAATCCATGACTCCTCAGGCCCGACCGAGATGTTTATTGACCGATGGCTCACAGCCATCAGAGACATGAATATCACTGCCAAGGTAAGTGAATCTCTTTGTGACCTCAACATACTCACCACAAACGGGTACAGACAACATAGCAGAATCCAAGATGTCATTGAAAGCCTGTATCTTAGTTTTGACACAGGAAACCCATAATCCCAGCTGCTCTGACTTCTCATTCAGCCCCTCGAGGGCCCCAGAAGGATATCCAAGGTCTCCGCAAAGATGACTGGATCTGATCTTGAAAAAAAATGACTTGCATATTATGTAAGCCATCATTCGTTATCTCTGTGCCTAGTTTGAACAAGATCGGTAAATACAATTCTGAGAAACGGGTGAGGACGTGTTCAATACTGTTTTTTGGGGGGGGGGTTAACAACTAAAATGGCCTAAATGATGTACAACTAAAAAAAAAAAATGCATATGTATACTATCATTTGCTGTCTTTGTGCCAAGTATGAATGCAATTGGTTTATACAAGTCCTAGATATGGTTGCAAACGCACGTACGCACGCACACACATGAAAATCGAGCCCAAATCCATAAGCCCCCATTTCTGACGAAGTCCAACGGGGGCTAATAAAGTTTCTGCAATTATTTGAATAAAACTGATGAATACTATCAACACGCATAAAATATCTGGAGGAAGTTGAACATCAAAATATTTGGGTGAATTATCACGACTTGTATCTCAAGACTGATTTGTTGTTCGCAGACATTTTTGAAGTATTTTGAGAGGTCTGCCTGAATACAGATTTGTATGGGTTAAACCAGCTCATTATTATACAACTCCTGGATTAGCTTGGATTGCTATGCTAAAGATGACTAATGTTTCTCTTGAATTTATTACGGATCTGGATATGTTGTTGATGATAAAGCCAAAAGAGGTGGGATTCCTCAAGTCTGTTCAAAGCGTTATGGTAAAGCAAATAACAAATGTCTCCCAGATGTACCCCTCAAAAGAGTGTTCTTATGTATTACGACGCTAACAATCTATACGGATTGGCGATGTCTCAAGTGTTACCACACGGAGATTTAAAATGAGTAAAAGAGAAACATTATGAAAGAGTTCTAAAAAACCACTTCTCAAAAAGTACTTTGTGCTTTGTTTCAAGCAGGTTTTGTTTCCTACAGATCCAATTGTGGTGGTGAAGGTGGAACCTGAACCTACACATGGTTCTCCCTCACAAGGTTAGAATCCAAAATAACATAGTACAAGTTGTGTTAAACGTAATTTTATTGTGATGGATTAAAAAAAATGTATTTACATGTTTGCTTGTTTTTTGTCTCTCTTGCCCTTGCTTTCCACTAAATTTCAAACATTCAGAAAGTATACACTGACATGCAGTGGTTCCTCTCAATAGACACGTGCATGTTTTACTCAGAATGCAAAGTAGTAACTGTGCAGCAATGAAGCCACCTTCACCCGGTATACTTGTGCAGTCGTAACTGAAACTCTTTTGCAGCCGAGATACCAGCAGGACAGATCTGCTTCACCTTCAACTTTGATTGGTAAATTGCTGCCTGAGGTTCACAACATTTCCGTTACATTGGGCCTTCCCATGTCAACTCTGGATCATGCGTTCAACATATGGAGGAGAATACGTCACGTCAGGATTGAAAATGAGATAGTGTGCAAAATTATTCACAGTTGGAGCCAAAAGATCCTTGAAACAAGGAATGGTGCAAAACAGTAAACCCTCAAATATCCCAGGTTCGAATATCGCGGGTTTCGACCAATCGCGGGTAACCTATTGCATTCCGATTTAGTTATTGCAGGATTTAATTTCAGCCAATTGCGGTTTTTGAGCTGAGATGAGTCATCGTTTGTGTCTGCATGGACAATTATCTCCCATTTATGAGCCTTTTGGTGTTTCTTGTATACCTTTTTTATTTTTATTTTTTTTAAATGAAGCAAAATGTAAAAAACGATGGTCAAAAATTAGATGTGCCAAAAGGCAGAGAAAGATTATAATGTGGAAAAAAAAATCGAGTTGTTAAATCTGTTGACAAGAGGTGAAAGTGCGACATCCGTGGGCCGCCATTACGGGATCGATGAATTGACCATGATGCTGCGAAAAACTGGCCACTGTGGCTCATGGCACTAATTGAGGGCGAGGCGAAGGGATTTATGCTGGACTAAGTTTTTAACGCCAACCAGATGGGATTATTCTAGAAGAGGATGCCATCCGATACCTTCCTCTCCAAGCAGGAAAGATCTGCTTTGGGGTTCAAGGTAAGGTGGTAAAGGATCATCTTACCCTCATACTATTTGGCAATGCTGCAGGTGACTTCGTCGTAAAGCTAATGCTACTCATCCAATCGCTGAATCCTGCTCTCCCTTCCCCACTCCCACTCCTCCCTGCTGCCCCTTCCCCCCTCTCCACTCCCCACTCCACCAGCATCATCATCATCATCCCGAGCTAAGTCTTGTGGTTTATATTTTGGCAGAGTAGCTAATATTCTTCCCTTCACCCACATCACTGTTTTGTAAAAATCACCTTGTTGTTTTGGAATAAATGAAAAAGGGGGTCTTGCGTGCGTGCGTGCGTGCGTGCGTGTGCGCGCCTGTCTGTATCTGTCCTGGGCCATAAAAAAATTTTTTTTACCATTTGAGCTTTTGTCTTCAAATTTTAAACAAAGCTTTTAATGAGAATACGGAGAAGACAAATTGATAATTTGGTTAAAATGGCAAAAGGACAAAGGTACCATTTAGCATACAGAAGAAGAAGTCTGAATACAAAGTGGACAGGCTTTGCATTTTCAGATGCTTTCTAGTTTTACTCTGTGTTTATTGTATTTACTTGTTTATTTCAATGTTAACATGCTTTTTGTATATAATATATATATATACACTACCGGTCAAAAGTTTTAGAACACCCCCATTTTTCCAGTTTTTACTAAAATTTAAGCAGTTTAATGTTTCAATGTTCTCTGAAATTAAAGCATAGAACAAATAAACAATTGCAGATAAAAACGAAATCATGGAATCGTTTTGTTGAACAAAATTTAATCTAAATTTTTGACTCGTCAAAGTAGCCAGCCACCTTTTGCAGATATAATAGCGGAACATACGCGTGGTATTCTTTCAACAATGAACATCAAATATTGTTCAGAAAGTTCTTCCCAACACTGTTGCAGAAGTTCCCACAAATGTGTTGCACTTGGCGGTTGCTTTGCTTTCTTTCACCCTTCTGTCCAGTTCATCCCAAACAGCTCGATGGGGTTTAAGTCTGGAGACTGTGGCCATTCCATGATTTGAAGCCTACCGTCTTGTTCTTTTCTTCTAAGGTAATTCTGACATAGCCTGGAGGTATGTTTTGAGTCATTATCTTGCTGCAGGATGAACCCCTGACCAACTAGGCGTAGACCAGAGGGTATTGCATGGCGCTGCAAAATGCTGTGGTAGCCCTTTTGGTTCAGGGTGCCAGTCACTCTGTGCAAGTCGCCGACTCGGATCCAGCAAAAGAGCCCCAGATCATCACGCTTCCCTCTCCATGTTTGACAGTTGGTGTCACACACTGAGGAACCATCCTTTCGCCTACTTGACGGCGTACAAAAACCCTGCGTGATGAACCGAAGATTTCAAACTTTGATTCATCGGTCCATAAGACCTTTTCCAGTTTTCAGTAGTCCACTGGCAGTGCTTCATGGCCCAGGCAAGCCTCTTTTTCTTATTTTACCATCTTAGCAATGTCTTTCTTACTGCCACTCGACCTGTCAAACCTGCAGCTCGAAGTCTTCTTCACAGTTGAAACTGAGACTTCCTTACTTCGACCGGTGTAAGCTGTGCTTGAAGCTGCTCTCCTGTGAGCCGCCTATCACGCAGCTGTTGACCTCAGAAACTTGTCTTCTGATTGTGTTGTGGCTTTGGGTCTGCCAGACCTCTTCCTGTCAGAGTTTCCTCCAGTTTCCAAGTGCCTTTTGATGGTGTAGGAAATTGTACTCACTGACACCTTGGCTTTTTGCAATTTCTCTATAGGAAAGACCTGCACTTTTAAGGATTATCATGGTCTGTCTGTCTTCCTTTGTTAATTGTCTTTTTCTTGCCATTATGATAGCAATATACTACTTCCTGCAGTGCAATATTGTCCAAATAATGTTCAGAGGGGTAGCAACACAGTCTATTCCAACACTGCTTTTATGCAGACGGAGGGTTTGTAACTAATGAACAAAAGTTGGGACACCTGTAGGAATTGTTTACATCAACTTTCAAGGCTTAATTTACTTCCATTGCTGCAGAACAGCTGCAGTTGCTAACCCATACTTGTTCGCTGAAAAGGGCCTTTTTTTAAACAACTCTGAAATTTACATTATTTTTCAGTTTTTGGTAACCTAAACCTTTTTTTTTTTTAACCTCCTGGCAGTTTTTCCACTTAGCTTTGTACATTTCAGGTTATTCACTGGACTTGAACTGTTTAAATTTCAGTAAAACTGAAAAATGGGGTTGTTCTAAAACTTTTGACCGGTAGTGTATAAATATATACAGTACATATATAATCGATGACATGTTTATTTCAATTGTGACGTGTATATTTCTGGCTGCCGCTGACCTTGCTCTATATCTTCTCGAAGCCGAGAAACCGAAACCTCCTTTTCCCATAGGCCCTTGGTTTTAACTATCTCGGCATTTTCCAGGAACGTAACCCCCACGACATTTGAGGGTTTACATCTGTTATCGATTTTTGTCATCATGGTGCTGATCATGGGATCTTGACGGTCCTTGCCACCCACTCATTTGAAATTGAATAAATGGCTCCAAATTAATCCCCAGGCAAATAGCCTTTTGTCTCTGTCACAATTATTCTTTATATGTGATTGTTGGGCAGTCTATTGTTCAGTGCATGTTTATTTGTGATTAATATGGAGCAAATTGTTACCCTCGCCGAAGGAGAGGATATTGCATTTGGGTCTGTCTGTCTGTCTGTCTGTTTGTTTGTCCGCACAGAACTTTAGTGTTTTTCTCCGCAACCGCTTGGCGGATTGAGACGAAATTTTCACCAAGCTGTTAGTGCGACTACTCATGTAAAATGTTTTTTTAATGATAATTATGACATCATAGGTCACGTGGTGTGGCAGCCATGGGGGAAAAAATGGAAAAACTTTGGACCTCTATCTCTGAAACCGCACCAAGGAAAAAATTTAAACACAGCAATTTTTAATGACATCGTAGGTGCCTTTGTTATGGCATCATAATTGCATATGTAGAATGTTACATCTGATCAGTATGAAAAATTTTGAGGGTCATCTAGGGATAAAATGGTCCACAAAAAAACAAAAATCAACAACGTCATCAGTCACATGATTCGGCAGCCATTTTTTTTTTTTTTTAACCTTCAACAATCTTATTCTCTGAAGTGGCTGAACAGATCGAGGTGAAACTTTACACATATGACCGCCTACCCATGAGGAACAAAAGATTCACACACATGATGTCATAGGTCACATGGTTTGGAAGCCATATTGGATTTACCCAAAAAACCGATAAAAATCTTCTCGAGAACAGCTGGACAGATCAAGGGGAAACTTCACACAAATGGTTCCCCAAGCCTTGGGTATACAATTTTGTTGGCCATACAAGGAGTAATTGATAGGTCACATCGTTTGGCAGCCATATTGTATTGAAGAAAATATTAAATGATGTTTTCGCTGAACCACTTAATCGATCGACATTAAACTTCACAATTAGGATCTAGTAGTGATGGGGAATACATGTTTTATATTTCATCTTGATCGGATGCATGATCTGGCAGCCAGAATTGTTCAATTATTTTGATCTGGGTTGTTTTTAATTTTTTTTCTTCTTATTATTTTTTTTTTTGAATAAGGCTCACTTGGCTGTGCCTGGATGGGTTTGAGGCTAGATGAGTAGCAGCTGAAATGTGAATCCTTTCCAGGTTCCTCCTGATGACTTCATCTTTGCTTTTTTGCTTGTTCGGGTTCCCTCTGATGACTCCAATACAGGACTGTACCTATTTGGTCTTCCATTTGATTTGAATTCAATTAATTTTAATCCCATTCTGAATTCAGTTCAATAATAATGAAAAACATCATGGGTCAGGGTCAGGGTCAGGTGTCCAATCAAAGCGGGGTTGTATCAAAGCGGGACGTCTTCACTACCAGCTGTTATAAAGTGGTAGTTCTAATTATGTCTCATTAATTACGCAACGCACCAGTGCACAAACACCACAAATAAACTACACAAACACCACACAAAACAAGTTCTGGCGAGGGTCTGCAATCTCTGATTGCTCTTTTTTTTTGTTTATTATGTATGACTAATGTTAGTTGAGGTGAGATGTTGATTGCAAAAGTTGAGTTGAGTGAAAAGGAAATAAGTGGAAAGAGTGAAGTTAGATTTTATACCCTGTAGAAATGTGATTGTTCATGGAAATTCTTGCTTCTGGAAATGGGATGGTACTCGTGGCATCGAACGGTTTCTGTCTCCTTGTATATGTTGAACCGTCTCGTATTTGTGAGGGATGGGCCGTGGGAAATGTTCTTGAGTTGTCTATTTCAATGGAAATGATGAACGTGAGGAAGAGGAGTCATCTTTTACCATGCTGTGTGCTGTGCACTGTGTCGTGCCGGTGTGTTGCTGTATCCCACGTGTTTGGAATATGTCGGTGTGCTGGTTGAACATCGATTGATTAATGACCCTTGGGTTTTGTGACAGTTTCTTGCTTTTTATTAGTCATGGTGCATGTTGTTACAGATGTTTACGGTCCTCCAGAGGTGAAACCGGAACATTTCAATGATCATTCTTCGCAAGGCAAGTCTGGAAGAACAAACATTATATCGGACCTAAAATCAGTGAATTATTGACGATACATGCTAAATTTATGATAACTTAAATACATCATAGCACAGTACTTAGTACTTTATTATGTGACCAGCATGTTGTGATTTAACCCAATTGGACACGGAATGATCGAGCTCTTGACATGTGGAGCTGCTATTTGTCGATGCTGTTTGAGTTATTTGTTCTTATCTCGGATGAGTCCAGATTGGAACAACACCCTGCTGTATGTACGTCTGACGTCTACAAAGCATTACCAATCAAATCTTCAAGATTGTTTCCAAACAAGGGTTACCACCTTGGATGTGGCATTGTTATCTGAAGAGCAGTGTGGAACATTGGCAAGACTGGGTATTCATTGAGTGATTCCTCCTTTCCAAATTTAGACTTGTGTGATGAGAGCAACCTCTTTATTATTGCTTGTAGATCTTGTTTACCTTTTTTTCAGATAGAAAAGCTGCGTGAAAGTGGTTCCACTTTTCAAACCGACGCCTGGAAGTGACAGAAGGATGCAAAATGGCATCTTTGAGTGTTTCTTAACCAACACATAGAACACGGAGAAACTGTTCCTTTTTTTTTTTTCTATGTAAATCAGGTTAAGGAACAAAATGCTACTCAGAGGAAAGGATTAACTACAAACGTATTGTAATGGTCACCCTGACCGGAAAACTCCAGTCCAAATTTGGCGAGTCTCTGAGTGACCACGACAGCCCCTCATCCCCAGAATTCAAGAGCTGTTACCCAACAGATTGATATCCCAGTACGCGTGAGTATCATGCCAGTCGGAAGTTATATGGCAGATCTTACCTTTGGCCGAGCTCACCATCTCGCGTGACCGTGATCTTGTATATGCGACAATCACTATTAATCAGATCCTTTCTGCACTGCCATATGCCACTGTCGTGTGCAAGCAAGATGAGTCAAGAGACGAGTTCAATTAAAGACTTGTATTAAAAAAAAACATGCGGTGACTGATGCCCTTGCGCTCTGTTCTTTATTTGTTGATGCTCTTGGGTGGAGTGGCTGTGAGGTCTGCGCCGACGATCATCCCCCCGACCCTCCACCCCCAGGGCACTGAAATGTTTGGCTGCTCCCCGCTCACTTCCCTCATTCACACTGGCACATCCCGCATAGCATGGCTTGACGCAACAACTGTGTAGCAGAACATCCCAAGTCTCTGGCGCCCACTGCCACTGAGAGCACTGCAAACCCTGAGTGAGCGCCACCGCAAGGAGAAGACTGTCAGATGTCGATGACGACGATGACAGATGAGGTCCCAGACAGAAGGCAGAGGCAGACAGATGATGATGTGCGTGCGCGATTACATGGCCTTTCATCCATCCCCTCCCCCACTCACATGCATCTCCACCTATTTTTCTCCACTGATCCACATATTTGCATGCTGCTCAGTTCCCATTGGCGTGCGGCTCAAGGGGTGCACATCGTTGCTGGCCTAGCATAATTGGCTGCGGCGCAACAAGTCCTTTTTACACTGATTTGTTCTGGGCTCTAGGGGCGTATATCTTCTTGATCCCTGGTTCTATCTCAGTGTTACAGTGGCAAATCAGCTGGTTTGAACCAGTTTGAGGATTGAGAGGGGAGGGAAGGGAATGGGGGGAGAGAGAGGGGGGAGGGAAGGGAGTTAGAGAGAGCAAGTGAGAGGAGTTGGGGGGGGGGAGAGAGGAGTTTGGGGGGGGGAGAGAGGGAGGAGAGTAAGGAGTAGGAGGAGGAGAGCGGTGTTCTGACAGATGTGATGCTCAGTTTAACGTCCATCCAAGAGACGGCAACACATTGATGAATCACCCTGCCTGTGAAACACTGGATGACAGTTTATAGCTGGGTCTGGATTTGAACCCAGGCTAGACAGCTTAGAGCGAGCGTGCATACCTCTCGGCTATCATGCCGTGATGTCACGATTCATTTCTTTGTTGAAACACTTTTACTCATTGTAATCATCTACAGTAATACCTCGCCATACGCTGTTTCTCTACACATTTGTTTCCATTTTACGGTCCTTGTACATCATGACTCAACCTCCCTAATGCACTCACTGGCTTCAGACATAACCCATTGTGTTCCACACCAACTGGTCCAGACATGCTCCAGTCCATGACGCTTCCTTGACAGTCTAAGAGTTTTCATTGTATTTCACTTTTAAAGGTTAAAAAATATATCACTCGGTTTTATATTAAATTAATGTAATGTGAGTGAATCCGTATTTCACATGATCCAAATCACTACCCAGCACGACAGTTAAACTAAATTTACATTCCACTCCAGCAGCTCAGCTCCAGGTATTCCATTTAACCTGATATGTTGTCAGCACAGCTGATATTTGTGCATCCAGTGCAGTGCAGTATAGGTCCTACATAAACCCTGAAAAAGAAGGTGCCTTTGGATGTTTGTTTTTTTTAACAAATAAATATTTAGGTAAACGTAACAGAAATGAGGAATGTGATAAAGAAAGTAATGAAAGTGATGTAAAGGTTTATAAACTGACACCATGTGGGCACTCACGTGATAGCGTTTCCTGTTCTTCCTGCCGAACTTGTTCTGAACACGTCCAGTCCGTGTGCGTACAGTTTGCTCAACGAGTTGAAATTAAAAAATGTTGGCATTTCATTTGTGACTAAAAGTTTGAAATGTCACAACCCAATAAAATTAAACGACGCATTTCGCATCAAATGAAATTGGACATTTTGAAACGTTAAAGAAAGAGCTCTGGAATGGGCACAACAACATATTTAATGCAATCAAGAACATCGACGAGTCTTGGAAGGAAGTTGCGTCTGCAAACCTCAAAACGGTGTGTGGAGGAAACTCCGGCCTGATGGTGTTCCTCACTCCCAAGGGAGGATTGAAGAGGAGGCGATTCAAGATGTTATTGAAAACGTTGAAATGGACAGACAGCTGGGATTGGAGGAACTTGAGAAGGAGGATGCTGATGGATTGCTCAAATTCCATGGAGAGGAACTCTCCAATGAAGAATTGATGCACCTACGAGAGTAAATAGCTGCTGAAGATGCATCTGGGACCGTCAAAAACGTGCCCTCTAAAGCTTTGTCGAACGAAAGGCTTTTGGAGATCTTCCAACACATCAATGCGGCGATAGACATCACACAAGAAGATGACCCAAATGTGGAAAGGAGCATCAATGTTGCAAGGGTCTTAAGTCAGGGGATGCAGTGCTACAGGAACCTTTTATGAAGAAGAAAAAAAGGCTGCGAGGCAACTCTCCCGTGATCAATTCTTCAAGAAGACTTATCAGCCGAAGGCTGAGAAGAGATCAACATCTTGTTGATCAAGATCAACAATCATAAGATCGACCGTACATTTGTGTTCCTTGCCAGGATTCAGATTCAGATTCTGTTTCTGATTTTGATTTTTAATAATATTTTTTCCAGTTGTAATGTGATTTGTAAATGTTTTTTTTTTATTGTGAGGCAAACCCCTAATATATTGCACTTTTTCTTTTTCATTTTACTGCACAGTACTCCACTGTATATACCTTTATAAATCATTACAACTGCTATTTATTCATTAATAAGCACAACTTTATCTTGAGAACTCTTATTTTGGGGAAAATGCTGGTGTTTGACATCTTTCTGGAACGTATCTCCTATTTGTAACATTATTCTTATGGGAAAACTTGTTTCGCAACAAGCTGATTCACGATACTCGGTTTTTCAGGAACGCATCCCGAGCATATTACTTAATTTATTTTGCCTTCCTAACTCTGGAGATGTCCTGATGGAGAACAGTGCCACAGTATCGCGATGGATGCTTGGGGAGATTAAAGCTTGAAGAGCGCTCTAAGCAAGCACTCCAACGAAACAGTTGAAGAACCTTTGAAAAACGAAACGTTTAATTTTTTTTTACATGTATCTATCGATATCGAAGTGACGGTTTGTACAATGAAAGAAGATCATACAAAAAGGGAAAACGTCAAAATAGAATTGCACATTTTCAGCGAGTGAGCCACCTCCCAAGCGACCGCACGCATGACAATGCGAAGCCAAATGCAAGCGAGTAGGGCCTGAACTTTTTTCCAAGTCAATTGATATATTGAGTGACGGTGCGAATACATGGATGGCCATGGCTTGGAAACGCACAACCAAGCTCGCCAAGTGGCTTAAGCACTAGCAAGCACTCCACCGAAACGGTTAATAAGGAATGGCTGGCTTGGCTTGCGATCGCCGATCGGTCAAATCAACACAATGTGCCTGGAATGTCTAGTAATGTCTGAACTGGACAAAGGAACACGTTTTTAGCAGTCGCAGTTTCTGTTAAGTTCATTTCCGGAGTTTAAATTTTGAAATTTGGCTGAGATTAAAAGATTCTATAGGTTATGGCATGTGCAGAAATGAAATTTGCCACGAACACTGGCGTCTCCGGGAGGTTATAAGCATTGCAGTGTATCCAGAGATTTCGTCGGTTAAGAGGAAACAGGCATTCGATAATGTGAGTTGGGGGGGGGGGGGGGGAGCATTATCGTTAAGAAACCGTTGCAGCCTGTTCCAGTCAAGGCATTGTTGAGCAGGCCAAAAATAAAATGGTGAATTAAGACCCCAGCGAGGTGACCAAGGATGAGCCTTCATAAAGGATATAATTAAAGCTGTTCATTATCTTCAAAGAGGTGTTTTAATTAACCAAACACCCAATATCACTCGTGCACTCCCTTGAGATTCCTTGGAATGCATGCAAAGTTTCAGGCGCGAGGTTTCATGGTTTTAGAGTTATGGAGGAGACAACATGACATACTCTGACATTTATTATTATAGACTAGAAAATACAACCTGTCACTTGCTGATGGGAATATTCAAGGGGAGAGGGGGGGAGGAGGGGGGGGGTGAAGAAGGGGGTGGAGAGTGAGGAAGGGTTGGGGGGGTGGCGAGATGGGGAGAGCAACGCCTCACCAAACATGGTGGGTGTGGGGGGTGGGAGTGAGGAAGATGGGGGAGAGACGAGGGGTGAATAGATATACAGGCTCATGGGAAAGCGGGATGAGAAAAGAATGATATGGAAGGTCAAAGAGTGATTGTGATTTTGCAACCAGACTGTCCATGCTTTGTTACATGCTGTATTATATCAGGGAAAGTTACTGCCATTGTTCGACAGGTCGAGTTGAGCTGAATGGGACTTTAAGGTGCGGAAAGTCTTTGAGAAGTCTGTAAATTCATGCAGGATGTATTGTATTGAAAATTACTTCCTTGTAATCCAATGATACATGCTCGAATCACCAGGTTGAGGAGGATATGCCCTCCTTCAGGTGTATTTTAATCTTGATTTTCTACATGCAGCATCATTGAATTGACTTTCCTGTATATAAATCATACCACAATAATCACAGATAAATGCTGAATGCGAGATGTATTCATGAATCGATGTGCTGGACAAGCCTAACATTGGATTTTGTGCAGGTGAAACGGGTCCAGTGGAAGAGAAATGTCTTCAGGGAAACTCTCTTCCAATTTCAAGCCGCGACCAAGTGAAGGAAGAGCTGGGTGAAGATTCCATCTCTGCAAATGGTGAGCATCGAGAAACTTGTGACGTACAGAATGATTCAACGATAAAGCATTTGCTACACCTCATTCCACTGCGTATGCGTGTGTGTGCGCCCGCTCGTACTAAAAATGTTTTTCTCTGCAACTGCTTGTCCGATCAATGCGAAACTTTAAACATAGAGGGATGGAGAATATTTTATTGCTGACTCTGGCGTTATTGGTCACATGGTATGGCAGGCATATTAGTTTAAAGGGAAAAAAATTTGGACATTTTCTCTGAAACCGCTCAACGAAAAAAATTGAAACTTGGCATGAGTCATAAAACTCCCCATGGGGTATATCGGGTGCTGATGATGACGACATCATCGGTGAAGTGGTATTCCAGCCATAATTGCTTGAATTAAAATCTTTATCCGAAAAATCTAAAACTTCTTATATCTGATCTATGACCGGATACGAGTTGATAATTAAATTTATGATGTTCATAACCCATTCCAAGAAACTATGTGACATAATAGGGTGCATAGATGATACAGGTATATGAGCCAGAATAGCAGTGGGCCACAATAGTAGCATGATCAGTTAACGATAGTTTATTTCTTTTTCAGACTTTGGGCTCCAAGAGTGCCATTAAAGTGATTCTACGCCATTAAGAGATCGGGCCAAAAACTATGTATAAGCACGGTATCTCAAAAAGGTACATACAGATTCAGGCAAAACTTGGTGGACAGGATGGGAGTGTGACAAGGACGAATCGATTCGATTTTGGTGAAGATCCGGATATGAGAATTTTTTTGTTTGTCTGTTTGTTTTATACTTTTACATCTTTTTCCCCATGTATATCAAAGTGCCTGGAAGTCAGTTGACATATTTTTGTGTGACATTTACTTTTCCAAGTAAAGCCGTCAAGGAAGTGTAAATTTCATGATTCACTGCTTTTTAAAATACATCCCGTGATGATGATGGTTTTGTACGTCCCTGTAATCAGAATCCTTAATGTTTTCTGTTTGCAATCTTCAGAGAGATCGACGCCGATCTTCAGCATGTTGTCTTCCACCAAGAATAGCTGGACATTCAGCAATAGATCTTTGCAGCAACACAAGAAGAGCCGCTCGGAAAAGTCGAAGAATTTTAATCAGAAACGTAGTCGTGGACAGGGACGCATGAATAATCGCAATTGTGAAAAGATACACAACCGCACAAGTGAGATGTTCAAGTGTCATGTATGTTCTAAATTATTCCATTTCATCTCGATGTATCATTATCACATGAGGATCCATCGTGATGAAAAGTCTCATATGTGTCGTGTGTGTAATAAGTCATTCATTCGGAAATCATTGTACCTGGCACACATGAGGACTCACACACAGGATAAGCCGTTTCATTGCAGTGTGTGCAATAAATCATTTGGTAAGAACTCGACCAGACAGGTACACATGAGGACGCACACAGGGGAGAAGCCGTACACCTGCTTTTTCTGCAATAAATCGTTTCGTCAGGAATCGACATGCCAGGCACATATGAGGACTCACACAGGGGAGAAGCCGTATCATTGCAGTGTGTGCAACAGATCATTCCGTCAGAACTCGACCAGATGGGTACACATGAGGATTCACACTGGAGAGAAGCCGTTTCAGTGCCGTGTGTGCGGTAAGCTATTCCGCGACAACTCGACCTACCAGAATCATGTGAAAATCCATACTGGTGAAAGGCCGTACAAGTGCAGCACATGCAATAAATCATTTATTCAGTTTTCAAACTACCAGATTCATAGGAGGATTCACACTGGGGAGAAACCGTATCAGTGTCACGTGTGCAAAAAATCGTTCAATACACTCTCAACCAGCCGGGCACACATGAGGACACACACAGGGGAGAAGCCTTACAAGTGCACTTTGTGCAATAAATCATTCAGTCAAATTTCTGCCCGACAGATACACTTGAGGATGCATACTGGGGAGAAGCCACATAAGTGCACAGTGTGCGGTAAATCGTTCATTAAAAATTCAACCTGCCAGGCACACATGAGAACACACACTGGAGAAAAGCCGTACACATGCATTTTGTGCAACAAATCGTTTGGACAGGCGTCAACATACCATGGACATATGAGGACTCACAGTGGGGAGAAACCGTACAAGTGCAGTTTGTGCAATCGATCATTCAGTCAAATCACTAGCCGCAAGATACACATGAGGACCCACACCGGGGAGAGGCCCTATAAGTGCACTTTTTGTAATAAATCATTCATTCAGAATTCAAACTGCCAAGAACATATGAGAATGCACACTGGAGAGAAGCCCTTCAAATGCACCATCTGCAGTGCATCATTAAGAAATAATTCAACATATCAAAATCATATGAAGATCCACTCGGGTGAAAAGCCTTACAAGTGCAGTACATGTAATAAATCATTTATTCAGTACTCAAACTGCCGGGAACATATGCGGACACACACTGGAGAGAAGCCGTACAAGTGTAGTATGTGTCCAAAATCATTCATTCAGAATTCAACCTATCACGCACACCTGAGGACCCACACTGGAGAAAAGCCGTACACGTGCAGTGTGTGTAATAAATCGTTCAGTAGCATCTCAGGCCGCCAAGGACACCTGAGGACCCACACAGGGGAGAAGCCGTATGAATGCAGTTTGTGCAACAAATCATTTAGACAAAACGAGCACTGTCAGAGACATATTCGGACACATACTGGAGAGAAGCCGTACAAGTGCCCTTTGTGCAATAAATCATTCAGTCAAATTTCTGCCCGCCAGGTACACATGAGGACCCACACAGGCGAAAAGCCGTATAAATGTAGTTTATGCAGTAAATCATTTAGAAAAAACGAGCACTGTCAGAGACATATTCGGACACATACTGAAGTTAAGTTGTACAAGTGCACTATTTGCAACAAATCGTTCATGCAGAGTTCAACATGTCAGGCACACATGAGTACTCACACCGATGAGAAGCCGTTCACGTGCATTATGTAATTAATCGTTCAATCAGAAACCAAACTTTCAGGCACACATGACAATTCAGACTGATGCGAAGCCATTTAAACTCCCCGTGTGTCATAATTTCAAAAGAGAAAGAAATACCAGAGATGCCCGAGGACTCACACTGGAGAGATAAGCCATTAGCTGCCCATAATGAGCTACAAATACAACAGGTAACGGAAATAAAAACTGATGAGGCCACCAACAGAAGAAAGCAAAATCAACAGTTTGAAAACAACCCGAAAAAAGTTCTACCGAGAGCGAGGAAAACGGAAACAAAATGTGGCAGCAACTCCTCCTAAAAAGAAAAATTCTGGAAAAGTGCACTGTATTCAAAGACGAAAAAGAACATAACAAAGAAGTAGATTGGATACGACACTTGGAAAAGAAAAAGCAACATCTACAGGAAATGCACCCAATGACAATTGACAAAGAAAAAATTTGAAAACATCTCGCAAAAACGCTGAACTTCAAATGCCCAGGCCCGGATGGGATTCCAAACTTCTGGTTGAAGCAGCAACGTGCTCTCCACCCTCACTACGTTCGAGCATTTAACAAACTCATCCAAGGGGAACAGCCAGTTGATGAATGGTTCACAGAAGGCAAAACTCTAAATCCTGAAATCTAAAGAAACCCATCCACCCAACAAATATACACCAACCAGATGCTTTCCAACAACGTACAAATTTTTAACAGGTATAATCACCGATGCAATTTACGACCACCTCACTCAACAAGGAGTTTTAGAGGCAGAGCAGAAACGATGTAAAGGAGGATGTTATGGAACAATAGACCATTTATTGTTAAATAAAACCATCCTCGAAAACTGCAAGCTCCGACAAACCAACTTATCCACAGCCTGGATAGATTACAAAAAAAGCCTTTGATAGTGTCCCACATTCATGGATTATAAAATGCATGCAAGTATACAAAATTGACCCCCAGGTAGTCACACTGATTAAGAAAGCAATGATGCTCTGGAATAGAACTGTGATACTACCTTAGGTGAAAGGAAGGATTGAAATTCCAGGAGTAAAGATGTGATGTGGTATCTTACAGGGTGACAGCCTTTCCCTCCTCCTGTTTTGTTTGACTTTGGACCCAACTAAGTAACCTCGTGAATGAACAAGGACACGGATACAAACTGACATGCAACAGAAAAAGAACCAAAAGAAACAAGAAAGATGACACACCTACTGTACATGGATGATCTAAAACTCTTCGCACTGAATTATAAAGTGGCAGGTCAACTGAAACGAGTAAAGCAGTACTCGGAGGACATTCAAATGGAGTTTGGTCTTGACAAACGTGCCAAATACACATTTGTACAGGGAAAAACAAAAAGAACAGACAACTTCTCAATCGATCAAAGTACAACAATACAGGGACTAGAAAACAAAGCATCCTACAAATACCTCAAAATAGAAGAAGGCCAACAGGTACAACACAAAAAATGTGTAAAATAATCAGGAAAGAGTACCGACGCAGAATAAGATAGCCGGTCCCTGACTTACGATGGGGTTACGTCCCGATAAACCCATCGTAAGTCGAAAATGCATTTAATACGTCTAACCTACCGAACATCATAGCTTGGTCTAGCCTACCTTAAACGTGCTCAGAACACTTACATTAGTCTACAGTTGGGCAAAATCATCTAACACAAAGCCTATTTTATAATAAAGTGTTGAATATCTCATGTAATTTATTGAATACTGTACTCAAAGTGAAAAACAGAATGGTTGTATGGGTACTCACCATTAACGTACACAGCTGAAAGCACACTGGGCCTGAAGAATGTTTGAAGCATTGAACTAAAATTAATTGCTGGATGATGAGTATGATGGGGATGCTACAGCGACAGGGTCATCAATTTCTCTCTCTCTTCTGATGAGGCTCGAGAATAGCTGGTAGAAGGCACTGGGGCATCGACACTTGATGGTTTAGCAGGCATAGTGTTCTTCAGGAAGATATCAAGTTTTGACTGTACAGGTTGTTTCTTCTTTTCATTATATATTTCTCTATAGCAAGCAAGAGCATCCTGTATCTGCCTGTCAGCTCTTGCGAATCTCTCGTAATTGACGTCCA
>CM068968.1:44738864-44761688 GCA_035128595.1 Eptatretus atami
CATCCTTCCCTATCATACCTAACTATTCCTGATTTATCTGTCTTTTGCACCAGAGAAGGCGGAGAAGGTTCTTTGAACCCTTGACTATGAATATGCTTATTGGATTGGATGGCATCAGCTCACATGTCTTAAAAACCTGCTCTGCTGCTCTGGCATATCCTCTGTGTGCCATTTTCACCCTGTCATTTGCCCAAAATCATCTTCCATCTCCGTGGAAATATGCCAACATCACTGAACGATCCAAAAAGGTGCAAAAACTGATCACCTTAACTACAGACCATTCAGCTTACATCCAATCAACAGCAAGGTCATTGAGTCCATCATTGTAGTTGATATTAAATCCTTCCTTTTCTCCAACAACCTAATCTCATGTCACCAATTTGGTTTCAGACCAGGTCACTCCACCTTGTACATGCTGCTTCTATTAACCCAACAATGGATGGAGGCTCTCCTCAATGTCACACATGAGATCAGTACCATCTCACCAGACATACAGTTTCTCGTGCTTTTGATATAGTCTAACATCCTGCCTTCCTCTCCAAACTCTCTGCCTATGGTATCCAAGGCAATCTCCACACATGGTTCACTGACTTCCTCGACTCACGTAGCCAACGTTTGGATATCAACGGAATCCTATCATCTCCTCTCTCTGTCAAGGCTGGAGTGCCCCAAGGCAGTCTTCTGGGCCCAGTCCTATTCCTGATCTTCATCAATGATCTGTCTGACTATCGAAAATCCTCTTTATCTGTTTGCTGATTACTCCACCCTCTGCCGTGAAATCCCTCGTCCTTCAGACAGGCAGGCAGCAGCCTCTTCCCTCTCTTCAGGCCTTGAAAAAAAAAATCACAAACTCGTCAAACACTTGGAATGTGTCTTTCAATCCTGATAAATCTCACACTCTCACTGTCTCTCTCTGAAAGAACCGTCTGACAAACCCTCCTATCTACTTTGTTAACAATCCTCTTGAGGAAGTTCAGTCATTCAAACTCCTGGGTGTCACTATATCAGCCATGATCTTTCTTTGGCAAACCACATTTCTAAGTTGGCCTCCAAAGTCAGCTGCCGACTGGGCATCCTCTGTCGTGCAAAGTCCTTTCTTGGCACAACTGAACTCTTATCCACCCACAAGGCCTTCATCTGCATCTTGTGAGACTACTCCCCTCTCTGGCTGGCTCCCCTGCACTCACATCTGCTCAGCTTGACTGTTTGAAAACTGAGGCATTCAAAATTTATTGGAATTCCTGCGATGAAGGTAGTCTACGGTCAATCACTTCGCCATCGCAGACAGTTGTCGTCTCCGTCTCTTGACCGCCACATTTCTGGTCTTGCAACAATCTCTTTCTGTGTATTGCCCCCCCCCCACCCCCAGTTTCTGCAGGTTCACACGGTCCATCGTAACCCCTTCTGGTGAAACCACCTAAATCCAGGATCACTGCTCACTTACACTATTTATTCCTTTTTTTTCCTGCAGGGAACCAACTTCCAATCCTCTTCAATCTCATTTTTCCCTCCAGATGTTCAAGACAGCTGTTCACAACCATCTAAGATCGTCCCCAATCCAAAACCATGATTTTTCGAGCCTCGTTAACCCCACCCAAAGCCCTCCTCCTTCCAAATTTCCAGTTTTTCCTCCTGAAGTTTCCTTCTATATCCATATTGTCCATCCCATGCATCATCCCCTGCCTCCATTCCTCCCCATACCCATTGTTTGTCCAATCTGCCTCTATCTTGGTCTTCAACTCTGTTGTTGTTGGGGTTTTTTTTGGTTTTTCCTCTCTGTCTTGCTCTCTCTCTCTCGTCTCTCTCTGTCTCTCTGCCCCCACCCCCTTTTCCTGTTAATTTTGTTCTATTCTGTTCTGATCTGCTCAGTGTACTAGTACGAGTGAGCTCTCCCATGAGCCTCAACCATGAATACTAAAAAAAAAAGTCATAATTACCTTGGATGTTTGAAAATTCAAAATGGAGAAAATGTTTCTTTTATTGTGTTTTTTAAAAATTATTTTTATACGAATTGTTTTGTTTTTAAAAATGAAATGTTATTTCTGTTTTGGTAAAAAGGAATAAAGATGTTTTGTTAAAACGTCATTTGTTTATGTGTTATCACTCCCTTTCACTTGAATTGCTGGATAATGTTTATTATACTCTTAATAAATCATGAAAAAAAGAAAACGTTATCTCATGACTATCCTGTTTATCATTCCAACACAGCAGATGTACAAGTGAATATTCAAACAAGAACAGGATGTAAACTACAATGGGTACTCGGTAGGTAGTGCATACCTCCACCAGGGCGAACAGGTTTACGTGTTGTATCCCTTTGATGGGTAGGATCTGGATCCAGATCTGAATAAATGTTGAGGAGCAAATTCGAACTTATTAAGTCTCTGGGATGGTCTTCAGTTGGACCTTTTTCTCACGTTCGGTCTATCTTTTTATGATGATGTGTGGAGGACAAGGGGCTGTGAGGTGTTAGTGAAGGAAGTTAGAATTGAGAAAAGGAAGAAAGAGAAAGGAGGTGAAGAAGGGAAGGGGAGAGGCAGGAATTGACCATCCAAAGAGGGAGGGAGGGGGCGAGTGGGGGTGAAGTTGGGGAGGTGTGGAGGACAAAAATGTTCCTCTTTTTTTAAGTACGTAATAAATAGATTGGAACTCCAAAGGATTACTTTTCATTATTTACATCAACGATTTGGATAATGGGGTAAAGAGTAAGCTTTCCAAATTTGTGGATGACACAAATATTGGAGGTGAGGTGGATAGCAGGAGGGGGTGGTGATCAGATACAAGAGAGTATTGAAACTTGTATTGATTGGGCAAAAGATTGGCAGATGTAATTTAACCTGAGCTAGTGGAAGGTGTTGGGGATGGGGAAGAACAATGAAAATAGAGATTACAGGATATAAGGGGTGATGTTGGGGTGTGTCACACAGGAGAAGGATCTGGGGGTGCTAATAGATATGGGAGGTGTGCCAGGCAGCTATAGGTAAAACAAATAGGGTTTGAGGTTGTATTCGGAGGGGGATCATTTATAAATCACAAGAGGTGGTGTTAACATTGTACAGGAATTTAATGAGGGCCTCATCAAGAATGTTGTGTGCAGTTTTTTGGTCACCACTACTCAGGAAGGACATTGATGCCATGCAGAGGGTTCAGCGCAGGTCTGCTCGATTGATTCCGGGCCGAGCTCGACTCAGCTCTGTGGAGAGGCTGAAGGAGACAGGGCTTTATTCATGAGAAAGAAGGCGGTTATGAGGAGATATGACAGAGATGTTTAAGATAATGAAAGGTATTGATAAAATAAGTGAAGATGAATTATTTAACAGAGTAGACAGTGGGTGGACCAGGGGCCATAGCTTGAGAGTAAAGAAGAGGAGAGTTAAGCCGGAAGTACAGCAGGGGACTTTCACTCAGAGAGTAGTTAATGCTTGGAATGGTCTCCCTGGAAAGGTCGTGGCAGCAGAAACAGTCGATAAGTTTAAATTAGAATTAGATAGGTACCTGGAAGTTATGGAGATGGAGGGGTATAGGGTTGTTGGCAGGACTTTCAGGTAGTTTTGAGCATTGATGGGTGATTGTGTGCATGTGTACGGAGTGCTGTTGGTGGGTGTCTCGTCAAGGGGTGTTGTGTGGTTGATGTTGTGTGTTTTTAACCATACCCATGCCCCCTCACCTGAGGGGAAGAAAATGAAAAAAATTAATAAATTATTTCATTCATTAAAAATATTTTCTTGTATTTTCTTCCTTGGGTCTCGTGTAGATGGGTTGGTGTGGCGTTCACGCAGGTATGATGGGCTGAATGGCCTCCACCTGTGTTAGATTTCCTTGTTATTTGTTTCATATATATATATGATAGAGGTAAAACTGTGTGTTCGTTGTAATCTTAGCTATCAGGGCTAATGTGCCAAAATCATCTCTGTCAAAACCTCGATGAATGCACGGAGTATGTTTTCGGCAGGTTTCCTCGAGGATATCGGCAAAGAAATGTCCGTTTAGGGCCTTTGAAAACGTTAATGTAAGGCCTTTTAATGTAATCACGTGACCCGGAAGTGCTTTGATGTTGACCCCTGAAGAAAAATTATTCAGAAAAAGGTAAACGTTCATTCCACGTTGTCTTCATCTATTACTACGATAAGGACGAATCATATTGTTATAGTTTTGGGAAACTTACGGCAGGGGGAGAGCATACATGGACACGTGACCCGAGGATCAGTTATTTCATTCGTCTTTGTATCGATAGTGTTACGACCTAGCCCTCGGGTAGAGGGCTCGGGGTACCGCCTATTGGTCCGGAGGTCCTGATTGATGTGCTCGGGAGACCAATACGTACCCCGTGTGCGGTCGCGCTGTGTAAGCAGTCAGATGTGACCGAGCGACGTTAACATCCTACCGTCGATGCCAATTCACACGTCCCACTCTTCAACACACAGTATTGTATGCAAATCCAACAATGCAATACAAAAATCAAAACAGAGGAATAAAGGAAAATGTTTTATTAAGGATAAACAAACACAGGGTGTACCACCAAGCAATGGATAAATCATGTTACAAAAAAAAAATGTATATAATAAAATATATGCAGTGGGTAACAATTCAGAAATTAAAGACAGCAGCACCAAGACGATATGGTCAAAACAATTAACAGCCACCAGTTGTCCTCGCAAATCCCCAAAAAGGGGAGGGGGAGAATAACAAAGGAACAACCCGGTAGCACATGGGTGGTCGCTATATAATTGCATACTGTCATACAGTTTTTGACGGATCGGGCTGAAATTTTTGACAAAGAGGTTGACAATCTGGAGACGGCGATGGTTCACGAGCAATGTACACGGTTCGCCTTTTTTATTTTTTGACCTTCGAGGGGACGCCACGGGCAAACTGGCGGGAATCGGGAAAAACGTAAATGATGAAAGTTGTAGTACTCGAAGACACTACTTGCATACCAACTTTCATTCGAAACAGTTTGAAAACCCTAGGAGCTCGATGCCAATTTATTGATTTTTTTGACATTTTCTAAGTTCGTGACCTTGTGACCTTGACCTTGGGACGAAAATGAAAAATCGAGCTCCGTGGGGCTATGCAGGTGCCATTGGGCTAACCAAATACCGAAACCCTGCCAGATTCGACAAACCCCTCGGAGAAGATGTAACTTGAAACCGGCTACCCTAAAAACACATTTTTTTTGGCGTGGCTCTGCCCATAAAGGGCGCACACGCCATTCTCAGGAAAACACAACTAGATCATGATATAAACCTCCACCAAAATTTTATCAGGATCGGATCAAAACCACGGAGCTATGCTCGGGACAGGCAGACAGACGACAGACACACCCATAACGAATATAGTGGTCACTTACTGACTCGTGAACCAATTATAGTGCCATAAAAGCGCGGAAGCCGATTTTTGATTTTCGAAAAAAATATATATATATAAATATTTTTCGGATTTTTTTCAAAAATTTCAAAGTCCAGTTGCTAGGCAACGGTGGCGTCCATAGCAACGGTGCTCAAAAGCATGAAACTAGATCCTGGTATGAACCTACCAGTCAAGTTTCATCAAAATCGGTTGACTCCTCTGGCCTCCAGAGCTGTCCATTACATACATACAGACAGACGGAACCTGAGAATAACGGTAGTCCAGCGACCACCCAATATTTTCCAAGATGTGAAGGAGAGAGGTGGGGGGCGGGGGGGTTAGGAGGAAGAGGAGGAGGCAAAAGAGCTGATGTGAAGAAGAAGAAGCAGTAAGGCAGATAAGCACTTGGGACAAGCTCGTGCGAGCAGAGTCGAAAAGCGCTCCTGAAAAAAACAGAAAGGCTGAGAGAAGTTCAAGGCAGAAAGCAGACGCCAAAAGATGAAGAGCAGAAGCGAATGGGACAAGCTTGCATGAGCAGAAGATTAAAGGACTAAGAAGATCGTGAGGGACAAAAAAGAGAAGTTTCACGAGTATATTGGTGTCGAGCTTCTGTGGAAAAAGAGCACTCCTTCCACGAGCGTCATCCTGCCCTCTCGATCGTGTCAGCCACGAAGGATGAGGAGGGTAAACGGCGGCACCTCATCGACATGGGCCTGAGGAGGAAGAATCTGAGGCAGAGGAGGGCGAGTCACACATGTAGCTCGCATATCTGGGACGCCGGAGAGGACTCGGAGAGGACTGGGTCCGGGCACTTCAGGGACGCGGCTGTGTGTCCCTATCGCTTCACATCGCCACTGCCCATCTTCCCATATATTTTCCTCCGCATTCTCCTGTATATTTGTGTGAGGTGAGGGACAGAAGGAAGGACTGCTTTCCTTTCCTCCATTCATTACTTTTATTTTATTTTTAAGTCCTTGTTTTATTCTTCTCCCCTGAGTGAATGATGGCAAAGTCTTTTGTTTAAGTAAGATTGAAGAAGAACACGTGTTCGGGTTAAACCTGCTCTTCCGTGCCTTTTTGCTTTCTTACTTTTAAATGATTGCTTACTTGTGTGTTTGTAATAAATAATTGTTTGTTGCTATTTCCAATCTGTCTCGGTTGTCTTTTCCTTTGTTGGTCCGATACAATGCATAAGTAAGGTTAGACGGGACGTTCTACCCCAATAATTTGCTTCGTCAGCCAGCGCATACTTACTGTAACGCTCGGCAGTAATCCGAGTGTGTGCTGAGGGCACGTGACCCCAATTAACCGGCCGTCCACAGGTAATGTGTCACGCGAAGTAGTGTAACCCTGCCTGGATTGGCTGTGCCAATCAGCGTTCGTGGTCGCTGAGCAACCTGCCAGTGCAAGGAGTTATCTGTGCCCGGCGGCCTCAGGGCCGGGCGTTCGGGAGGGACCCGAGTGCTTACCCTCGTAGCAAGCCTCAAACCCCGGATCCATGACAATATCTTATTCCATTATTCTGATACTCATTTGGAACTGTAGCATTATAGTCCAACCTTTTACAACAATTGTAGTTATAGAAGGTGCTTCTGACTATTATCCACACAGACTGCTGTGTAAGTATCCAGGATCTTTAACATCCAGATTATTTTTTTTAAGCATCCACTGAACATGTTTGTACGAAATTCATTTTTGATAAATTTACATTCTGTTGTCAATTGTACTTTCAGGGATTGAAACCTTCATGAAGAGCGGTACCCAGCTGATGATCCAGATAGTCGGAAAATCAGTCGTGCGTGCGTATTTGATTTTGTATTCCTACCAGCATCATTGGGTATTGTGGAGACTCTGCTCAAAGGCAGTGGGACGACGCATTCCGCCTTCAAATTACCCCTCAATCTGGCTACGGTCGACAAAGGGATGTGCAATGTGAAAATTTGATTCCACACTAGGTGCGCTCCTGAAACTCTGTAACTTGATCCATCCATCATCCATCCATCGGGACCATACTCTGTGCAGGGCATTGGTGCTGCCTATAGTGGGGCAGATAACAGCAATTTTTGAGAGGAATCGTGCAAATGATGATACAAGTATCAAATTTGGCACATTTGTTCTCCAGGGGATTCTAATCAAATCTGCCTGATCGGCCATTTGAAAATCCAAATTTTGAAAAATTAAAAAAAAATTTTTTTTTTTCAAAAAAGTCAAGATCACGAATCAATGTTGGATGCTGGCTGAGATTGGTGAATGTTTCAGAAACATCATCAAAGACGTTCCAAGTCTGCCATGCAGTTTTCTTCCTTTACCGCGGAAGGCAGACACGACGTCACATCCAGTGAACGCATGGAAGTATGGGATCCCTCTAGCTTTCTCAGGCCCTATTGCAGAAACTACCTCATGGACTGGAATCCATCGCGCCTTGGCTCCTTGGCAAAGGCAATCCACATGTTCTCAAGACCTAGTTCCTGTAAGGATGGCAGTACAGATATTGCTATGACTAGTACGTCCGTGTCATTAGCCTTAATGATAATGGACTTGCTACCATCCGTTGTTGCATCCCTGGCGTGTACAAATATTCGAGTGTCAGCTTCTTCATGACAACATGGAGACACAGCATCCAGTGACTTCCTTGTGTTGCTAATGGCATCTCTCCTTTTGTGACAATGACTGTGCTTGTCGTCTGTGCTTCACACATCTTTTCCGCAAGGAAGTGAAACAGCTCAGTCTTGTTACTGTCATCTCGAAGAAAGCTTCTCCAGTTACTTGGGGTCTTACTGGTTCCTGTCGCTTCTTCTGATTCCTTGCCCCCTTTTCGACCTTGCCTTGGACTTCAGACTTGACTTCTTGCACACATCAAACACTACGTCCACCCTCTCGTACCTGGCACCATAGGATTCCACCTTTGGGATGATGTCTTCTTTAGCATAGTCATCAAATATCTTTGAAGTGCATGAAGGTAGGGCATTGATAAGTGCTGAGCCATCAATGATGACTGCATCTCCCCTTGGTTCTCTGTCTGGATGTTCACTTGCGCTTCAAGAATTTCAGCCAGCTGTGACTTCAAATTTTATTTGAAGTTTTTTTTTCTTCAAATTTTTCTAAATTTGGTTTTTCAAATGGCCAATCGGGCAGATTTGATCAGAAAGCTCTGCAGAACAGAAATTCCAAATCTGATGCTTGTATCATAATTTGCACGATTTTTCTACTATCTACTACACTACTAAGCAGTCTCCATGGCTATTGGGCACAATCCTGGATGGGTCGCCACTCCGACACAACTTGATCATATGGGACAAATGTAGCACGTCGCACAAGCAGCCATTCGAGGCACTTTACCGAGCTCTCCGAGATCTTCGACAAAACAGTACACCACGGACGCAGTGACAGTTCTCTTGCCGGTGATTTCAGACAAACTTTTCCCATAATTTGGCGGGGTACTCGAGTCGACCGAGTCATTGCGAGTCTGAAATCGTCAGTACTGTAGCAAAATGTGAAAAAATGACCCTCCGTCCAATTTGCGCTTGCACTTACGAGATCACAGTGCACACCAGTTCGCCACTCTTCTGCTCCACATTGGTGATGGTAAAAATAGACCCTGATACCGGTGATGCCTCATCCTTCTTCACGAAAATGTACCTGCAGGTGTGAGTTCCGACAACGATTTGACAAACAGCATGTTTCCTAGTTTTTAGCTCATCTGGAACGTAGTTCGGGGAGCTTATGGGATGGCGCGTCGTCAGTCAGTCAGTCAGTCAGTCAGTCAGTCAGTCCGTCCGTTTGTCCATAAACACTTGCAACTTCTCAGAAACTACACACATGATTTCGATGAAACTTGACCATAACCTTCATCACCCAGTATGTACCAAAGTTTGTTCACAGCATTAAAACAACAAAAAAATTGGGCCCTACCGAGGTCTCCGGGGGTTGCCCCCCCCCCAAAAGAGGTATTTGCTTTTTTTTTCTCCGGAACCACACACACAATTTCAATAAAACTTGACCAACCTTCATCACCCGTGATATACCAAAGTTTGTTCATGCTATTGTTATGAATTTGGGAATTCGATTGCACACAACATACAGGTTCCTTTAGTCAGCTATGTCGATAAGTGCTTGTTCCCTAGATAGCTACCTTTCATTGTTTAAATGTTCAGAAATCGATTAGATGCGCTGCGGATCGATTTAATAGTTAGGGAACGAACAATGGAGACATCCCTCCCCTCTTCTGCGAAGAGCAAGAAGAACCCTGCCGTCCCGTGACTCATGATGTCAACAACTCCCTCCCACCCGTGGCTGAGCGGGGATGGAGGACGAGGCATGAGTCACGCCGGGATCGGGGGAAGGGCGGGAGAAGGATAAGAGGAGATCTTTTTCTTTTGTTCGTGGGCAGAGTTGGAGAGGGCAGAGTTGGAGAAAGGGAGTTGAGAGTAGTCGCTCAGCAGACCTTCGGGTCCTGTTCGGCTTGGGTTAGGGTTGAGGCCTTCGGAAGCTTTTTGCTTCGGCTGGCTCAGTGAGCTTCAGGCCTGGCTCGGGAGGAGGCTTTTTGCTTTGATGGTTCCTTGAGCTTCGGCTTCTGCTTGGCTCGGGAGAGCTTTTTGCTTCGAGCTGCTTTGCTTGGAAGGAAGTTAAGCCGGTCGCTCGGCTCGAGCTGCGAGTGGTGGCTTCTTCTTCTTGGTTCGTGGAGCTCTTTATTCTCCATTTTGGTTCCCGGCTTGGTGCGACTCATCGACCTCTTCATGGAGGTGGTTCCTTTGGGAAGCGACGCATCGACGGGAAGGATCGGCGCCTCGTCTCACCAGCACGTGTTGAGAAGCGCGGGAGGATTCGCGGGAGCTCGGAAGGATCGCGGCTCACGGCGATTGGATCCAGCTCGCTCTCGCTGGAGCCCGGGTCCAAACAACTTGAAGACCACACGAGGTGGAGAGGTTCGAGATGGCTCTGGGTTTCAGCTCACCTGTCCTCCGAGCTGGAGCTCGTTATTAAAGGCCTCTGCCACCATTTCTTGGGTGTGTGTGTTGCGTACGTATGTCCGTGGGCCCGTCTATAAGTAGGAAGTGCTGTTAAGTGCAAGTGACTGTACATAATAAGTAGACGGTTGTAGTTCTTTTGTCGTGCTTTTGTTGCTTGTATAATTGCATACGTGTTTTGCTTTGTTTAATTGCATACGTGCTTTATTATAATAAATGTCCTTGTGTGAATGTAAACCTGTTCGTTGCGTCCATTCCCTCATTGACTGCCCCATCTTGCACTCGGAAATAGTTGGTTTTTAAATAGCCGGTAAAGTGATCGGGTCCAACGAGACTGCGCGATATTACCCCGCTCGTTATCCAAAAGGAAGCGAGCTGCTTAAGCGGCTCGTTTCCAAGCGGTCCCATTGAGGTACAATCTCTCGGTAACTACCTGCGCGAATAATTAGGTAAATCTAAGATTTGGCGATCGGACCCTGTAGCGCGCGGGTAGAGTGCGGACAAGGTTGTGGTGGGATTAAAAACACACCCGTGACTGGTTTCTGGCGTTGTTCCAGAAAGTCACGACTGGATTGTCCGTTCGGTGGGCGAAGCGACCGCTATTGGTTAGACGCGGTCGTTCGCACGCCGACGGGCGGGAAATCTACAACACTATTTTAAAAAAATTGGACTCTAAGGAGGTTTGGGGGGGGGGTTTGCTTCCCTAAAACAGGTATTTGCCTTGACAATGGTTCATTGGTACATTTTGCTGATTCTGTCCCACATTGACTTCCTTCTCAGTATCATTATTTTACCAAGTGACGCCTCGGGGGTATTGCCCCTATTTTTCACAAAATTATGGAGACACTGATTGGTTGTCGCAATGGGCAACACTTGCCCCACAAAACGACGTCGTTCATCCGCTGAATCGACGACTATTGGAACTATTGGAACGTGTGCCCAATGAAGAAGTCGCCTATAAATCCATTGACACTGTTCCGGATGCGGATCAAATGGTACACGGACCCTGTCGAGTTTCTTAACCCACTACGTGCTCCGGGCATGCCACCCCATGAGCTGAAATTGAAAGCCGTGACACCGATCATGCCTCTTCGCAATCTGGACTCCCAAAAATTGTGCAACGGAACTCGGTCGGTCACGCGGCAGCTGATGAAAAATCTCGTCGAACCTACGATCTCCATCGGAGAGTTCTCAGGAGAGAACGTGTTGATTCCCCGTTTTCCACTTGCTCCCAGCGACTGTCCAATGAAATTCAAGCAGCTCCAATTCCCGGTATCTCTGTCGTTCACCATGTCGATAAACAAGGCACAAGGACAAACGCTGCACCAAGCGGGACTCTATCTAGCCAAACCAAGTTGCTCACGTGGTCAGTTTTATGTCGGGTGCTCCAGAGTTTGGATCGGAACGAGGATGTTCACATATTCAGACGATGGACGAACCAGGAATGTAATATACCTGGAAGTTCTCCCATTAAATAAGACCGATTCAATCAGTGAGCAACAAAGCCCACAATCTCCATTCCGTGGAAGACGGGTATCCTGCTGGTCATATTATCATGTAACGCGTGTGACCGGAGTTGTAACTATGCGATAATACATGAAATCCTCGGCGAGGAAAGTTTAATTAGTGATGTTGCATTGACGGGTTGACTTGACTGCTTGGATGTAACTGAGGTTGTGGATCTACTGATGTTAAAGTAATCTACTGATGTGGATCCATCACCGAGGTTGTGGATCAGCCGTTTAGAGAGGTTCTGGGCTGAAAGGATCGAAACCTTGAGGTAGAACGATGCCTAACTGATGATCCATGCAGTCGGGAAAGCATTCAATTGTTTTACAGGTTGAGGTTCTTACTTTAGATCAGGGTTCCATGTTTTGAGGTTAACAATTTTTTAAAAAGTTGAATATGGGGTGTTGTGGGATTAACATCATTTAGAACAATTCATTAAATTATATTATATTTTAGGAATAACCGATACTGTGCAATTAACTGTGTGTGTGTGTGTGTGTGTGTGGTGTGTGTGTGTGTGTGTGTGGTGTGTGTATATGTATGTGTGTGGTGTGTGTGTGTTTGTGTGTGTTGTTGTGTGTGTGTGTTTGTGTGTGTGTATGTGTGTATGTATGTGGTGTGTGTGGTGTGTGTATGTATGTTGTGTGTGTGTGTGTGTGTGTGTGTGTTGTGTGTGTTGTGTGTATGTGTGCTGTGTTGTATGTTTGTGTGTGTATGTGTGTGTTTGTGTGTGTGTATGTATGTGTGTGTATGGTGTGTGTGTGTGTGTGCGTGTGTTTGTGTGTGTGTGTGGTGTGTGTGTTTTGTGTGGTGTGTGTGTGTGTGTTTAGTGTGGCGTGTGTGTGTTTGTGTGTGTTTTGTGTGGTGTGTGTGTTTGTTTTGTGTGTGTGTGTGGTTTTGTGTGGTGTGTGTATGTGTGTATGTGTTATGTGTGGGTGTGTGTATGTGTGTGTGGTGTATGTGTGTGGTGTGTGTGTGTGTGGTGTGTGTATATGTATTGTGTGTGTGTGTGTGTGTATAAGTGTGTGTGTATGGTGTGTGTGTGTGTGTGTGGGTGTGTGTGTATGTGTGCGTGTGTGTTTGTGTGTGTGTGTTTGTGTGTGTGAATGTGTGTGTGTTTGTGTGTGAATGTGTGTGTTTTGTGTGGTGTGTGTGTGTTTGTGTGTGTTTTTGTGTGGTGTGGTGTGTGTGTGTGCGTGTGTGTGTATGTGTGGTGTGTGTGCGTGTGTGTGTGCGTGTGTGTGTTTGTTGTGTGTGCGTGTGTGTGTGTATGTGTGTGCGTGTATGTGTGTGTGTGTGTGTGCGTGTATCGTGTATGTATGGTGTGTGTATGTGTGTGGTGTGTTTTTGTGTGTGTGTTGTGTGTGTGTGTGTGTGTGTTTGTGTGTGTGTTTTGTGTGGTGTGTGTGTGTGTTTTGTGTGCGTGTGTGTGTTTTGGTGGTGTGTGTGTGTTTGTGTGTGGTGTGTGTGTTTGTTTTGTGTGTGTGTGTGTGTGTGTGTGTGTGTGCGTGTGTGTGTTTGTGTGTGGCGTGTGTGTATTGTGGTGTGTGTGGCTTGTGTGTGTTTTGTGTGGTGTGGTGTGTGTTTGTGTGTGTTTTGTGTGGTGTGTGTGGTGTGGTGTGTGTGTGTGTGGTGGCGTGTGTGTGTATGTGTGTGTATGTGTGTGTGCGTGTGTGTGTGCGTGTGTGTGTTTGTGTGTGTGTCGTGTGTGTGTATGTGTGTGGTGTAGTGTGTGTGTGTGTGTGCGTGTATGCGTGTATGTATGGTGTGTGTATGTGTGGCTGTGTTGTGTGTGTGTTGTGGTGTGTGTGTGTGTTTGTGTGTGTGGTTTTGGTGTGGTGTGTGTGTGTGTTTTGTGTGGCGTGTGTGTGTTTTGTGTGGTGTGTGTGTGTTTGTGTGGTGGTGTGTGTGGTTTGTTTTGTGTGTGTGTGTGTGTGTGTGTGGTGTGTGCGTGTGGTGTGTTTGTGTGTGCGTGTGTGATGTGTGTGTGTGTGTATGTGTGTGGCGTGTATGTGTGTGTGCGTGTATGTGTGTGTGCGTGTATGTGTGTATGTGTGTGTGCGTTTATGCGTGTATGTGTGTGTGCGTGAATGCGTGTACGTGTGTGTGCGTGTATGTGTGTATGTGTGTGTGCGTGTATGCGTGTATGTGTGTGTGCGTGTATGTGTTGTATGTGTGTGTGCGTGTATGTGTGTGTGCGTGTATGCGTGTACGTGTGTGTGCGTGTATGTGTGTATGTGTGTGTGTGTGTTTGTGTGTGCGTGTGTGTATGTGTGTGTGTGTATGTGTGTGCGTGTATGTGTGTGTGCGTGTATGTGTGTGTGCGTGTATGTGTGGTGTATGTGTGTGTGCGTTTTATGCGTGTATGTGTGTGTGCGTGAATGCGTGTACGTGTGTGTGCGTGTATGTGTGTATGTGTGTGTGCGTTATGCGTGTATGTGTGTGTGCGTGTATGTATGTATGTGTGTATGTGTTGTGTGCGTGTATGCGTGTATGTGTGTGTGCGTGTATGTGTGTATGTGTGTGTGCGTGTTATGCGTGTATGTGCCGTGTATGCGTGTATGTGTGTGTGCGTGTATGTGTGTGTGCGTGTATGCGTGTATGTGTGTATGTGTGTATGCGTGTATGCGTGTATGTGTGTGTGCGTGTATGGCGTGTACGTGTGTGTGCGTGATGTGTTGTATGTGTGTGGTGCGGTGTATGCATGTATGTGTGTGTGCGTGTATGTATGTGTGTGCGTGTATGTTTGTGTGTTTGACTCGTTCCTTCTGAACCAAAGTTCCTTGGGTGTGTACATGGGTGTATGGTTTCAGCTGAACTTGTCCATTCTCCCGTCAACCTTCTCCCCATCACACCAACCTTGTTCCCCAAAGTGAAAATCTGTAACAAGAATGGAGGGTTTGTTTTTAATTCCAACGATTCATCAAAGGAATGTTAAACTTGTTTTGTACTGCCGGGGTTATCGAGACACGTGATTCGGCGAAGGAAGACATCGGGGTCGAGTTCGTGCCTGAGAGGGTGTTGGAGACGAGGACGAAGTGGGGGGTGAAGCCGAACGTGGTGTTGTCAGGTCGTCTGAGTCATGGACCGAGATCCTTCGGGCTGCGTCCACGATCCGATCTCCTCGGACACCAAGTCGGGCAATGATGGAGGGAACCGAGGGGGTCCGGGAGGGACTGCTGGGATCTGCGGGTTCAGGATCCTGGACGTTCAGAACCTTCGTGTTGGAGAATCCGGCGCGGACCTCGAATCAGGTACAGGGATTTTGTTCGTCCTCGTGAACAATTAATTCATTGGAATCGATTTATTATGTACGAAGGGAATGAAACTTACAAGAGCCCCACGTGGACGGGAGGACAATAACTTTGGAGCAAACGAAACGAGTGTTTCATTTTGTGATTTGTTTTTCTACAATAAATGTAAATAAAATCATTTTCTCCACAGGATTGTAACAAAACACGTGGTGTATATATATATATATATATATATATATATATATAAATATATAAAGATGAGGCCCCGCGAGGAGGAGTGATGTAAGCGACATTGTTTTAAAACGTCAGAAATCCAAGTCAGAGTTTGCGCAACTTCAAACGCTGTAATTCCGTTATCGTTATCGATAGAAACATCGTTTAAAAACCACAAGAATCCTTGTTTCAAGCCGAAGCTGATCATGTAATGAAGGGAAAAAAAAAAACAGTTAGGGTACGAAATTTTACATTATAAACGGTGGTTTACATGTTAACCAAAGCACTATTGTTGCATTATTGTAGTGAAGTACAATACCAAAAACCGATAATTATTAGTGGTCATGGCAGGGTAACTGTGTGTTATGGTAGTGCCAAAACTAGTTATAGTTACGAGAAGAATGGTAATAATGGTCACGCTGCACCACGCCGCCTCCCACCAAGGAAGATTGCCGCGGGCGCTTACACCATTCCTCCTCGGACTAGCATCCAGCCAGACGCGGCTGGCGAGACAGGCTTTGTGAGTTTTCGCGAGACTTTCAACCCATTTCGGTGGAGTTTGGTGTAAGGGACGTGCTCGGATGATAGGGGAAGGGTTAAAATAGTGCTTATGGCATTAACTTCAAAATGGCCAATGTGTCGCTTACATCACTCCTCCTCGCGGCGCCTCATATATGTATGTATGTATGTATGTTCAGTATGTATATATGTATGTATGTATGTATAGTATGTATATACAGGGTGTCCCAAAAAAAATACAACTTTTCATCTGCAAAGAGGATGGTCATAACATATATTTTTTAAAAAAGATATATGGCTGGATAGAAAGCTGAAAGGTTGAAGTTTATTGTACCAATGTCAAAATTGCCACCAAAATTTAAATTTTGGTATAGAATCGTCGTTTTCTTTTAGACCACATGTTCGACGTAGGCTCCACGTTGTCCGATCACTGCCTGCAAACGCGTTGTCATGTTCTCCATCACTTTGGGAAACGTTTCCTGAGGAATGTTCTGGATTTCTCGGTGGATATTTTCCTTCAGCTGATGAAGAGTCTGAGGCCTAGGGTTTCCATAGATCCTGTCCTTGAGATACCCCCACAAGAAGAAGTCTGGAGGAGTAAGGTCAGGGGAATACGGTGGCCACTCAATGTCTTCGTAGAGGGAGATAAAGCGGCCCTCAAAATGTTGGTTGAGAAAACGCCTTGTTTCCCTGGCTGTATGTGGCGGTGCCCATCCTGCTGGAACCACTGGGTTCTCATCGGATCAGTTGTTTTTCCTTCAGGCCTGAGTACGTAGCTCGGGCAGATAGAATTCCTGAATCATTTTTTTGGACTCTGAACGACCGCCTGTCTCACCATTTCCACATTTTCTTCACTACGACCTGTCCTCTTCCGACCACTGTGACCCTTGTGAAGGTCACAGATGGTTCCCACATTGGTAAACTTTGCGATGGTGCACTTTATTGTCCGAAAGTTTGGTGCTATATGTATGTATGTTATTATGTATGTATGTATGTATGTATGTATGTTTATATGTATGTTCAGTATGTATGTATGTATGTTCAGTATATATGTATGTATATATGTATGTTCAGTATGTATGTATGTATGTTCAGTATGTATGTATGTATGTATGTTCAGTATGAATGTATGTTCTGTATGTATGTATGTCCAGTATGTATGTATGTTCAGTATGTATTGTATGTATGTTCTGTATGTTCAGTAGTATGTATGTATATATGTATGTTCAGTATGTATGTATATATGTATGTTCAGTATGTATGTATGTATATATGTATGTTCAGTATGTATGTATATATTGTTACGGCTGTGTGAAATTCGCAATACACATAAAGGGTCCTTAGATCAGTTATGACGCTAAGTTTATGTGCAGAATGCAGATAGTTCCCCACCGTTGTTTAAAGGGATTTCTTCGTGTTCACCGGGCTGCGACTCTTTGAGAAGCCGTTTTTCTTTTTCTATTGTTATTTTGAACAAACCTCCACGCAAAGCAACAAGCCGTGTTGAAAACCGTCGAACGAAAAAGGAAACCAAAAGAGTTCCGATGGGCGCGCGGAATTTTCCCGCCTGTTTTTCCGAGGAGTGTGACGGAGGCAGGGGAGGGCAGCTCACCGCCGATTGGGTGATGAACAGCGTGAGGCGGTCGGGGTGAGGGGATGCCCCATTTTGGGAAGCTTCCAGAAGGGAGGTGGAGCCGAAAACGGGAGGAGCGAAGGGCGGAGCCCCGCGCTATATAAGCGGACGCGCGCGGGGCTCACTCTCTCTCGTCGGGGTCGAGTGCTCCTCTCTCTTGGTGGTCAGGGTCGAGCTTGCTCTCTCTCTCTTAGTGGCCAGGGTCGAGCTTGCTCTCTCTCTCTTAGTGGCCAGGGTCGAGCTTGCTCTCTCTCTCTCTCTGGTCATGAGCTCTCGCCCTGTGGTCCATCATCGTTCTCTCTCTGGTCCATGAGCTCTCGCCCTGTGGTCCATCATCCGTTCTCTCTCTGGTCCATGAGCTCTCGCCCTGTGGTCCATCATCCGTTTCTCTCTGGTCCATGAGCTCTCGCCCTGTGGTCCATCATCCGTTCTCTCTCTGGTCCTGAAGCCCCTTCTGCCCTTCAGTCCTTTCTTGTTTGGTCGTGGCCGTGAAAGCACCAGCAGCAACGCAGGAGAGAGCTCGCTGACCACGCCAGGGGCCCGAGGTCAGGCGCGGCCACGCAAGGCCGTGGGGAGTCGACGTCACAACCTGCCCACCGTCGCGCCACGAGGGTGCGGCTACGCAAGGCCGTGGGGAGTCGACGTCGCGACCTGCCACCGTCGCGCCACGAGGGTGCGGGTAAGACCCTTCGGTCTCACGGGACCCGTTCGGTCCTCCAGGTCCATGCCATAAAGGTTTACGAACCCCGTCTACCTCCCTGCCTATGGGGAGGGTTTTTCTTTGTTTTCGTATGCATGCTGTGGTGCCGTGTCCTACCAAGTAGAAACTGTGTAAGTGACTGTGCTTGTAAATAATCATCGTAGTCGGTAGTAGTACTTTCTATGTGCCTGTACATTGCATGACTGCCTTGGCTGTATATACGTGTGCTGTTTACATAAATGTCCTTGTGTGAAATGTATCCCGTTCGTCGTCTTTTTCCCTTTTGAAAGTGCCATCTTGAATCGCAGAATAAATTAGTAGTGGGTTTTGAACACCCGAGTAAAGAAGAGAATCACATCCGTCGAGGTCGGCGATAACACCGCTCGGTTATCACTGTAGCACGGAACGGACTGCTTAAGCGGTTCGTGTCCTAGGCCGACCTGCGGCGAGGTACGATCGCCCGGTCGACTACTCGCGCAGGTACTTAGGTAGGTCGAATTTGGCGAGCAACCCTATCCTGCGCGGGTGGGCAATTGGCACGATCGTGGTGAGGTTAAACCCCCACCCGTGACTGGCTCCTGGCGGTAGTTCCAGGAGGGTCACGACTGAATTGTCCATTCGCGTGGGCGACGCGGTTGCGATTGGAGTTACGCAATCGCTCGCACGCCAGGCGGGCCAGATTCGTAACAATATGTAGGTTCATTATGTGTGTATTGTATGTTCAGTATGTATGTATGTATATATGTATTGTTCAGTATGTATGTATGTATGTATGTATGTATGTATATATGTATGTTCAGTATGTATGTATGTATGTTCAGTATGTATGTATGTATGTATGTACAGTGTGTATGTATGTATGTATATATGTATGTTCAGTATGTATGTATGTATGTACAGTATGTATGTATGTATGTGTGTTCCCGAAATACAGCCAGAACGGTACACGATAGCGCAAATATTTTCGGCCCACCTCACTCACCATTCTCCTGTGGTGTGCAGTATCGTTCAAATCGGGCAACGAAAAAAATTATGAAAAAATCGATTTCCGATTCAGTGAAGTACTCTTCGGGAGAATGAAGTACTCTAGCCGTACGTAGAAAGGACCTGCTCTCCCAGGTCGCAATGCCACAGCATTGGACAAGACCATCAATTCATGTTCACTGAGGCTAAGATGATCAGACAAGCGGACAACCAAACGTCCAGACAGCTGCAAGAGGCCTGGTATTCGAACAACAATTCAATTAATCGACATATCCCGCCTTTGGAATAAACTCCCTCACTCTATTCAATCCCATTCTTCTCTCCAGGCCTTCAAAACAGCTGTTCACTACCACCTCATCTCTCCCCATCCAAAACCTCAATCTTTTCTACCCCTGTTAATCCACCCCAAATCCACCTCCTTCAAATTCCCTGCTCAGCGCGCGGCCACCCCGCAACGCCCGTCGGCGGTAGCTCGACGTCACAACCTTGCCACCGTCGCGCCACGACGGGTCGCGCGCTCCCATCGCAATAGGCCGTGGCGAACAGTCACGTCGCGACCTGCCCACCAGTCCGCGCCACCGCAGGCGTGCGGGTCACAGACCCCTTCCGGGTCTCACGCGGGCACCCGCTTCGGTCCTCCAGCGTCCCATGCCATACAAGGCTTCTTACGAACCCCGGTCTACCTCTCCTCCAGCCTCATGGGGAGGGTTTTCTTTCTTTGTTTTCGTCCATGCCATCGCCCCTGTCCCCTCTCAGAGCTTTCCTGCCTCCCCAGTGCCCGCGCCACCACTAGCTACGCTGACTAACCCTGTCCCACCCCGTATACGCTTGACTCATGTCCCTCGCCTTGCGTAAATTATAATCATCCGTACTGTCACGAAACACTCAACCGGGCGACGGGAGACATGAAATCTACAACAACAGAGGGGTAAAGTGCAGTAACTATTCTAATACCAATGTAAAATGAACACAAAATGATACAATTGCATGACTGCCTTGGCTGTATATACGTGTGCTGTTTACATAAATGTCCTTGTGGAAATGTATCCCGTTCGTCGTCTTTTTCCCTTTTGAAAGTGCCATCCTGAATCGCAGAATAAATTAGTATGGGTTTTGAACACCGAGTAAAGAAGAGAATCACATCCGTCGAGGTCGGCGATAACACCGCTCGGTTATCACTGTAGCACGGAACGGACTGCTTAAGCGGTTCGTGTCCTAGGCCGACCTGCGGCGAGGTACGATCGCCCGGTCAACTACTCGCGCAGGTACTTAGGTAGGTCGAATTTGGCGAGCAACCCTATCCTGCGCGGGTGGGCAATTGGCACGATCGTGGTGAGGTTAAACCCCACCCGTGACTGGCTCCTGGCGGTAGTTCCAGGAGGGTCACGACTGAATTGTCCATCCGGTGGGCGACGCGGTTGCGATTGGAGTTACGCAATCGCTCGCACGCCAGGCGGGCCAGAATTCGTAACAATATGTAGGTTCATTATGTGTGTATGTATGTTCAGTATGTTGTATTGTATGTATGTATGTATATATGTATGTTTCAGTATGTATGTATGTATGTTAGTATGTATGTAGTATGTATGTACAGTGTGTATGTATGTATGTATATATGTATGTTCAGTATGTATGTATGTATGTACAGTATGTATGTATGTATGTGTGTTCCGAAATACAGCCAGAACGGTACACGAATAGCGCAAATATTTTCGGCCCACTCACTCACCATTCTCCTGTGGTGTGCAGTATCGTTCAAATCGGGCAACGAAAAAAATTATGAAAAAATCGATTTCCGATTCAGTGAAGTACTCTTCGGGAGAATGAAGTTCTCGCCGTACGTAGAAAGGACCTGCTCTCCCAGGTCGCAATGCCACAGCATTGGACAAGACCATCAATTCATGTCACTGAGGCTAAGATGATCAGACAAGCGGACAACCAAACGTCCAGACAGCTGCAAGAGGCCTGGTATTCGAACAACAATTCAATTAATCGACATATCCCGCCTTTGGAATAAACTCCCTCACTCTATTCAATCCCATTCTTCTCTCCAGGCCTTCAAAACAGCTGTTCACTACCACCTCATCTCTCCCCATCCAAACCTCAATCTTTTCTACCCCTGTTAATCCACCCCAAATCCACCTCCTTCAAATTCCCTGCTTCCCTTCCTGAAAGTCCCTGTGATGTCCATCTTGTAGGGAAGGGAAAGGTGGCGTGAGGGAGGGAAAGAAGGTGGTTGAGGGGAGGGAAAGGAAGGTGGTGTGAGGGGAAGGGAGTGGCGTGAGGGGAAGGGAGGGAAGGGAAGGTGGCGTGAGGGGAAGGGAGGGAAGATGGCGTGACGGAGGGGAGCGAAGGAAGGTGGCATGAGGGGAAAGGGAAGGTGGCGTGAGGGGAGGGAAGGGAAGGTGGCGTGAGGGGAGGGAAGGTGGCGTGAGGAAGGGAAGGTGGCGTGAGGGAAGGGAAGGGAAGGTGGTGTGAGGGGAGGGAAGGGAAGGTGGTGTGAGGGGGAGGAAAGGGAATATGGTGTGGAGGGAGGAAGGGAAGGTGGTGTGAGGGGAGGGATGGGAGGAAAGGGAAGATGGTGTGAGGGGAGGGAAGGGAAGGTGGTGTGAGGGGAGGAAAGGGAAGATGTGTGAGGGAGGGATGAGGGGATGGAGAATGGAAGAGATGTGAGGGGAGGAAGGGAAGGTGGTGTGAGGGGAGGGAAGGTGGTGTGAGGGAGGAAAGGTGGTGAGGAAAAGTGAGTGTGAGGAGAGGGAGGGGAGGGAAGGGAAGGTGGTGTGAGGGGAGGGAGGGGAGGAAAGGAAGATGGTGTGAGGATAGGGAAGAGAGGTGGCGTGGAGGGGACGGAGTGGAAGGCAGCGTGGAGGGGACGGAGTGTAAGGCAGCGTGGAGGGAACGGAGTGGAAGGCAACGTGGAGGGGATGGAGTGGAAGGCGGTGTGGGGGGGAAGGCGGCGTGGAGGGGACGGAGGGGAAGGTGGCGCGGGAGGAGACGCAGTGGAAGGCGGCGCGGAAGGGACAGAGTGGAAGGCGGGACGGAGTGGAAGGCGGCGGGAGGGGACGGAGTGGAAGGCGGCGCGGAGGGGACGGAGTGGAAGGCGGCGTGGAGGGGACGGAGTGAAGGCAGCGGCGGAGGGACAGAGTGGAAGGCGGCGTGGAGGGACGGAGGTGGGGGCGCGGAGGGACGGAGTGGAAGGCGGAGCGGAGGGGACGGATGGAAGCGGCGCGGAGGCGGACGATTGGAAGGCGGCGGAGGGACGCAGTGGAAGGCGGCGCAGAGGGCGGAGTGGAAGGCAGCGCGGAAGGACGGAGTGGAAGGCGGCACAGAGGGATGGAGTGGAAGGCAGCGCGGAGGGGACGAGTGGAAGGCGGCGCGGAGGGGACGGAGTGGAAGCGCGCGGAGGGGCGGAGTGGAAGGTGGCGCAGAGGGGACGGAGTGGAAGGCGGGACGGAGTGGAAAGCGGCACAGAGGGGACTGGGTGGAAGGCGGCTCGGAGGGACGGAGTGGAAGGTGGCGCGGGAGGGGACAGAGTGAAAGGTGGCATAGAGGGGTCAGAGGGAAGGCGGCGCGGAGGGGACAGAGTGGAAGGGGCGGCGCGCAGGGACTGAGTGGAATGCGGCGTGGAGGGGACGGAGTGAAGGCGGTGCGCAGGGGACAGGACAGATGTGTAAGAGAAGGTGGGCTGTCGTATAC
>CM068968.1:44867068-44880152 GCA_035128595.1 Eptatretus atami
GTGTGTGTGTTGTGTGTGTGTGCGGTGTTGCTTTGTTTGCTTAAAGCAGGTTTTGTTTCTTCTGCAGATCCTGTTGTGGTTGTGAAGGTGGAACCTGAACCTACAGACGGTTCTCCCTCACAAAGTAAGAAACCAAAATGACATTGTACAAGTCAAAGATCACGATACTGAATTGTGTGGTGGCTTGTTTTTTTTGAGTTGTAGTAATACCATATTGCTCGATCTTCAACTTTGAATGGTTATTTGCTGCCTGAGGTTCACAACATTTTCCATCATTTCGGGACTTCCAAAGTCAACTTTGAGTAATGTGTTCAGGATAACAAAGAGAGCGCATCGTGCCAAGGTTTAAAAGGAAACGGGGAGTGGACATGTCGAGCCAAAAGGAACTTGAAACAAGGAATGGTGCAATATTATGCCTGCTATCAATTTTGGTAGTGATGCTGTTGACATCAGGGTGTGAACTCTTCCTTGTCCAAGCAAGAAGGAGCAGTTTAATTTGAAATTTAATAAATGGCTCTTAATTCATCTCCGAGCAAGTTGCCTTTTTGTCACAGAACCTTAAAATGCCACATTGTGTTGTTACAGATGCTTACAGGAAGCTGGAGGTGAAGCCTGAACTTTTTGAGGGTTGTTCTTCACAAGGCAAGTCCAGAACTACAATTCCCTCCCAAAAAATAATGAGTTGCTGAGGAGATGTTATAAAGATCTATTAACCCTTTGAACCCTGAGCTCCTTGGACTTTCGGCTCCCCTCCCAGGCCCGTCGCTAGGGGGGGCATTTGGGTGCAATGCCCCCCCCCATGGCGCATCCTGTTCAAGGCATTTTGCCCTCTCCGAGCCAAGTTGAAGCAATTGCGAATGCACCAATGCCATAACAGATTTCAGAACTTCGTGCATTCCTGGGTATGTTGACCTACTTTGGGAATTTCCTGCCTCAACTAAGAAACAACCGTCGAGCCTCTGCATCTTCTCCTCAGGAAAGGCGTTGTCTGGAAATGGGAAGCTGCCCAAACAAGAGTGCTCAAGGCTGCGAAAACCTGTCCTCCTCGCTGTTACTTGTCCATTACGACCCATCCAAGGAACTTATTCTCAGTTGTGATAGCTCTTCATATGGCATTGGTGTGCGTTGTTGCAAACAAATGGAAGTGGTAATCTCCAGTCTGTTGTGCATGCATCACGAACCCGATCTGACACTGAACGTCGCTCTGCTCAAGTAGAACGAGAGGCATTAGCGTGTGTCTGGGCACCTTCAAGATGCACCAATATGTCTTTGGAAGACATTATCATTGAGACTGATCACAAACACTTGTTCGGTCTCCTGGGATAAACCAGAGCCATTCTGCCCACATCATCAGGTCGTGTCAACGTTGGGCGTTGACCCTTGCCGGTTATGACTATGCATTGGTTTAACAGCAAACACAAGAAACATTTGTTCCAAGCGGAATTTGAAGAATTTGACAATTCTGTATCTGAACGGTTTAAGAAACCACAGGTTGGTCACAGAGTCACGTTCCAAATCCTGTGTTAAAGAGTATTTAAATAATTAGTAATTTACAACGTATCTGTGGCAATGCATAAATTTTAAAACAGCAATTGAAGTTTTGGACTTACCTTGTGAAGAACAATCATCGAAACGTTCTGACTTTACCTCAAGCGCACCGTTATCATCTGCAACAACACATACTACGGTATTATTATTTTGGGGACAAAAAGGAAATTTGCATCTGCTATTAATGTCGAGCTATTTATGGATTCCACATCATGTGATGCTTCAATTTGAGAGCAAGGACACTTCGCACCCTTTCTCGAACACCATAATGACCAAACTGACAACAGGCATAATTTCACACCATTTGTTGGTTCAACTTTCTTTGGCAGGAAATCCTCACTATAATTCACGCACCAGTGTTTGTTTGTGTGTCGCGCTACTCCTCCGACAGTTCTGGGCCGATTACATCCAGACTTGCTACATAGGATCAGCATGACCATAATTAGTGTATGGGGTGTTTTTATCTTTGCCGGTGGTCTTGAGGGTGGGGGACACAAATTCTCTGTAAATGTGCATCGTGTAGCGTGGCCCCTAGGTGGTCAGGTCAGGTATGGGAGCATGCGCCGGAGCGGCGCGATGCTGCATCCACTTTCCGCCGATACTCCAGCGGCCCCGTCTGGCCATCCCCCAGACAGATGCCTGGCTCATCTCCATCTCCGAGATGCCGATCAACCTGCTGCAACCACGAGGCACATGATCAGCCCATTGGCCCCCTCCACTCACGAGGCTCCCTCACTGAGAGAATCTAGTGAGCAGGATCAGCATCAGGAAACGAGCCACATGTCCATACAGTCAGAGCTGATGCTCACGGACTATGCAGGCAACAAATCTCATTTGAGTCTTCTCAGCAACCAGTCGTTGGACGCAAAGTTCGACCAACGATAGCCAAGGATTCTCCGAAGAGACCTGGTACCAAGGAATTAAGTCTCTGTCTCAGATCCCTGGTCAGAGTCCAAATCACATCCGTTGAGCAAGACTGAAAGCACCAAGGACCTGAAAACTCTGACTTTCGTCCTCCTGCACAAGTAGCGACACCCAAAACCCAAAGTGAGGACCCAAAGAGCAAGGATTCGGTTGATCGTTGACCTCTTTGATGTAAAGCCTGACTGCTCTGCTCAAGCAGATGGCAGCGAACCCTCTCAATAATTATCCGAGCAAAGACCTTGCCCGGCACTGAGAGCAGTGTCACCCCTCGGATGTTGTTGCAGTCCTGGCGATCACCCTTCCCTTTCGAGAGGGACAGCAAGGCCCTCTTCCAGTCAGTTGGGATGATGACTGTGTTCCAAGCAGAGCACAGAACTGTATGCAATGACATGATACAACATTTCCACCAGCCTTGAGAAGTTCAGCATGGATGCCACAGATCCCAGGAGCTTTACCCCATTTCAACTGGTTCACCGCAGCCTGTGTTTTCACAAACGTTGGTGGATCACAGTTGATTGGAGTGTCAGCAATAGGATAGTAACACCCCTGACATCCAACTCAACAGCTGTGGATCAGCCTGGTACACCGGCCCAGCGGGCCTCCAAGGTGGATTCCTCTGTCAAGAGCTCACCACCCTCCGTTCTAACTGCAGTACACCGAGGGACGGGCTGGGAGGAAGGCAATGTGCAAATTCCCCTGTTAGCAGACGAGAATCACTTGAGCACAGATCCACCATTTACAGTGCAGTATTCCTGTCCCATGTTTTCCAGTACAGTGAAGTCTTTGATTATAAGCAGTAGGTATGTTTTTATTTCATGCACATAACTTCATGATTTTTTTTTTTGCCTATACAGAGCTGCCAGTTGCCCAAATAAAGCTTGGAACAAGATCGCCCGTGGGGCGGGTGGTCTGCTGGTGTCATAATTTTGGATCTCACTTTCAACCTTGGCACCATGTTAACTTGGGAGGACCACCCAATATAGTAGAAATTCTGTGAAGCTCTGACAAGCAAATCACCATTCGAAGTGCGATCACAATGTAGATTCCACAACTGCTGCACAACCTGAAATCAAAGGTTGCTTCGCGTTGTGATGAAAATTTTCATTTGCAGGTTTTTGGGTTCATTATAAGCTCTAATGTGCTGTCCAAATAACTTTGGTAATTTCCTGGAAAGCAAGGCACACAAGTATAAAATAAAACAACACTATCAATCATGGTATCCAATGTCAAAAAACAGTCCACCACATAATTACCATCATCCAGTATAGTTACGTTAAACGAGCTCAATGTTATTTTAAATTCTTACCTTGTGAGGGAGAACCATCTGTAGGTTCAGGTTCCACCTTCAACGCCACAACAGGATCTAGAGAAACAAAAGAAAATCTGCCTTCAACAAGGAACAATGAGCACACACACAAACGCGCACACACAATGATAAATGTATGTGTTGAACAAACTATAATCTATGAATAATTAATCCAGGAGGCAGTTGATAAAACCTTTTAAATATCAGCTCAGACAGCTCATCAGGATGAGTGGAAACTCTACTCTAACCTCTCAAAAGGTTTACTTGCAGGCTTGATTATACCAAGGATGAAGGAAGCGAGACAAGGAACACCTTGATTATAATCAAAAAGGTTGTGAAGCAACAAGGACAAAAACTGAAACAAACAGAATCGCTTATGAAAGTGGGCCGCTGAAAAACAGGTGGGCAGAAATAAAATCAAATTGGTGTGGAAGGCTTAAGGCAACAAAAATAACGAGATAATCAAGTCCTGCTCGAAGGAGGACATGGTGATCGAGTTGCAGGGAGAGTACTTTGAAGGAGAGATGATCGTTTTTAGCGATGGTAGAACCTGGGGATGCACTTTGGGGCATTGTAAATACTCAAATCCAGAACATCATCAAAGAGAGAGATCTATCATGAGTCAATGGAAGGCAGGATGTCATGCAAAGAAGAAATATGCAAAGCTCAGGAAGACAGTGTATGGGGACTTGAACGACCTTGTCAGGCAATCAGTCGTCCTGCCAGATTCAAGAACATCGCCATTTTAGGCAAGAGGATTTGAGAACGTGTTCTCCTGTATTCCATGGAAAGAAGTTATGATAATGTCACTGCATCAAACTGCTGGCAAGAATCAGTGCGGGAATGACACTATGCACTTGGCATCAGTCTCAGGAGAGTCAGAGGAGTTTGACAGGATGTGGTCGAGGATTGGTTAATACGACTTTGTACACTCTTCGGTGGCTTTCAGGTGTCGGATGTGTTCAATAGAGATGAAACTGGACTCTTCTGTCATGCCTTTCCACAACGATCCACGAGAGCACCAAGGGAATCAAGAACGCCAAGAAGCGACTTACAGTGCCGTTGGTCGCAGCATAACAGGGAGAAGCTGACACCGATGGTCATCGGTCGATCTGCCGTGCTAAAATGCTTCCATTGGCCACATGGATGCCCTACCTGCTTGCTACAAAAGGTATTGGAATGCCTGGATGACTGCAGCAATCTTTGCTCAGTCGTTGGACCAAATTTACAACATGAAGAATGAAGATAGAAAGATTCTGTTAATATAAAAACTGTGATGCTCATCTCATTGTTTCTCGAAGCAATATCATAGTTGTGTTCCTGTCCCCACACAACATCATATATGCAACCTTGTGATGCTGGCATCATCCATAATGTGAAATTGCAGTACTGCATGAAGTTGCAAAAACATGTTTTGATCAGCATGGATGAGTGTGAGACTGCATTTGATTTGGGCAAACGGTGGACCTGTTGGATGCTGGAATTTGGTTGCAAGCTACCTGTGACCCGGTCGGTGAGTACACCATAAAGAAGTGCTTTGCAAAGTATGGGATAAGTGCAGGGGTGTCATGAATGACTCAGGTTTTCAGGATGAACTCAAGGAATGCGACCCCAAGCCTCAATTTCTGCATGATGTACCACGGTCGACATACATCAACTGTGACAAGATGCCGGCACATCCCGTTCCGACAGTGATGACTGGGAACAGCAAATTTTGGCAAAGGCACATGGTGAAATTCCTATTTGCTGAACGTGAATAGGAGGATAACGAAGGGGAGGATGACTAGCAAATAAGGGTAGATCTGTTGTAGTTATGGACAAATCAATGTGTCAACAAAAAGTGCTAACACTATTGAGTGACAGAATACCTATCTGCAGTTGGATAACGACCCCACAGCTAAATGACAACGGACCCTTAACTCAAAACTGGCTGCTTTAAAGAACTGACAGATTAGCAATGCAGGACTATCACTGGTTGTACAGCAACAAGGGAGTAGCACCAATATTCTATGGCCTCCAAAGATCCATAAACAGGGTCCCATTAAGACTATTGTGTCTTTAATCAATGCTCGTTCATACAGAACATGTCGCGTTATCTTGCTCGCATGATTCGCAAACTGGTGGGTAAAACGAAACAACCATCAGAAATCGTGGTGAGTTCGTACAAAGATTAAAGAATATTAAAGTCTGGGATGAAGAGGTTATGGTGCCGTTTGATGTTGTCTCGCTCTTCACAATTGTTCCAAAGGATTTGGTTGTCAAAGTGACACGGGAACGCCTCGAAGAGTTGGATTATTGGGAAACGGAAAACAGCTTCCCAAACAGTCGGCTGACGCCAGGTGACATCACAGGATTGCTGGAAATATGGCTGGACAGTGCGACGTTCGTGTATGATGGTATGCATTACAAACAGATCTTTGGAACGACGATGGGCTCTCCGGTGTCTGCAGTGGTGGCAACCTGGTAATGGAAGAGTTGCAATGGAAATATTTTGCTGTTAGCAATGATTCGTCACCACGACACTGGCATAGATATGTGCATAAAAAAACTTTCAAACAACCAACAGGCCGTTCCTTCGCTGTCGTAAACGACGACTAGATTGGGGCATTGTGTTTAAGAAAATCGAGAAAGACATCGAGAAAGTACAGAAATCGAGAAAGAAAGAATACAGTAAGTCGATAAATGAGAAAGAATACAGTAAGTCGTCACTATCCGGAAGTCCAGAAGTTAAGTCCTCACTGTCCGGAAGTTCGCATATCGCAGTTACGATTTATTCGCAATTTAGTTTTAATGGCCAATTATTCAATTAGCGCCAACGTATTTTGCCTTTTCGCAATGTCGTCGCAAGGAAAAACACAAAGAGAAGAGAAAAAATAAAATAAAAAATCTTTCAAAGAACCACACAGGCCATTCCTTCGCTCTCGTAAACGACGACTGGATTGGGGCATTGTGTTTATCTATAAATGCACATAAGAAAGAGAAATTATTGAATACAGTAAGTCATCACTATCCGGAAGTCCGTACGTTGTACCCGTAATGGCGAACGCGGCTGAGGTTCTCTTCCCCATTGGCACGCCTACGCAGCAACGTGTCCTGTCATTGGTTGGTAAATAAATGGCAATAACTTGGGAAGCACTTGTCCGATTATATCAAACTTGAAAAGGCACATCCTCAGGTCCCCAGCAATATACCTGTAGTCCTGCAGTGAAATGCTGTTTTGGGGGTCAACCTTGCACTTGCGTTCCTATAAAGTTTTTTTGCGTTTTTATATCTTTGAAGGGTGCTGAACAAGAATCCAAGTGATAACATCCTGTCAGGTTTGGGCAATTTGCATAATATGCAAATGAAGTCGGCATTACCGAAATTCAGTTTTTTTGCTATATCTATGGCTATAATTTGATAGGATGGAAATAATGGTGTCTAAACCTAGGTTTTCATGGTCAAGGAATATAATAATACCAGTTACAAGTGTCTGAGATGGCAGCCATCTTGGATTCCAAGATGGCCACCACAGTGTTTGGCTATATCTATGGCTATATATGGGATAGGATGGAAATAATGATTCTAAACCTAGGTTTAAGGGTCTAGCAGTAATGGGTAAGGATAATGAATGCCTTAAATGGGTCCACGATTACGGGTGGGGGTGGGGTGTTCCTATATCGTTTGGCATGTATTGACCAATATCATTTTCTCATTTCAGACACCAGAGTGAGATATGAGCCAATGCTTATTCCAACCAGGTAAAGGCAACTTTACAAACAAGCCCTTGTCAACATCTGGTGCAGACCGTATTCGAAGCATCATCCGGGCAAGTAAGATCTATAAAGATATCTCCATGTGTCTTTGGAGAAAATGCTTGCTGAGAATGAAAACCCATCTGTCCAGTGTCACCGACAATGTGTATCAATTTATACATCGCAGGTGTCTATAAAACGATTTCTGAAACATAATGATACTGAAAACGCATCACCAGCTCCAAAGCGATCTTGTCGTTCTGATTCGCAAGGAACGACATTTAACTTCCGAGAGCACTGCATATTCTGTGGTGCATTATGTATCATGGATCGCGATCCAAAACATCCAGATCGGTGGAGAAGTCACTTTGTGCCGACGGCCGATCGTGCTGCCGATCGCACCTACAAGCAAAATATATTGGAACCTTGTTCGAGCGTCAAGACAACTGGGCAAAGGATGTTGAAATCCGTGTTGTTGGAGCAGTGAGTGATCTACATGCGGCGGATGCAAGATACCACATCGACTGTAGGGACGCATTCATGACAGATCGTGCTATAGCAGCAGCTGTCAGAAGCAGCCTTGATCCGAGTCAAATATCTTTGGACTCTTCTTTCCAATCAACTGTATCCGAAATGAAAGAGACATGACAAAAATATGGAACTCTGTAGATATTTATAACCTGAATCTTGAAAACGGTGGACAGAAGTTGTCCCGTGGAGCCTTAGTTTCTCATCTGTCAGATCATTTTGGGCCTGATTTACTCATTTTAAGTGGTTCAGGTGTTGCCAGCCTTTTGTATTTCAGAGTAAGGCATCAGGCCTGTTACATCTGGTAAATGATTAAGACGACTTCGATTGTGTATTAGAAAGGGTTGCAAAACGCATTGTCCATGAGACGCAGAGGTTACCAGCTGATAGGAAAGTATACCAAGCTAGTATAGACATTGATATTGCACTGGACTATGTCTGTGAAACACTTCGCTCACTGTTAGTTAAAATGTCTGACAGAATGAAGTACACTTTGTCAGCTGCTCTCATTGGCAACATTGTCACCAGCATTTTAACCAACCGATCCACCCTCTTCAGATTGCACTAGGGTTGTCCTCAATCAGAGGTCTCTGATTGAACAGTTCTATGATTGCAGGTAGCTTGTTCTTATGATGAAATATTGCGGTTCAAAGCTTCAGCAGCAGCAGCAGCACTCAAGAACTTCACCATCATGGGTATGACCTGTCCCAAAGATGGTATCATTCAAGCTGTTGCAGACAACTTTGACGCAAACATATCTCGCAGAACGGACTGTTTAGCACCCATTCCCTTGCCATTGTAATGACTGTTACTGACAGGTACTTGACTGAGAATCACATCTTGAGACATTCCCTAGACTGACAGCAAATGAAATGCAGCAGCAGGTAATTGATGACATCCCTGTAGAGAGATACAAAGGTCCCAAAAAACCTGACATGCCTGATACTGAGGCTAAGCGAGCTCTATTGCCATTACGTGTTCTAGCCGCACAAGTGGTATTACTTTTGAGAGCCCAATCCCTCGACTTCGACTTCTTGCAAGCCATTGACTCTGATGAGGGCATACCGGAGTTCAACGGATTCAACACTAAGTTATCAAGGGAACAGGGCCATACCATAAGACCAGCCACAAGATCCATTTACTGCCCATTGATAGACATGAACCCAGCTGACCCCGACACAATCCTGACAGCAATGGTGAACACACAAGATCTCACCAATAGCTGCGGACAGCGCATTACCTCTTCACCAATGACCAACAACTATACAGGGTTGCTGTAGGCATAAAGTGGGTCTACCAAGACCGGTTTCTTAACTTTTACCAAGACTAGGCGGAATGCACCTTCTGATGAGTTTTGTTGGATGTGTTGGATACCTAATGGCAAACACTGGTCTAGAAGAAATCATGAAAACAAGCTTTGGAGGTGTTCCGAAAATGCTTAGTGGGAAAAAGTTTCCTCAAAACGTCAGAGCTCTTCGGCTTGTTGTGGAGGAAGTCCTAAGAGGTATTGTTGGACAGTTGGAGAGTCACACCGAACTTCAAGAACATCTAGAAGTATCGTCACAAGAGAGCAGGACGACACAACTCTGGGTAGACTGTCTAATCAAGCCGTTTTTCTTATGATGCTCTTTGTGCGAGCTGAACGTGAGGCCGACTGGCCACTACATCTATATGCAGTCAAAGAAATGATGCCGTATTTCTTTGCTGCGGGACATCACCACTATGCCCGTTACGGCCTTTATACCTGAGGTCAATGGAACATCTCCCCGTGACATCTTGCATCGTTTCCTGAAAGGGACCATGTGATGAGGCATAAACCCGGTCTCTGGAACGGTATCTGGTCAGACATGTTTATAGAGAGCACCTTTATGCGATACGGCCACGGTGCTAGAGGCATCATAGGGATCACTCTCAAGCCGTCTGCACTCAAATGATGGGCTCTGAGTATGCATGCATGCACCAAGATTGTCAAAGGTGTTGCAGACATGACTAGAGGATACAAAGAGGTTGATGTCATGAGTCATAAAGAAGAGAACCATCTAGGATCCACGGAGACAACCAAGACAGGTCAAAGATTAGAGAAACTGAAATTATGCATACAGCCACTGGATAATGACGACCATCCAAAGGCTGGTGAACATCCAAACCGGACAGATACAACCAGAGTCTGTAAATGTAGAGCACGCTGTTGACATAGGCAAGGCACAGATGATCGCTTTTGAAAGTAGTCTGCCATCTGGCTTCAACGCCCCTCTATCCAAGAAGGTTCTCACTATGGCCGTCACGAAGAAATCCATCAAGGTTGGGGGCAAAGATGTATACGATGTCAATCTGATATACTCACGAGTGTTGGGCTTCAACAACACGAGACATTGACTTACCAACAGTTCTCAAACATGAACTTTGCCCCCATGTTCAAGGAAAATGGCACCATGTGCATAGCGTCAGCAAAGTCTACACTGAAGAAAAAGCTCCAAGTGTTAGTTTCCTCACGTATTGTTCAGAAGGCAGAAGCTGTTATAATTGACGGTTGCGCTATCCTCTGGTGTGTCCACTGGCCATGTAAGGGTACAGTCAAAGACTTTGTGGACAATGTGTGCAGCTTCATCATCCGTAAAATGTCGCAGGGGGATGTCTATCTTGTATTTGATCGATACTTCGATTTCAGCATCAAAGGCACAACACGGACAAAACGGTGTGGTCAGCAAGCCAGTAGACACATCGCCTAACCCTCCAAAGTCCTCTCCCACCACAAAAGGTCGTCCTAACTATAGCGGACAACAAAGTTCAACTCATCAAGTTGATATGCACAGAACTGCTCAACAGAGGGGAAAAGATGAAGAACAAGCTCGTCCTCACTGGCCAAAACCTGTACCAATAGAAGTCAGCTGCGATGTCCTGAGACAGAGGGAAGATCTAGAGAACTTTCATGAAGAAGCAGATGTAATCATGGTTCATCAAATGTCGAAGCTGGCAGAAGAAGGTGCAACGGCCATCAACGTACTGTGCGATGATACAGACGTCTTCGTACTGCTCCTACATTTTTACCACAAACTTGATCTCACGTGCGGCCTAACAATGGAATCTACTCATTCTGAAAGAGCCTGGTTGACATAGCAGCATCTGCCAAAGAGCATGCTAAAATAGCTCCACAGCTTCCAGCAATGCACTGCCTTTCTGGTGCGATACTGTTGCGCAACTGTTTGGTGTTGGCAAATCAACTGCCATCAAGATGCTTCAGGCCAGTCAAACATCGAATGCTTGGGTGAGCTTGATGCTCCAATGTCAACTATTATAGACGAAGCTACCAAATTTATGCGAAGTGTTATGGGAGCACGACTACTGCAGACTGTCCGACACTAGGGTACAAGTATGGTCCCGGAAAATGGGCGAAAGAACATGACAGCAGCGCCAAAACAAAGACACTGCCACCAACAAGCCAAGCATTCGTAGAAAATGTTCGACGTGCTCATTTCCAGACGGCAATTTGGAAGGCGGCCCTTCAATCAAAGCCCCCCACATGAATCCAGAAGAGTACGGATGGGCGCGAGAGGAAACTTCCAAGTCTCTTCTTCCTGTTCAATGCCACAGAACGTTGCACTTGCTCCACTACAAATTTGGAGTTAATAAGGTGTGGTTGTACTTCAGGCACCCCATGTAGAAGCGCAGTGGGTGTTGTTGTGCCGCTCATTTACCATGCACTTTCTTCTGTGCATGTCATAGAGATTCAAATATCAATTGCCATAATGAACGTACAAAACAGGTAGAACATGACATTGACAATGACGAGACGACGAGGAGACTGCTGATGACGCGACGTGATTGACCTCTATTACGTACTTCGTGCTTCTTGTCCTTATTATGGTACCAGCTATTATCCAAAATGTTGGTTAGAAATAGAATCCACTCCTATCTTCATAGATTTCATGTTGATACAAACTGTCCTATCCCATATAGCCATAGTCCCATAAATGGAATCCAAGATGGCCGCCATCTCAGACACTTGCAACTGGTATTATTATATTCCTTGACCATGAAAACCTAGGTTTAGACACCATTATTTCCATCCTATTCCATATATAGCCATAGATATAGCCAAAAAACTGAATTTCGGTAATGGCCGACTTCATTTGCATTTATGCAAATTGCCCAAACCTGACAGGATTTTATCACTTGGACTCTTGTTCAGCACCCTTCAAAGATATAAAAACTGCAAAAAAACTTTATAGGAACGCAAGTGCAAGGTTATGTGGAATTCTGCAGGACTACTGGCAAGTTTCAATTAGATCGAACCAGTGGTTGTTGAGAAACAGCGGTCACACACACACACACACACACACACGCACACAGCTGGAATTATAGATAGATGATGTATGCAACAAAAACAGGTTTTATCTGCATATCTCAAATGTAAGCACGATTGCAAACAAACATATTTTTATTTTTATTAGAAAATTACTTTTGTAAGATGGAGGGTTGTGAAGGTCACGCGGTGCACTTCATTTTAATTATGTAAATTTACGTCTTTTCCTTATTCTATAATGACTATATTACATTTTATACCTAACTTACAACCAATCAGGTAACCTGCTAATATGGCCTCCATATCGAAGAGGCTGATTGGCTATTCCTTAAAACTAAATGATCCACGATATATATAACCACCCACAGCATCGACATTCGACGGAGGTCTTGCGGCTGTCTGTCTTCTTGGCTGCTGGCGTTGGTGCTTGCGTTATTATCTTTTATCTTGTGGGCTTGGACTGTATTGTCTTGCCAATTGCTTTTGGAGATGCGCTGGCAAGCGCACACTTATCTCTTGACTGTTATTCAAAGAAGGATATTATTAAAGAACAGTTTATCCAAGAAGGCCTTATTATTCACCATTTGAACATCTGGAATAAGGGTTTTAGTTCACACAGGTGAACTCTGAAACAGCAACGTCGCAAAGAGTTCACAGTGGGTGCTCGTCCTTAAACACTAAGTTGTTCACAGGGTGCAACAGGGCATAAATGGGTGGTGTACAAGTGGGGGGGGGGCACCA
>CM068968.1:44897808-44910526 GCA_035128595.1 Eptatretus atami
AAACGAGCTTCTGGCTTTTTTGGGTGTTTCCCTTTTAGCAGGGTATGACAAAAGCTGTGACGTGTCCATTCGGGAGCTTTTTGGAGATCGGGTGTCCAATCCCATGTATCGTGCCACAATGTCCGTAGAAAGGTTTGAAGACATTCGCCGTTGTCTGAGGTTCGACGACAGGACGACGAGAGACTTTCGTCTGCTAACAGACTGCATGGCAGCCTTTAGACACGTATGGGACCTTTTCCTTGAAAACTGCCGTAAGAGGTTTGTTCCCCATGAATGTGTGATGGTGGATGAACAGCTGGTACCCTTCAGAGGGCGATGCAAATTCATACAATATGTGCCAAGCAAGCCAGCAAAATATGGAATAAAGATTTTCTGGCTTTGTGATTCCAAAACCTCATACGCTCTCGATGGGATTGCCTATATGGGAAAACGGCCTGGCCAAGAAGCCCAGCGGAATCTAGGTTTAAACATTGTGCAGCAATTGTCCAGTACCTTGAGAAACACCGGTCGCAACATCACAACGGACAGTTTTTTCACAAGCGTGCCCCTTGCCAAAGCACTGCTTGAGAAAAGACTTACGCTTGTGGGGATGCTTCGCCAAAACAGTCCCGATATACCTGCTCTGATGAAACCTTGCAAGAAACGACAGCTTTACAGTGCTGAATTTGGCTTCAAGGACAATATCACCATTGTGAGCTACGTACCAAAAAAAGACAAGACTGTCATTTTGCTCAGCACGCTCCACCATGATAAATCGGTGGTGGAAGAGAGCAGAAAGAAGAAGCCAGAGATCATCACATACTACAACAGCACAAAAGGGGGCATCAATGTCATGGACCAGATGGTTCGTACCTATTCTTGCAAACGACAAACCAGAAGGTGGCCTATGGTTATGTGGTACAATGTCCTGGACGTCGCTGCTCTAAATGCTTTTGTTCTGTACAAATCACAGCGTCCAGAATTTATGCAATGCGTCACGTATAAGCGACGCTCGTTTCTCAAAGAACTTGCACAGGAATTGGTGACACCCCACATGCAAAGCAGGCTGCAAGCCAATCCCCGGCTCCCGAAAAACATCGTCTCCTCAATGGAGATTTTCGGTGTCACTCAGCAGCAATTGCAGTTGGCATGTCGCCACGAGCAGGGTCCACAAAAAAAGAGAAGGTGCTATTGTTGCCCTTCAAATCGAGATCGAAAAAGCTCGATGTTGTGCAAGGAATGCGAACAGCACGTGTGCAAGGAGCACAGCCATGTTGTGTGTGAAAAATGCTTCCTTGGTCATTTTCACTAAAGAAGACAAACAACACATGGCAGTGTAAATATTTTTTATTGTTGAAAATGTCTGGTTTTTTTATTTGTTTGATTTGTGCCAATAAATGTCTTTGAAATACATTATGTTCTGCTTCTTTGAAATATGCATGACCTTGTAAAATACATTATATTCAGAGACAGCAGACAAATACTCCTGCTTTATAATATAGATGTATAATACATGTATGATCACATATCAATATGTATGGATATAATTTGTATGAATCTCAATCGTGAAAAATTGATGAAATGCCCTGAGACTCGAACTTTTTCTGTAACCTATCATAACAAAGCCACGTTCCAAGTTTCATTTGAATTCGTTAAAGGGTATGGTAAACAAAAGTCTGAAAAACCACAGGTGGGAAGGTCGGTCAGATGGATGGATGGACGGACAGATAGAGAGCAAACTGATAGTCCCTTCCGGTGAAAACGGGAGGGGATTAATAATGATATGTACTGTTGAAAATATTCAGAACTATTAGGTTCAAATCAATTATGAGAATAGGATTCACGAGCAAAGTACCCGCCCATGGGCGGGTACAGTTATCTGTTGTATGGCGTTGGTCCCATCTCGATCGGATGAAATTGAGAAATTGACGTTATCCGGTGACCTTGACCCGTACCGGAACCTTTGACCTTTGACCTTGACCTTGATCCCCTTATGTCCGTTCCCAAGGATCACATATGCCAAGTTTCATCTCATTCTATCCAACGGTTTGGCCGTCTATAAAGGACAAACAAACATGAAAAATTGACGTTTAGTCAATTTATGACTCATAACTCGAAAACCGGAAGTCGGAAGTGAATGTCGTCAATCAACCGTGTCATTTATGGCGTTGGTCCCGTCTCGATCGGATGAAATGAGAAATTGAAGTTACCGGTGACCTTGACCCCTTGACCCCGTGACCTTTGACCTTGAACTTGACCCCCCCCCCCCCCCCCCATGTCCGTTCTCATGTCCCAAGGATCACTCATGCCAAGTTTCATCTCATTCCATCCAACGGTTCGGCCGCCTATAAAAGACGAACAAACAAACAAACAAACACACATACATACAAACATATTCTATTTTTTTAGTATAGTAGAAGTAATAACAAATTGCAGGAATTCCCAAGCAAATATAATGTCTTCCCCATCCACTTTGACTCCTGGAAGATCGAAAGGAAGAAACCAGAGCTATGTTTACCTGCTTAAGGCTGAAGGATCTGGGTAGAGGTATTTTTGTGCCGTCTGTTTTTTTGGGAAACCTCGGCAGGCTGAACCCCTTAATTTTGTGACCAATTTTGATTGTACACCTTTGTCACAGGTTGTCTGTTGTCCCCCCCCCCCAACCCCTCCTCCGACTAGTGCCTTGTCTGCATTGGTTAAAATGGAAAAGGCATTTTCACACTAGCAAAAGTCTTCGTGCTGGACACAGGGCCGACATGTGTAGTTTGGACAGAACTTTTCAGACTACAACATTTCAATACGGCATTGATCCGTGTAGAGTGCTCGACCCTTGTTGAAACCAACCCTGCTTGGGAACTGGGTTGAGCACTCTCGATCCATGCAGAGAATTCCAACCCGTGTTGAAAGCGTTAGTGTGAACACTTCCTGGGTTGCATTTGACCCGTGTTGCTAGCTCGGTGGATCAGCACAATGTTGTTGCTAGCAATGAACAAACAAACAACCTCTGACCCGCAACATCAATGCGCACAAATTATGTGCCAAGTTACATTCTTAAACTTTCCAGCTGACTGTTCACAACAATTCACTTCAAAAAATGGGCTTGAAAGTGGGGAAAAAAAACCCACTTGGAGGGATGAGGAAAAGTCATGGCGATGTTGTCCATTTGGTCTTTATGCTTCAATTCTAGATCAACTGACAGGACAACCCGAAACATGAAAGTGTTTGTAAAGATCAGTGATGCGCTCAAACCATCTGGTGTTGAGAAGACGGCAGTACAATGCCGGGACAAATTAATATATCTCCATTGCGAGTACAAAAGGTAAAGGGCTACAACAGAAGTCAAACAAGGGGCAAGAGGAGAACGTGCCCATATTTTGACATACTCATCAAGCTTTTGGATGAAAACCAACCACATCCAGGAAAGCTGCTGTGCGATCCAGCAGCTGATAGAACACCTATTGTGTCTGAGGCCGGTGGTGAGGAACAGGGCCTGTACCAGTAGAGCTTGTGGGAGAAAATAATTATATTAATGTACTCTCAATTCTAATTGTTGCTGGTGTTTTATAAATTTAATTTTTTATGCTGTAATGTCAGTTATGCTTCCTTTTAGCCAAGAGTCTTTGACCGAAATGTTGATAAAAGGAATGTCTTGCTATGGAACAAAGTGACCTGGTTGATAACACCAACTTTTGCTATGATTACATCATTCGCTTTTCACCTAGAAGACACGTATTGCAGTTGGAGTTCTTTGCCTAAGGCTTGTCAGCCCCCTCCACTCTCCCATGAAAGCATATAAATACCAGGAAATGTAATCTTGTTTTCAGTGCAATCATTGTGGATGTATACCATCTCAGTGGGTTGTACTCCTTGGTACCAAGTAAAAATAAAACTCTCTGATGTAATGTACTTTCACGTTGTGGACAGTGAATTAATTGTGGCTTTCATTTGAGTAACAGGATTTACATCGAGTCGGTTAAGACTGTTAACTAAAAGTAAGAAAATAAAATAGAAATAAATAAATTCCACAACAAGCTGAAAATGACATCGACGGCATGGATGATGGGCCTGCCAGTGACAATGACGACCAAGATTTGGAGATTCTGATGACTCGCTGCTGGACAATTGAGGGTCTACCATGCTTGATTCCACTCAGGTCATGCAGGTACTCTTTCCTTTTTGACATTAAAAAACATGCTTGCGGGTTCACTCAACTCACAACAACTCACGACAACACGTTCAAAATGCATTAAAAACCGACACCCGAAGTGGAAAAAAGCTAAAATGCTTTGTCATATCGTCAGCAGCACATTTTCATTGTTTAAATTGTTTTGAAAAATCAAACCAAAGTTTGGGATCAAATATGCACAAAAAGATTTGACATTGAAATTTTGCAATGCAATTTTCTGAGTTGAAATTGCTTCCTAACTCGTGTGAATTCAGCTGTTGTGTTTGCTTCTGAGGAAGGGGGACGGTGGATCGTCAACAATGAAAGAAGCAACTTGCAGTTGTGCTGCTAAAATCTGCTCACTAATAATTCACCTGGGCAGCAAACAAATGAATGTTTTGAAATATTTTTGTCTTGATTATTTTTCAGGAGAATCCAGGAAGACGTCCTTCCTCGGCCCACCTGAGCTCCTGACAACTTACAAAGCTTTCGTCCGCAGCCTGTTGGAGTACTGCTCTCCCCTCTGGGCTGGTGCTCCTGCCTCACACTCTGGGCTGGTGCTCCTGCCTCACACCTTTCTCGGCTTCGCGCTGTGGAAACCAAGACATTTAAGATCGTTGGTATCTCCCGCGGTGAGGCTGAGTCTTTGGGCCTCACATTCTCTCACCGCAGGCAGGTCGGTGGTCTTTCTGTCTTCTACCGTCTCCTCTCCGGCCTTGCCCCCCATGCTCTGTCTGTGATATACCCCCCCCCCCCCCCTAGATTCGCGCAGGGTGCTCAAGGTCCACCAAAAACCCCCTTCTGGTGAAACTACCAAAATCAAGAATCACTGCTCACCTTCACTCTTTCATTCCTCTTTTTCCCCACCTTTGGAATAAACTCCCTCACTCTGTTCAATCCCGTTCTTCCCTCCAGGCCTTCAAAACAGCTGTTCACCACCACCTCTAATCTTCCCCCATCCAAATCCTCGATCTTTTCTACCCCCGTTAATCCACCCCAAACCCACCTCCTTCAAATTCCCAGCTTTCCTTCCTGAAAGTCCCTGTAATGTCCATCTTGTAGACCCCGTGTTCCCTGCCCCATTCCTCTCCCTTCCACAGATCTCCTTAATGTCTCTGTTCCCCACTGTTTTTTCCTTCCCTCTCCCGCCACTCTTGTCTCATGCCCCCCTTTGCTGTGCATTGTGTGTTAGCTCTAATATGAGCCTCGACAATGTAGACAAAAAAAAGAAAGAGTAACCGTCCTCCTTTAAAATGGAAGAAGATCAAGCATAGCAAGGTGGAAGAAGCTGTGCGTAATGCTTTGCTTTCCTTTGGCAAGCAACAAAGGGCAACTAATAAATTGCTGATGGAGTGGGAGAGAAACAGGTTGAGAAAGAATGGGACAGAGAAGATGCACGTCGACGTGAAGACCGGGAACGTGACCTCCGGCTGTTCAGAATGTTTGGTCAGTTGGTGGCTCAACTTGGACGTGGGCAACAACGACATCAACAGCACACTGAACAGTATGCATCTCAGAGCAGTGGTGGTGTGTCCATTCATTTTGAACAGGATGGCACCAGTTTCATGAAGTTATAAGGATTATCATAAGATCCTATGCCTGGTGTTGGCTTAATGGTTATGGTGGTGGGCTTGGGATCCTAAGGTCCTGAGTTCAAATCCTGCTCAGCTGTTGAATTAATACCAGGTGGGGTTAACTCGGCCTGTCATCCTTCCGAGGTCGGCAAAATGAGTGCCAGCTTGCTGGTACACTGTGTCGGAGGGGCGACCCGTCTAGGATTGTACCCAATAGCCAAGGAGACTGCTTAGGCAGCACCAGCGCTCTGCACAGAGTGTGGTCCCAATGGATGGATAAGATCCTGCATGTGGACCACAGGGTTTTTGTTTAGGGGGGTTGTCAGGATTGAAAGAGAGCAAATCTCAGGGATTTTTGGGGCCATTTGCAGGGAATTTCTAGCTCCATAGAGGAGGGTGAAATGTCATTGATGAATAAATTTCCCTTTGACCCTATTTTAGCCCCAAAAGCAGGAAAAAAAATTTGGCAGTTTTTATGATCTACAGCCACACAGACGTGCAGTGTGTAATCGGTTTCACACGGGTGGTTCATAAACGTTGATGTCTTCAAACAATGTTTTTTTCTTGCATTCAGAGTCGAGGCTCATGGAAGAGCAAGCACACTGAACGTATCAGGACGTAACAGACAAAAACAGGATGCAACACTTGCATGCATGGAGAAGGAAACTCCGTGGGATGAAAACTAGAAGATTAGGAAGAGGGATTTGGGTGGGGTTAACGAGGGTAGAAAAGATCATGGTTTTGGATTGGGAATGATCTGAGAATGTAGAAGTTGGTTCCACAGGCAGGAAAAAAAAAAGAGGGACAAATGAGTGGATGTGAGCAGTGATCCTGAAGCGGGTTGATGGTGGAATATTTGAGCCCTGCAGAAACCTTGGGGGTGGCGGGGGCAAAGCACAGAAAGAGGAGATGGTGCAAGAACAGAAAGGAGGCGGTCGAAGACAAAGAGACGACCGACCTGTTTGCGATGGTGTGGTGAAAAGCTCATAGACTCAGCAACAACGCTGGAGATTCCAATGATCTTGAAGGTCTTGTTTTCCATGGCGTCAATCTGAGCAAGGTGTGGGGCAGGGGAGCCAGACCAGAGTGGGGAGCAGTACTCCATCAAGCTGTGGATGAAGGCCTTGTAGCTATATAGGAGTTCAGTTGTGCCAAGGAAGGACTTTGACAGGATGCCCAGTCGGCGGCTGGCTTTGGAGGCCAGCTTTGAAATGTGGTTTGCCCAATAAAGATCATGGCTGACAGTGAGACCGAGGAGTTTGTATGATTGAACTTCCTCAAGAGGATTGTTGAGAAAGTAGTTAGGAGGGTTTGCCAAACCTTCCTTTCGGAGAGAGATGGTGAGAGGTGTGAGATTTGTCAGCATTGAAAGACATATTCCAAGTGTTTGACCATCTTGTGATTTCGTCAAGGTCTGAAGAGAGGGAAGAGGCTGCTGCCTGCCTATCTGAAGGATGAGGGATGTCAGGGCAGAGGGTAGAGACACCGATGAAACATCAGGTGCACAACTTCAGTGTAGGTGCACCATTATGATCTGAGGACATCTTGGATTCTTTATTGCGCAAAATAAGACCGCCATTTGACCTTTGACTTACCTGCGTAGGTACCGCTCCCATCTTCACCATAATTCCAATTCTGACAGGTTGTGTGAGACACGATCGGGCAACTGCTTCACCATAAGTCTCAGTGTACCATGTGGGAGGAAGGGTAGGACAACTGAGATAGAGATGGGATAAATCTGTGCATGAGAGAGAGAGAGAGCAAGTTTCTTTGAAGGAAATCCCAGGATGAGTTGATGTCTGAGACAGTAGAAATGGGAGACCAGTCGAGAAGTTAGATGGTTGTTGAAGTCTCTGTCAGTCAGCGTGAGTGAAATGTCAGACTCGTCGGCGCTGAGGTGGTTCTCTAATAATGGCCAGAGAGATGACCACTTTAACAAGCACAATACAGAAGAGGCGATGTACCGTTCATTGAGATCCTGAAGTCCTCCATATTTATCGCCTTGACCTTTAACCCGGAGGGGTATGATGTAAATGTCGCGTAAATGCACCTTGCTCGTCAAAGCTAGCTCGAGTGGGCAAACCTAAGTCGAGTTTTGGTGAAAAATATTTTAAAATGTCTGTAATTGGGTCATGACCTTTCATATTTGGTCAAGGTCAAAAAATTATGTCAACCCCACATACCTTTTATTCCCATCATTGATACAAAATTTCATTCCGAAAATTCCCGCCGGCTCCAAGACACAGCTCGGAAATTGGGAGAAAAAGAAAAGGAAGAAAATAAATAAATGAAAACACATAAGTGGTGGTTTAGTACTCCGAATTTTAGCCTCCAGATTGAAATCTTCACATTGTTGCTTATAAGTTGTCGATACGATGCGACAACCAATCCTCCCTTATCGGCACCATTGCCACAACGACATCCAGTGCAAAAATTCACCGTTTTAATAAAAAATGTTAACAACAATGGAGTGCACGTGTTGTTTCCCTTTGTTTGCTTGTCCTCCAAGAAAGCACGTCACAATTGTGGTGACGTCACAGGTGCACTCTCGTTTCGGCGTACTATTATCACGTAATAACAGCCGTTCACAAGCATTGTGACCGCGGATCGTTTGTAAACGTTTATCGGAAAAATTGAGTAAAATTTACCTGCAAGGCTCGGAGCGATCGATTTTGAAACGTGAAATACACCGCACGCTCGACGCAAACACCGCGGCGAGCCGTCACGGTTCTTTGGGGGTCTCAAGATGGCGGCGCATTGACTTCAACATTCAGCTGTGACGGCCAATCCAATGAGCTTAAGCGTGATGGCCTTGCTTCCTCAGCTCACGGTTGTTGTCGATCGTCAAACCGGATCGAATTCGAAGTTCTCGGGAAAATAATAATATGGTTTTCGAAAAAGTTATCATTATCACAGTTTAATAATAACGAGTTTTACCGGGATTTTACGTCTGTATTCCAGGTCTCGCCAACGTAAAACACCGCGTGACGTCATTGATGACAAGGCTCGTTACCTCTCGCGCCGCCACGCGCGCGCTTGTCCTCACTTCCGGGAGAAGCACGAGAGCCGATTCCTCCAGAGGGAGCGACGTTGAATGGCTGCCATTACCTGGTACGGAGGTTTATGCTTTGCTCGGCTTCCGTCGACACGTGGTGTGTGCACGTGGTGTGTGCGGTGGTGTGTTGCCGTATTCTCAGTCGGCGGGCGTTGTTTACCTTTTATAAAACAAACGTTCGTGACGTCCGTGCTCCTCTGAATGCGGAGCGAATCTGCGGCGCGGAATCTGCCGACAATGTGTTTACACTGTTCAGTGAGTTGAGTGACGAATCGACATGTTTGTTTTTCAGGGGATTCGATGAGGTAAACTTCGTGTGGTTTTTTTTAAACCCGAAATTGAGAACTGTCTTCATTTTGACGAATCTGAAGTTGGATTTCTAAATGTTGATTCCTTTCCGTTTCTCATTTTAAACTTTCTTTTGTCTTGGTAAACGTTGTTTACATGGCCGGCATCATTTACCTCATTTACGTGTCCCATCCGTGTCCAATAAATGGTCTTTTGATCCATCGTGCTGGTGTGACACCTCCACTCCAACGGTCCACATCCTCAAAATAAAATATCTTGAAATAAGAAAAAAAATCAGGACAATAATACGTCACAATTTATCTTTATAATATATATATATATAGTCCTGACGCATGACTTGCTCTTTGTACACCACCACACACACCACCGTGCACACACCACCGCGCACACCACGCGCACACCACGTGCACACACCACGTGCACACACCACCGCGCACACCACCCGCGCACACCACCGCGCACACCACCGCGCACACCACCGCACACACACACGTGCACACGCCACGTGCACACACCACGTGCACACACACGTGCACACACCACCGCACACACCACCGCACCACACCACCGCACACACCACGTGCACACACCACGTGCACACACCACCGCACCACACACCGTGCACACACCACGTGCACACCAATGCACACACCACATGCACACCACATCCACACACCACCGCACACACCACGTCCACACACCACCGCACACACCACGTCCACACACCACGTGCACACGCCACCGCACACGCCACGTGCACACACCACCGCGCACACCACATGCACACATCACCACCGCCACACCACGTGCGCACACACGTGCACACACCATCGCACACACCACCGCACCACACCACGTGCACACACACCGCCGCCACACCACACACACCACGTGCACACACCACGTGCACACAACCGCCGCACACACCACACACACCACGTGACATGGCCACGTGCACGCACCACCGCACACACCACCGCACACACCACGTGCACACACCACCGCACACACAAGGTGCTGCATCTGTCGACACCACAGCCCTCCGGAGCACCACATATGCCTGGTGTGTTCGGGTGGTGGGCTTGGGATCCCAGGATCCTGAGTTCAAATCCCACTCGGCTGTTGAATTGATACCGGGTGGGGTTGACTCTGCCTGTCATCCTTCCGAGGTCGGCAAAATGAGTGCCACCATGCTGGTATCCTGCGTCGGAGTGGCGACCCGCCAAGGAGACCGCTTAGGCAGCACCGACGCTCTGCACAGAGTATGGTCCCGATGGATGGATGGATGGAGCACCATAACTGCATGCCGGCTGTCCATGGAGAGACTTGTACGACCCACCCGTTCAAAGTTGACGAATCATTTGCTAACGAATGGCTGTTTTCATCTTGTTTGAATTTGTGCAGGCATTCGAGATGCCAGGACTCGGCCAGAGAGCTGGAGAGAGCTCGGTTGCCGTCTGTTCCGCTCGGGTTTGGAGACTATCACCCTCTGAAACCGGTCACGGTGAGTTCCCCTTCCCGGTTGTGTCCGGGTGGTGTTTTGATGGCTGTGTCCCCGGCTGACCGATCGGTTGCTTGGATTGTCCTTCACACTTCCTTTCAAATTGCTGCAAGAGCTTGTGAGTAGTTGCGCAAACGGGTTGCTTTCGACAAAGACGGGCTCTACTTTCGGGTGAACTTCTGAGCGGTTTACTGTAACTTACTTTCTCCTACGTGTGTACATACATTTATGTCCCTTAAGAGGAAGTTCAAGCCTGGTGTTGGCTTAGTGGTTAGGGTGGCGGCTTGGGATCCTAGGGTCCTGAGTTCAAGCCCCGTTGGCCGCTGAATAAAAATACATCAGGAGGTTGACTCAGCCTGTCATCATTCCGAGGTCGGCAAAATGAGCACCAGTGTACTGGTAAGGGGGACACTGCATCAGCGGCATAGCCGCGTCCCAACCAATGATGCAACCAGCAGCCACAGGCTGCACTCGATAGAGAGAAAAAGAGAGGAAGTTCAACGCAGGATGAAGCCATTAGGCCCTTCAAACCTGTGCAGAGGTCTTCAACCGTGCTGTGTCTTTTAATGCTGAACATCAAGCAAGGAAGCAGCACATACCACTTTTGAAGTCTTTGGTATGACTTGGATGGGGTTCGAACCGCCGACCTCCCAGACTCGGAGCGAACGTTCTAACCGTTACGCCGCCGAGTCTGGTAGCCCGTACGCAAGCTTATGATTACCTTGCACGTGCGAAGCGAACAGCGGGGTGAAGCAATTTGTTCATTTTGTTCGTCTTGTCTACGGACATCAGTTTATGATCGAGGAACAACTTTGTTTCAATTAAATGTTATATTTTGAACATGAATCAGAAAACGAACCTGTGCTTTCACAGGCAACTTCCTCTTTTTAAAGGACGTCATAAAGGACACAAACAACAGGCACGAATAACTAATGTAACATGTTAAATAAGGTGGTGAAAAAGACGCTGCATCAACGGCGGAAACCTTCCGGCTTAAAAAAAAAAATATAAAAATTCTACAACTTTTAAAATCTTTGTTTTATTTTAATTGAATTGTATACTTGAACACGAGAACATAAAACTGCCTTTGTGACGCTTTCAAAACCCTTCCATTGAGCAGTACTCGGACAAAATATTCCAGCAATTTACGTCGTCACAACCAATCAAATTTGCCGCTTGCACACCCTGCCCACGGCCTTGTCTCTCAAGACGGCATGGGGTGAAGTGTTCTATGAACTCTCGAGTTGGTTTCTGCCGTCCTGACTGGACAAACCTTTTAATGTGGGAAGCTTTTACAACTGCTTGCTCAGATGTGGACAAATTGGTTGCTGTGATTGAATTGTGTGATTATGAGGGAGTTTTTCGATTGGACAAACGATTACTCGGCGTGAACTTGGCTTAACGTCTTGACGTCTTCCTGTTCATTAGTTCGTTCGTTCGTTCGTACATCTATAGATCTATTTATCTGTCTGTCTGCTTGCCGCTCGTCGCGTCTTGCTGTCGCTCCAATGTCGTGTTTTCACTTGTGTTGTGCCCGCTCCGTTATTGTCAGCATCCACACACCAAGTCGCCGTCGAACCAGCATCGCATACATTGGGCTACAAGGTCTGCTGGTTGACCATTGAAAAATGTATGCTTCAAAGCTCTCATCACATTTATTTTGGTTCAGGAGCACCAGCCAGAGTGACCACTATATTTGTTATGTCTCTGTGTGTCTGTCTGTCCAGAGCATAACTCCGTGCACTTTGATCCGTTCTTGATGAAACTTGGTTATGTGTTCGATATCAATATCTAGTTGTGTTTTCCTGGATGAGAACGTGCTACGCCCATTGTGGGTGGAGCCACGCCCAAAAAATAGCCATTGTTAGGGGGTAGTCGGCTTAAAAAATCTATCTTCTCCAAGGGAATTGACTGAATGGAATGGGTTCTTCGGTATTTGAATAGCAAAATGAATTATCTAAAACTTGTCATTGTCCGATTTATTTTTTTTCGTCACAAGGTCAAAAACTTAGAAAATTGCGAATTTTTGCATAAAAATCATACGACCGCCCAAACTTTGAGAGCCAGGATGACAATGTTTTTTATGCATAATCTTGAGGTCATTCCCCACCTAAAGTCTTGAAACCATTTTGCTC
>CM068968.1:44912327-44943009 GCA_035128595.1 Eptatretus atami
CCCAGACTGTAGCTCGACTCCGCTCCCAGACCTCCACAACTCCACTTCTCCTGACTGACACAACTCAACTCCGGGCGACCCTCTCCTCAACTCCACCTCGACGTTTCCACGTGCCCGCTTTATAGCCCAGGCGCCCCGCCCTCGCTTCCCGCCCCTTCTTCCAGCACGCGCGGGAAGACTTCCAGAAGAAGGGCGTTTTTTCTCTTGGATCGGGGCCTTGCTTTCTTTTTTCATAGCCCTCATTGCGTCTGTTCCGCTCGCAGGGTTTTGTCGTTGGGGGGGGGGGGGGGGTGAGGCCGTCGTCCGTTCTCCCCGACGAATGCCAGACTTCTCGCAACCGTGTGCCGAGGTGGAAACGCGGTGGTGGTTACGGTGGTTGTCGTAATGGTGGCGTGGCTGGTTTTGTGGTGGTCGTGAGGGTGGTTGTGGTTGGGCGGTCGTGGTTAAGGTGGTTGTCGTAATGGTGGCGTGGCTGGCTTTTTGTGGTGGTCGTGAGTGTGGTGTGGTTGGCGGTTGTGGTTAAGGTTGGTGTTCTGAAGGCGGTTGTGTGGTTGAAATGCGGTTGGTCTAAAATAACGATAGCAAAAAAAAACGGCTACCTCAAAGATCACAGCCCTGTTTACACGAATAATTACCCGTTAAGCATCGGTGGGGAAATCTATCTGACACAGACTTATCACATAACTGATCTAAGGACCTATATGGTGCTCTGTGAATTTCCACAACCGTAACTATATATATATATATACCGAGTCATTTTATCTTGCTTTGAACTTTTTTTTCATCTCTCTATACAAGATCGAGGCTCATGGAAGAGCAAGATCACCGAGCAGTAAGGCAGCGGGGCAACTCTTCGACACAAGCAAAGGAATGAGTGAGAGTGAGGGCAATGAAAAGACACTGCAACCTGCACAGTAGGAGGGTTTTGTTTGAAAACATTAATGGAGGTAATGTAGATTGTGGGTAGGGTTAGCAGATCAGGTGATGTGACTGGTGCGCTGTCTGTTTTGAATCCCATCAGAGATCGAAAGCTAAGTATAATTTGAGCCCATTTAGGGCTTGTTTGGGAGATCCCCATGGAAGGCCGGTTGTTGCAAGCTGAGGGGCGGCATGGCAGTCCCGATGAGGCGTGCTTGCCTCAGAATTCTCTTCAACGAGTTGTTTCCTCGTACTGTCAATTCTACCTAAAACTGCTGTTCTGGTGGTGTGCTTGCTGGGGATGCTACATCTTAACTCACCGTCCTTGGAGTCGTGATGTAAAGCCAACCGTCCCATTTGCATTTTGTTGGCAGATGTTGAAGATGTCAGGTTGTTTCTTTAAAAGGTGTCCATCCATTTGTGTACTGGTGTCCTGGCTAAGTTCTCTGCTTTGAGGATTGAATGTTTGATATAAAATGGACAAGATATGAATGTTAATTGTAAGAATAGGGTTATTCCAGTGAAGATCCCGAGTAGATTAACAGGTGAAACTCTTCGATTGTGGATAAAGCACGGCCGTAGTGAGCGAAGTGACCTCCCAATGTCTAAATAGTTTCCCTGTATTTAGAGTTTTTGCTTTTTTTCGGCCATCCATTGACATTTCCCCGTAATTGTCTCTAGGTGATCGAAACGAAGAGATCCAGAGCTGGAGGTCCTAAGGGCAGCATTTCATCTTCGTCATCTTCATCACCGTCGTCGTTTCTCGACCCATTGTCGCAGATCCTGGATGGCTCTGATCCTCTCTCTCAGCTTGCCTTGTCCATGCCCGTTCCCTCCTCAAACATCACCGCTGACTCCTCGATTGGAAAGGGCAAGGTAACCTCGTTTGTTTGCATTTTATTACATGCTGGGTTTGAAGTAGGATCATTTTCTTTAACCGACCACATCATCAACTAGAACGGTACTCAGCAAAGCACATTCCTCTGCCAGGCTGAACAGTTTACGTTTCGTATCCCACTAACAGGCCGGATCTGGATCCGGACATGAACCAAAATTTAATCGGCTTGTTCTTGTCACCTAACCAATTCGTCCACCTCGTTTTGTCATAAGTCGTCCTTCTCTTCTGTTTCTTCTAATGACAGAAGTCGTCGTCTTCTGTTTCTTCTTCGATTCATTGGCATTTCCCACTAATGACATGATATGTCAAGCCTGCCGTTGGCTTAATGGTTAATGTGGCTGACTTAAGGTCATACGATCTTGAGTTGTAGCCCCTGTCGTGCCATTAAACAACACGAGGTGGGTTGACTCGGCCTGTTATCTTTCCGAGGTCGGCAAAATGAGTACTAGCTTGCCGGGAATGGGGCACTACTGCATCAGCGGCACAGCCGCACTCCCAGCGATGATGCAAGCAACAGCCACAAGCTGCACACGAAAATTTTTTTTTTTAATATATCCACAGTATTGCTTTCCATGTCTCGGAGGGAAAGCCTGTTGAAAAAAGGACTCCAATCGTTCACTGCCCAGAACCCACGAGTCATGACATCGTACAGCAGCCGTTTGGGAAAGCTACAGGGCAATTTTGTTCCTGAACGTTGTGTGTTTCTGAAACCACTGAAAGTGAAGTCATAAACCTGTGTGCAGGAGAAACGGCGGAAGCAAGACTGCGAGCCGGCCTTGGGTAACGACTTTGAGCCCTGGGCCCACAAGCGTCACAAAATTCTGGCACGATACACCACGAAAGAGAAACTTTCCATCGTACGTGCATGTTTTGTTTTTGTCTTTCTCTTCTTCTTCTTTTCTCTTTTTTTTAATTTTTTTTTCTTTTTTCTAACATTCTGCAGGACACACAATGCTCCATTCAGACGGAAGCATCACTGCTAATTTTATTCTGCATCATGGCAGGGTTTCTTACCTGGATGCATGTATATATGTGCGAGCCATTTATTAACCTCTTCTCCTCTTCTTTTCTTAGAACTTTTGCTTGGGTTTGGATAAAGGTCGAGGTACGTCGCTTGCGTTTGCCATCGGTTACTTTCTCCTCTGATATTGTGTTCTTGATGCATCTTCATGTAGAGTACTTTTTTTTTTACTTTTGAATCCAAGGAGCCATATTTTCAGTGAATATTATGCATTGATTTAATTTCTCTGATTCATGCATGTGACAATGGGTCATTCAACTCGAACAAATTGCCCCCAAAATGTAATGTTTGAGGGCTCAAACAATGTGGACTTGAGGGCTGGGAGATAACTGGTGTAATCGTTTTTTGTAAAATGATGATCAATGACTGATTTTTGCATGCACGCACACACCGGCTTGACGTTCCACCATCGTAGACTGGCGGATTGAAGCATTATACGAGCTGGGCACTCAACATGCAAACGGATGTGACTGGCATCGTGTCAGAAGATGTTTGACAATAATTTGAGAGAGTCGAGCTGATCGAAGGGAGTTTTACAAAGTACATGATGACACGACGGACAAGTTGATGAATGATGCATGAGACGATTGGAATCTTTTGGCTGGATCGAGGTATGCACGCTCGTCTCTGAGCGGTGTCCAGCCTGGGTTCGAATATCGAACCAGCTATAAATGGTCATCGTGGTTTTTCGCAGTTAGGGCGAGAGATCATTGCGTGTGACGTCCCTCAGTTGTACGTTAAATCTGGGTGTCCCGTCCGCCGGCATTAGTTGGTGGATGTTAAAGATCCCACGGTGTCCTTCGTGAAGTGTCGGTGAGCTATTACCGGCACCTTGAACAGATAACAAATTCCTCCTCTAACATACAATGGGCACTGCAGCAGCGGAATAGCGGAATAGTCTCCAGCGAAAGTGATGCTTCCCCAGCCATGTGCTGCATAGGGGAAAAAAGAGAACTAAAAACCTGGATCTGCAACAAATGTTCAGATTTTCAAGTTTTGTAAACTTTGACTTGAAGTAAAAGTCTTGGAGTGATTGTTGAAGTTTTAATTATTTAAAAAAAAATTAATAAATATATATGTATATATCAATACGGAACATTTGAAATGCCATATCAATGATGCGATCTGCCCCAGAATGCTTTGCGTGCATGCGCAGAAACCCCGAGCAACAGCTGCCATCGGGGCACGCCGAAGTGTACCATGCGTGTGAGATGAGGACTGTGAGCTTAAGATGCTCACAAAGCTTCGAAAAGAAATGAAAAATATTTGGGAAACGTACCTGAGAGAAAAGGGGGTGTGCCTCTGCACAATGGAGAGTTGGAGAACTTTGTCAGCTCTCGAAGACCCTTATGTTGGGAATGAAATTAGTCATTATAAAATGGTCTGATAGAGGGGAAACTCCTTCACAAACTGGATGTTCGCTATCCTTTTACTTAACCGGTCAACGATCCGGGAGGATACTCGAGCACAAGGCAATAAGTCACGAACATGTGAAGGGATCTGCGCCGATGAAGTCCAAGGTAATTACCAAGAAAATGAGTGCAGTGATCGCTGAGATGGAAAAACTTTTGATATTGTGACTTGAGGATCGGACGACAGAGTCGGCGTTTGTTGATGATTGTGTTGCATACTCTCACGGGCATGAAGGTACAATGACTGTTTTGTGGGCTTTATTGTCACGTATTGTCTTGGTTTTGTTTTTCGATGGCATTTCTTACATGATCCTGATCTAGCATCCGACGCTCCAGTTCAGGATTTTGTTCCCTCCCAACACCTCCTTCTGTCTCTGTCTCTCTCCCTCTGTCTCTCTCTCTGTCTCTCTCTCTCTCTCTCTCTCTCTCTCTCTCTCTCTCTCTCTGTGTCTCTCTCTCTTCTCTCTCTCTCTCTCTCTCTCTCTCTCTCTCTCTCTCTCTTCTCTCTCTCTGTCTCTCTCTCTCTCTCTCTCTCTCTTCCTTCTCTCTGTCTTCTCCTGTCTCTCTCCTCTGTCTCTCTCTCTGTCTCTCTCTCTCTCTGTCTCTCTCTCTGTCTCTCTCTCTCTGTCTCTCTCTCTGTCTCTCTCTCTCTGTCTCTCTCTCTCTGCTCTCTCTCTCTGTCTCTCTCTCTCGTCTCTCTGCTCTCTCGTCTTCTCTCCTCTCTCTCTTTCTCCTCTCTCTTCTCTCTTCTCTCTGTCTCTCTCTCTCTCCCCCTCTGTCTCTCTCTCCGTCTCTCTCTCTGTCTCTCTTCTCTGTCTCTCTCTCCCCCTTCTGTTCTCTCTCTTCTCTCTCTCTGTTCTCTCTCTGTCTCTCTCTCTCTGCTCTCTCTCTGTCCTCTCTCTCTGTCTCTCTCTCTGTCTCTCTCTCTCTGTTCTCTCCTCTCCTCTCTCCTCTCTCTTCTCTCTCTCTCTCTCTCTCTGTCTCTCTTCTCTCTGTCTCTCTCTCTTCTCTTGTCTCGTCTGTCTCTCTTCTGTTCTGTCTCTTCTGTCTGTCTGTCTTCTTCTCTCTGTCCTCTGTCTCTCCTTCTTCTCTCTCTCTCCTCTCTCTCTCTCTCTCCTCTCTCTCTCTCTCTCTCTCTTTCTCCTCTTCTCTCTCCTCTCTCCTCTCTCTCTCTCCTTCTGTCTCTCTCTCTCTCTCTCTCTCTGTCTCTCTCTCTCTCTCTCTCTCTCTCTCTCTGCGTCTCTCTCTCTCTCTCTCTGTCTCTCTCTCGTCTCTCCTCTCTGTTTCTCTCTCTCTCTTTGTCTCTCTCTCTCTCTCTCTCTCTCTCTTCTCTCTCTTTCTCTCTCTCTCTTCTCTTCTCTCCGTCTCTCTCTCTCTCTTCTCTCTCCTCTCTCTCTTCCTCCTGTCTCTTCTTCTCTCTCTCTCTTCTCCTCTCTCTCTCTGTTCTCTCTTGTCTCTCTGCGTCTCTTCTGTCTCTCTCTCTGTCTCTCTCTCTCTTCTCTCTCTCTCTCTCTCTCTCTCTCTCTCTCTCTCTCTCTCTCTCTCTCTCTCTCTCTCTCTCTCTCTCTCTCGTCTCGTCTCTCTTCTCTCCTGCTTCTCTCTCTCTCTCTCTCTCTTCTTCTTTCTTCTTCATGTTCTCTTCTCTCTCTCTCTGTCTTTCTCTCTGTCTCTCTGTCCTCTGTCTCTCCTCTCGTCTCCTCTCTCTCTCGTCTCTCTCTTCTGTCTCTCTCTGTCTCTCTCTCTGTCTCTCTCTCGTCTCTCTCTCGTCTCTCTCCTCTCTGTCCTGTCCTGTCTCTCTCCTCTCTCTCACGTGCTGCCCTATGGTGGTGTCTAACTGCCTGCTCGTTGGTTGAATCAATTCACGTTGTTGTTTTTCTTTGGCAGATACGCCTTAGTTCCTATTCCATTGGTCGTGTTTCGTCCATTCATCTTCGTTCATGTTTGATTTCTTTGCTCGGTTTTCCTTTCCACCGGTCTTTATATAATTCCGCATCTTGTTGTGTGTGTCGATGGTGTGTGTTTTCGTGTATATTTGTACTGTGTCTGTCATGGTCGTTAGTCCTGTTATTTTTTGTCCTGCTTCCCAAACGTCATCTTCTCATAATTCCTCTTGCGTGTGTTGTGTGTGTGTGTGTGTGTGTGTGTGTGTGTGTGTGTGTGTGTGTGTGTGTGTGTGTCTGTGACCGCTGTTTTCGACAACCACTGGTCGATCTAATTGAAACTTGCCAGGTATATTGCTGGGACCTGAGGATGTGCCTTTTCAAGGTTTGATATTAATCGGACAAGTGCTTCCCAAGTTATGGCCATTTATTTACCAAACCAATGACAAGACACGTTGTTGCGTGGGCGTGGCCGATGGGAAGGGAAGCTCAGCCGTTCCCCATTACGGGTTACAACGTACGGGCTTCTGGATAATGATGACTTCGTGTATTCTAATAATTTCTCGATTTCTTATGCGCATTTATAGATAAACACAAATGCCCCAAGTTATGATCGTTTTCATATTAGACGGTGCATAAATTTCGGTAACATAGAGTGCTGGTATGCTCCGAACCAGGAAGTAATTTTTTTTTTCTCTTCTCTTCTCTTTTTGTTTTTCCTTGCGATGACATTGCGAAAAGGCAAAATACGTTGGCGCTAATTGAATAATTGGGTATTAAAAAAAATTGCGAATAATCGTAACTGCGAATAATATGCGAACTTCCGGGCCACTGCACGTACGGGCAAGTGAGAGCGAAGAAACGGCCTGTTGTGTGTGTTTCTTGCTCGGGCGGTTGTGACTATTATATTTATTTATTTTTTTTTTTTTTACGGGCACGTACTAGTGAGTATAATTTCTATAAGGAGCTGAAGAAGAAGGCTGTCCAGACGACTCTTCTTCCCTTCTTCAAACATCAGGAAACCACATCATTTCCTTCAACAAGAAAAGGAACCTTACCAGCCATGTATGAAACCAGCCAGGTATCAGATGAAGAGGCTCTGCCTCACTGTCTCAGTAATCTCTCCAATCGTCACCAAAACCTCTCTGGCATCGACGGGCGTAACGCCACTATTTTTGCTGAGTACAGTAATTTTATTAAAATAAACATTTATGTATGTTCTCCATTTACTTATTACCTCCGCCACCGAAGGTGAAGGAGGTTATGTTTTCACCCCTTTCTGTCTGTCTGCCTGTCTGTGTACAGGATATCTCAAAAAGTTGTGGACGATCCGGATGAAATTTTGTGGTCAGGTTAGGTGTGTGACGACAAGGACGAAATGATTAGATTTTGGTGAAGATCCGGATCCTGATCCGACTACCACAATTTTTTTTTAGTGATTCTTCACTATTGAGAGATTGCACCAAAAATGATATATAGCACGGTATCTCAAAAAGTTGTTGATGGATTCAGACGAAACTCCGTGGACACGTTGAGTTTGCGACGAGGAAGAATTGATTCGATTTTGCCGAAGATCCGAATTCGGATCCTGATATGAGAGTTGTTTAATTTTTCAAGTGATTCTTCACCATTGAGAGATCGGGCCAAAATCTATATAGTACTGTATAGCATGATATTTCAAAAATGTATTGAGCCCGATATGTTCTCGTGGATCAGGTATTATGTGGCCGGCGTATGCGCTCTACCGAGTGCCCTTCTGGTTTCGTCACTGTCATTAGCATTAACTTATTCAGACATATATATTTATGTTCTTTATGAATTTGTCATTCGTATGTCTTTATTATCCACTTTAGTTTGGGTTGATCGAAAGTTACCGCCCAGGAACGCATCCTCAGTTTTTAACATTATGCCAATAGGGAAAACGTTTTGGATTTGCACTTTTTTGCAAAACGCTCGACTTTGTGGAAACGCATGTGGGGTGGGAAGTGCATGCTGTGGGGTTTGTTCGAAATATATTGTTTCCTTCTGGGGCCACAATATAAATTAAACGATATTTTTTTTCCATCTATCGCTAAAAGGAGAAGTGTGGGTGGTGTCTGTGTGTGCGCGACTGCCGGCCACCGCTCGCTTGTAATTTCAGGAAATGGTTGGAACTCGACGCCTCATATCCACGGATATTTCTCGTATTTCTTTCATTTCCGTGAGAACAATTTGCATCCAGGAATACAACTAGTTTGCGTTCTTGCGTCGTTTCGAAAGTCCCGTATTGCTCGTACCTTTTTCTGAAATCGATTGGTTACTTTGATCGCTGGTGTTCATGAGTCTTCAACGCCGTTCTATGTTGTGCCGATGCAAATCCAATGCCAATTATAATTCCCCAACCATATGTAACAATACTAAACTGTTTGTGTTTGTGTTTTTTTTTTTCCACTAGCCACTAGTAGAGCTGGACAGGGGAATGTGATGTCTGAAAAAATGAGGAGTCGTCTGGAAGAGCTGGACGACTTGGAGGAGGTAAGGCACACCGTGGCTCGAGTTTGGAGATGGATTTTCAACTCGAGGATCCTCTAGAACTCGAACTAAACTCGAGGATGTTCTACCAAATCATGACTATTGTACATATCTCCTTTTGGGTGGTGGTCAATTTGGCATGAAAAATAGTCATTTTTACACCTCCTCCTCCCACCTAACCTCCCTTTTTCTCCCTCCAACTTTCCTTTTCCTTTGTTTTTTTTTCCTTTTTGGAAATGTTCTTGATTCCATCCCTTCTTCACTTTTTGTTGCAGTCCATGATGCAATGTAGTTGAGGCTCCTTCCATTTTATTCGGCCATCAGTCATTGGTTCATTCACTTATGGGCAACGATTTCTTTTCTGGCCGTTTTTCTTTCTTTCTTTATATTTCTTCTATTTTTTACTTTAATTCCAATTACCTCCCTCTGAGTTTGATCTTTACTTTCATCTCATTAAGTTTAACCTTTCGGTAAAGTCGCTCGTTTTTGACTGCTCCAAATGTTGTGACGCTTTTGAGATCACGTGACGCGTGGATAAGAAATTCCGTTCGGAAATGTTCTCTTTAGACGTTGCTCATTCTCCTTTTGGTAGTTACTCTGCTGATCTTGACATCACTGGTTGAGATTTCAGAACGTGTATGCGATGTTCTCTGTTCAGGGTTCTCATCGTGAACTGTTGAGCCTCACGCAGCAGGAGTATGCCGGCCGCATCAAGGAACAGGACCAGGCCCTGCGTGAGGCCTGGGCTACGGACCAGAAAGTCAAAGCCTTGAAGATTGTCATCCAGGTGTATAGTTTGGACAATTTTGTTATTACTCATTTTGGTGCAAGGCAGTGGTTGGGAGTGGTCAACTGCAGGCATCCCTTTGGCCAGTAAAAGGCAGTCACTTTTGCTGTAAAGGTTTGTTGTTGTTTTAGTCAGTGCACGAGGAGGGTAAAGGCCCACAGTCATTCAGAATGACCCGCTGTAAGCAAGGAATATAAATCAACTGCGATGATTGAACGAGCATGACATACAGACCAGACCAGGTGAGGCAGGCATATCCCCACCTTAAAAGGTCATTGATGAACCAGCTGGGTTTTTGGCAACAATCCAACAGCGACGTAGCAGTTCTCCTGCAAACTCGGCTTCTCGAAGCCTGGGGTTCAAACCTTTAACTAAACCAGCTTCGATGGTGTAATGGTTTAGAACAGTGGTCCCCAACCTTTTGATCCCACGGGCCGCATTCACTACTCCCAAGGATGTTGGGAGCCAGAAAAAAAATTGATGCATTTTATTGATGCAAATTGATTTGATTCCTCCCGGCGGTTAAGCGGCAGTGGCCGGCAGCGGCATTGTGTAAGGCTTTTCAGGTCACGGCGCCGGCCGGCAGTGGCATTGTGTAAACCCCTTTAAAATTGCTACATGAAAATGTGTTTTGATTGGAAAGTCCTCGCGGGCCGCAGTATAGGGCTCCACGGGCCGCATGCGGCCCCCGGGCCGCGGGTTTGGGACCAATGGTTTTAGAAGGTCCTCGCTCAGTCTGGGAGGTCGGCGGTTCAAACCCCGGCCAAGTCGTACCATAGACTTTTAAAAATGGTACGTGCTATTTCCTTGCTCGACACTTGGCATTTACAGGCATATAATATGGACAAACATCCATGGGTTGGTGGTAATGGTGCAGGCTTTGATGAGCCTAGTCACCTCCTCCTGCATCAAAAACTTCCTTGGAAGGGAATATATTATTTATTATAACCCACAACCTCTGATGTCAACTCTGCTTTCTCACCAATAAGCCACCACTTTGTGCCATAATAATTAAGCCTGAGAGACTGAAGATGCAATTCGTTATCATTTGTGTTGAGATGGTAAATCTTCCTCCCTTCCACCCTCCCCCAACCCCCAACCTTCCCCTAGTGTTCCAAGCTGCTCTCTGATATGTCTGTGATACAATTCTACCCAAGCAAGTTTGTGCTCGTCACGGATAACCTGGACACGTTTGGTACGAACTATGTGCCCAGTGAATTGACTTGTTTCATTTTGATCACTTCTCTTAGCGGAAGGGACACTTTGTTTTGTGCAAAGGGATTAGAGTGACTCGTTGATGGCTATCCAACTCGGTCAGCACCCCAAAATGGATCGCCAAATGGTCTCGCACTTTGCTCCAACTATTTCCATTTTGTCACCGGTAGGTCGCTTGGTATATGAGAGGATTTTGAGTATGTGCACGTCCGGCCATTCTCCAGGCTCCTCCGACTCTTCCATCCCGTCACCTGGTGAGTAAATGGCACATCGATTCAAACCGTCGACCTTCATTGTTGCGTTTGCTTTTGGCAAGCCGAGTGTCCAACGACCCTGAAATTTTGTCCCACCAAATGGCGACCGAATCTTGTATTTCCACAAAACGGGTTGTTCATGTGATTGCGATTCGACCTCGAGCTCTCCAATACCTCTATTTATGGATATGAAATTGCATTGATCTGTTGTTTTTGAATGCCGAACGAACTCTAACCCCACTGCACGTTCCCTCTCTAGATCCCGTTAGTCCCAATGATGTTCCGGACTCTGCAAAGGAAACGTGTCTCAACTGGTTCCACAAAATAGCTTCGATCAGGGAGCTGGTACCCAGATTGTATCCTTGTCACGATTATGACCAGACGAGGGGAAACCAAAGTAATTGTGACGTTCTGAGGCTTACTTCGCACTCAGTTATTTGGTGATCACCATCATCATCATCGTCATCTCGCAGTCGATCAGAGTGCTTGGTTTGAAAGCTTAACATTTGCACAGCTATGTGGAGGCAGCAATACTCAGATGCAGCAAGCTTATCAGTGCGGAGTACGTTGTGGGCTGTCACCAATCACGATCTGCCCCTCCCCCTCAAAGTGTGCCCTCCTCCTCTTTGGACCCCGTTCCTTGCCCCCTCCCTCTTTCCACCTTTTTCAGAGCCATCTACCCTTGGCCTGCCTCCTTTTCCTCACCCCATCCTCTTTTCGATACCTTTGACACTAATTGCTGCTCTTATTCTGTATTGACTGTAAGTGGTGAAAGTTCCTTGTACTATGTGTTTCAGTGGCTTCGCCGAGGCTCTGCCCCGCCTGGCAAACATCGCACGTGGAATCGGGGATCCCCTTGTTGCTGTGTATGCCCGTGCCTACCTTTGCCGGGTATGAGTCTCTTGTCATGGTTCTTGAGCGCATGACATTGGGAACGATGGTGACTATATGAAAAAACGTATGGCATGGGAATGAAAAAAAACATACCAGACAGTGACCCAGGTTTGAAGACAGAGTAGATTACGTGATGAAAAGTGGTAAATCAAGAATGATTAGCAATTGAAACTTTATTAAGTTTAATATTGGAATTTCAATTGTTTCCTCCCCCACTTTTAAAGAGTTTCACCAAGTTTGGTAAATTACGTTGATGGTTATATTGATCGCAAATGTACGACGGGCCTCTGGTTATCTGTCGTACTTGTCACCATATGTGACTGCCTGTGTCACCACAAGGTCGGGGTGGAGGGTGCTCCTCACCTGCGGGAACTCCTCACACAAAACTTCTTTGACTTCCTGCTCACCATGAAGCAGGTTGGTTTGACCTGCATCAGGTAGTCCCGAACTCGTGGACGACAATCCCTGGTGTCATGCTTGTGTAACTCTCTCTCTCTCTTCTCGGTCTTCTTGATGTGTGCAGCTGCACGTAGACTCGGTGCAGAACTTGCTTGCTCTGCAAGGGTTGGACATGAGTACTTATCTTACTTTGTACTCTCCTGCGATTGACTGGATACTGCAGTGTGTTGCGTACCGCACATCTGAGGTCCGTCCCATTGCTCTAGGCTACTTTTTTTTCTTCTTCTTCCTTTTGACAGGAAAGTGGAACAATCAAGGTGTTTCTTTTTTGGTGTGTCAAATGATGAAAAGTTGTTGATGAGGTGTGTGGTTGGGTGGTTGGTCAGTCCAAGTGATGTCACATGACATTCAGCCTTCATCGTTTGCGTGGCAATAATAACAATAGCAAGTATTGGTACATTCAAAGTACACCGCCCCCATACCAAGTAAATAAAAAAAACCCAATCATTCAGTGCACGACATCTCCTTGCAGCACATGGAGTCGGAATTGTGAGGGAGTGGTGTACAATAATTGATTGATTAATTTCATAATGAAAATAAACAAATAATCGTAAAATAATTTAATTTATTCGTTAATTGGCCAATAGCAGACCAAAACCACCACTGTTTCATCCGAATCTGTAACTTTTTGAAAATTAAGTAATTAATCGAAAAATCAAATAATCTAATCGATTAATGAATAAATCAAAAATACCCTTTATAGCCAAATCACTTGTTGATTGTCACGTCCAAATATCAGTTTCCGAGCTCAAAACACTGCCCTGAGATATTGCCCGGACAAACAAACAAGAAAATAAACAAGCCGTAGCGGCGATGGGTCGCCGAGCATGGAAACTATAAGATGTAGAGCAAAATGGATGTCATATAGCGGATAGGGAATCACCTTAAGATTATGCATATCAAATCTCATCGAGTTCCATCTCTGATAACTACTCGGTATCCATTTGAATACCGAAAATGCGGTTTGAAATCGGAAATCCCCAAAGTTCGATGGGGTGCTGTGGGTGAACAAAGATCTAAATCGAAAATCCGGCTCGATCGTTTGTGCACAATTGTATTCCAGACGATTAGTGTGAATTTTTATGACCATCCGACCATAACCCTAGGAGGAGTAGCATTTGGCGCGAAGGCACCTCCAGCTCTCGCATATTATCGATTTTTGCACTAATTGACCTTTGACCCCTGACCTAAGCGAAATCGGTCAATATGCCCTGAGGCAAAGTTGTAGTACTCATCGAGTACCATGAACCTGCAAAGTTTCATTCGTATCGATGCACTCACCTGGTCGCTAGGGGCCTTCAATTTTCGCCAATTTTCGCGCATACCCTAATTGTAGGGGGCGCTGTGGGTAAAGTATTCCATATATCACAAACACCGGAATATATTTGATAGAGCATCCCTGTAGATCATTCGTGCCAAATTTCATAACCCTACGTGGGATAATGGCTTTCGGAATTGATTTCGCGTGAACGGTACCGATTTTGAAGTTTTTCGGTTGTTGCTAGGGAACCAAAGCATCCCCAGCAACCATCACAATTTCCAAAGCACTAGGTCATAATATGTACCTACCACCCAGTTTGGTCAAAATCCGCCCACTTTACTACCAATTATGCTGATGACAAACGAACAAACATCCAAAACAACAGACAGAATTACTGACAATAAGGGTCACCTATTTCGGCGACCCACAAACGGAGTGAAACTGAGAACTCCCTTCGGCGCCCAGCGATGGCATCATGCATCGCCTGGATATGGAATTGGGAAGGAGCGGTGTTTCATAATAATTAATAATAATAATAATAATAATGAGTTTATTGTCAAATACATGCGATGCGCATGCAATGAGAAGTACTTTTAAAGTGTGTGCCTAAAAATTACAATGAATAAGAAATATATTTATTGTGATTTGTGTCAAAAGCCCTAAAACAACATTTTGATGATTAAAAGAGTGGCATGGTTTGAAATATCCATATCCATTCTTTAGATGCTCATACAAAAAGTTGAGACATTGATTCATTGAGGGGGTAAAAGCTTGTCGATTTCAGAGGGGTAAAAACTGTGGTGCAAGTGATGACAGTTGGTCTTGATGGAACGTCTTGATGACGTTTACCCGAGCTGAGAAGTTTAAAAATGTCATGCGTGGGTGGAACTTCTCTCGGATGATAGCTTTCACTACTCAACTGGAGTGCAGGCTCTTGATGGAAGGCAGGTTGCACCCAATAATTTTACAAGCAGTCTTTACGATCCTGTTGAGTTGGGATTGGTCGTTCCGCATCGAGTTGCCATACCAGACAGTGAAAGACAGTTCAGGACACTTTCTATTACTGCCCGATAGAACTAGATCAACATAGGACGGCCGCCAACGAAACTTTTCAACCTTCGTAGAAAGTACAACCTTTGCTGAGCTGTCTTCACAGTGATTGCTGTTTATCTCCCACTTAAGATCATTGGAAATATGTATGCCTCAAAATTTTAAAGTGACAATTTCAACGTCGGCATCATGATTAATCAAGGGTTGAACGGGAGTTTTGTTTTTCCAGAAGTCAACAATAATTACCCCCGCCACCAATGGTGGACGGAAGTTTTGTTTTCACCCCTGTCTGTCTGTTTTGTCTGTCTGTGAGCACGATATCTCAAAGTTGTGTGCAGATTGGGACGAAACTTGGTAGATGGGTTGGGTGTGTACTAAGGACTAACTGATTCGATTTTGGTGAAGACCTGAATCCAGATCTGGATATGAGAATTTTTAAAGTGATTCTTCACCATTGAGAGATGGGACCAAAAGTGATATCTAGCATGATATCTCAAGTCGTGGACGAGTTGTGACAAAACCAGGTGGATGAGTTGGGTAGTTGACAAGAACAAGCTGATTAGATTCTGGTTAAGGTCTGAATTCAGATCTGGTGTATCAGTGGGATACAAAACTTAAACGGTTCAGCTTGGCAGAGGTATGCGCTCTCCCGAGTGCCGTTCCAGTTTCCTTTGTCTTTATGATGTTGAGTTCGTGATTGTTTGGAGAACACCGTTCCACAAGTTTTTCTGACTTTATTTTGGTAATTATTCTGGAACAGCCGACGTGTCCTGATTCTTGAATAAGAATGCTCCAGGCAGTTTAACCAACACTTTCAGAGTTCCAAATCACCTTTTCTTTCATTTAATATACTACAAGTGCGTCGTTAAAAACCGTGCCTTGTCCACAAAAGCACACGTTCCGCCAGACCGAGGAAGATTCCGCTCGCCCTCTGCGGCGGAGATGAGGAAAGACATTGGCGGAGCATAATATACATTTTACATTCAAACTTGGATACCTCACAGTAATCACTTTCATCACTGTTGAGAATCTGGCCAGCAACAGTCGTGTTGTCTGCAAATATCACCAGCAGTGAGCTCTCAGTTGATGTGACACAATGATGAGTAAACGATGAATATAAAATTGGGGATAAAATGTGGCCCTGAGTCGCTCCAGCGTTCAGGGTGATGGCCCGAAAATTTTGAACCAATTTTGACCACCGTTTAAAAGAAAATCCCAAATCCAGTTACAAATCGAACCATCAAGACCGAGTGCATATCTTTGAAGTTTGTGATGTAGAACTAAAATCGAAGAAAAGTAACCCAGCATTGGTAGGCATATGTTTATTTTCTTGAAATCCTTGTTTTCTTTAAATGAGCGATATCGGAGGAACCGCTAATGGGCACATTTGTTAGCACATTTGTTTGCTTCTGTGCCATTTCTTACACTTCCTGTTGCGTCATGAACGACTCGTTCTCTCTGCCCACCCACCTTGCCTGCAGCACGTCCTATTGGAAGTGATGGACCGTTGTAGGAAACTGGGGAACAAGTAAGAACGTTTATTTATCGTCTCTCTGATTAGTTGTTTTTTTTTTCTCTCTCTCTCTCTCTCTCTCCTGTTTTATAACTTGTTTTAAATGAAAACTATCGATATTGATCCTTTCTCCACTGTTGTCCTGTTTTCCCAAATCCCAGTGCCCTGCTTCTCAACTCCATCCTCTGTGCTTTCCAGTCTCCGTTCATAGCTGCAAGGACAATGGCATTCATCTCGATGATCAAGGAATGTGACGACAATGGTTTTCCAATGGTACGTTGTGTCGACGTTGGAAAACTAGCACTTGTATGGTTTTAGGGACTGGATGCGTCGGTGGAAAAAAACGAGGACAAATCGCTCGACTAATTGACCGAAGTATGCTAACCGGCGTGAGAAAAGGGGTGGAAGCGATGTTTCGGTTGTGACCACTTCTTCAAAGCCAGGGTACATGGTCACTCTCGCATTCCTCCAGGCCAGTTTTTGATCCAACTTTTTCCTTCCTTGATTTATAGCTTGTTGAAAGATTCTCTTCCCCCATTTTGCTCTCCCAGCACCTGCTATACCGATCACTGGGCCAGAGTTTGGCTGTTGCTGATCCGCCGGAGGGAGAGCGGCTACAGGTGCTCAACGACGCCTGGAAAGTCGTGACTCGGCTCCAAAGCACGCAGGTCGGCATTGCAAATGAAAGGTTAAGGGAAATTTATTGGATTCAAAAATGTATTTGATTCCAAAGTATTACAAAATGTGCGAAGATGGGTCCAAAATTTCCTGACCAGATGACGCACACCATTTTAAGGCAATGATCCGCGGTCGTGAATAAGATCCCATCCGGGTAAGGACAATGAGGCTTGTTTTCTCCTTGGACAATCATGATGCTCATACTTTCCCTTTTGGATGTGACATTTTGATGGCTGTAACAGGGCTTCCCGTTCTTCCTGTCGGGATTCGATGTCTTCACATTTGTTCATGTCTGTATCTGCGAATGCCTGTCCCCTCAATATTTCTGTGACTTCTGCAGGATTACATTAGTTGTGCCGAGGTCTGGACGGAATATGCTTGCCGCTGCTTCACGGTATGTTTTCGCTCTTCCATGAGCCTCGACTTTGGATACTAATAACATTTCTTTACCTGCCCAACAAAGTTTATTATTATTATTATTATCATCATTATTATTGATTTGCAATCCTTCATATAATTCAGTAAATCTGCATGTGCTGTAAGAGCTGCAGATGAGGGATTAGCTTCAGCTTTCGATCGACTGTTTGCTCCTACTGATGACAAAACAATGCCACCCAAGGCTGTCGTCGATGTAAACTTATGCAAATATTTCAGAAGATTGCACGCTGCTCCTTTTGGGTCATGGTCGCAATGGTATTGCCCCATGGAGATCTCGTATTCATGATTAGATAGTTAGAGGGATAATCATTGTTTCAAACGAGATTGGAGTGGGGGGGGGGGGAAGTTATTTTCATTTATCCCTTTGCCAAGGCCCGTGAGGTGAACACCATCCTTGCCGACATAATCAAGCATATGACTCCCGATCGTGCCTTTGAGGATGCGTATCCACAGGTGAGGCACCGATTGAAGATCGGACGGTAACTGTGGCGGTTCCTCGGTTGGCCGATGGAGAGTTAGTTTGATGTACATTATTTAGGGGGCAGCATGATGGGAGAAAATGTTGATATATTTATATATATAATTTATATATATATATTTTGACCTGTCTTGTCGTCGTGTTTCAGCTGCAGTCCATAATTGCACGGGTCCTGAAATACTTCCATGACTTCACGGTGCTGTTTTCAATGGTACGGATACCTGTAAAAATGTCTTTGCAGATGTCCATAACGCCGCTGCCCTTTACTTGGAAACATTTCCTACCGAAGTATTGTGCATCCTTTGTTGTGCTGGTGCAGAATTACTCGCACATGCATTTATGTACGATTAAAAATCACACTCTTTCGTACAAATCATATGCAGCTTGTGGCTGCTGGGCTGCATCATTGCTGGGAGTGTGGCTGTGGCCCGTGATGCAGTGCCCCCTTGTAGGTTGGAGCAGGAATTTGTCATTTGTTCAGGGTTCAGGTGATAGCTCGCCTACTCTTCACGAATGATACTGTGGGGTCTTTAGTGTCCACCAGGTTTTGCGCCGAATAAGGATTGATGGCTTACACGAGTACTGTGTTTTGGACTCTATTTTTCAGCCAACCGTGGACCTGTAAGCACATACGTGATGTCATGCAAGAGATTCCTCATAGGACACAGACTACTTAAATAAGGGACTGTAGGCGCCCAATCTCGGGTTCTGCAACTAGAGTCCGTTGATGGTATGTACTAGATCGGGCCCATTCGGGGTTCAGATTGACTTCTTAGCCTCCTGACTCAGCTGTAACTGTGATGTTGAGATAGAGCAGGAAGTTGAAGGAAAAACAATAGATAAATCCCTTCCTCTCCTCTTCTCTTCTTTTGTTCTGATCATGCTATCTCCCTCTTCTGAATAATCTCTTCTCTGATCTTCCCATTCCATTCTCTCAATTTGTCTTCTATTTTGTGAACGTATGCCTTAACATTGTGCAGCGTTCAACTGTCACGGTAATTACAGAGGAGAACTCCATAGCCCTGAAGTACGTTTCCCCTCTGATGAAGTGGAATGTGCCACGTAGATTAAGGCGATGCCAAATAGCGCAGCCAGTCTGAAAGATCGATGTGAACCACTCGTCTGCGCATCACACTTTGACTGTGAGTGAGTTGCACCAAGAGGAGGAAAGCAACCTGTGGGACCATCACCTGCAATTTTCACGGGAGTGCCCAAGTCATGCATAAAGCAGTGCATTGCCTCCCCCCAGGCCGCCAACATCGGTCTCTGTTGCTGTGCATAAATAACGTTGGAGAGAACACTTTTTGACAACAACGGTGATAAGATTTGTGACTGAGAAATTCACAGAGGACATTACAGGCGTTTCTCAGATTTAAGCGTGAAGTGCAGCGGAAGCGATCTATCGATGTTCACGGTGGACAACCTTCATAGAAGAGTGGTCCATTTCCTCTCTTTCAAGGAAGTGCAGTCCCCCTTTGACTTCCTACACTTGGTGAAGGTAGAGAAGGATGGTTACAAGATTTTGAAACAAAACTTTAAACTGCAGGAAGACAGTCTTCTGCACAAGTGTTCCCAGATTGAGGAAGTTCTCACTGTTATCAACAATCATGAAGCCACCAATGCCAATTATCTGGCCAATATGATGGAGGAGTTAAGTCAGAGGGGGGGTTGAGCATCCCCACATTGGCCACTGCATTAGACTCTCTACTTCCTTGCTAGCCCTTCCAGCACCCAAGAATAAATGCTGCTCATACTTGATAGAAGTTCTGTCGTTTGTGGATGCCCCTCTGGCTGGAGACTTGGATGCACGTCTCACAATTGCTAACGTGGGACTGGAGGCTCAGATCAACGGCATCAGTGATTGGGTACAACAACGTTGCTGTCTTCAACGCAAGGAGAAGCTTCAATGTAAAGAACTAAAGAGTTCATAGAACACATTACCCCCCCCCTCCCCCAACGCAATCTTGAGAAAACAAAAACGACATGGACGGGGTCTGCGAGTAGCAAGGTTAATTGGTTGAGATGATGAAAAATGCCGTACTATTCTGTACAAGTACTGCTTAACGAAATGTTTTTGAAAGTGCCGACAAGACGATTTGTGTTCTTCAGTATTTATATAATTAAAATGACATAAAATAATTATATTTTGATGGTTGTAGGAAAAAAAACTTTTTTTTTCGGAAGTTTACCGCCATTGATACAGCACCTTTTACGCCACCTTATTTAACACGTTACATTCGTTCTTTGTGCCTGTTGTTTGTGTCCTTTATGACATCCTCAAAAACAGTAAGTTTCCTGTTTGGAATGATTTTCAATTTTGTTTGATCACACAGGTCGAGAGACTAAAATATTATCTCGCTCCTCTCTGCGCATGTGCGATCGGGTCAAATTCGGAGCCAAAATACTGCTCAATTACAGGTTCGTTTTCCAATTCGTGTTCAAAATGTGACATTGAATTGAAATCAAGTTGTTCCTTAGTCATAAACTGACGTTTGTAGAGACGGATAGACAAAGTGAGCAATTGCTTAACCCCATATTTTGCTTTGTGCACTTGGGGTAACAATGACTTTGATTGACATTAATTCTTTCCGCAAATCATAAAATAAAGCCCTGACTCGTCAAATAAATTTTTATTACACTTTTTATCATATCCTCTGTCTTTATACATCGGTTAACAAAACAAATTGTAAGGTAAAAACGTTTTTGGAAGGTACGATACGGTGGGCAATCGAAAGTTTTTCCAGACGTGCTACGGTGCAGAATCGATGCTCACAATCCCAAAGATGTGTTTTGATGAGTTTCATGAAGAGCGACGGTGCCGCTTCGACTCGGACCAAAATAAGTACTGTAAATAGTAAACGTACCATAGGACCCTGGTTCCAAGAGCCAAGTACGAGTGCCTACAGTCCTCTTTAAATACATTGGTTCTGGGCAAGACACAGAAATTAGAGGGAAATTTGGCGAAGTTATATATTTTTTGTTTTGTGATGCATTTTTATTTTTTTCATACAAGGATGTGAGCTGGAAGAAGTAAATGATGATCAGATGTTGGAACCATTGTCGGCTTTTGAAATAGCCTTTTCATTCACTTAAATGAGCCTTAAATGATTGTTAATGGCTCACCCCTTAACTGTTCTCACTGTTTGTTTCAGGACAAATTCCTCCCTTTCCTCGACATGTTTCAGAAGGAGTCCGTGAAGGTGGATGTTTGCAAGAGCATCGTGGAGGGGTTCATCCTGTACGGGGTTTTTTTTTTTTCCTTTTCTTTTGTTTGTTTAGTCTCCTAGCACGGAATAAACCGAGCACTTCGGTTTTGATCCCCAAGGTGAAAGCGCTATGTTTCCTGCAGGTGGCAGCAACAGCAGCAGACCCGTGATCCCGTCATAATCAATGCGATGATGTTTGTGTGCAAAGCCATGCATGACTCGATCAGGTGAGAGGGAGGGGTGTGGCTTGGTTCACACGTGCTTTTCTTGCTCGCAAAACTACGACAGCACAAGCGATGTCCGTACCTGTTGCATCAACTGTGAATTATTTAAAAAGGGCCGAAACTTGGTGGAACTCCTTCCATCCACCCCAAGACCATTCCTACCGTGGATTTTATTCCTATACTGAATTTTCCATTCTCCAAGTTCTGTACACATATCCACTGTCCCTCATGTTTAAAAAGGTAAACCTTTAAATTTGTCATTGGCAGTGCACTTACTCTCGAAGATGAGAAGAGGAGCATTTCATTTCTGATCTGTGGTTTCATTCAAAGGGTAATGACTTCACCTCCCCTCCCTAGTCCCCGCCTACCACCGTGTCATCATACTAGCACTAACCCATCTTATATTCACATTATCATTTTGCGCTCTCCCTCATTCTAACCGTCATCCCTGGGGCCCTGCGTAGATCTCGTTTGGTCGAGATTTTGAGCAGCAGTTGAGCTTCTACGTCGAGTCACGTGCGACGTTCTCCAACTTGGAGCCGGTGCTGATTCACCTCGTGCAGGTGCTTACCCGTGTGGGTTACGGTGGGAAAGTATTTTCAATAGCAGTTGCTTACTTTGGGTCATTATGTGAATGAAATAATCCGAGAATAAACAAACTCGATGCCAACGATGAAACCGTGTGCGTGTGTATTCAATGAAAGAAGTGTTGCAAACATTCGGTGCCTTTGTCCTGTACATGTGCGTCACATCGGTTTCCTGGGAAGATTTTTTTTCTGTGCGGACTAGTAGAATGCTTTAATTGGACGAGGATTGAGAACAAACGTGCAAACTCGAATGCATTAACGAGGTGTGTGTTCTGTGCCCACACAGAGTGTGAATCGCCTTTCCATGGATACTCACCGTGTTATGAACGGAAACCACTCGCGCAAGACTGCTGCATTCGTTCGGGTAATGGCGCACAAAGCATTAGTCGATAACGTCTACGGGGGTGTTAATTTGCTCCTGGTCGAAAGCTCTGTGTTTTGATCCAGTGGCAGGTCTGCACTGCCATTGTTGCAGCCTTGAAAGCCTGTTACTGTGAAACGTACCACAGACACTCTAATATCCACATGATTGCGTGTGAGAGGGCCGACTTGTCGGGTGTGCAGGACAACTCGAGGGTGGTGCATCTGCCTGCGAGTCATCGAGTCCGACCTCTTTCACTGGCAGAATATAATCCGACATGAAATTGTTAGCTTGCTTTGTCGGCAGCAGAGAGTAGAGCATCCGTTGGAGAGCACGTCGAGCCAGCTGTGTTATCGGTTCGCTTTCACCAGTGCCTTTCAAACAGTTGGCCATTGCGTACGCGTTTCCAAAATTCTGTTTTGAGAAGGCAAAAAGCCAGCAGTCTCCTTTGTCATACACCTCGGGATCATGCTCAAGTGACTCTCGTGTGTGTGTAGCCCTTTGTGCTGAGCTTCCAGTGGGATGTTTACAGGAGGAGGAGGAGGAGGGGGTGATGCAAGGATAAATACCAAGTGGCACCAAGCCGCACGCAAACAGACGTTGCGAGGTCGATTTGTTTTGGGCTCATTAAGCGGGAGAGGTTACCTTGTATTTGCGCACCCCACTGTGGGGCTTTTTGCTTCAACAAAATGCTTTGTTAACCGTGATTAGTGAAAAAGTGCACAGAAAGGGGAAGTTCCAGGTGTAAGCATACGAACTTTTGTAATTCCTCACCTGACAAACAGGAACAGCAATATAATCGCTCAAATTGATGACGTAAATTGCCTTGGCCTGTGCTCATGTGCATTTATTTTTTGCCAGGCTTGTGCGGCCTACTCTTTCATCACCATCCCTTCTCTGACTGCCTCATTTCCTCGACTCAACCTGTACCTGCTTTCAGGCCAGGTGGCTCTGATGAACCAGTGCCTGGCTCAAGGTAAGAAAATGAAAAAAATGAATCGGATTTTCTCACTTGAGCTTGGATGGGTGGGTTTCATTCACACAATCACTATCGTCACATTAATTTATGCCACACATTTGTTTCCGACTCGGCTCGTTGCTTAAATGGCTGTCCCGTTGTTGTGCAGCCGACGCGTTCTTCAAGGCAGCCATTGCTCTCGTGGCCGAAATTCCACGTTCGGTTGTGGTGGATGGAAAAGCTCGACCCAGTGAAGGGTATCTCTTGGAGTATGTGAGAAATCTACTGTCAGCCTTGCTTGTGGTGCCGGTGGGTGTGCTTGCATGCCATTTTAGCCCCTCGATGGACAGTTGTCCAACATGTTATTTTTATTTTTGACGTTGGTAACACAAGCATGACTGTTGGTGAAGTTTTTATTTTTATTTTTATTCTAAATGTTTTTTTTTTTGTACTTGTTATTCACCAACACTGTTTTTCGAACGAGCAAAGTTATCCGATTGCGAATTACTCAGATCGGAGCATTCCTGCCTTGCATTGGCAAATTAAAAGGTGCTTTGCCACTTTGATAACTGTTTCAACAAACGGGCACTGGAGCTTTACCTGTTTCCTTTGCTCTGCCCGGTCTCCACACAACAGTCCTGACACGAATTGACCAAAAATCCCTGCCTTTTGGTTCCAGGACCATCCAGAGCAGGGGGTGCTGTGCCTGACGAGGGGGCTTCTCACGGCACTCCAGCAGAGCCAATGGGACGAAGGCTCCGACGGGCGTGTTATGGCGTACATATCTGTACTGCATCTCCTCTGCGCTACCACGCAGGAGTCGTACCTCTACACTGTGGACAAAGGTCGCCCTTTTCCCTCTTGGTGTCCCCCACCCTCTCACCACTGAAAACCCTTTAACACCACACATTAAAGGAAAAGTAGTTGGGTGGCAAGTCATGTGACCTGATAAGCATAGGTTGTGTCTTTGACAGGCATAAAGGTCTGCACTGGTCCTTCAGGACAAATCAGCCAACGCATGGATGCGCAACCGGATATATACCATGTATTTCAGCAGATGTCGACACCCCCGCACCCCCCCTCCCCCACCGGGGCACGACAGGAAGCTTCCACAAGGTCGTGGATGCGTTCTGAGAAAGTACGACGTTAAGCAGACGAGCTATTCCCAAAGGTAGTGTTATGGGGCTGTGCGTTTCCAGGGCACATTTTCAGTCACCCGAACATAACTTTAACCTCACTAAGCTACATATTAGAAACAAATATTAAACAAATTGATAAACAACACAAATTAAATACACAAACGGACAATTGAATGAACAGTTACAGGGGTACTCACCAAAATGGAGGGCCGAGGTTGCTTGTCGGGACGGGAGATGTGCGGATGGGGAGTAGAGGAGTTACAGGGAGGGAGATCAAGTCTTCGTGTCTTGGACGGACTGCTCAAATAATTTGTGGGCTGGGAAGGAAAAGGCTGAAGTAAAGGCAGGTAAGCCCGGAGCGACATGGCGCTCCCCTTGCCCTGATCGGGCTTCTAAGTTGTGGACGGGACTTCACCATTGAGTGATATGGCACCATTGCTATTATTATTAAAACCATTCACTTCACCATTGCTAACTAACACATATAACATGATAGCTCAAAAAGTTTTATGGACGGATTTGGATGAAACTTGGTGGATGAGTTGAGTAGGTGATGAGAACAAGCCGTTCGATTTTGGAGGTCAGGATCTAGATCCGGCCTATCAATGGGATACAAAACACAAACTGTTCAGCCTGGCAGAGGTATGTGCTCTTCCAAATGATGGTCAAGGTCATACGATGGTCTGAAAAAATATGGCCATCATTGGATCATGAGCCAAGGGTGAGTCACGGGCGAACGCCAAGGATAAGCCTCCGCTGGAGACTTACCCATGGCGATCGCTTTCTGATCACCGATATGTAGTTTCAATTGATTTTATTTGTAAAGCGTGGAGAGGATATTAAGTTATCATCCACTATATAAACTTAGCAATATTATTATTATTATTGTTATTAAACAAAACTTCAAACATCACTCCCAACTGTTCCATATAATTTTCATTTTGGAAATTTGTGTGCTTGTTTTATTCCAAAAATAAAACATGGGTACCAATTGAGGGACACCGTGTGCACGTACAGCTCCTCAAATTACTTGTGAATTACAATGAATCCTTCAATTAACATATCATTTGTGTCCAACTGAAACTGAAAGAACCGCAGTTTGTGTCCACGTGGCTCTCGAGTTACGTCATATTGGTGAATGATGCAAAACATTTAATTGGCAGCGTTTCCCCCCATCCCGTGTTTTCCCCCTTCACAGTGGATTCCAACGACCAGCTATATGGTGGCGACCCCAAGTTCATCCAGGAAGTGAACCGTCTCTGCGAAACCATTGTTGGCTTGATCCTCGATCATCTCAAGGTGTTGGGAAAGGAGGAACAGGTACACATTTATCCATCTGCATGTTTGGGGCATCAATTTCCATTGAACTTCGATGCAGAAGTACAGCACGGACGAGACAAGATGGGCCACTTGACCAATTCCGATTTGTCCATTTTCTTGTACTTGTAATAGCCGCTCCCTCAGTGAGCGAAATACGGTGTCAACACTCCCTCCCTCAGGCAAGGAGCAGTGGTTAAGGCCTAGGTCACATTTGCCACGGCGGCCGTGGGGTCTCCAAAATCTATGGCACTGCAATTATACGGCGGCGCAGTATTTCCACGGTCACACAATGTAGCAGTCACATATGTTTTTATTTTCGGGGAGCCGCACGGCGTATTTAGGCCTAAGTCACATTTGCCACGGCGGCCGTGGGGTCTCCAAAATCTACGGCCACTAGCAATTATACAGCGGCCGCAGTATTTCCACGGTCACACAATGTAGCAGTCACATATGTTTTTTATTTTCGGGGAGCTGCACGGCGTATTTATAATTGTGGGAACCGAAAACGTGGGGTTGCCGTACGGTCTTTGATTTGACGTCGCACGGTGACTTAGGGCGTTCCTGCGGCGGCCATATAATTTTCAAGGCAGACGCAAGGTGCCCGCAAGGGGACCGCAAGGGGGACCGCAGGGGGCCCTAAGGCGAAGTGCGGCCAGACGGACGGTAACGAATGGGTTAATTTTTTTTTGTTTTTTTTACCAGTTTTTATCTTGCCAAAACGAAGTTTTTGCAAGATATGTTAGTCAGTCTGTTTTTTTTTTTTATTTTTTTATTTTTTTGTTTGTTTGTTTGTTTTGTCTGTAATCACGAAAAAAAATTCTGCAGACCACAGTTTTCATTGGAAATTTTTGTAACTTCGCATATCAGAGGCCTATGGAGGTCCCTTTCAGGCCATAAAATTTTGAAGGTCAAGGTCAAAGGTCAAGGTCACTGTCGCAAATCAGGGGAATCGACAAAACCCTTATTTTTTTGAGTAATTTTGATCGGATCGTCTTCAAACTTCATGGGAATATAGTTCATGGTCTGGCGCTCAGCTGATTAATTTTTGGTGGCGATTGGCCTTGACCTTCATGTGTTTTTTTTTGTTGTTTTTTTTTTTTTTTTTAATCTGTAATCACGTATAAATCACTCTGCAGAGCACAGTTTCATTGGAAATGTTTGTAACTTCGCATATCAGAGGCCTATAGAGTTCCTTTCAGCGCATAAAATTTTGAAGGTCAAGGTCAAAGGTCAAGGTCACTTTGTCGCAAATCAGGGTAATCGACGAAACCCTTATTTTTTGAGTAATTTTGATCGGATCGTCTTCAAACTTCATGGGAATATATTTCATCGTCTGGCATTCAGCGATTCATTTTTGGTGGCGATTGGCCTTGACCTTCATGTGTTTTTTTTTTGTTTTTTTTTTTTATCTGTAATCACGTATAAATCACTCTGCAGAGCACAGTTATCATTGAAATTTTTGTAACTTCGCATATCAGAGGCCTATAGAGGTCCCTTTCAGCGCACAAAATTTGAAGGTCAAGGTCACTTTGTCGCAAATCAGGGAGTCGACGAAACCCTTATTTTTTGAGTAATTTTGATCGGATCGTCTTCAAACTTCATGGATATAGTTGATGGTCTGGCATTCAGCTGATTAATTTTTGGTGCGATTGGCCTTGACCTTCATGGTTAACGCCTAAGGTCAAACATTTGACCTCAAGGTCAAATTTTCAAGTTTTAGGAACCATGTCGTGTAGTACCTCAAATTGAACACCTCGATGAGTGCTTTCTAGATATATCAACTTGAGACATTATGACGTGATTTGGTGACGTTATGAGGCAAACGCATATTTTTTCATGGTAACTCTGTAGAACGATTCTCATCGGAATCTCTCGTAGGCAGATATTCCTCAAGGAGTCGCTCCTGGTGGATAGCAGCTCTGTTCACTCAGTGTGACCTTAAAGAAGTCACACGTGGTCACCTTTTGGCAAGATACGGATCACCCTACGGGTGACATTGGTTTAATTTTTTTCGGCTTGTCGAATTGCTACGGCGAGCGTAGAAATGAAAAACGTTATAACTCCACGTTATAATTCCACAGCGACCTTACGGCCTGTAAAATATAGCCATACGGCGTAGGGCCACCCCGAGGCCACCTCAGAAACTCTGCGGCGCCGCACGTTTCTGTCAATTCAGAGGGCGTACGGCCGCCGTATCCTCGCCGTAGAGCAAATGTGACTTCGGCTTAGGTCTTAGAAATTGTGGAGACCGAAAACGTGGGGTTGCCGTACGGTCTTTGATTTGATGTCGCACGGTGACCTTAAGGGGGCCCTGCGGCGGCTATAGAATTTTCAAGGCAGACGCAAGATAGCCTCAAGGTGCCTGCAAGGCGACCGCAGGGGGCTTAGGGAACGTGTGGCCAGACGGACGGTAACGAATGGGTTAATTATTATTTATTTTTTTTACCAGTTTTTTTTTTTCGGATTGTCGAATTGCTACGGCGAACGTAGAAATGAAAAAAGTTATAACTCCGTGTTATAATTCCACGGCGACCTTACGACCTGTAAAATATAGCCAAACGGGTAGGGCCACCCTGAGGCCACCGCAGAAACTCTGCGGCCGCCGCACGTTTCTGTCAATTCAGAGGGCGTACGGCCGCCGTATCGTCGCCGTAGAGCAAATGTGACTTAGGCCTAAACAACTTGCACTCTTTCCACATGTGCAGGCGAAAATTGCAAGTAGTCACCCTGCTCTCATGGCGAGGGAAAATGTGGTATTTTGTGCCCACGACCTGACCTTGAGTATCCGAGCACGTATGCAAAATTATTTAGTGGAGGTTGACCCAGTCATTTTTGATTCTATGCTTGCACACACACACACGCGCACGCGCGCGCATGCACGCACACACCTAATATATTACTTGCAAAATCGAAGATTTTTCAAGTGGATTGGTCAGTCGATTTTGTTATTCTGTTTATCGCCGACATACCACAATTCTAAACCGATAGTCATGAAACTTTTACCAAGTTGTAGAGGTAGTCTCAACTGAGAAACCTATTGATTTTGAGGTCAACTTTCTAAAAATCATTTTTCATCCGATTGACTTGAAATTTGAATAACATTTGCATATTGCATCATGGAATTGGGAAACCAACTATTGTTTGAGATCTCGAGGTCAAACGTCTAAAAAAAAATCATCAATTTTCAACTGAAAAATCATCAGTTTTACATCGTATTAACTTGGACGTTGAACAGGATTTGCATAGTCCATCACTGAATTGGGGAAAGGAACTTTTTGAGGTCAAAAGGTGAAAGGTCAACTCAAGGTCAAACTTCTAAAATCAATTTCAATTTGAAAAATAATCAGTTTTCGTCCGATTGATCTGAGCTTTAATTAAGATTGTCGATTTTAATCTTGATGAAATGGACAATTTGATGTATCCATGGCAACCTTTGGAGAGAGGGGTGGATTTTGCAAGTATCGTGCTCTGCACGTCTTTTTCTTCTTTACTTATTTATTCGGATGGAGGCTGTGGCTGTTTGGCTGCATCATTTCCTGGAGGCGCAGCTGTGCCCGCTGATGCAATGCCTCCTCCACCAGTAAGCTGGCACTCATTTTGCCGATCTCGGAAGGATGACGGGCTAAGTCAACCGACTTGGTGTTAATTCAACAGCACGAATGGGACTTGAACTCAAGACCCTAAGATTTTCCTTAACCGTTAAGCCAACATCAGGCTAAGAATTTTTGTATTTTATGGTTGTCATCCTGGGTTGATCTGTATTTTACCACTCACTGTTTCTACATTCCATCATCCTCACGACCGACAGACCCTCAAACGGCAAGCCTCCGTTGCTTTGGCTCTATTTTCGACGCTCATCTATTGCGCCGATCTGCAGAACAACCGTCTCCGTCAGCTTGCTGTGAATCTTTGGGGTCTGGCAAGAAAACATGGCTTCGCCGAGCCCAAGATCACGGTATGTCTGCCTTTGAATGAACCAGGAAGCAATTGGGGGGCGGGGGGGGGGGGGGGGGGGGGGGGTGTGGGAGAGGGGTTGAATACAGTAGTATTTTGGAAATGTCTTTTAAAAAGGGGGGGGCCTTTAATTTTAACACCTTGCATATCAAGTTTCCCTTGGTCATCGCACCAAATTCATTTTGTGGACAAATGGGGAGAGAACTGCATGGGATTGATCAACGATCTATGGCCGAAGGATCACTGCCATTGCATAATACACTGCTGGGTGACAAATACCTTCGCTTTGCAATGGGAAATAGAAAGCAAAACCGCGTTCCTCTCTCGCACCGTCGTTCCCTCCAGGTTCCGATAATGAAGTACATCAAGGGACAAGCAGAGAGACGGCCAGAGTTGGGAGACCTGGCACAGCGCCTCGCAGCGTCTTGCCAGCCTTGACAAGAGAACGACGAGGAAAGAGTGAAAGGGGGAGAGGTGGAGGTTGAGGATAACTAGAAATGGACAAGTTTTGAACTCTGAGAAACCTGCACCTTCCCCGACGAATTGCAAACTCTGCAAATTCCTCTCTTTCATCGTTTTTTGTTGTTGCATTAACTCGAATCTTCAACGTGATTCTTTCTTTCTTTCTTTTTTCACGATGTAAATGTTTAATAAAGCTGCACACACAGTAAACTTGTTGTTTATTTGATATATTTACAAGTCTGGTCTTGCATGCTTGAAAAGTAACCGCAATCACCATCTCTCAAACGTCCATCACAAAAAATGTTTCTGCACAAAGCTCCACACGTGGTTGTTCGTGAACCGAGTCGTTGGGGTTCGAGTGAGATTTGTCGTACCGCCGAGGTCTTCGATGCCAATTATTTATTTGTGATATTTTTTTTTGAACCAGTTCAATCGTTTGAGCACATCTTGAATTGTGACACGTACAAGGGGCTTCGGCATGCTTCGAGGAGAGATATTTGCCTTCAGTTGTAGAACTCCGATTTAAATTCTTTAACACGCACTCGCCAAAAGGCTCGGTCGTCGGAATTCGATCCGCTCATCTCAACAATTTGAGCCATCGGTCTTCATTTGCGTGTCTGGCTCTTGATCTCCATGATCAGGAAGGCTCGTAGTGAGGGGTCGCTCACTCCCTTTTCCACGGCGTGCACGGCACGCTCCCCACCACTTTGCCCGTAATATCGGAGAAGCTCGTCAGCGTGACTCAGCCACACGCAGTTATGGCATCCGCTCATGCAGCAAGGCGTCGGAGGCTCCAGTGGTGGA
>CM068968.1:44943019-44958398 GCA_035128595.1 Eptatretus atami
GTCTCGGCTTCGGTGTCCGTATCCTCTTTTCTCTTACTCGTGACCCTGCTCACTGTACTTCCAACACCTGTGCCGGCGTCGGTGCCAAGTAGAACATGCGTTGTCGGCATGCGATGGGAAAGCTGGTGTTGCGGGTGTTTGGGGGAAATGCAACCGCAATATCGTATTACTCGTACATCAAAGCAATGAAAGGGGAGGGGAAGAGAGAGGTGGTTTTTTTTATTGCCGAATAGGAATCTCAAACCCTTCCGCACGCATTACACACACACACACACCATGAGTTTCACCATTAGAGGGCTTGTGGGACCGTGTGAGCAGCGAGTAAGGAATGACATCTGAGGATGGGGAAAAGGGGGAACAAAAAAATGGAAAGGCATTTTCAAAACGCACATTGGACTTTGCAATGTTCCGTCCGAGCGGTTCGCTAATTACCAGTTACTTGGGAACATTGTGTGAGAGCCTGAACATCCTGAAACGGACACAAAGCGTCCAGTGCTTTATACACATCACATATGAATAAAATAATAAATCATTGATGACAGCAAGCTGGTATTTGATCTCTGCGATCACGTGACAAACTGGTTTCGAAAGGGGGGGGGGGGGACTAGTTTCCCGTCCACCTACGAATTGGGATCAGCCCTGTTTCACTTCTGACGTCGGACCTGATTGGAAACATTCAAGAGGTTCAAATACCTCCACCTGTAACTCGAATGTTTCACCCGAACACCCTGTGCGGGGTCAATCCCTTCGACCATGAGACACCGTCCATCCTCTAACGGCGACTACCTTCCTCGTCGTGCACAAGCTCCACCATCGGCCTCAAATCACCTTATGGAATCGGCGGAGTCATGGACCGAGGTTTCCTGGCACTCGATTCACTTCCGGGCAGCCATGACGTCACACCTTAAAACGTGACGTCACGGGTGATTCCTCGTTTTTCAACGGGGGAACCGAGACGTCATCACATTGGGTTCAGGGACGGAGTGAAGGGAGGTAGGAGAGTGAAGGAAGGGTAGACGAGGGTGGGAGGATTAAGGAGGAAAGGAAAGGAGCTTGGAAGTGCAGAGGAATCAGGAGGGAGAGCGGAAGAGACATGACACATGTACGGAGCATATTTGCTTCCAAAATAAATAAATAAATAAATATTTGGCTACTTGCTTCAACTTATCATTTATTCCCTTGTGTCGATGTTCGAGACGTCACGGGAGAGACGTTGGGCTACTTCGAATCAATAAAGTGACGCAATATCTCTGGAGTTAAAGGGCGGAAATGACGTCATTAAAGCAGTTTTTCTTTTTTTTTTTTTAATCCGAGTTTTCATTTTTGTATCGACATTCGGTCTTTCGCTATTTTCCTGTTGCTCCGTCACGCGAACATAAATCCCAGTCAATGTGAAAAGGATATCGACTCTCGGCGGTGTATGAGGCTCTTGGGTGTTAGGCGGTGTATAATGAGGCGTCGAGTGTCGTTCGCTTCCGTAATTTGACCGGAGTACAAGTTTTAATATATCTCTCGGAGAAAGCAACGCCTTTGTTTTAATTTAATAATCACATTAGTACCTCAGCGCGTTGTGCGGTAATTCGTCCCACGTGGTCTTGGGGCCGTTGCGGGAACCATGAACCAGCGAACCGCTCGGGTGGTTGAGGTGGCGAATCGAACGTAAGTAAAGAAAGCACCTCACCCGCACCCTCACCCGAACTCGCCACTCACCCTCACCTCAGACCCCACTCACCCTCACCGCCCACCCTCACCCGCACCCGCACCCTCACCCGAACTCGCCCACTCACCCTCACCCTCACCCGCACCCTCACCCTACACCCGCCAACTCAACCCCACTCACTGGGCGATCTCCGAGCGGCGAACCGTCCACTTGCACCCTCACCCGCACCTACGCCGAACTCGCCACTGCACCCCGAACCGCGCACGCTTCGCACACCGCCTCGACGTCGTAGAACCCGAACCCGAGAGCCGCCCTGCACGGTCTTTAGGCGCGACTCGTTTATTCGGGTGGTGCGCCGCACCTTCACCTCACCGACGCCAACCCGCACTCGAGACCCTGCACCACCTCACAAACGCCGCAGTGCCTTAGACCTCTCGTCCGGCCGCTATGCTTCCTCACGTCGTCAGCTGAACCGAGTTCACTCACCCCAGCCGCTCAGGCCCGCCACCCGCCACTCACCCGCTACTCCGCGGCGACTCACCCTCACCCTTCTCTTGGGCTCAGTGACTCCGTCACCCTCACCCCTCACTAGCGCCACTCACCCTCACCCACGCCGCAACTCAACCCTCACGGTGCCGCCCACGGTGTCGACTGGCCGACGTGTCAGACCCTAAGAGTGAGACGGGGGTCTTAGAGGGTGCCACTCGGGTGAGGGTGAAACGGTCGCGGACGTGCGTGGTGGTGGTGGGGCGGCGGTTGAGGGGAAGGTGGTGTGGGGGGGTTTTGGGGGGGGGCGGGGGAGTTGTGAGTGCGTTGGTTCGGTTTGCGGTTGGGTTGGGGAGTGATGGCCGTGTGCGTGCGGTTGGAGGGTGAGTGTGCGAGTGTGGTGAGGTGGATCGCCGTTTTGGGGGTTTTGTTTTGGGGTTTTTGGTTTTGGGAAGTTTTGAGTTGAGTGGTGTCGAAGTTCGGGTGAGGGTGGTTGTGGGTGGTGTTGGCGCGTGGTCGGTGTGGGGCCGGGTGAGTGGAGCGGGTTTGGGTGAGGGGTGGTTGCGGGGTGAAGGGTGCCGGGATGAGGGTGAGTGGGGGCGGGGGTTTTGCGGGAGGCCGTGCGGGGTGGTGGTTTGGCTGAGGGGTTGTCGGGGTGGGGTAGGGCGGGTGAGTGCCGGGTGGCGGGGGGAGTTGGGCTTGGCGGGTGTGGGGGCCTGCGTACTCGACGCGTCTCACGTCCGCGCTGTCTAAGTCGCGCGGTCACCCTCAGCGGCCAATACCCTGCCACTCAGCGCCGCACCGCGGTGGAGTCCCGCGACCTCACGGCGAAACTCGCCACTCAACGCTCGGACGCGGCACACCTCACCCGAGCAGCTCTGCTTATCACTCCGGGCCTCACGCCGCGGCGTGAATTTTAGTCGCACGCCTGCGCGACTGGTGGGTTTTTCACGTCCAGCGGTAAGGCCGCCTGGTCGTGAGACTCGCTCTAGCGGAAGCGTGACCGCCGGGCGGCACGGCTTTCACGCACTCTAGCCTGCTGCCTTCGCCTGCACTTCAATCTCGCTCAGCCGCACCCGGAACCCGCCACTTGCAGCTCTCACCCCTCACCCGCACCCTCAACCGCATCGCGCTACGCTCCGACGGCGCTGGGTTCGCACCTGGGCACCTCCGTTCACCTAGCCTGCACTTGCGCTCAGCGCCTCACCTTGCAACACCACGGCTTGTGCAGCCCTGGGACAGGCCGTCGACGTCGGCAGCGTTGCCGAGGAGGCGCTAAGAAAATTCGTCGTTCCCAGGCCTTACTCACCTCACTGGTAGTGGCACGTGCGACCCCCGCGGCACTCACCGTCTATGCCTCCTCCCGCACGCTGCTCGATCTGCTATCTCTTCGGAAGCTTGGAACCCGCCACTCCCCCCACCGCCCAGTGCACCCTGCACCCGGCTGCAGCCCGCACCCGCCCGAGCTGGGAGCCTCAGCCGCACGTCGCATACTCGCCGCAGCTTCAACGTGCCGCGGGTGAGGGGTGGAATTGTCTTGTTTGCGGTCTTTGTGAAGAGTGGGCGGGGTTGAGGGTGAGGTGGGGTGGGTTGGTATCGTGTTGGGTTTTCGGGTTCGTGGTTTGAGCTGAGCGCGGTGGGCGGCGCGGTGGTTGTCGGGGTGGTTTGAGGGGGTGAGTGTGGGCGGGAGCGTTGCTTGGGTGGGGGTGGGCTTTGGTGGTGGGTGGAGGGTGAGTGGCGCGGGGTTCGGGGTGAGCGGGGTTTGGGGGGTGTTGGGATGCGGGTGAGTGGGAGTGGCGACCTTCGCTGGACTCCTCACCGAACGCCGCCACTCACCGAGGGTGCGGGTCACGCCGCACCGCGCACATCACCCGAACTGGCCGACTCACTCTCACACGGCATCCTCACCAATCACCCCATCTCACCCTCACCGTGGAACGCGGGCTCGACTCACACCGACTCGCCACTTACGCCGCATCATCCGCTCACCCGAACTCCGCGCAGGTGCGCTACATTCTCGTCTGGGAGCCCTCACGTCCGAGGGACACGGCGGCGTCCACTGTATCCGTGGTACCGCGACCTTCGGGCTCGCTACGTCCTCGAGCCCGCACCGAGAGCTCCGCAGCCGACTGGCACTGTTGAGTGGTGGCTCACACCTCACCCGAACCCGCCACTCTCGACACGGGCTTCTGGACTCCTCGAGGCCTGACCACCGCGGTCATTCCCCGCAGCCCTCCACGGCCCTGCAGCACGAGCCGTTCCAGAAGTGGTCGATTCACTTCCGAACCCGAACGCGTCCACCGGTGGGTGGTGAGGTGTACCGAGGGCCGAATCGCGTCACTCAGCCTGAACCTCGAACTCGAACCTCTCACTTGTCGTTTGGGGGGGTGCTCTTGTTCCAGGGGCGTTGGTGGTGATAGTTTGGGGGGGGCCGGTGCGGTGGTGGGCTGGGTGTGTGGGTTGGGGGCCGTGTTGTGTGTCGGGTAGCGCCGGCGTTGGGGGTTTTCGTGTGTGTGGTGGGCGGTGGGGTGTTGGAGCCGGCGGGGGCCGGCGTTTGGGGTGTTGGTGTGTGCTTGTGGGGGTGGGGGTGTTGTGTGGCGCGGTTTGTGGTGTGGGGTGTGGGCCGGCTGGTTGGGGGTGTTGGTGTGCCGGCCTCGCGGTAACTGCGTTTGGTGGGCTTTCGAGTTGGGTGGTGTGGTTTGGGCGGGTTTTGGGGTGGTTCGGTGTGCGGTTGTGTGCGGGGCGTTCGGGGTGTCTCTTTTTGTTGTTGTTTGTATGGGTTTGGTGTGTTTGTGTGGGGTTCTGTGCTGCTTTTCTTTCTCTGGTTGTGTGTGGCTTGGGCGGGTTTGGTTGGGCGTGTGTACCCGAAAGCCGAACCCGCCAACTCCAGCCGAACCCGAAGCACGCCCCCCTCAGCCGAACCTCTCTCTTCTTATGTATATGTCACCGAACGCCGCCACTCACGGTGTGGCCCGCCGAAGAGGCGCGGTTACTTCCCGCCGAGCTGCATGGTCCGTAACACGAGACTCCGATGATCTCGCCATCAGCCCAACCCCGACCGCACTCAGCCGATGACCTCGAGACCCGGCACGTCGAACGCGGCGAGCGCATCGCCTCACCAGGGCAACCGTCACTCACCTCGCGCACGGATCGCCACTTCGGTGGTTTCGTGCTAGCTGAACCTCACGGGCCACCGATACGCGCGAACAATCACTCGCTCGACCCTCAACCCGCTAACTCGCACCTCAGCCCCTGTCACGCTCACGCTCACGCCGCTAACTTAGTAGGGTCACCGTTTCAGTGTTTGCGAACTTGGTCCTGTTCTTCGCCATTTCCCTCCCGTTAATTCAATCTGTTCGAGGAGCGAAGTCGGGACTGACTTCCATTTCGTCACGAAACGAAATTAGCTACGTGGAATGAGTAATAATCGGACTGTTCACAGGAAAAAAAACGAGCGCGCTTCGTATGGACATGTGATGTGCTTGTTTGTGACACTCCCAGATCACGTGATACTCGATCGGTGGTGTGTGTGTGTGTGTGTGTGTGTGTGTGTTGTGTGTCTCGTCGCAAGCGGCTTGCAACGCGCTCGCAAGCGCTTAAGAACCCGACGAAACTGTTGATGGGTGCTTAAGCCGCTTGGCGAGCGATAACAAGCGGCTTGGTAATGGAACACACCTGGTAAAGCTGCACAAGCGAAGAAAGGAACCGTGCCATCTCCGTCGGTTCGATTGCCATGGCAACGAACAATTATTTCGAGTCTTTTTCGATGCTTTGGGCGTTCATTGTTACATATGACGTCATAATGGGCTTTCGGAGCGTTTTGATGGTTTTTTTCAAATGCACAAGTATCACATGAATCGGCCATCGTGTCGAAAATGCATTTGTTTCTTTGTGCGACCGAAAACACTGGGACAACAAACAGCGTTGGGTTTTATATTTCACTAAAGTCAAAATAGTTACCGACCCATCAATGGTGGGCGGGGTTATGGTTTCATGTCTGTTGGGTCGCCGAAATAGGTGACCCTTATTGTCAGTAATTCTGTCTGTTTGTTGGATGTTTGTTCGTTTGTCATCAGCATAATTGGTAGTAAACGTGGGCGGATTTTGACCAACTCGGTGGTAGGTACATCTATTGACTAGTATTTGGAAATTGTGATGGTTGCTAGGGACGCTTTGGTTCCCTAGCAACAACCGAAAAACCTTCAAAATCGTACCGTTCACGCAGACAATCAATTCCGAAGCCATTATCCCACGTGTGTAATGAAATTTGGCACGAATGATCTACAGGTGATGCTCTATCAAATATATTCCGGTTTTTGTGATATATGGAATACTTTACCTGCAGCGCCCCCTACAATTAGGGTATGTGCGAAAATTGGTGAAAATTGAAGGCCCCCTAGCGACCAGGTGAGTGCATTGATACGAATGAACTTTGCAGGTTCATGGTACTCAATGAGTACTACAACTTTGCCTCAGGCACTATTGACCGATTTCGCTTAGGTCAGGGGTAAGGTCAATTGGTGCAAAATCGATAATATGCGAGAGCTGGAGGTGCTTCGCCCGCAAATGCCACTCCTCTCTAGGGTTATGGTCGGATGGTCAGAAATTCACACTAATCATCTGGAATACATGTGTGCACAAACGATCGAGCGCGATTTTCGATTTAGATCTTTGTCACCCAGAGCCCTCGAACTTTGGGGTTTCCGATTTCAAACCCGCATTTTCGGTACTTTTCATTACGACAAATGAATGGGATACGCCCGGGTTAGGTTTCCAGTGTACTGCATTGGTGAGGGATGGAACTTGCGATGAGATGTGAGGTAGTGCCAAGTAATCTTGAAGCGGACTGTGGCCCGGTAAGTCTGGCTAATTGATGGAGGAGTGCGCTTATTTCCGGGTTGATTCTTTTGCTATAGAGGTTTGATAGGGTGTTTCCATGCTCGGCGACCCATCGCTGCCTACCGGCTTGTCTGTCTGTGAGCAGGACATCTCAAAAAGTTATTGATGGATTCAGACGAAATTTGCTGGACATGTTGGGTGTGTGAGAAAGACTCATTGATTCGATTTTGGTGAAGATCTGGATCCGGATACTATAATTTATTTATTTTTTTTAATTTAGAATTTCTATCTGTGTGAACCACTTTGCCTCCAGTGGCCAACCGTCTTGCTCCCTGTGGCCAACTACCGCACCACCATTGGCCAACTACCACACCTTCCTCCGGTGGGCCACTGCCTCACTTTCCGTAGCCGACCCCCGCTCCGTCCGTGGCCGTACCCAGCTCCGTCCGTGGCCGACCCCCCAGCCGTCGTGGCCGACCCCCCGCTCCGTCCGTGGCCGACCCCCGCTCCGTCCGTGGCCGACCCCCCGCCTCGTCCGTGGCCGACCCCCCGCTTCGTCCGTTGGCGAACCCCCGCTCCGTCCGTGGCCGACCCCCATCCCTTCCATGGCGACCCACGTGCTGTCTCTGGCCAACTGTCTCACTGTTTGTTTTTCAATGCCAGTTCTATTCGGGCCTTTGAGCACAATGAGGTAACGGTGGGTAATAAGGCAACGGACTGACAATGGGCCAATGGTTGGACACAATAAGCAAGGGAATGAAGACAGAAAAAGAGCAATTGATGATTGAACGAGTGAGAGGAGGGAAAGAAACACACTAATCTGCAAGTAAGAGGGTTCAGTTAGGTCGGGTTAATGGGGGTAGAAAGGATTGCTGCTGGGGATGGTGAATGACATGAGATGGTCATGCACCACCTGCTGCCATAGGTTGTCTTCTGTGGCTTATGTGGCCTTGTAATACACAGGTCACCTGCTGGCTGGGACTTTGATGAACAAATTATTCCAGCCAAGCTGAGAACCATCATGGAAAGGCAGAAGGAGATGAACGAGAAGAAGATGATGTTCAAAAAAAAGAAAGCCAAGAAAAAGAAGATGTATGGTAAACGCACGCACACACACACACCCTAAATACAGCTCTATTTACCTGTTTATAGACGAGCTGGTAAGTTCTAATTATATGCAGCTGGATGGTTTTATTGGTGTAAGCGTCTTCATCGGGGATTGGTCATCATTTTAAGTCACAAACCACACCAACTTCCACTAATCCTCTCGTCGGAGTAGAACGATAAAAATAAATACCACATAGTTTATAGAAGATAGCTATCTTGTGCAACCTGTGGTGGCTGGTTGCTGGTTGCATCATTTTCTGGGGTGCGACTGTGCCACTGATGCAGTGTCCTCTATTACCAGTTCACTGGTACTCATTTCGCCGACCTCCGAAGGATGACGGGCTGAATCAACCACACCCGATGTTAATTAAACAGCCGACAGAGGCTCGAACCCAAGAGCCTAAGATCTTAAGCCAGCCACCTTAACCGTTAAGCCAACCTCAGGCTTCTCCAATATTAATTAAATTGTGATTTTAAAGATCGTTTAAAAAGAAAAGAAAATCGGGAAGTTTAGCGCTACTGTCACAGTCTTACACATCATCCTTACACACTGTATGTCATAAGACGATGTTGAGTCGGAGTTTAGGAGATGGAGATGGAGGCTTGATTGATGACCATCGAACGCAGCATCATGCATAGCCAGCCATCGGGCGGCGGCTTCTTCACATCAATACTGTGCTCTCTCAAAAGCCGCGCCCACTTATGCTCGATGTCGATAAATAGCATGCTTCTTGGAAGTATTATGTCGGCGATTTGTGTTCAAGCATATAATTCAATTTAAATAAAGGTTTGAAGGTGTATAAATAAATTAATTCCGGGTTTTGTTGCCATTTTAGCCAGTGTCGATTACATCGCCCTGTCTAATACTTTACATTAGTTCTTTGTGCTTGTTGGTTGTGTCCTTTATAACATCGTTTAAAAACACTGAGTTTCCTGTTTGGAATGATTTTCAATTTTGTTTTCCTGCTCGGCAGACAGACAGACAGACAGACAGACAGACAGACAAAGTCAAAATATTATCTCACTCCTCTCTTTCAGAGCCAACGTCGGGCAGGTAAAACGAGAGGCTTGTCTTCCTATTCATGTTCAAAATATAACATTTGATTTGAATAAGTTGTTCCTCGATCATAAACTGATGTCAGACAGACTGACAGACAGACGGACATTAACCAATTGTTGAACCCCGTTTTTCGCATCACATGTGCGGGGTAATAAAGATTGATAATTAAGACGGTAGCTACCTGCACACCAATGCAGCCTTGCTCCTTCCTTTTTCAGTGCAGAAGCTGGAAGAAGAAGAAGATGATGACGACGATGAGGAGCAGCAGGAAAAAGAATACCAGATGCTTGCTTCGGCAGGTGCATTGCCCGGCCAACATGATGCAAAGCTAAACGTTGGACAACACGGTCAGCGCTCAAAGGCTCCGAAAACTGCCAGGTGTGAAAATGATGTCATCCGCATTCATTGTTGCAATTGGAGCTTCACATTTATCCTTTCCCTTAAACCCTGTGTACAGATTTCCAAAGGTATTGCAGTTTGTAACTCGAAGGGCATTCCGTGGAACGCACACCTCTGCCAGGCTGAACAGTTCACGTGTTTGTATCCCACTGATGGGCTGGATCTGAATCTGGACCTGAATCAAGATCTAATCTGCTTGTTCTTGTCACCTCCCCAACTCGTCCACCAAGTTTCTTCCGAATCCATCCCTAACTTTTTGAGATATCGTGCTATATATTGGTTGAGCACTATCTCTCAAAGTTGAAGAATCACTTTAAAAATTCGAGTATCCGGATTCGGATCCTCACGAAAATCTAATCAAGTCTTCCTTGTCACACACGAAATATCTGTCCACCCAATTTCGTCTGAATCCGTCCGCAACTTGTTGAGATATCCTGCTCACAGACAGACAAACCGGGGTGAAAACATAGCCGCCATCCACCTTCGGTGGTGGAGGTTATAACCTTTCCTCGAGCAGCGTCATTATCCAGGACCTGCGTAATCCTGAAGTTTGGGTTTCGCCTGTTCAGTGCTCCCATGGAATAGACCGGATAAACTCAGAGGGAGCGCACTTATGTACAAACCATCGAGTCTGGGTTTGATTCCCGATGATGAACTCTCATACTGGCGCTTTGCAAGTGGGGTGTTGCATCAGTGAGTACACCTTCCTTCAATGGGTTATTTAGCTGGGTGACTCCTGCGCTCACATTTAAATGCTGGTGGCCATGCTGTAAGGATTCCTCGATGCCACTGAAAGAGCAGGCCAAGGTGTGCTGGCGTCCTGGCCGAATTCCGAATTGCCGCCAAATGTGCGGGACAATGCCTTCACTTGGGTGGGACAAGTTCCTAATTGACCCCGGTCCCAATACCCATGCGCTGGACATGTTCCCATGCTAACCAATCTCAAGTGATGTTGAAATCCCAATTTCCAATCCCATAATTATTCTCTGTTGATTTGTCCATGATTTGTGCAAGGATTCGACAACCCGATTTGTGCAAGCCCGGCTTGATCAGCAGTAAAAATGTTCAAACTGTGCCAGTAGATAATAAAACGTGCCAGGATCCCATTTGATGAAGTGTACGGTAAATTATTTGCTCCAAGTCCGTTAATGCTGGAAACTATCTTTTGATGTGGCATCGCCCACTCGACACGATTGATCGGTGCGCACCCGAATAGTTGGATTAGTGTTTGCTATAATTTGTGGCAAACATTCGATGAGTCCTGCTTGCTATGCGACGCCGGGATTCCTTCACCGTAGTGGCATCTGGTAGCGGGGGGTGTGGTGGGAAGGAGGCTACCGTGGGGCCTTCAAGTGTGCAAGCTCGTCTGATCAAATGCTCTTGCAAACACTACAGATCATGCTTGAATGACGTGCTGACCTAATTTCAAATCACTGGCCTGTGAAAAGGTTTGAATGCATCAGACGTCTCGATGTTGGCAGTCAAAATGCCTCGTATCCCGGCCCGGCTCGAGCTCCCAGATGAAAACCGGTTAATTTATGACTCCCAACACTCGGCTGAAAGGCTAGGGAGACGTTTGAATAAATTTCTGGAGTGATGAAGAATGTTCACATATTGAAGGGCATTCCCATCAGGTGACATGGCGTACAGTCGACTCTCCCTCAACCAAACTGTCCACAAATCAGCAATTAGGCCTCGGGGTGTTTGGGAGGGAGCTGAACCTGTACACGTGGGTGTTGTATCTGACTTGTGTTTGCGTGTGTTGTAAACAGAGTCGCACAGGTAAGTTCGAAAACGCCCGTGAGGAGTCCGGCAGTGCAAAAGGAGAAGTTTGGGAAGCGGGCTGACCGGGAAGAGTTGAGGGGTGGGAAGAGAATGGATCGGAAGGAGAAGGAGCGAGAAAGGAAGTTGTTTACAGGTATGTTGTGGTGATGGCCGCCTTCTCCGAGCGTGCCCAGCAGTGCAATGTTTTTCTTCAGCCAATATGGTGGCAGCTCACCACCCTCTTGCATATATTCCTCGCTGGTCGACTCTTGGCTTGTAAACCTTCGTTTAGCTTTCCCGTGACCCGAGAAGGTGGGTGGGGGGCGGTGTTCGAGCAGCTCTTCTAAAACTAAGATTAGCTTCACCTCTCCTTCCTCCCCCTTCAACTCCTCGTTCAACTCCTTGGTCTCCACCTCCTCCTCATTCGCTTCCTCCTTATTCTCTTTCTTCTTCTCCTCCTCCTTAGCTTTAATTAATTGCCGGTTTTAATTTGCATCAATTCAAACAGTCTCTGGAACATGTCTATTTTAACTGGTGAGAGTCTCCTGTGTAATTCTATTTATTGTACTGCACTGTATATCGTTTTGTATTATATCATTTGTGACACCGCCGTAGTATCTCGAGGCAAGGGGGAAATTCTGCGAACATTTGCAGCGGTTCAGAAATGTTCACACATTCTGGAAGGTTCTCCACTGTGGTGGATATCCTGGAAGGCAAGATAGCCGAGAGGAACGCACACTCTCCTCTGAGCTGTCCAGCCTGGATTGGAATCTCGACTCAGCTTTAAAATGTCATCCTGGTGATTCGCATGGAGGTGGGGCATCTCAACGTGTGTGCGTCCCTCGGAGGAACGATAAGCCGGAAGGCCCGTCTGCCAGTACTGGTTGTTTGAGGATGTTAACGATTCCATGGTGTCCTTCGCAGAGAGTCGGCGAGATATTGCCAGTATCCTGGAACAAATTCCAAATTCCTGCCCAAATCTCCTTCCGTGGAATGCTAGGCCTGGCCAGCCAGTTCGTGAAAGGCTTGGGCCAAAAACGTTCCCAGGCTGACCCCACAAGAAGGTGGGAAAAAATGGGGGCACTAGTGGTGGTGGTGGTGGTAGTAGTAGTAGTAGTAGTGGTAGTAGTAGTCTCTACTGAACTGGATCAGTTTCACATTTGACAATGTTTGAAGTTGAACTTTTGTGACCTTTTTGAGTAAAATATCATAATTTTTTATTCCTTTGCAAATATGTCTTCTTGTTTTTGTTGTAGACAAGGTTGCCTTTGGGGAGGTCGTTCAAGGCCCTCCAATGCTCACGGCTCAGCCGAGGAGGAGTCAGAAGACGAAGGTGCGGTTGTTTCTTAAATGCATTCTGTAGATTTAAAAATGATGGAAATGCGTAATCAGGGACATGGCAAACGGTCTTCGAAGTATCGTGTTTGGGATGGGAAGTGGACCGTGGAGATGGCGATAGAAAAGGATTCCATTAAAACCACTTCCACAAGACATTGTTAATTCGCTCGAGTTTCTCCTTTTAATCTATTGTTGTTCCATTACTGTTTAATTAACCTTTATCAAAGTCATGACTTTCTCCTCCTTCAGTCCATGTAATTATAATGCTTGGTAATTTGCTTTCACCAAATGCACCATAATCGTCATTATCGATGCTACGTTAAGGTCATATCTAAGGTCATGTGTTCCACGGTGAGGCCTGAACAGATTGCAACCAGAGTGAAATGCAGCCCCATGAACACTGCGATCAATCGTGTGAAGACTGAGCACTTTCACATCACGCGATCTCAGCATTTTGAAAAATTTTGGATGTCGCGGGTGGCTGCGGGGAACGTCGCGGTGGCTGTGGGGAACTCGCTGTGGCTGCGGGGAACGTCGCGGTGGCTGCGGGGAACGTCCGCGTTGGCTGCGGGGAACGTTCGCGGGTGGCTGCGGGGAACGTCGCGGGTGGCTGCGGGGAACGTCGCGGTGTGGCTGCGGGGAACGTCGCGGGTGGCTGCGGGGAACGTCGCGGGTGGCTGCGGGAACGTCGCGGGTGGCTGCGGGGAACGTCGCGGGTGGCTGCGGGGAACGTCGCGGGTGGCTGCGGGGAACGTCGCGGGTGGCTGCGGGGAACGTCGCGGGTGGCTGCGGGGAACGTCGCGGGTGGCTGCGGGGAACGTCCGCGGGTGCTGCGGGGAACGTCGCGGGTGGCTGCGGGGAACGTCGCGGGTGGCTGCGGGGAACGTCGCGGTGGCTGCGGGGAACGTCGCGGGTGGCTGCGGGGAACGTCGCGGGTGGCTGCGGGGAACGTCGCGGTGGCTGCGGGGAACGTCGCGGGTGGCTGCGGGGACGCGCGGGTGGCTGCGGGGAACGTCGCGGGTGCTGCGGGGAACGTCGCGGGTGCTGCGGGGAACGTCGCGGGTGGCTGCGGGGAACGTCGCGGGTGGCTGCGGGACGGCGGGTGGCTGCGGGAACGTCGCGGGTGGCTGCGGGGAACGTCGCGGGTGCTGCGGGGAACGTCGCGGGTGGCTGCGGGGAACGTCGCGGGTGGCTGCGGGGAACGCGGCGGTGGCTGCGGGGAACGTCGCGGGTGGCTGCGGGGAACGTCGCGGGTGGCGCGGGGAAGTCGCGGTGGCCGCGGGGAACGTCGCGGGTGCCGCGGGGAACGTCGCGGGTGCAGCGGGGACGTCGCGGTGGCCGCGGGGGCGTCGCGGGTGGCCACGATGGATGTCACGGGTGGCCGCTGGGGCGTCGCGGGTGGCCGCAGGGGCGTCGTGGTGGCAGCGGGTGGCCGCTGGGGGCGTCGCGGGTGGCCGGGGGACGCCGCGGGTGGCCGCTGGGACGTCGTGGGTGGCGCGCGGGATGCCGCGGTGGCCGCTGGGGGCGTCGCGGGTGGCCGCTGGGGCGTCGCGGGTGGCCGCTGGGGGCGTCGCGGGTGGATGCTGGGGCGTCGCGGTTGGCTGCTGGGGGCGTGCGGGTGGCTGCTGGGGGGCTGCGCGGGTGGCTGCTGGGGGCTCGCGGGTGGCTGCTGGGGGCGTCGGCGGTTGGCTGCTGGGGGCGTCGCGGTGGCTGCTGGGGGGCGTCGGCGGGGCTGCTGGGGGACGTCGCGGGTGGCTGCGGGGACGTGGGGGACGCCGCGGATGGCTGCGGGGGGGGGCGTCGCAGGTGCCCGCGGGTGGCGTCATGGTTGGCCGCGGGGGGGGGCGTCGCGGGGGGCCGTGGGCGGTGGCCGCGATGGACGTCACGGGTGGCCGCTGGGGGGCGTCGCGGGGGGCGCCGCGGGGGGCGCTGTGGGCGGCGTCGCGGGTGGCCGCTGGGGCGTTGCGGGGGGGGCGTCGTGGGTGGACACTGGGGGCGTCGCAGGTGGCAGTGGGGGGCATCGCGGGTGGCTGCGGGGTCTACTGACGTGCTTGCATGCAAAACAACTTGACTCTGTAATTTGCATTGTATAAGCTTCTGCCACATCTCTCCTGATAAGCTGTTTGAGTTAAATATAAATGAAAAAAGTTTGGAACAATTATACGGTAGAAGTTTGTGTTGTTGTCGAAGCTTTTGATGTTGACGGTGCAGGCCCTTAAGTAGTAAATTGTGATACCAGCAACCTTCAAGCCACCAGGCGTTGAGCCGCATCTCTTTGAGCGGGAGATTTCCTCCACGATGGCTTCTCTCCCTCGGGGAATCAAGGGCAGGGGTCAAGTTTACCGCCCACGTTGCTTCGCGGCAATCTGCTCTCACATGCCATTTGCAAGCTGCCATCCTCCACCTGTGCCCATTATGGTCGGCGAGCTTGTGGGTACGAGGGAAAGCTCAGTCGGGGGTATCAAACTTGGAGCCTGTATTATCGGTGCTAAGCTGCTTTCCTGCCATGGGGACGGAGTGTTTAATTATTTGTTTAACGAATTGTAATCCGCTCATGGCTAACTTTCTTCAGCGGTGGCTCATTTGAATGATCTCAAACGGTTCTTTGTGCATTTAAATCGCTGTTCATTTGATTGATAAAATAAACTTATTTTCAGGAAAGGTCCATCTACATATTATAAACACAAAAATGGTGGAATGTTTTACCCCCCTTGCCATTATACCCC
>CM068968.1:44994485-45014516 GCA_035128595.1 Eptatretus atami
CCAGAGAGAATGCAGCTGATGACCAAAAATTAGTTGTCATAAAATTCATTTCGTAAAAATGATATGCAGCTCAAACCATGTCCTGGGACTTTTGACTCACCGTGTATGTCTCTCTGTGATATGTATAATTGTATATATTATATATATATATTAATAATATATATATATATAATATATTATAATATATATATATATATGTCTTTGAGAGATATATGTGTATATATGTATATATATATATATATATATATATATATATATATATATATATATATTGTTGCGAATTCACGCCCGCCGGCGTGCCAACGGCCACGTGACTCGAATCGCGGCACGTCGCCCACCGGACGGACAATTCTGTCGTGACCCTCTCGGACTAACGCCGGGAGCTAGTCACGGTGGGCCTTTCGGCCTCACCACGATCGTGCCAATCGGCCACCCGCGTGGGATAGGGTTGTTGCCAAACTCGACCTACCTAAGTACCCACGCGGATGGTAAACCGGGCGATCGCACCTCGCCGCAGGTCGACTTCGGACACGAACCGCTTAAGCAGTCCGTTCCGTACTATCGGGATAACCGAGCGGTGTTATCGTCGGCCTCGACGGTTCCAATTAATTATCGGGCGTATTAAGCCCACACGAACCCTTTACGTGAAGCAAGATGGAGACCCAACAAAGGAAAGGACGCAGCGAAACGGGGAACAATTCAACACCAAGCACATTTGTTTCAACACACGGATAGCAACACATATACAGCCATACAGTATTACAAATGCACATATATCAAATGCAGAGTTAAAACCGAATACGCGTACACACGTCAACACTTATACAGTTCTACTTTACAGACGGCGCCAACACACAGTTACTCAAAAGCAAGAAGCCACCCTCATAGGCAAGGGGCGCAGACGGGCCTGTAGCAATATTTGCGCGGGACCTGCAGGAGCGGCCAGGTCCGCGAGACCGGGGGGGGGGGGGTCCTACCCCGTGTCCTTTTGACTAGCCGCAAATGTCGCTGCGGCGGCGGTGCCCCAACTTCGTGCTCCTTCGCGGGTTTCGTTGGCACCGCTTGGAGTGGGTGGGAACGGGGCCCCCTTTGTGCACTCTCTCAGCGCGGGGGAAAGAGGGGGGGGGGGATTGTTGATGCCCTGGGGAGGAGAATGGCTTGCTGCTTGGGTCCCGCGACGAGCGATCCCGCCGCGACCTCGTCGCCGACCGCCGTCTTCCCTGCCTCGGACCCGAGCTCCTTGGCCTCCTCCCACAATTCTCCAACAACGCCGCCGCTGCCACACTCAGCCCGATGACTCTGCCAAAACTCTCTGCTTCTGCCTCCTCTCTTCTCTGCACCCGACTCGACTCCAAGACTCTCTGCTTCTGCCTCTCCTCTCTGCACCCGACTCGACTCCAAGACTCTCTGCTTCTGCCTCTCCTCTCCTCTCTGCACCCGACCTGACTGCCAAGACTCTCTGCTTCTGCCTCTCCTCTCCTCTCTGCACCCGACTCGACTGCCATTCACTGCCGTGCGCTCGGCGTTTTATCGGCCGGCAGGAGAACCAATATGCAGATTTCCGGATCAGGATGAGCTCAGGGGCGGAGCCACGCTCGCCCATTGGCCGGATGTAAAGTGGGCGTGTAGCATTCCTGATCCGAATTTTCATATATGGATTCACACAGACGCGCCTGGAGGCTGGGCCAAGCCGCTCCGCGCTTGCTGATTGGACGGATCAGAAGTGGGCGTGTAGCATTCCTGATCCGAATTCTCTCTCGAAAGGCCGCTATTTGCACTCGCGGCTCGGTGCGTATCGCGGAACGAGCCCAAGACAGCCCGACGCTCAGTGTTCACAGGTGGTGCGGGAATGGCCGTAGCAGGAGAGAGGAGGGTGGTGGAGGGTTTTGGTGGTGGTTTGATGGTTATGGCGGTTGATTCAAAATAAAGATAGAACAGAAAAACGCCTAACTCAAAGGTGGCAGCCCGAATGAATCACATAAATTCCCTTTAGACAACGGGTTTTGGGGCTAACTATACATGTACTTAGAGTTATCTCACCTAGGGACCTGAATGGTGGTTTGCGAATTTCCACAGCCGTAACACTACCCCTCCCCTTTTTACAGACTCGCCCCGAGTCGTCAAATTCTCGTGTGCCATCATGTGTAGTTCTCCCTAGTACGTTTTACCTTCGGATCCCTGAGTGCGACATTCATGGTATTCGTGTCCCCAAAATAAATAACCTGAGGGCTGAGTAACTAACTAAACAAACCCACTCATACGGACGACTAAATAAAGTTGCCGGCGCTAGACAGACATGCCGGGGGCGCACTCATATTTACAATACAATACTTATCAACTTAACCTTACAATTTACACTACACCATGGCCCAGGATCAATGGACTCTGCAGGCAGCAAAACAAAAGTCAAAAGAAAACCGGTGCACGGGCCGCCACTGCAGGCCCGTGTTGTAGTGCCAACAGGACAGTTCTTGCAGCTTGCAAACTGTTGCCTTGATCCTGGCGCACATGGCAATGAACAAGGGGGGCAAAGCAAACTTGAACGGGGCAAAATGACGATGTGGGCAGTGGCATGGCATGGCGAAGGCAGGCAGGCAAGGCATGGCATGACAAGGCCGCTGTAGCAAACAGCGGCAGATGAAGTGACCGGCACAGGCCTTGCAGCAAAAAGCCAGCCGACGAAGTTGGCCGGCACAGGCCTTGAAGCACACAGCCAGCCGATGAAGTTGGCCGGCCTCTTGCCTTGAGATGGAGGTTGGTGGAGGGAGTGCGGTGGTGCTGGCCACTCGGAAGGCGGGCTCGGACTACCCTACGGTCTCCCTCCCCCTATCGCCTTTGCCTGTCACTGTCCATACCCATCCCTTAATTTGTAAACCCAATTTAGCCCCAATTAATTTTTTTGTTGTTTTTATTTTTACTTCCCCCTCTAGAAATCGTCCCTAACCCCCTTTACTGTCTCTGTTCGGCTAACCTATCTCCCCTAGCCTACTCCAACCCCTACGTTCCCTTCCCGGAGGGGAATAAGGGAGAGCTAGCGTCCTGTGTCGAGGCCAACGAAGCCTCAGGATGGCCTCCCAGACTTCAGTGATCTTTAACACAAAGTGGGTCCAGCGGCCCACAACGAGAGCGAAGGGATGGATGGTGCGGAGGGGTACACTTCCTATCTACCCTATCCATTAACCTTTAAACTACCCCGGGGCTTTCAACAAGCGCCTCTCGCTTAAACTATTGGTTCTAACAACCAAGATTCCCGTCGCCTGTGTTGGTGTCCTCACAATTTCGGGCCTCGCCCCCAATTTTCTTCCGTGCCCTCACACGGTCTCATGGCTGGGACGCGTGGCTCCCTTGGCAGGCACGACCCTTGCCGATTCTCCAGCTATGGCACCCCCGGGCACTACACTGCCTCCGAGCCTACCAGCTCCCTAAACACCGGGAGTGCCTTCCCTAGCGACTCCCCTGAAACGCTCACGTGGCAGGCTGGCTTCCCGGGCCCCTTTTCGAGGTCACCCGTGCCCACAACACTGCCCACGCGGCTATGGCGCCCCGGGCCCCCGCATCATGCGGGGCGCACCCGTGCCCACTACGCTATCCCGGCCCCCCATGGGCCCTTGGCCTACCGCGGCCGACTGACCCGGTGCCCGGGGTACCCACTCAGCGATACTCACCTTTCGCAGCCACGCTCCCAGCCCGTCAACAGGGTCTCCTGCACCCCTCCAAATGGGTTTCGAGCCTACACTCCCACCAACAGCAAAACGACCTCCATCTTTCAATTTCGCTAACCCACTAACTCACTCTACACTGACCCCGGGGTCCCTTGGGCGGGAGTCACTCCTCCCCCCAATCACTCATCGCGCCATGCATTCCACATTCGCTCCATTCACACAGACCCGTTGGCCTCACTCACTCATCCTGTCACAACTCCTCAACTCCCACATCGCTGATCCCTGCCATCCTGCTCACTACATCCCCTAACTCGTGCTCCACGTCGTCCCTTAAGCTACAGCACGTTCCATTTAACACTACGTAGCTAAGCTACGTCCCCTCTACACCACTCACAGTCTGTCACTGTCCTCATCATCAAAAATAATTTCCCCTCCTAAATCTGCCTGCAATCCCTCTAACTAATCCATTCCACGGGCCCCATGAGGATTTACCCTGCCCCATGGAGCCGGTCTAACTACGCTAACCCATCCCCTAGCTAGTTCATCCTGTGCCCTGCCCAAGGGGATCTTCCACCCTTGCCCAGGAATCCTGTTCACCCGAAAGCGAGGCGTGCTTTTGTTAATTTTTTTTTTCAATATCGCGCAGCACCAGCGCGGCAACTCACAGCTGCGCACTTTGCACCTGCCCGTGACGTCATGCAGCTGCACGTGTGTACCTCGTCCCTCTTGGACGGTACCATCCGGCAGGGATTCACCCTCCTGCCGGATTCCAACCCCACGTGCAGCCATGACGTCACCCTGCGCACCCCAAAAGCAAACCTCGCACTCCGAGGGGCTCCCACGCGAACACATGTGCTCTGCCCTTTGGAGCTTAATACAAGCTCGCGTGGAGAACCCGTCCGGTCCAAATCCGTCATCCTGCCTATATTTTGTCCGCTCCGCGGGATCGGCAAATCCACCGCTGGCGTTTCCGGACCGGGCTTCACTCCGCAGCCGAGCACGTGGCGGCCTCGTGCGTTGCACAGCACGGACCTCGCGCTCGCCGCTGGGTGAACCCGGCGCGGTCCCCATTCCAACTACGGCCGCTACCCGGCCCTTGTCTCTCACATGTCGCCGTTGTCGTCGCCATTCCACCCACGCACACCTGCGTGTTACAACGCTCATTCTCCATTCCATACACACACATTCACACCGGGAGACGCGGCTGCATGCTCACGCATGCCGACCGACATCTCCCTCACATACCGCTCTCTCACACACACGGTCTCCCTCACACACCGTGCCTTACCCACACACGGCGTGCTGGGAGGCACGCACTTCGGCACACTTGCCACCACATCACTCGCATGCGGGGTTTCACTCCCACACGGGGGCGCACTCACACCTTGCACCACACACACCGGGACAACCAACTGGGGATTCGTGTCCCACAAGGGGTTCCGGGGCCTCTATACCCCCAAGCTCGGCGTGCACCCGTTCGCAGCACTCCTCCCTCGACCTCGCAAAGCACGACCGAACCCACCTGGTCGTGAGTCGCCTCAAGGGGCATACTCCCTCCCCTCGTTCCTGGAGGAGGCTATCCAGCTGCTCACACCGGGTCTCCACACGTTCTGCCAGCTCGCCCCCATTATCTTCCACTACCTCCGTGTGTGTGTGTGCTCGTCTCTAACCCCGTCCAATTCACCCTCTATCTCCCGTGTCTCTGTACATTTATTAGTTTCTGTTGTCTCCTCGTGTCTATTAGTCTCTGCTTCTTTCTGGCGTCTTTCCCTTATCTTTACGTAGGTCAACCTTGCTTTCTCCTTAAGTCGCTCCCGTCCTTCCCTCTGTTTCACTCCTTGCTCTTTCACGATCTCCGCGTACCTCATCCTTGCTTTTCGTCTTAATTGTTCTTTTCTCTCCCTCCCAATTCCTTCACCTCGTGTCTTATCTCCCTCGTGCACGTCTCCATCACCCCAATTAATTTTTCCCTCTCGGTCACTCACTTCTTCAGTCACCTCCACGCTTCTCGCCCAACACGTCCCCCGCATTACTTTGTCGTCACCCGCCTCCACCGCGGGCCTGACAACCGTTGCACCCCCTCCCAGCTCGTTCGCTCCCACACGTGGCGTCGCCATTACGCACTCCCCCGTTATTGCCTTCATGCCCGCCTGCAGGCTTCGGCCATGTTCTGCGTCTCACCCCGCAGTTTTTTTTATTTCTTCTTCATTCCTTGCGCATTTGTTTCCATATTCGTTTTCATTTCGTTTGTGTTTGTTTCCATCTTTTTGTTCATGCCTTTTATTTCGTTTTTCATTTGTTGCGCATTCGTTTTCATTTCTTGCATGTCCCCACTGATTCCGCCAGCATGGCGCATAGCTGGCCATGTCGGGTACACTCGGCTGAGCCGATTCGGCCAGGATCGGGGGTTTTGGCGGAGGGGGGAGGGGAGGTGTCATACACCGCGGCCTCTGCCGCTGCCGCGCCCATTTCGGGCTCTGGGTTTGATTGGGGGAGTTCGTCCTGTACACCAATGTCCTGCCTGGGGATCTCATCCTGGATCATGGATTCTACATTCAAACACATACACATTTCTACCCCCGGCACCCGCTCACCTTGAGACTCCATCTTACTTCTCGTAACGGGTTAATTTTAAATCGCTCGTAATTTGGAGGGAATCGGGGGTCGCTCCTCTCACCCCTGAACCGATTCCGTGAATTTAGCTTGGAGGCGGGAGGGTCCGCCTCCCACTCCCGGACACCAGCGTTGGTGAATTCGCGCCCGCCGGCGTGCCAACGGCCACGTGACTCGAATCGCGGCACGTCGCCCACCGGACGGCCAATTCTGTCGTGACCCTCTCGACTAACGCCGGGAGCTAGTCACGGGTGGGCCTTTCGCCTCACCACGATCGTGCCAATCGGCCCACCGCGTGGGATAGGGTTGTTCGCCAAACTCGACCTACCTAAGTACCCACGCGGATGGTAAACCGGGCGATCGCACCTCGCCGCAGGCGGACTTCGACTTCGACACGAACCGCTTAAGCGGTCCGTTCCGTACTATCGGGATAACGGAGCGGTGTTATCGTCGCCCTCGACGGTTCCAATTAATTATCGGGCGATTAAGCCCACCACGAACCCTTTACGTGAAGCAAGATGGAGACCCAACATAGGAAAGACGCAGCGAAACGGGGAACAATTAACACCAAGCACATTTGTTTCACACACACGGATAGCACACTATACAGCCATACAGTATTACAAATGCACATATATCAAATGCAGAGTTAAAACCGAATACGCGTACACACGGCAACACTTATACAGTTCTACTTTACAGACGGCGCCAACACACAGTTACTCAAAAGCAAGAAGCCACCCTCATAGGCAAGGGGCAGACGGGCCTGTAGGCCAATATTTGCGCGGGACCTGCAGGAGCGGCCAGGTCCGCGAGACCGGGGGGGGGGTGGGGGTCCTACCCGCGTCCTTTTGACGAGCCGCAAATGTCGCTGCGTGGCGGTGCCCCAACTTCGTGCTCCTTCGCGGGTTTGTTGGCACCGCTTGGAGTGGGTGGGAACGGGGCCCCCTTTGTGCACTCTCTCAGCGCGGGGGAAAGAGGGGGGATTGTTGATGCCCTGGGGAGGAGAATGGCTTGCTGCTTGGGTCCGCGATGAGCGATCCGCCGCGACCTCGTCGCCGACGCGTCTTCCCTGCCTCGGACCCGAGCTCCTTGGCCTTCTCCCACAATTCTCCTCACACACGCCGCCGCTGCCACACTCAGCCCGATGACTCTGCCAAAACTCTCTGCTTCTGCCTCTCCTCTCTTCTCTGCACCCGACTCGCACTCAAGACTCTCTGCTTCTGCCTCTCCTCCTCTCTCTGCACCCGACTCGACTCCGAAGACTCTCTGCTTCTGCCTCTCCTCTCCTCTCTGCACCCGACTCGACTGCCAAGACTCTCTGCTTCTGCCTCTCCTCTCCTCTCTGCACCCGACTCGACTGCCATTCACTGCCGTGCGCTCGGCGTTTTATCGGCCGGCAGGAGAACCAATATGCAGATTTCCGGATCAGGATGAGCTCAGGGCGGAGCCACGCTCGCCCATTGGCCGGATGTAAAGTGGGCGTGTAGCATTCCTGATCCGAATTTTCATATATGGATTCCACACAGACGCGCCTGGAGGCGGGGCCAAGCCGCTCCGCGCTTGCTGATTGGACGGATCAGAAGTGGGCGTGTAGCATTCCTGATCCGAATTCTCTCTCGGAAAGGCCGCTATTTGCACTGGCGGCTCGGTGCGTATCGCGGAAGAGCCCAAGACAGCCCGAGCTCAGTGTTCACAGGTGGTGCGGGAATGGCCGTAGCAGGAGAGAGGTGAGGGTGGTGGAGGGTTTTTGGTGGTGGTTTGATGGTTATGGCGGTTGATTCAAAAATAAAATAGAACAGAAAACGCCTAACTCAAAGCGTCGCAGCCCGAATGAATCACATAAATTCCCTTTAGACAACGGGTTTGGGGCTAACTATACATGTACTTAGAGTTATCTCACCTACGGGACTGAATGGTGGTTTGCGAATATCCACAGCCGTAACAATATATATATATATATATATATATATATATATATATATAATATACATGACTCCTCCCATGCTCTTCTAGCTCTCTCTCTCTATTGAGTGCAGCCTGTAGCTGCTGGTTGCATCATTGGTTGGGACGCGGCTATGCCGCTGATGCAGTGTCCCCCTTACCAGTTCACTGGTGCTCATTTTGCCGACCTCGGAAGATGACAGGCTGAGTCAACCTCCTGGTGTATTTTTAATTCAGCGGCCAACGGGGCTTGAACTCAGGACCCTACGATCCCAAGCCGCCACCATAACCACTAAGCCAACACCAGGCTGTGCTCTTCTAGCTGAAGAAGCTGCATAAAGCAACCAAGAAAGGCTATTAACGGTCAGCCCTTTGCTGTATCAAACCCTTCCCAGAGTTCCTCCACAGCTGTAGACATTCACAAATAGTACACACATGAGAATCCCAACTCTACACACCCCCTCAGCTGCCGGACCGGTGTCAGCACTTATTGGTGAATCATCAATGACAGTGCAGACAGAAATGCATACCAAGGAGGCTCCCAAGCATGTACTATGTGCAAATGTCAAAAGCAGTCAACATTAATATAATAAAGAAAGACTCACTCACATCTTTCACCTGTGAATGGAAGGAATAACAAATTAGCTCTCACCTAATCAATTAAACCCAGTTGGCTAAGATTATATAAATAAGTCGATTCCTCCGATGTTCTTGTAGACAAAGAAGCTGCATAAACCAACCAAGAAAGGTAAACAAGGTAAGCCCTTTGCTGTTTCAAACCATTCCCAAAGTTCCTCCACAGCTGCAAACGCATTGACTGGAAGACATATATGTATATATACATATACTAGCGGGGTATGCAGACACATTGTGTAAGCATACGAACCATGCATCCCCATTGTCTCGGGTCGCTCACCTGCATTGGATTTTTCATTTATTTATTTTCTTGTTTTTTTTTTCCTTTGTTTATATTTTAATTTACGGATGCTTTCCAATGGTTCTGGGATTTTTTTTTTCCTGGTGTATCTGATTTGATGTCCACTGGCACACAAAACTACCGTGCTTCCCCCCATTGTCTCGGTTCGCTCACCTGCAGTTTTTTCCTTTTTTTTCCTTCATTTATTTATATTTTCATTTGTGGATGTTGTCCAATGATTCTGCGTTTTCTTTTTTTTTCCACAAAATTTCAGCTTTATACGTCACCCGGAACGTACCGATCTTTAATATCACTCAGTGGTTCGAAAAGGCTTTATATATTAGATATCTGTGCCCGCAAACAATGCAATAGAGGTTTAACCGAAATACTGGGGGTATTGGGGATTCGGGTGGGGGTGGTGTGGTGAGCTGTGAATATAAAAATAAAACTCGTAATCTTTACATTCCAATAAATGCATGAAAACGTTATCAGGGAGTCGGTGGCTTTATGTAGGGATGGCCCAGATACACCATTGGCTCAATACAACATTAATCCTCAAAAAAGTCTGCCAGGATAGAACTTATAAACATACAAATTACCCACCAGTAATCTGTGGAGAATTCCCCAACCAAAAACACTCATTAAAGTTTGGGACATCATCGTTGAACAAAAATAGGGACAATGCCCCTGGGCACTCACCTGGTCGCGGCTGGATAAGAAAACCAGTGAACCACAGGTAGGTGTGGGTGACCCATAAAATATGTCACGGAGAAGAAAGTAAATACCTATGGATTTTTAGCTCACCTGGACTTTATTCCGGTGAACTTATGTGATCGAGCAGTGTCCGTAGGTGAGTGAGTGAGTGAGTGAGTGATTCAGTCCGTAAACACATCAGTCATTATTGCTTGAACCAAACACTCGATTTTGATGAAACTTGGCCACAAGCTTCATCACCCATGATGTACCAAAGTGTATTGACCACATCAAAATCTGCACTCATTGAGGGGGTCTACGGGGGTGGGGGGTTTGACCCCCCCCCCCAAGTCAAAATAGGTACTGTATTTGCTCTCTTCTCCGAACTACACACACAATTCCGATGAAACTTGACCACAACCTTCATCAAAACTGTTCGTGTTTAATGCAACACAAATGTTAAGGGTAAAAAAAAATAAAAAAAATCCGTGTTATATCAATGAAATTCTCCAACATGTAAACACATTTCGAACAGAAGTGAAGAGAGAAGTTATAAAAATAATGTAAAAGGACAAGTCTGGAGACGGCGATGGTTCACGAGCAATGTACACGGTTCGCCTTTTTTATTTTTTACCTTCGAGGGGACGCCACGGGCAAACTGGCGGAATCGGAAAAACGTAAATGTGAAAGTTGTAGTACTCGAAGAGCACTACTTGCATACCAACTTTATCGAAACAGTTGAAAACCCTGGAGCTCGATGCCCAATTTATTGATTTTTTTGACATTTTCTAAGTTCGTGACCTTGTGACCTTGACCTTGGGACGAAAATGAAAAATCGAGTCGGGGCTATGCAGGTGCCATTGGGCTAACCAAATACCGAAACCCCTGCCAGATTCGACAAACCCCTTCGGAGAAGATGTAACTTGAAACCGGCTACCCCCTAAAAACATATGTTTTTTTGGGCGTGGCTCTGCCCATAAATAGGGCGCAGCACCCCATTCTCAGGAAAACAAACTAGATCATGATACAAACCTCCCACCTAATTTTATCAAGATCGGATTAAAACCCACGGAGCTATGTTCGGGACAGACAGACAGACACACACCCATAACGAATATAGTGGTCACTTACTGACTCGTGAACCAATAGAGATGCCTTTTCCAAAAAGTATGTAAACAAGGTAGGGATGGTCACAAAAATGATCATGTGACACCATCCGTATATCTTTCTTTGACTAATGGTTGTCCCTACACAAGACACAAACTGTGTGTGTGTGTGTGTGTGGGTGTGTGTGTGTGTGTGTGTGTGTGTGGTGTGTGTATGTGTGCGTGAGTGTGCACGCACACACACTTTTGGAGGAACATCCTTACTTCCTTTTGCATTTTTATGCCTCCGCGGACAGTCGCCGGAGGTATTATGTTTTGGGGTTGTCCGTCCTACGTCCGTCCATGCCAATTTTCTCTGTTTTCTTTGCAACCGCTTATCCTTATCTGATTAACACGAAATTTTCACCATTGGTGCAACGAGCTACTCACGTATATTGTTTTAATGATAATTATGATGTCATAGATCACGTGGTGTGGAAACCATGTTGGAAAAACTTTGGACCCTTATCTCGAAAACCGTGCCATGGAAAATTTGAAACTTGGCACATGTGAAGTATTCCCCATGGGAAACAAGTGTGATTATTGATGATGTCAGAGATGACTTCGTTATGACGTCATAGTTGCATACGTCGAACGCTTTATCCGATGAGTATGAAAAATTTTGAGGGTCATCTCAGGCTAATTATTTGGAGGAAAAAAAAAATTGATGACATCATCGGTCACGCGGCTCGGCAGTCGTATTGCTTTTAACATAAAAACCTTCAAAATCTCTTTCTCCGAAACGGCTGAACAGATCGAGGTGAAACTTTACAGGTATGATCGCTGATCCATGAGGAACAAAAAGTTCTTCAACTATGACGTCATAGGTCACATGTTTGGCAGCTGTAATTTTTTTTGAAGAATAAACCTTTAAAAACCGGCTTCTCCACAATGGTTTGAAAGATCGAGGGGAAACTTCACCACATGTTCCCCAAGCCTTGGGGATACCAGGGTGTCCACAAATAATTAATATCGGTCACATGGTCTGGCTGCCATATTTGATTGAACAAAATCCTAAAAAGAAAAATAAATAAATTCTTGAAACCTTTATCAATCGACATCAAACATTAGAGTTGTGATCTCGTAATCATGGGGAATATATGTTTTAAATTTCAACCTGATCGGACACATGGTCTGGCAGCGAGAATTATTTAATATTTTGAATCTTGGGGTTCAGGGATTTAAATCAAACTTGGTACAAGTACATCTAATGATGCAATAATGTGGGCAGAGGCATATCTGGCAACATTGCGATGTCGAAGAGTGCCCTTCTAGTTTGAAATGTTTTTATTACTTTTGTACTTATTGATGGAAATGGTTTTACTGAATAACACATGTGGCGTGATTGAAGGTCCCTGTTGAAAGATCCATTTCACTCCCAGTACGATCTACACTTCCCATGGAATCCCATCAAAGTTGTGTTTAATTCAGAACCTTCTGAAAGGCACGTCAGAACAAAGCGAATGAGTCTCTTCCACCGGTGAGACCCTGGCGCGAAATTAGCGGCTTTATGCAAACGATATAAATTGACATCAATAATTAATTTGTGTCCCTTACAGAGAATACTCGGTGGCCCTGACTCCTGTGGCGTGGACAGCTGGCCACATGACCTTCATAACCCACCTAGTTATTGTTTGTACATGAGTGGACTTGCTTTCACACTGTCTCAACTCTTCACAGCATCCCTGTCTGGGTCTTGTACCAGGAGAAAACATCACTTAGGTGTTACAGGTGTGAGTGTGAGCCAGTGTTGCTGAACACATACCAACACGCATTATCGAAAACGCACACTTATGTTAGGAGTGTGCACACAAACCATGCAACATGCTGTGTATACACACACACACACACACACACACACACACACACACACACACAACCACACAATACACATGCACAAAAACAACCATACACATGAACAGTGTTCCAATACAGCTGTGGAATAATAAACTGGCCCCAATCAGAAATGGATAAGTTTGACGGCGAACAAGAAAACCTCCTCACCATCCTCAAAATGGTCGACATAAACCAGTGCATCCCGATAATGTATCTGCCAGGACGAGAGGAAGGAGTGGCCAGAAGGAACTCAACCAGGTGCACAGAGCGACGAGTGTTGGACTAGCTGAGTATGTAAAATGCTCACAAGACTATCGGATTCAATTTGTAGACAACCACGAACACAACAAACCCGAAAAGGTATCCCTAACTCACCTTGCCAGGAATTTCCAAAAACAGGTGCAAATAGAAGATTCCACACAGGAAAATGAAACGGCAACAAATACAGCCCCAACAATCGCAAAAAACGACAAAATAAATACATAAAAATAAATATCAACAAATATAGACCAACAACTAGGAGAACGAGAAAGGAGCAGGAAAATACAAAACATGAATTGGACCGAGTTGGGATCGACAAAGAAGGCTCATTGGGATGGCTAAGAAGAGGTCAGCTCAACTGGGATGGAAAACGAATCCTTACTATAGTGTGTGTGTGTGTGTGTGTGTGTGTTGTTGTGCTCCTCCTCCTACAGTTCTGGGCCGATTACATCCAGACTTGCCATGAAGGATCAGATTGACCCAATTCATGTATAGGGGTGTAGTAATCTTTGCTGGTGGTCTTTGGGGTTGAGGGGGAGAGGGGTTCTTTTGTCAGCTCAAGCCAGATAGATCTGTGACTTGCTACAGGAACCATGTAAACCTGTTTCATGGTCGGGGTGTCGGCAACTAAACCATCTCCCCCACCAGGTTCCTGGCAAGGAGGGTGTTTGGATATGGACATCCAGCAAGAATATAAACAAAATCTGTCAAAGGGCGGAGGAGCTCCTTATGAGCCAACGGCTATCCACATCTAGCGCCAACTGTCTGTGGAGTCCTCCTGCAGTTGGGTTACTTTTTTTCCGGAGCTTGGTGGCAGGATTTGCACTCTGGTCACCGTAAAACCCTTCACTCTGCAAAAGACACCAAAAACGCAAAGAAATCTTAAAACCCATTCCGTGGGAGTATCTCCTGTGCAGCTGCCCTTCGCAGGGCAGCTCACCGGGTGACGGGATTGGGGCAGAGCTTTTGGGATCCCACTCTTTGATGACAGGAGGAAAAACATGGGGTAACCTTCCCAGGTTGGAATGCGGTGGTGTGTGTCAAGGTGATGCTGAGGTGTCATCCACCAGACGGCGGACTCCTTGCGTTAACCTGAGGCGGTTCCTTCAGGTGGGTGCCTGAAACGTCCTATCCTAAGAGAGGATGATCACCTGTCTGTGTTATCATTTGAGCTCAAGGGTTTGAAATCAGTATTGCAGCACTCTCAGAGTTTCGGAGACCGGATTGCGGCGAGATCATGTGGGTGGTTACACCTACTATTGGCCTGGTCGCTCTGATGGTTACCATGCCCAAGGAGTTGCTGTAGCTGTGTCCAATAAACTGACTCCAATGATAATTGAGGTAACACCGGTCAACGAGCGTATTACGAGACTAACGATTCGTCACTCCTTAGGTGTCATTTCCCTGGTCTCTGTCTATGCTCCGACTGAGGCGAGTGATCTCACCGTGAAGGAAGCATTCTGTGCCACGCTCGAGTCTGTGGTTGATCAGTGCCCCAAGTGAGATACTCTCTGGTCTTGGGGATTTCAATGCATCAACTGGAACTGAGAGGGATGGTTACGAGACATGTGTTGGTCCCCATGGGTCTAGAACTGTGAACCAGAAATGGACTAAGTTCCTTGACTTTGCAAGAAGTCATGGACTTAGTGTGGCTGGTTCGTAGTTTCAGCACCCACAAGCTCATCGCTGGACTTGGTATTCCAACGCCGGTGGTGTGGTAAAGAAGATTGACCATGTGCTCGTTGATGGTCGCTGGAGGATGATGCAGAACTGCAGGATCCACAGAGTGCTCAGTTCATCAATATTGCCACAGGCTTGTGGCAACTCTGAAGTTGCAGCTTAAATCTGGGAGAATGGCACCATTTCAGCCGAGGCTGGATGTTGGCAAGCTCAAGGATGAGAAGGTAGCTGAGGAGTTTGCGAACAGGCTGAGTGGGGAATTGGGGGTCTGTGTGCTTTGTGGAATCCTAAAGAGTTGTGGAATGCCTTCAAGACCACCATCCTTGATGTTGCTGGTAGATGTCTTGGAACTCACCGTAGGGCAAAGAAGAATTTTGTCTCTCAAGGGACACTGGGTACCATTGACCAGAGTCGCAGGCCCAGGCTTAATGGCAAAGCTGAGCAGTTCAGGGACTTGAGGCATAAAACTGGACTTGCGCTGAGGGTGGACAAGGAGGCCTGTGTGCGAGGAATCTGTGAGGGGATAGAGCATCACCTGTGGTCAAGTGATTCTTGTCCTGCTTACAGGGGAATTTGCACATTGCCTTCCTCCAAACCCGTCCCTCGGTGTACTGCACTTAGAGCGAGAGGGTGGTGAGCTCTTGACAGAGGAGTCCGCCTCGGAGGCCCGCTGGGCCTGTGCACCAGGCTGATCCACAGCTGTTGAGTTGATGTCGGGTGAGGGTGTTACTATCCTTACTGCTGACACTCCAATCAACTGTGATCCACCTTCGTTTGTGGAAACAGGCTGTGATGAACCAGTTGAAATACAGTAAAGCTGCTGGGATCTGTGGCATCCATGCTGAACTTCTAAGGCTGGTGGAAATGTTGTATTCGTGTCATTGCATGCAGTTCTGTGCTCTGCTTGGAACACAGGCATCATCCCAAATGACTGGAAGAGGGGCCTTGCTGTCCTTCTCTGGAAAGGGAAGGGTGATCACCAGGACTGCAACAACTACTGAGGGGTGACGCTGCTCACAGTGCCGGCAGGTCTTTGCTCGGATAATTATTGAGAGGGTTCGCTACCATCTGCTTGAGCAGAGCAGTCAGGCTTTACATTAAAGAGGTCAACGATCAACCGAATCCTTGCTCTTTGGGTTCTCACTAAACACAGAACGAGAGTTTCGGCAGGGGCTGTTTGCAGCTATGTTGACTCTGCAAAGCATTTGATTCAGTGAATCGGGATACCTGTGGAGGATTCTTGGTCTTCGAGAGGTGCCATCAAAACGAATCAATCTGATGTCTGAACTCTACTCTGGTACTGAGAGTGCTGTGACATGTGGTGATACCATCTCCACTTATTTCCAGTTTTCCTGGAGTTCGTCAGGGGTGTGTACTGGCCTCCACACATTTCAGCGCTTGTATGGACTGGATTCTGAGAATGATGTGGAGAGATCAAGCTGCGGTGTATCGTTTAGGAATGTCAAGATCTCTGACCTTGATTTCGCAGATGATGCAGTCATCTTGACTCTGGATATCCTTTTGGGGGCCTCAAGGTGCTGAATGAGGAGTCAGAACTGCTGGGATTATGGGTGTCTGGGTCAAAACTAAGATCCAGGCTTTCAATGACATCTTGGATTCTGCTATCTTGTCTGTACCTTTATGTGGTGAGAGTGGTGAGGTCATGGAGAGATTCACTTACCTTAGCAGTGATATTTATGCCTCCGCTGGCTGTAGCCAGAGGTCAATAGACGTCTGGGTCGGGCCTGGGGAGTCATGGATTCACTGGATCATGGGGTGTGGCGCTGCCGGTACCTGCGCAAGAGGATGAAAGTCCGAGTCTTCAGGTCCTTGGTGCTTCCAGTCTTGCTCTATGGATGTGAGACTTGGGAATCTGACCAGGGATCTGAGATGGAGACTTAATTCCTTTGGTACCAGGTCTCTTCGGAGAATCCTTGGCTATCGCTGGTCGGACTTTGTGTCCAACGAGCGGTTACTGAGAGAGACTCAAATGAGATTTGTTACCTTCATAGTCCGTGAGCGTCAGCTGTGGCAGTATGGACATGTGGCTCGTTTTCCTGACGCTGATCCTGCTCACCAGATTCTCTCAGCGAGGGAGCTTCGTGAGTGGAGAGGCCAATGGGCCGACCACGTGCCTCATGATTGCAGCAGGTATCGGCATCTCAAGGAGATGGGTTGGGCCAGGCATCTGCCTGGGGGATGGCCAGACGGAGGCCCTGGAGTACTGGCGGAAAGTTGATGCAGCGACGTGCTGCTCCAGCGCACGCTCCCATACCTGACCTGGCCTGAGAGGGGGATGTAGATTCTGTATGTGAATGTGTATCTTGTTGTGCCGCCTCCAGGTGGGAGAGGGTATTATAAGTTTCTACCACTTACAGTGCAGTATTCCCATCCCCACATTTTCAGTGCTGTGAGATGTTTGCTTCATGCATGTAACCCAGGTTATTTATTTGTTTGTTTGCCTATACAGAGCTGTCCGTTACCTATACACCACCCAGATAAAGGTATGCATCAGAAGAATGCGTTGCATGCTTTGAACAAGATCGCCCATCAGGCTGATACTCTGCTAGTACATAATAATGCCCAGATAAGGACACCACACCAATGGATTTATAAACATGGTGGCGAAGCCAGACGGCCAAGTGGAGGTACTGCAAGACAGAAACAGAAAGTACTAGCACCTGCTTTCAGGATGCAAAAACTATGATCAGAACAAGTTTACACACAACGGCACAACAAAGTATGCAAAGTGATTCATTGGCATTTCTCCAAAATTTAAACATCCCAGTTCCAGATCCTAAAAATGCCCTTGGAACAAAACTGAGAACAACAAAGTTGAACAGCTTGGTCCACGAACTGTGATCCCTTACTGACACACACACACACACACACACACACACACACACACACACACACACAACACACACACACCACACACACGTACATGTATACAAGTATGTACACACATACACGTATACAGCATGTACACACATACACGTATACAAGCATGTAACACACACATACACAGTATACACGTATGTACACATATTCTAGAGGGTTTTCCGGAAATGTGAATGTGAGGTGCATTTTTGGGTAAAAGTAGGGAACCTGACTTGTTAAGATAATTAGTGTATGCTGAATTCAATTATCCCGGTTCCCAAGCCAAATTTTAAGTTTTTGACCATCTAATTAGCATAAACAAAATGGCTGCCAAATGCAATTTTTTGACATTCTTGAGCAAGCATTTATATGGGTGGGGGAGTGGGAGGGGGAGAGGGAGTCAGAGTGGGAGGGAGGAGGGAGGGAGAGGGGAGGAGGAGTGGGGGGAGGGAGGGGAGGAGGAGTGGGGAGGGAGAGGGAGGGAGAGGGGGAGGAGTGGGGGGAGGGAGAGGAGGAGGAGTGGGGGGGGAGGGAGGAGGAGGGGGAAGGGAGGGAGGAGGAGGGGAGGAGGGAAGGGTGGGAGGGGGGAGGAGGGAGGGAGGAGGGGAGAGGGGAGGAGGAGGGGAGGGAGAGGGAGGAGGAGAGGGAGGAGGAGTGGGAGGAGGGGGAGGGTGGAATAGGGAGGGAGTGGGAGGAGGAAGGGAGGGAGAGGGAGGGGGAAGGAGTGGAGGAGAGAGGAGTGGGAGGAGGAAAGGGGAGAGGAGGCGGGAGGGAGGAGGAGTGGAGAGGAGGGGGAGGAGGAAGGGAGGGAGAGGGAGGAGGGAGGGAGAAGGAGTGGGAGAGATTTGGTTATATATATTGTTACGGCTGTGGAAATTCGAATTACACCATAAAGGTCCCGTAGGTGAGATATATTTCTTAAGTACAATGTGTAGTTGCCCAAACCCATTGTATAGAGGGAATTAATGTGATTCATTCGGGCTGCGATCCTTTGAGTTAGGCGTTTTTCTGTTTTCTACCTTTGTTTTGATACAACAACAACAACAACAACGCAGCAGCCAAAACCTATCACCATCCCTAACCTTCACCATCGCTAGCAAACCTCACATCACCGCCATTCCAAACAGCGCCATGGCCATCGACACCGCGAAAACCCTCCACCACCTTCTCCTACGGCCATTCCCGCACCACCTGTGGACGCCGAGCGTCGGCTGTCTTCAGCGTACACGCGAGACCGCGAGTGCAGATGGCGGGTTTTTCTGAGGAGAATTCGGACAGGACTCGCTACACGCGCCACATCTGAATCCACCAATAGGAAGGCGCGGGGCGGCTTGGCCGCCGCCCCAGACAGCGCCTGACGAATAATCGGCATATGCAAATTTGAGGATCAGGGAATGATACACCGCCCCTTTTTCTTCTCCGTCAATCGGCGAGCGTGGCTCCGCCCCTGAGGTCGTTTGGCCGTAGAATTTGCATATGGTGGTTTCCCGAAGCCGATAAAAAGGCGAGCGCAGTGAGTCGAATCGAGCAGTGTCGCGTGGGGCAGTGAGTCGAGACAGCAGATCGGTGAGGAAGTGGTCCGGTGGGGCAGATTCGGGAGAGACGAGCTGCTCGAGCAGTATCGTGGAGTGGTTCGAGAGCAGATCGGTGAGGAAGTGTCGTGGGGCAGATTCGGGAGACGGAGCTGCGAGCAGTATCGTGGAGTGAGTCGAGCTCAATCGTGAGGCAGATCGGTGAGGCAGATCGGTGGGGCATGATTCGGGAGAACGGAGCTCGAGCAGTGTCGGTGGGGCGGAGTCGGGAGAACGGAGCTCAAAGCAGAGGTGGGGCAGACGGCTACGGGGAGCGAACGCAAGCGGAGGGCGATCGGCTGAGGAAGGCACTGGAGGCTCGGTCCCGGGGAACGACGAGAGCAAGCCACCATACTCCCTCCCAGAGACAACCAATCCCCCTTTCCCCGCGCTGAAGAGTGCGACAAGGGGCCCCGTTCCACTTACACAAGCAGGGCCCAGACGAAAACCGCCGTGGGCAGCGACATTCAGCGGCTCGCACACGAGGGCGCGGTAGGCCCTTACGGTCTCAGTGGACCTGGCGCTCATCCAGGTTCCATCGCGCATGGCCCAGCTGGGCCCAGTCGTGACTCCATCTGCCTGTGAGGGGGTCTTTTCTTTGCTTCGGTGTGAATGCGTGTTGTGGGCCGTGTTCTTGTAAGGTTAGTAACTGTATAAGTGGTCCCGCGTGTGTCGTGTAGTCGGTTTTAGACTCCTTTCTTTTATATGTGCAATTTTCTTTTGTTCTATGTAATATATGTGCATTCGCTAATGGTGCTGTTTTGGTTTACGTTGCTATATGTGGTGCTCGCGTGCCCGCGAATACATGTGCATGTTGTGTGAATGTTTTC
>CM068968.1:45062719-45092820 GCA_035128595.1 Eptatretus atami
CATCTTGGATATTGCTATCTTGTCTGTACCTGTTTGTGGTGAGGATGTTGAGGTCACGGAAAAATTCACTTACCTTGGCCGTGATATTCATGTCTCTGCTGGCTGTGAGCCAGAGGTCAATAGATGTCTGGGTCGGGCCTGGGGAGTTGTGTTCACTGGATCATAGGGTGTGGCGCTGTCGGTACCTGTGCAGGAGGATGAAAGTCCGAGTCTTCAGGTCCTTGCTGCTTCCAGTCTTGCACTACGGATGTGAGACTTGCCTCTGACCAGGGATCTGGGATGGAGACAAAATTCCTTTGGTGCCAGGTCTTTTCAGAGAATCCTTGGCTTTCGCTCGTCAGACTTTGTGTCCAACGAGCGGTTGCTGAGAGAGACTCTAATGAGATTTGTAACCTGCATAGTCTGAGAGCATCAGCTGTGGCTGTTTGGACATGTGGCTCCTTTTCCTGACGCTGATCCGGTTCACCAGATTCCCTCAGTGCGGGAGCCTCATGAGTGGAGGAGGCAAATAGGCCAATCACGTTCCTCGTGGTTGCAGCAGGTTAATCAGTATCTCAAGGAGATGGGGATGGGCCAGGCATCTGCCTGGGGGATGGCCAGATGGAGCTACCTGGAGTACCGGCAGAAAGTGGATGCAGCGATGCGCTGCTCTGGTGCACTTGCTTCCCATACCCGTGACCTTGACATTGATGCCTGACTGGATCCGGACCTGAACCAAAATCGAATCGACTTGTTCTTGTCACCTAACCAACTTATACCAAGTTTTGTCATAATCTGGCTACAACTTTTTTGAGATATCATGCTACATATCGTTTTTGGACCTATATCTCAATGGTGAAGAATCACTTAAAAATTCTATAAAATTCTTATATCGGATCCAGATCTTAAACAAAATGGAATCAACTCGTCCTTGTCACACACAACCTGTCCACCAATATTTCGTCTGAATCCGTCCATAACGTTTTGAGATATCATGCTCACAGATGAACAGACAGAAAGGGGTGCCTGGTGTTGGCTTGGTGGTTAGGGTGGCTGGGTTAGATCTTCGAGTCCTGAGTTTGAGCCCTGTTGGCTGCTGAATTAACACCAGGTGGGGTTGACACAGCTGTCATTCTTCGAGGTCAGCAAAATGAGTACCAGTGTACTGGTAGAGGGGCACAGCATCAATGGCCGCAGCCACGCTCCCAAGAAATGACAGCTACCTGGCAGCCAAACTGCAATACGCAAGAACAAAACGGTGTGAAAACATAACCTCCGTCCACCTCTGGTGGTGAAGGTCCACCTTTGGTGGTTGCTTCCCTTCCACCCTCATGTTAAATGTGTGTGCTGTACCGTCCACCAAACAGTGATGACTCCATTTACATCTTGCTCTCCAAAACATGGACCAACTTCTATTCCTCATCCAAACTCTCTCTTCTTTATATGTGGTGACTTCAACTGTCATCATGCCCATTGGCTGGTGTGGGTACTCTTCTCACCTGCCATAACACTTCAGCAAAAGACTTCTGTGGACTCATTGGGACTGACTCAAACAGTCAACTTCCCAACCTGGATCTCAACCAACGGTACTCCATCTCTTCTGGATCTGATTTTGACTAATTTCCTGACAATATCTGCTGTTTTCCCTCCGCTCCAACCGTTCATCTGACCACATGCTTTCAAAGTAGACTTTTTCTGGCTGTTATTGGAGAACCTCCTCAGCTCCGTTGAGTCTGGCATTTCATTCAGGCGACTGGCGGGACTTCAAGCAGCCATCAAGCTTCTAGACTAGACTGATCTCCATCTCTACTTCCTCTGACATCAACTCATCCTGGGATTTTTTAAAAAAGAAATTTGCTCTCTCTCTCTCATGCACAAGATTTATCCCATCTCGTCTTCAGTTGTCCTACCCTTCCTCCCGCCCTTGGTCACTACACGCTGAAGTCATTGTTGGTGAGGCATTGTCTGAAACACTTGCCTTCGCCTCATGAAAGGCAAATCCAACTAAAGGCAATCTTGGTTCCTTCCACAAGACTCGGAACAAGTGTGTGTCTACCCTCAGGAGAGCCAGAAAACAAACATCTTTCTAATTTCAAGTCTGAACTCTCAACCTGTCCCCTCCTCCAAATCCTGGTGGCGTCCAGTTAAGTGTGTTTCTGGTGTATGTTCCCCCTTCATTCTCCCTTACCTCAAATAGCCGCACAGCTGACAATGCTGTGAACAGGCTGAGTGCCGAAACTCCATGTTTCCTTCTCAATCTTGTGTCCAAAACCCATCGCTTTCTGTACCCACCTCCCCGTACCGTCGCATCCAGCTGTTCCTGGATCTGTGTCCTTTACCCTGACAAGGTGAAGAGCTTGCTGTCAAATCTCAACTCAGATTAATGCAACCGGTCCAGACGGCATCAGCCCATGTGTCCTAAAACCTGCTCTGCTGCTCTTGCCCACACTCTGTTCTATTTTCTCTCATTTGCTCAAGGTCATCTGCCGTCTACTTAGAAATTCAACAAACATTACCGCTCTGCATAAAAAGGCAAAAACAGATCCCTGCAACTACAGACCAATCAGCCTTCTCCCAATCCCAGCAAGGTTATGGAATCCATCATCGCTTCAGACATCAATCTCCTCTTTCTCCATGACTGATTATGATCATCAATTTGGATTTCAGACCAGGTCACTCTACCCTGGATATGCTGCTTCTGCTCTTCCAACAATATGGAGACCTCAATCACGACATGAAACAGAGCCATCTCCAAAACATATCACGTGCTTTTGATACGGTCTGGCACCCTGCCCTGCTCACACAAACTCTCTTCCTATGGTATCCAAGAACATCTCCACTCATGGCTCGCAGACTTCCTCTCCTTTGCAGCCAACATGTGGACCGACATGGAGTTCTTCATCTCTCTTCCTGTCCCAGGCTGGAGTTCCTCAAGGCAGTGTTCTGGGCCCTGTTCTTTTTCTGTTTTCATCATGATATCTCTACTCTCTGGAAAATCCTCTTTATCTCTTTGCTGATGACTCCACCCTCTGCCATCCCTCAGATTGGCAAGCAGCAGCCTCTTCACACTCTGCAGATATGGATAAAATCACAAGCTGGTCCAACATGTGGACCATGTCCTTCCACCCTGACAATCTCACACTCTATGTCTGTCCGAAAGGACCGCCTGGAACCCCCCCACCCCCATCTACTTCTCAACAATCCTCTGTGAAGAAGTCCTTTCATTCAAGTTTCTGGGTCTCACTATCTGCCATGATCTTTCCTACGAAAGCCACATTTCCCCAAGCTGGCCTCCAAAGCCAGATGCCGACTGGGCATCCTTCGGTGTGCAAAGTCTTTTCTTGGCCCACCTGAGCTCCTGAACACATACAAAGCTTTGTGCACAGCCTGGATGGAGTACTGCTCTCCCCTCTGGGTGGTGCTCCTGCCTCTCACCTTTCTTGGCTTCCGCTGTGGAAACCAAGGCATTTAGGATCACTGGTATTCCCCGATGAGGCTGAGTCTTTGGGTCTCTCACTCTCTCGCCGTAGCAGGTCAGTGGTCTTGGTCTTCTCCCGTCTCTATCCAGCCTCACCCCCTTGCTCTGTCTGAGATATGCCCCCCACCCATATTTCGCAGGGCAATCAAGGTCCGCCAGCAACCCCCTTCTCGTAAAACTACCAAAATCACGAATCACTGCTCACCTTCACTCCCTCATTGCTCTTTATTTTCCGCCTTTGGAATAAACTCCACACACTCTCTTCAATCCCACTCTTTCTCCAGGTCTTCAAAACAACTGTTCACTGCCACCTCTTATCTCCCCTCCAAAACCCCGATCTTTTATACCCCCACTAATCCATCCCAAAGCCACCTCCTTCAAATTCCCTGCTTTCTTTCATGAAATTCCCTGTCGTGTAAGGACCTGAACGTCCCTGTCGTGGTCCATCTTGTTTACCCTGTGTACCCCACCCCATCCCTCTCCATGTCTCTGTTCCCCACTGTTTTTTCCTTCCCTCTCCCACCCCTATCTCCTGCTCCCCTTGTTGTGTGTTTCTGTGTGTTCGCTCTCAGACGAGCATCGACAATGTATACAAAAAACAGGTAATAAGTGTCACCTATGGAAATTTGATGAAGCGTTTGGGGGCAATCCACCTAACAACAGATTGCGCTGTGACTTGGCTGTCCAATTTAGACTTAGATTGGTGAGCTGCAATTTGTCATATGGAAGAAGAAGAAGAACAACAACCACAACAACCACCATTCCTCAGTAATAATGCAATTGGTTGCTAATGTAAGAAGAAGCATAACTACAGCTGGTGGAATCTTGATGAAATTACCAAGGACGCATCGTCCGTTGGCCGTTAAACCGGGCGTCGCATCTGTCGGCATCAGTCGGTGGACATTTAAGATCCAGCGGTGTCCTTCCCGAAGAGGAGGCGAATGTTCCGCCGAGTGTCTATCTGCAAAGGAATACAAAACATGAGCAATACAAATGGAGTTGTGATGAAACAGCACAAGCAGTGTAAAAAGGTGCCAATTCCGCCATGTTGTCACTTGTCCGTCACCTAACGATGTTTCCTCCTTGTCCTTACCATCAGCCTTGCCTCTTGAGAACTTCTCACATTCTCCAACACTCAAGCCATTTTTATCCAAACCAAGCATGTGTCACCAGGACACGTCACACATTCCCTCATCAACAGGACACACATGATGACATTTTATTTATTTTTGCTCCTGGAGTTAGGTTGTTATCAAATATACGCGCGTGGCTGCTTCCATCAATTTGCGCTTCCCTTACACCGACCTACCTACCTGTCTTCCATCGTCTCCTTTTACGTCTCTTTCTTTCGCTTCTTCGTTTGCTGACGTCAACGCTTCTAAAGATGGTTGCTTCTTGCATTATATGACGTCATGATTGGTGAACCGTACCGACGTCATAACAACCAACTTCTAAAGTTGGCTGTTTTTGGCTTTACAGTATACGACGTTATAATTGGGGTTATTATATTATAAAACAAGGGGATATTGTAATCGCCTGTCTGTCTGTCAGTCACGTTATCTCCTCCTAAACAGTTTGGCAGAAATTCACCAAACTTGGAAGTTATGATTGCAAGGTGCGAGAGCAGCATCATTTTTGGCACCACCCCCCTGAGGCATGGTCAAAAGGTCAAATACCAAAAATGCAATTATGGGCAGATTTTTCACATTTTAAAATGAAACTTTGTGTATACAATCAAAATTGGCGGACGCATGAAATATGTCACGATATTATGGATTTGACCCCCGGTTCATGGCCCAGGGAGTGGGGACTTAAGGTCACAGGGGTCAAAATAGGGAAGAAAAAAAAGTTTTGACTGAAAATTTGACATTGGGTCACTCCTGGTGGAACTTTATGCCATCTTTCAAGTTTTCTTGAGGAGGGACGCGTGGGGGATTTACGATGGCGCGTCATCGACTTCACGAAGTTCATCTTGAAGAGGTCTTCGAAAAGCCATATTCAAACAGGTAATATGTGAAATATATAATATAATATAATATAATATATAATGCAGAAAGGCTGAGAGGATGGCCTGGAGGTATGGATACTCTCCTCTAAACTGTGTTCACAGGCAGGGTAATTAGTCGGTGTGTGTGTGCCATCCCTCAGATAGACGTTAAACGGGCGTCCCGTCTACCGGGATTAAGTTGATGGACGTTCAAGATCCCACGGTGTACTTCACAGAGTATGTGAGCTATCGCAGGCACCCTGAACAAGTCGCAAATTCCTGCCCTAACTACTGCTGGTAGAGGGATGGCAAACAACCCAGCATGTTCTATATTGTGTCTGGCCCTGGACTCCCTGGCCAAGAAACTGCTTCGGCACAGACAAAGCGTTAAACCATATACCCGATAATGGAACATGGCAGGATATTAACACACACCCACAGACATTTTTGTCCCCTGCCCATCTGACAAGGTCGGAGACGGGGTACAATAAAATGAGCTCCGACCGATCATCCGTCCATGTACTTTTGTGTAGGTGACATTTCAAAAACCGTTGAACATTAAGCTTTCATATTGCAGATATCTATTCTTCATGAAATCATCTCAACCTGATTAGGTCGTGGTGGTGATTGGCTGAATTATGTGGCCATGGCAACCATCTCGGTCACTTGGCTTGTGTACGTGATTTTTTTATTTTAAAAAACGTTCAAGATTTACCTTTCACATTACACAGATCTACTGTGGGGGACCGAGGGTATCAGCTCGTTGTTTTCATATTAAGCTGTTCCTCACAATAATTGCAATCACATCATGAACAGTCATGGCTACCCCCCTAATGCATTAAATATACACTTGCAGGATGTTATAAATGACACTAATTGTACAACGACCTCTATAATACTGAAGTTTATTTAAATATCAAAACTCAAGAGTTATATAGTTGAAGTAAAAACTTTTGATGATTTGTAACTGATTGATTAAGCCTGATGTTGGCTTACGATCTTAGGGTCTTGAGTTTGAGCCCCTTGTCGTTCCGTTAAACAGCATCAGGTGGGTTGACTCAGCCTGTCATCCTTCCAAGGTGGGCAAATGAGTACCAGCTTTTGAAACAGGGGGGGGGGGTGGGGCACTGCATAGTGGTACAGCCACGCTCCAGCAATGATACACCCAGCAGCCACAGGCTGCATACGAAACTATAAGGGCACTCGGTAGAGTGCATACCTCCAACCAGGCTGCATCAGCCTTACGTTTTGTATCCCATCAATAGGTCAGATCTGGATTCGGACCTGAACTAAAATCTAATCGGCTTAGTCAAGTCATCTACCCAACTCGTCCACCAAATTTCGTCCGAATCCATCCATAACATTTTCAGATATCGTGCTACATATCGTTTTAGTCATATCACTCAATGGTGAAGAATCACTGAAAAAATTCTCGGATCCGGATCCGGATAGTCACCAAAATCGAATTTGCGTTAACATGGAGGCGAGGGCGGTGGATCACAATTGCAAAGTTTCGTATGATCGCGACAGCGGTTTCTGAAATATAATTTAAAAAAAAATATTTTCCTTGAAACCGATGTGGCTGCCACACCACCTGACTGATTACATCACTTTTAACTGCAAAGTCTCGTATTGATCGGCTAAACGGTTTCAGAGTAACAATTGTTTAATTATTTCCTCAAAACCAACGTGGCTGCCACATCATGTGACTGATGAGGTCATCGTTAAATAAAATATTTTCAGCACCAGTAATGGATCATCACTGCAAAGTCATGTATCAAGGGGTTAAGCGGTTTCAGAGAAATATATATATTTTTTAATATGATCGACTCGGCATGGGGAATATTGGTTGAAAATTTCAACATCATCGGTCTCGCAGCTATTATTTTTTGAACAAAAAACATTTTAATATCTTCTCCAAAATGGCTTGAGAGATCGAGGGGAAACTTCACTTGCATGTTCCCCCAAGCCTTGGGGATTCCAGGGTGTTCATGAATAATTAAAAGGTCACATTGTCTGGCAGCCATATTGGTTTGAACGAAATTCTTTAAAAAGAAATCTTTCTCTTGAACCGCTTCATCAATCGATGTGAAACATCATAGTTATGATCTAGTAGACATGTGGAATATATGTTTTAGATTTCAACCTGATTGGACGCATGGTCTGGCAGCCAGAATTATTTAATATTTTAAATCTGGGTTCATGGATTTAAATCAAACTTGGTTCAAGTATGCTTAATGATGTAATAATGTTGGCGGAGGAAATCTGGCAATGTTGTGACATTGAAGATAATTTTTCTAACGTTTTTTGAAAAAGGCTCACTTGGCTGTGCTTGTATGGGTTTGAGGTAGAGGAGTAGCAGCTGAAACCCGAATCCTATCCAGGTTCCCCCTGATGACTCCATCTTTGCTTTTTGCTTGTTTTGGTTCCTTCTGATTACTCCAATGCAGGACTTTACCTATTTGGTCTTTCATTTGATTTGAATTGAATTTATTTTAATCCCATTGTGAATTGAATTGAATAATCATAAACATCATGGGTTAAGGTCAGGTGTCCGATCAAAACGGGGTTGCATCAAAGCGGGACATCTTGGTACCCGGTCATCACTGCCAGCAGTTAAAAAGTGGCAGTTCTAGTTATGTCTATTATTAATTATGTAACAAACACCACACAAATTACACTACACAAACACCACACAAAAAGAAGTCCTGGTGAGGGTCTGCAATCTCTGATTGCTCTTTTACTTGTTTACATTGTCTTGACGATCTGGTCGAGAAGGTTGACCGACTTCGGATCTTTTGGACTGTTGATCTATTATGGAGGATCAGGTTGATAACCATGGTGTAAGTGGTTGTCCTTGTGCAGTCTGTCGAGAGAGTTGACCTGCTTTGGCTGGTCTCAGAGAGTTGCACTGGTTTAAAGTCCACATTGTTGACCTCATATGGAGGGTCAGATCAAGGAACCTCATGTAGATTATTGGCCTGCTACCAATGCTGTAGAATGTAGATGGTTGGCCCAGTATTGAAGATCGAGGTGGTTTGGCTGGTCTGGTGGATGACTACAGTCACCATGGTAATTTGGTTGTGCCTTGAGGGTTGTGGTAATTTATATAAATCTATATCTGTTTATTTCATTATATCGTCAATAGACACCAAGCATCAATGGCATGAGTGACGAGGGCAAGACCTACAGGGCATGTCAAAGGATCTCCAGTATGACACATCGTGGTATACAAGGCAACCTAAACTCTGTAAGTCAATTGTTTGATCACTCGTGCCAGGTTACCCGTCTTGTGCCATTGGCAAGAGTAACTATTGCAGATCCTTCACGAGATTCTGTGATTCGCTGCATCGGAGAGTTTCCGGGTGCGTCGGAAGTGAGAGAGGGTGAAAAATGCTCCCTGGCACCAGCGTTTGTTTTTCTCGAGTCAGAACTACCCGTTGAGGATTTCAAGCGCAGGAAGCATGAAAGAGGCGTTTGTGACGACCGACGTGACCTTTCGGGCAGCGTTCCCCACCGAAGCTACGAAGTTTCCTCGAAATGTCGACACGTGCCAAGGAATGCCGATTGCTCTTCTTTCGTGTGCATCTTGCGTCATCGCTGGGAGCATGGTCGTGCCGTTGATGCAGTGCCCCTTGTAAATTATAGCAGGAACTTGATTTTTTTCAGGGTGCTAGCGATTTCCAAGGATGGTGCACGCAATTCATGTATCGCTCTGCATGCGGAACACCAGGGTTACAGTTTATAAGCTAGCTCAAGATTCAAACCCAGGCTCGGCAGCTTGGAGGAGAGTATGCGTACCTCTCAGCCATCAGCCAGCCAGGAAGCAGAGTGGACCTCGTTGAGATAGCCACCTGATTTACACAATCCACACCATTCTTTGTTAGAAAGACACTTCCTCTCCGTATTGGATGCAGCCACAGCAACACGGCTCTCATTTAGATTGCGCACTTTCCGGCGCCAAACGTCCGCTTCATTGCAAATCTTATGAAGAGGACTTCGTCCGCAAGGATTGGTAGAGTGTGCTGACGCAGAATAGTGCATTCTCTCGAATCATCACGGTCCTGTGCACGGGTCGTGGAGAACTTTTCAGAGGACCCAATGGATGGAAGAGTTCCCATTACGAGACGCAACAAGCTCCCTTTGTAGATTCTCCTCCAGGTGCTGATTCTGACAAGGTTATTGAGCCTGATAAGATATTGTCGCAGGAAGCGTTTGTGGTGGGGTTTTTTTTTGTTTCATTTTTAGCAGCAAATTAATTTTGTTGGCACAACAAGAGGGGAGGAGGGTGTTTATTTATTTATTTTGGTCTCCTGTGCTATTATTTGGAGCCATTACCATTGCCGAAGCTGTAAGACTGAGAGGATGAGTCTATAATTGTACAAAATAGCTTTAAAACTCCGCCATCACCGCGCTGAGCTGCGTCCCATCCTGAGAACACACGGATTAAGTGCCATTAAAAAAAAATCTAACAAAAGTGCTTTCATACAAAGACTCGATTGCAGCAATTTAGTTTGAGGCCTTGCCATAGACAGAGCTCACTGGGACTCTGGGCTACTGAACTTGTGGAGTTAGTTCATTCTCTGCTCTAGGGCCACCACCCAGCAATTTGGCGAAAGGACAGCCGGTCATTTTGGGGACATGGCAAACTTTGGCCGACCACCGCTCTAATCTCTCAAAATGGTCTATCCACGTGGAGGAGCTTGTGATGTCATGCCTGGCCTGATTTTGAAGAATTATTTTCCACTTCTGTTATCCTCTTGGTACTGGCTACCGGCATCGCCTTGAGAGTTGAAAATCCCAATGCACAAAGAAGCTCCCATAGAGCATTTCACGGCCGACTTGTAAACTTGATTGATTTGCATTGCAATATTGGCTGTTTTATACGTCGTTTGCAGCAACCAATGGGTGCACGATCCTCTGGAGGGGAAATTCAGGCATTGCATCCCGCTTGGGCAGAACGATTGGGTGGGGGCGGCGCGAGTAGGCTGGGCGCGCGGCAGCGAAGGTGATACACTTTTGTCACATGAAGACAACTATGGTGTTTCCGAGTCTTGTCCGAGAATTTAAAACTTTTTTTCCCCAAGACTGCATTCCCTGATTGCGCAAAATTGAAAACTGTCTGAGGACTCGCGTTATTTTGCCAATCCAACCTCATTTTTACTTATTCGATTTATGAGCGATTGTGACGTCACAATCGCATGAATTGCACGTGTACTGCGAGCATCAGATTGATACATGCGAGTGTAAGCAGATATTGGGAATTGTTGTCGCAGATACGTGCATTATGGAGATAACCCCTCGATGTTTCACCTATGATTGAATCCAGCCCGGTAACATAGTTTTGTGTAGGTTTGGAACAAGTTTACCCATCTCCGTGCCCTCTCTCCTCCCTCCCCTTCTCGTGTTCTGTGGCCTCAAGGGCTGCATTTGTCCCAGACTGACCATCTGCCTCCCCTTGTCCTGCATCTGCCATTCCCATTGTCCCTCTTGTCTGCTTTTATTTCCCCATCTCATCTGAACAAGAGGCGTCTCATCGTGGCTGGAATGTTCGAAGTTTGTCGAAACCGAAGTTGTTCTCGCACTCCTGCACTTTGATACGTTGTTGTTACTTCTTTTTTTAAAAAAAATGAAAGTTCATCTGCAGATGTAATTGCAAATAATTAAAGTTTTGTGCTCGGTTTGGTTATAATAATACGTTTGATGTTTTTTTTTTTTTGACTTCTTCATGCATTTGGTGTAAAGTTGTTACTCGTCATTGCCTGGACATTCCGATTATTGCACAGGGTGATGAGGTTTCCTCGGAGTATCGAAGCCCAGATGCGGTTTGCGAATCCTGAAACTTTTCACGGATTTCACATTTCCCTGAATATCCAGGGTGTGTTTATGCACACAAATGAGTGCAAGCAGACGATGACGACCGGCTTAATTATTGGTGCAGACAGCGAACAACGGCTGACGTGCTTGAAACCTCTGAGCTCGGGTGGTTGTTTTTATCTTATTTTCGAGAAAGAGAGCCCATTATGGAGGGTAAGAGGTGGAAAGGTGGCAGTGGTGAGTGGGAATTGTCATTAAAGCAGCTTGTAATTCATACACAGGGCGGGCTGGATAGCTTAGAGGTATGCGCACTCCATTCTGAGCTGTCTAGCCCACGTTTGATTCCCGACTGAGCTATAAACTGTCATCCTAGTGTTTCGCATCCAGGGCAAGGCATCGGTGGAGTGCGCCATCCATCGGACGGACGTTAAGTCAGAGGACCCATCTGCTGGCACCGGTCGTTGGTATACATTGAAGGTCTGTCGCGAAAAATCGGTGAGTTATCGCCGGCACCCTGGAACAAATTGCAAATTCCTGCCACGACCGACTGCTGGGAAGGCAAGGACAAACCACCCAACGTAACTTTGCCCATGAATGGCTTCTGCAAAAACCGGCATTCTGCCGAGAGCCCGGTACATTAGGTTGATGGAATCCACACACGTCAAGACTGGAACACAGATGGATGCATTGGTGACGATCATATTGGCGACTACCTTACCAATCAACTATACAGTAGACAAGGCCAATGTTGCGAGCTTCTGCACTCTAAGTATTGCTCAAACTTTCCAATTATCACGCAAAGCTTCCGACGTATTCCCCTTTTACAACCGCCACACCTAGAAAAAGAGGCTTTTTATGTTTACGGTGACGCTCTAAATCAACAACCCTCCCAGTAAAGGAAACGTGCAGTGACATAGGTCGACCCATAAGAGTAAAACAAATATTTACATAAAAGGTAATGCGTGATGAAAGGATATTTTAGGAAATGCAAAAAAATTTTTTCAGTGTTTTCTATTTGTATCGCTGTACCCGTGGGTAAAGGTCCACCGTGCGTCAACATGCCAAGCGGCAATCGCCGAAGTTATGACCATATTCAATGTAATCGCAAAACATGGGTGTATGGCAGTATTTAAACGGGGACTGTGCAATCAGTGGGCGGAGTAAATTTTTAAAGGGTATCCAACAGTCTCAAGAGGGTGGGGCTAGATGGAGGATTAAGTTGAGAGGAAGGTGAGGAAACCTTCCTGGAGAGAGCATGGTTCAAGGGGCAGTTTGCAATGTACACGTGGATTTGAAAATGGTTTCAGGAAAATAAGAAGCTTGCATCCCCTTGTTTCTCACAAAACAAAGTGCCACGCGGTTTGTTTTAATCTCGGTGAGAAGTGTCAGACGGCAAAGAATAACTTCATCTTTACTAACCAAGAAAGCTGCCAGCACAGGTGAAACACGCGAGAGGAGGTTGATGTGCAAGAACGACGGAGAATAGGTTTTTTCGTGCGTTTGGCTGGCCTCGATACCAGTGGCATCTTGAGTCTGTCTGACCAGTCACAGGGCAGGATGAATAAATCCAGAGAAGCCTCAACCAAATTTAATGTTTATCCAGGGAGATATCCTTGCAAAGTTTCGAAGGTGAACTCTGGCATTTAAGGAATGAGGTTGAGTGTTTTGTTGAGAAGGTCAGTGTCCGTGAGAGAGCAACACCCTAACCCTAATAGAATGAAGAACTGGTCTTGTTCATGAGGCGAGTGCCGCGCAGCAGCTTCCCACGCAATAGCGTACCTCAATCAACGTTTTGTCCATTGTACTAACCCAATAACCCTCCGGACAACTCCAGGATGCAGTAACCTCCTCCTGGTTGAACTTACCAAAATCCAAACCAAACTCAACAAATCCAACTCTTTTGTTCCTCTCTTCTCCCATCAATGGAATGACCTTCCAGAATTGTGCATCTAACTCTTCCCTCCAGGGCTTCAAGCGAGCAGTGTACGCCCATCTCATGTCATCTCCCATCCTTACCCACAATCTTTATTACCCCATGACCTTTCCTGATTCAAACTTCTTGCTTGCAAATTTTTAAATGTTTCTTTCCTTTTCCTCTTTCCCTGTTCATTAATTCCCTTGATTATTGTGTCCAAGAGTTGCGCAGCTCTCTTGCTGTCGCTCATACCCTCCGTTACTTTGTTCTTTCCATGAGATTCGATCTTGTAGGAAGAAAAAAAATTTAAAAAAATGAATAGAAGGATATGAAGGATGTGAATCAGCAGTCGGTGCACACCCTGTATGACTGGTTATACGGTGTGTGAAGGACAGGGCTGGAACTGTAACTCTGGCCAAATTGTGAGTCACCTTAGCGAGTTAAGTATGCAGATCATATTCTTTATTTCGTACTGCACGTGTGTACAAGTTTACGGTGACATTGAGACAAAGAACTTGGCTCATATGCTCCAAATCTGAAACTAATCCACGTGCAAACCTCCCGTATAATTGGCACTTCGCTTTCCACTGACCACTTGTTGCGTCCCTCCATGGCAAAGCCATGAAGAGTAAATAGTTTGTGAATTCATTACATCCTTGATGTACAATATCAGGCACTCATAGTTTAGTCTTTTTTAACCTTTGACCCCATTCCCATGCTTTTCGGTTGATTCAGGGAAAGCTTGCAAGAAGTGAGGTGTTAAAATAATAATCAACGAGAACAGCACTCGGTAGAGCGTGCATACCTCAGCCACACTTAACAGTTTACGTGTTGGATCCCACTGATAGGCGAGATCTGCATCCGGATCTCCAAATTTCGATTGGTCCGAGACGGGTTTCGCGGATTTGAGTGACAGGTGGGCGAGCTGTTCGTGTGCAGCAGCTGCCGAGAGGAGAAAAACAGTGAATTTCTTTAGTCTATATCGGTTTACAAAACGGAGAAAAGTACAACTCTTACTAATAGAACCGTTCAAACGATACGGCAGCAATCAGAGCGGTGCGTCGGTCTCTGAAGGGATTAAAGTTACTCGACAGTTTGAGTTCGTCGCTGAACTCGCCGAGTTTGAAAGAACGAGTGAAGAAGATTCCTGTCGGAAATTGTCTCTCCCTTTGTCCGGCCATCTGTGCTTTGTCAAGCGATCCGTCCAACATTGCTTCACATCTCGTCTTGGTTGCTGAGGAGCGGGGAAAAAGAGCCGCGGAAGGAGACGACCGTCCGACATGTCTCTGCCCAAAAGTACGTTTTCGACTCTCCGAGTCGTGCGCGCCTGTCTTGCATTGTTGCATTCTCCACAGCAGCCTCTCCGAGCTCGGGCGCCGCTCGTCCAGCGGCCGTGATCCGTACCCGGACAGGCCACTTTGCTCGGCGCCGAATATTTTGCGGAAGGAATGACTGAGTAGTTATTCGTTCTTTATTCATTCCTGTCGCGTCACATTCGTTCCCATTGCCTGAGGTAACGCTGAGGGGTTGTCGGCTTTGGCCGTGCTGTACGTGTGACGTCACGTCGATGCCCGCCGTGATTGGTTTGACGTCACGTCGATGCCCGTCGTGATTGGTTTGACGTCATCACGTGGTGTTCGGTCGATCGTGAAATGATTGCTGCGAATGGATACTTAGTGATAAAAGTGCATACGCGCTACTTTTTTGTAGTTCGATGTCCCAGTGTGGACGGAAAGCCGTGATGGCGGTTCGGCTGGCAGGATTGGCCGAGAGTAGAGGTACGCACGCTCGTACAAATAGCTGTGGAGCCTGTAATTTGTTCGATTCCCGACCCGGCTATAAACTGCCATCCTGGTGGTTCGCAAGCACACTGATTCATCAAGGTGTACACCGTCCCTCGGATGGACGTTAAGCCGGGCGTCCCGTGTGGCGGCATTCTTTGGTGGACGTTAAAGATCCCACTGTGTCCTTTTTGAAGAGTCGGCGAGCTATCGCCGGCACCCTGAACAAATGACAAATTCCTGCTCGAATCGGCAGAGCGCACTGACTGCATCAGCGGCACAACCGCGCCTTCAGCCAATGACGTCACCTCACATCCTTCTTCACACTGAAGAAGAACTTGTGTCCTTCACACACAAGTCCTCATGCGGGGTTATATTTTTATGACGTCATAGGTGCCTCTTTATGACATCATAATTGTATATGTATAACAATATATCCGATCAGTATGAAAATGTTTGAGGGTCATCTGGGATAAATTGGTCCACAGAAAAAATAAAAAAAATAAATGATGACGTCATCAGTTACGTCATTCGGCAGCCTTATTGTTTTTTGTTAAAAAAAAAAAAAACCTTCAAAAATCATTTTCTCTGAAATGGCGGAACAGATCGAGGCGAAACTTTACACGTGTGATCGTCTATCCATGAGGAACAAAACATTCACACATATGATGCAAATTTTTTTAATGATTATGATGTCATAGGTCACGTGGGGTGGCAGCCATGTTGGAAAAACGGAAAAGCTTTGGACCTCTATCTCCTAAAACGCACCATGGGGGGAAAAAAATTGCAATTCGGCACCTGGCAACTACTCTGCATGGGGAATCAGGGTGATTTGACTGACGTCATTGGTGAAGTGGTATCCCGGTCAAAATTGGACAAGTAAAATGGTGCATTTGATCAGTTTGAAAATTTGAGGTTCATCTTGGGATAGATTGGTCGACAGAAATCTTTTTTTAATGATGTCATCGGGCATGTGGTTTGGCAGCCATATTGTTTAAAAAAAAATTAAATAAAATCCTCTTCAGGACCGCTTTAAAGATTGAAGTGAAACTGCACATAAATGATCACCCAGCCATGTTGAAGAAAGTTTGATAACTATGACGTCAAAGGTCACATAGTCTGGCAGCCATCTTGGATTTACCCTAAAACCTTAAAAAAATCTTCTTCTCCAGAACAGCTGGAAATATTGAGGGGAAACTTCACACACCTATTCAGCATGCCGTGTTGACACTCGGGCATAAAGGATAATTGATGTCATGTGGTTTGGCGGCCACATTGGATTGAAGAAAAAACATTAAATAATGTTTTCTCTGGAACCGCTTATCCGATTGAAGCGAAATTTACCAAATATCATCAAACACTATTGCTGCATACAGTGTGGAAACAATGATGTCATAGGTCATGGGTTGTGGCAGCCATATTGGATAGACAAACGAACCTTATCTGATCAAAACGAAACTTCACACAAGTGATCCTCTACCAAATCTTGGGTAGAGTCCAAATTTTCAATGCCATAGGTCAAGTGGTTTGGCAGCCATGTTAGCTTGAAAACCGAAAATTAAAAAACCTTTTTCTTCAAAACCGCTTAACGGATTGATGTGAATCAAGTTGCGTTAACATGGAGCGAGGGCGGTGGATCACAATTGCAAAGTTTCGTATCGATCGCGACAGCGGTTTCTGAAATATAATTTAAAAAAAAATATTTTCCTTGAAACCGATGTGGCTGCCACACCACCTGACTGATTACATCACTTTTAACTGCAAAGTCTCGTATTGATCGGCTAAACGGTTTCAGAGTAACAATTGTTTAATTATTTCCTCAAAACCAACGTGGCTGCCACATCATGTGACTGATGAGGTCATCGTTAAATAAAATATTTTCAGCACCAGTAATGGATCATCACTGCAAAGTCATGTATCAGGAGGTTAAGCGGTTTCAGAGAAATATATATATTTTTTAATATGATCGACTCGGCATGGGGAATATTGGTTGAAAATTTCAACATCATCGGTCTCGCAGCTATTATTTTTTGAACAAAAAACATTTTAATATCTTCTCCAAAATGGCTTGAGAGATCGAGGGGAAACTTCACTTGCATGTTCCCCCAAGCCTTGGGGATTCCAGGGTGTTCATGAATAATTAAAAGGTCACATTGTCTGGCAGCCATATTGGTTTGAACGAAATTCTTTAAAAAGAAATCTTTCTCTTGAACCGCTTCATCAATCGATGTGAAACATCATAGTTATGATCTAGTAGACATGTGGAATATATGTTTTAGATTTCAACCTGATTGGACGCATGGTCTGGCAGCCAGAATTATTTAATATTTTAAATCTGGGTTCATGGATTTAAATCAAACTTGGTTCAAGTATGCTTAATGATGTAATAATGTTGGCGGAGGAATACTGGCAATGTTGTGACATTGAAGATAATTTTTCTAACGTTTTTTTGAAAAAGGCTCACTTGGCTGTGCTTGTATGGGTTTGAGGGTAGAGGAGTAGCAGCTGAAACCCGAATCCTATCCAGGTTCCCCCTGATGACTCCATCTTTGCTTTTTGCTTGTTTTGGTTCCTTCTGATTACTCCAATGCAGGACTTTACCTATTTGGTCTTTCATTTGATTTGAATTGAATTTATTTTAATCCCATTGTGAATTGAATTGAATAATCATAAACATCATGGGTTAAGGTCAGGTGTCCGATCAAAACGGGGTTGCATCAAAGCGGGACATCTTGGTACCCGGTCATCACTGCCAGCAGTTAAAAAGTGGCAGTTCTAGTTATGTCTATTATTAATTATGTAACAAACACCACACAAATTACACTACACAAACACCACACAAAAGAAGTCCTGGTGAGGGTCTGCAATCTCTGATTGCTCTTTTACTTGTTTACATTGTCTTGACGATCTGGTCGAGAAGGTTGACCGACTTCGGATCTTTTGGACTGTTGATCTATTATGGAGGATCAGGTTGATAACCATGGTGTAAGTGGTTGTCCTTGTGCAGTCTGTCGAGAGAGTTGACCTGCTTTGGCTGGTCTCAGAGAGTTGCACTGGTTTAAAGTCCACATTGTTGACCTCATATGGAGGGTCAGATCAAGGAACCTCATGTAGATTATTGGCCTGCTACCAATGCTGTAGAATGTAGATGGTTGGCCCAGTATTGAAGATCGAGGTGGTTTGGCTGGTCTGGTGGATGACTACAGTCACCATGGTAATTTGGTTGTGCCTTGAGGGTTGTGGTAATTTATATAAATCTATATCTGTTTATTTCATTATATCGTCAATAGACACCAAGCATCAATGGCATGAGTGACGAGGGCAAGACCTACAGGGCATGTCAAAGGATCTCCAGTATGACACATCGTGGTATACAAGGCAACCTAAACTCTGTAAGTCAATTGTTTGATCACTCGTGCCAGGTTACCCGTCTTGTGCCATTGGCAAGAGTAACTATTGCAGATCCTTCACGAGATTCTGTGATTCGCTGCATCGGAGAGTTTCCGGGTGCGTCGGAAGTGGAGAGAGGGTGAAAAATGCTCCCCTGGCACCAGCGTTTGTTTTTCTCGAGTCAGAACTACCCGTTGAGGATTTCAAGCGCAGGAAGCATGAAAGAGGCGTTTGTGACGACCGACGTGACCTTTCGGGCAGCGTTCCCCACCGAAGCTACGAAGTTTCCTCGAAATGTCGACACGTGCCAAGGAATGCCGATTGCTCTTCTTTCGTGTGCATCTTGCGTCATCGCTGGGAGCATGGTCGTGCCGTTGATGCAGTGCCCCTTGTAAATTATAGCAGGAACTTGATTTTTTTCAGGGTGCTAGCGATTTCCAAGGGATGGTGCACGCAATTCATGTATCGCTCTGCATGCGGAACACCAGGGTTACAGTTTATAAGCTAGCTCAAGATTCAAACCCAGGCTCGGCAGCTTGGAGGAGAGTATGCGTACCTCTCAGCCATCAGCCAGCCAGGAAGCAGAGTGGACCTCGTTGAGATAGCCACCTGATTTACACAATCCAACACCATTCTTTGTTAGAAAGACACTTCCTCTCCGTATTGGATGCAGCCACAGCAACACGGCTCTCATTTAGATTGCGCACTTTCCGGCGCCAAACGTCCGCTTCATTGCAAATCTTATGAAGAGGACTTCGTCCGCAAGGATTGGTAGAGTGTGCTGACGCAGAATAGTGCATTCTCTCGAATCATCACGGTCCTGTGCACGGGTCGTGGAGAACTTTTCAGAGGACCCAATGGATGGAAGAGTTCCCATTACGAGACCGCAACAAGCTCCCTTTGTAGATTCTCCTCCAGGTGCTGATTCTGACAAGGTTATTGAGCCTGATAAGATATTGTCGCAGGAAGCGTTTGTGGTGGGGTTTTTTTTTGTTTCATTTTTAAGCAGCAAATTAATTTTGTTGGCACAACAAGAGGGGAGGAGGGTGTTTATTTATTTATTTTTGGTCTCCTGTGCTATTATTTGGAGCCATTACCATTGCCGAAGCTGTAAGACTGAGAGGATGAGTCTATAATTGTACAAAATAGCTTTAAACACTCCGCCATCACCGCCCTGAGCTGCGTCCCATCCTGAGAACACACGGATTAAGTGCCATTAAAAAAAAATCTAACAAAAGTGCTTTCATACAAAGACTCGATTGCAGCAATTTAGTTTGAGGCCTTGCCATAGACAGAGCTCACTGGGACTCTGGGCTACTGAACTTGTGGAGTTAGTTCATTCTCTGCTCTAGGGCCACCACCCAGCAATTTGGCGAAAGGACAGCCGGTCATTTGGGGACATGGCAAACTTTGGCCGACCACCGGCTCTAATCTCTCAAAATGGTCTATCCACGTGGAGGAGCTTGTGATGTCATGCCTGGCCTGATTTTGAAGAATTATTTTCCACTTCTGTTATCCTCTTGGTACTGGCTACCGGCATCGCCTTGAGAGTTGAAAATCCCAATGCACAAAGAAGCTCCCATAGAGCATTTCACGGCCGACTTGTAAACTTGATTGATTTGCATTGCAATATTGGCTGTTTTATACGTCGTTTGCAGCAACCAATGGGTGCACGATCCTCTGGAGGGGAAATTCCAGGCATTGCATCCCGCTTGGGCAGAACGAATGGGTGGGGCGGCGCGAGTAGGCTGGGCGCGCCGGCAGCGAAGGTGATACACTTTTGTCACATGAAGACAACTATGGTGTTTCCGAGTCTTGTCCGAGAATTTAAAACTTTTTTTCCCCAAGACTGCATTCCCTGATTGCGCAAAATTGAAAACTGTCTGAGGACTCGCGTTATTTGCCAATCCAACCTCATTTTTACTTATTCGATTTATGAGCGATTGTGACGTCACAATCGCATGAATTGCACGTGTACTCGAGCATCAGATTGATACATGCGAGTGTAAGCAGATATTGGGAATTGCTTGTCGCAGATACGTGCATTATGGAGATAACCCCTCGATGTTTCACCTATGATTGAATCCAGCCCGGTAACATAGTTTTGTGTAGGTTTGGAACAAGTTTACCCATCCTCCCGTGCCCTCTCTCCTCCCTCCCCTTCTCGTGTTCTGTGGCCTCAAGGGCTGCATTTGTCCCAGACTGACCATCTGCCTCCCCTTGTCCTGCATCTGCCATTCCCATTGTCCTCTTGTCTGCTTTTATTTCCCCATCTCATCTGAACAAGAGGCGTCTCATCGTGGCTGGAATGTTCGGAAGTTTTGTCGAAACCGAAGTTGTTCTCGCACTCCTGCACTTTGATACGTTGTTGTTACTTCTTTTTTTAAAAAAAATAATGAGTTCATCTGCAGATGTAATTGCAAATAATTAAAGTTTTGTGCTCGGTTTGGTTATAATAATACGTTTGATGTTTTTTTTTTTTTGACTTCTTCATGCATTTGGTGTAAAGTTGTTACTCGTCATTGCCTGGACATTCCGATTATTGCACAGGGTGATGAGGTTTCCTCGGAGTATCGAAGCCCAGATGCGGTTTGCGATCTGAAACTTTTCACGGATTTCACATTTCCCTGAATATCCAGGGTGTGTTTATGCACACAAATGAGTGCAAGCAGACGATGACGACCGGCTTAATTATTGGTGCAGACAGCGAACAACCGGCTGACGTGCTTGAAACCTCTGAGCTCGGGTGGTTGTTTTTATCTTATTTTCGAGAAAGAGAGCCCATTATGGAGGGTAAGAGGTGGAAAGGTGGCAGTGGTGAGTGGGAATTGTCATTAAAGCAGCTTGTAATTCATACACAGGGCGGGCTGGATAGCTTAGAGGTATGCGCACTCCATTCTGAGCTGTCTAGCCCACGTTTGATTCCCGACTGAGCTATAAACTGTCATCCTAGTGTTTCGCATCCAGGGCAAGGCATCGGTGGAGTGCGCCATCCATCGGACGGACGTTAAGTCAGAGGACCCATCTGCTGGCACCGGTCGTTGGTATACATTGAAGGTCTGTCGCGAAAAATCGGTGAGTTATCGCCGGCACCCTGGAACAAATTGCAAATTCCTGCCACGACCGACTGCTGGGAAGGCAAGGACAAACCACCCAACGTAACCTTTGCCCATGAATGGCTTCTGCAAAAACCGGCATTCTGCCGAGAGCCCGGTACATTAGGTTGATGGAATCCACACACGTCAAGACTGGAACACAGATGGATGCATTGGTGACGATCATATTGGCGACTACCTTACCAATCAACTAATACAGTAGACAAGGCCAATGTTGCGAGCTTCTGCACTCTAAGTATTGCTCAAACTTTCCAATTATCACGCAAAGCTTCCGACGTATTCCCCCTTTTACAACCGCCACACCTAGAAAAGAGGCTTTTTATGTTTACGGTGACGCTCTAAATCAACAACCCTCCCAGTAAAGGAAACGTGCAGTGACATAGGTCGACCCAATAAGAGTAAAACAAATATTTACATAAAAGGTAATGCGTGATGAAAGGATATTTTAGGAAAATGCAAAAAAAATTTTTTCAGTGTTTTCTATTTGTATCGCTGTACCCGTGGGTAAAGGTCCACCGTGCGTCAACATGCCAAGCGGCAATCGCCGAAGTTATGACCATATTCAATGTAATCGCAAAACATGGGTGTATGGCAGTATTTAAACGGGGACTGTGCAATCAGTGGGCGGAGTAAATTTTTAAAGGGGTATCCAACAGTCTCAAAGAGGGTGGGGCTAGATGGAGGATTAAGTTGAGAGGAAGGTGAGGAAACCTTCCTGGAGAGAGCATGGGTTCAAGGGGCAGTTTGCAATGTACACGTGGATTTGAAAATGGTTTCAGGAAAATAAGAAGCTTGCATCCCCTTGTTTCTCACAAAAACAAGTGCCACGCGGTTTGTTGTTAATCTCGGTGAGAAGTGTCACGACGGCAAAGAATAACTTCATCTTTACTAACCAAGAAAGCTGCCAGCACAGGTGGAACACGCGAGAGGAGGTTGATGTGCAAGAACGACGGAGAATAGGTTTTTCGTGCGTTTGGCTGGCCTCGCATACCAGTGGCATCTTGAGTCTGTCTGACCAGTCACAGGGCAGGATGAATCAATCCAGAGAAGCCTCAACCAAATTTAATGTTTAATCCAGGGAGATATCCTTGCAAAGTTTCGAAGGTGAACTCTGGCATTTAAGGAATGAGGTGATGGTGTTTAGTTGAGAAGGTCAGTGTCCGTGAGAGAGCAACACCCTAACCCTAATAGAATGAAGAACTGGTCTTGTTCATGAAGGCGAGTGCCGCGCAGCAGCTTCCCACGGCAGTTAGCGTACCTCAATCAACGTTTTGTCCATTGTACTAACCCCAATAACCCTCCCGGACAACTCCAGGATGCAGTAACCTCCTCCTGGTTGAACTTACCAAAATCCAAACCAAACTCACAAATCCAACTCTTTTGTTCCTCTCTTCTCCCATCAATGGAATGACCTTCCAGAGACTGTGCCATCTCACTCTTCCCTCCAGGGCTTCAAGCGAGCAGTGTACCGCCCATCTCATGTCATCTCCCATCCTTACCCACAATCTTTATTACCCCCATGAACCTTTCCTGATTCAAACTTCTTGCTTGCAAATTTTTAAATGTTTCTTTCCTTTTCCTCTTTCCCTGTTCATTAATTCCCTTGATTATTGTGTCCAAGAGTTGCGCAGCTCTCTTGCTGTCAGCTCATACCCTCCGTTACTTTGTTCTTCCATGAGATTCGATCTTGTAGGAAGAAAAAAAATTTAAAAAATGAATAGAAGGATATGAAAGGATGTGAATCAGCAGTCGGTGCACACCCTTGTATGACTGGTTATACGGGTGTGTGAAGGACAGGGCTGGAACTGTAACTCTGGCCAAATTGTGAGTCACCTTAGCGAGTTAAGTAATGCAGATCATATTCTTTATTTCGTACTGCACGTGTGTACAAGTTTACGGTGACATTGAGACAAAGAACTTGGCTCATATGCTCCAAATCTGAAACTAATCCACGTGCAAACCTCCCGTATAATTGGCACTTCGCTTTCCACTGACCACACTTGTTGCGTCCCTCCATGGCAAAGCCATGAAGAGTAAATAGTTGTGATTCATTACATCCTTGATGTACAATATCAGGCACTCATAGTTTAGTCTTTTTTAAACCTTTGACCCCATTCCCATGCTTTTCGGTTGATTCAGGGAAAGCTTGCAAGAAGTGAGGTGTTAAAATAATAATCAACGAGAACAGCACTCGGTAGAGCGTGCATACCTCAGCCACACTTAACAGTTTACGTGTTGGATCCCACTGATAGGCGAGATCTGCATCCGGATCTCCAAATTTTAATCGGCTTGTTCTTGTCACCTACCCAACCTGTCCACCAGGTTTTTGTCACAACCCGTCCACACCTTTTTGAGATATCGTGCTATGTATCGTTTTTGGCCCTATCTCTCAACTGTGAAGAATCACTTTAAAAAATTCTCAGATCCGGATCCAGATCTTCACCGAAATCGAATGAATTTGTCCTGGTCACACACCCAACCCCTCGACCAATTTTTGTCCGAGTCCGTCCATAACCTTTTGAGATATCCAGCTCACAAAAAGGAAAACAAACAAACAACATACTTGGCAAAAAGATTTTTCTCCAAGTAACAAGAAAAACGCTGTGCATAGCTCCAATACGTACTTGCGAAATCCCAAAAACACATTTGACCTTAAAAATAATTGGTGGTTCAATTCAGTCATCAAATATGCAAATCCTCTTCAAATCTCAAAGTCAATTAGATGAAAAGTGAGGATTTTAGAAATTCCACCAAAGTTGTCCTTTGGCCTGTGTTGACCTTTCGACCTCAACATCAATAGGCTGCTTGCTTTTGACCAACTCTACCATTTCGTGAAATTTCCTGAAGATTAATTTTAAAATGTGACCTGTAGGCGATTAACAGCAAACAAACAGACAGAAAGAATGAAAAATCTCTTGTGGAGTTACACTTCGCGAAATGGAATGGCACTCGGAAGAGCACGTAACTCTGCCAGGCTGAACAGTTTAGTTTTTGTATTCCACTGAAAGGTCGGATCTGAATCCAGACCTTAACCAAACTCTAATCTGCTTCTAAGGGTAGGTTAGGTATGGGAGCATGCGCCAGAACAGCGTGTCGCTGTGTCCGCTTCAGGTGCCTCCATCTGGCCATCCCCCAGCCAGATGCCTGGCCCATCCCCATCTCCTTGAGATAACAATTAACCTGCTGCAACCACAAGGCATGTGGTCGGCCTGTTGGCCTCCTCCACTCACAAGGCTTCCTTGCTGAGATAATCTGGTGAGCAGGATCAGCGTCAGGAAATCGAGCCACATGTCCATACTCACGGACTATACAGGTAACAAATCTCATTGAGTCTCTCATAGCAACTGCTCGTTGGACACAAAGCCTGACCAACAATAGTCAGGGATTCTCTGAAGAGACCTGGTACCGAAGGAGTTAAGTCTCTGTCTCAGATCCCTGGCCAGAGTCCAAGTCTCACATCCGTAGAGCAAACCTGGAAGCACCATGGACTTGAAGACTTGGACCTTCATCCTCCTGCACAGGTACCGACAGTGCCACACCCCATGATCCAGTGAATCCATGACTCGCCAAGCCCGACCCAGACGTTTATTGACCTCTGGCTCACAACATACGGAGACATGAATATCACTGCCAAGGTAAGTGAATCTCTCCGTGACCTCAACATCCTTACCACAAACAGGTACGGCAGACAAGATGGCAGCATCTAAGATGTCATTGAAAGCTTGGATCTTCGTTTTGCCCCAGGAAACCCATAATCCAAGCGGCTCCGATTCCTCATTCAGCGCCTCGAGGGCTCCCACAAGGATATCCAGCGTCTATGCAAGGATGACTGCATCATCTGCGAAATCAAGGCCAGGGTTCTTTACATTCCCAAGCGATGCACCACAGCTTGATCTCTCAGACATCTGCTTGTTCTTGTCACCTAACCAACTCATCCACAACTTTTTGAGACATCATGGTATACATAGTTTTTGGCCCCCTCTCTCAATGGTGAAGAATCACTCAAAAAATTCTCGTCTCCAGATTTGGATCTGCACCAAAATTGAATCAATTCCTCTGAGTGGCATTCCCAACCTGTCCACCAAGTTTCGCCGGAATCCATCCATAACCTTTTGAAATATCACTATATATATGTATATTGTTTTTGGTCCTATCTCTCAATGGTGAAGAATCACTTGAAAAATTCTCGGATCCGGATTCAGATCTTCAACAAAATCGAATCGATTGGTGCTTGTCACACACCCAACATGTGCACCAAATTTCAGAACGATTGCTTGAAAACTGAGGCCAAAAATCGTGTGACAGACAGACAAACAGCCAAATGTTACAGACCAACGTACGGCAGTAACGAACAAACGCTACAGACTAACATACTTGGCAAAAAAAAAAACTTTTCTCCAAGTAATAACACACGTGGCAACCAACCAATATACTTGAAAAAAAATCTTCGATTTTCGCAACTAGAGAGTTCATAGAACACCTTACTCCACACTGTCTTGAGAAACAAGGACATGGGCAGTTGGCTAGATGCAGCAATTTCGATTGGTCGTGATGACGTAAAAGGCTGTAATATTTTGTCTAAGGACTGTTAAACGGAATTGTTTTAAAAGTGCGAAAAACAGCGAGTTGTGTTCCGCAGTGTTCAAGTATATAATTCAATTTAAATAAAATAAAGATTTTAAAGGTTGTCGAAAAAATTTTTTTCACCGTTGATGGAGTATCTTTTCCACCACCTTATTCAACACATTATTACTGGTGTTGGTTTAATGGTTAGAGTGGTGGGCTTGGGATCCTAGGATTCTGAGTTCAAATCCCACTTGTTGTTGAATTAATACCAGGTGGGGTTGACTGCCTGTCATCCTTCCGAGGTCGGCAAAATGAGTGCCAGCTTGCTGGTATCCTGTGTCGGAGTGGCGACCCGTCCAGGATTGTGCCCAATTGCCAATGAGACCGCTTAGGCAGCACCGACACTCTGCACAGAGTACGATCCCAATGGATGGATGGATTTAACATATTACATTAGTTCTTTGTGCCTGTTGTTTGTGTCCTTTATGACATCCTTAAAAACAGTAAGTTTCCTGTTTGGAATGATTTTAAATTTCGTTTGACTGTCAGACAGGCAGAGAGAGTAAATAAATTATCTCACTCCGCTCTACGAGTATGCGGTTGGGACAAATTCAGAGCTGAAGTTCTGATAAACTTCAGGTTTGTTTTCCGATTTGTGTTCCAAATATAACATTCAATTGAAATTAAGTTGTTCCACAATCATAAACTGAGATTTGTGGAGACACAGACAGACGGACGGACGGACAGACAGAAATAAACCAATTGCTTAACCTCGCCTTTTGCTTCGTGTGCGCAAGGTAACAAACAGACAAACAGGTGAAAACATAACCTCTGTCTACCTTCGGTGGCAGAGGTAAAAAGTCTTGGATACTTTAATGTTTGTTTGTTTTTAATCCTGTGAATTTCTTATGGAAATTGTTTTCACACTGATTGGTGTGATTGTAAAGATTCGCTCCTTCTTCTTCTCCTCCTCCTCCTGCCCCAATTATTCACAAACCGGGCGACCAGGCCCGACACCAATGGTAATTTGTTTGGGTTGGCGGTGATATCTTGACTGCTGTTCGCGAGAGACGTCGTGGGATCTTTATGTCCACCCAGATCAGGTGCCGCCAGACGGGTGCTGCTCCTTGACGTCTTTCCGAACGATGGTTCGCACATCGTTGCCTCACCCTGCATGCGACACACCAGATGGCAGATCTTAGCTGCGTTGGGATTCGGACCCAGGATAGACAGCTCAAAGCCGAGTGCGCCTATCTCTAAACTTTCCTACCAGCCCATCTTTTATACTAGTAAACTAGAATTCATTTTGACTTGATAAATAGGTTAACACAGTCCATTTATCCATCGGTTACAAAGAATTGCTGGCTCTTCAAATCTATATAAGCTGATCACCTTTCCCAGAGAAACTGGCACTTGACATAGTTATGAAACACATTGTGACGTCACATGTTTTGACCAATCCTGAACCCTTAAATGCAAGACTTGACTGCCTTCCACAAAAATTACTGAAACATTTGCTGAAGTTGGTACTTGCTGCTTAGCGGTGCGTTGTTGTCACTGAGAAGTCCTCTTTACGATCATTTCTCGTAATGCTCAGTTTTGGAAGTTTGCCTTTTATCTCGCTCTAACTCGTGCCCTGAGAACACAACAGTGTGCTCCTAGGCTATAAAAATGTGCACAAAGGTTGCAGATATTGCCAAATCGCTTGGCTGGGTATGAGTGCAGCCGTCAGGAATGTTGTTGTCTTCCCGGTGCACGGTTTCCTCGAGTGTGATCCATCAGGTCTGGGAGCCGGACACCACCTTGCAGTGATCAATTTTCTGCATGGGTGGAATGTCTAACCAGATGTCCAGCTATCTTTAAAATGATGTCCAACTTGCAGAGGGAAACATCGTTTGAAGCTTGATTTCCTACCTCGGTTTCTTTCCTTTCTCCTGTCCCCTTTGCCCTCCGATGTGTGTATCTCTCTCTCTCTCTCTCTCTCTCTCTCTCTCTCTGCTCCATCTTCCACCATGCATTTGGCCTTTGTTTACAATATGTGCAACATGCTGCGTACCATCGTGTACACAAAGTAATCGCAGAGGCAAACTGTTTGGCATGACGCAGACATGACTCTAATTTTAAACTGTGCAACGTGATGCGACAGCACGCTATGGGAGGAGGAGGCAGGGTGGTTGGGGTGTGGAAGTGGAATTGATTTGGGTGGGGAAGAGGGAATGGTTGGTTGGTGAGTGGGAGTGTGGCGAAGGGGGGGGGGTGGTAGGGGGTTGGTGTACTGACGTCCCGTTTTATCCCCCATTTATTTTGCTTTACTAGAAGTCATTTTCCTGAAACTTAGGCACCTACTCTTATCTGGCATCGTTCATTGACCACAGACGGGACTTTGCGACCGTGCTGAGCAACAGAAAAATTACAGCGCAGGGGTGGATGATCAACACTTTGATGAAAAGCTTTTCCCTGAGACCAATACGAGGATAAAAAAAATAAAATTGTCTGTCTATTCACATGACCAGACTACAGGTTGTACATGATGCGGGTGGCGGGTGGCGGGTGGGGGTAGTTGCATCGACATTTCTTGAATCTAGATTGGTCTCTTTGAGGCTTTAATGCAGAAAATAATTTGCGTGGGTGTATGTACGAGTGTGTGACCAAATGCGACCATAAGTGCAGTGGATGTGCAGTGCAGTTAACCTATCATACATTGTGCAGTGTACTCCAGCATTTAGTACCTTCCAACAGATGGCATGGAGTACGCGCACAGCCACAAAAAGAGCCTGCTGGTCAGACTTTACCCATGTCCCTTTACCGGTTGTCTGGTTGTTTACTGCAAGTTGTTTAACTCTGACCTATGTATGTATGTATGTATGTATGTATGTATGTATGTATGTATGTATATATATATATATGTAGTGTGTGGTTACACATTGTAAGCAGTAACACACCATGCTTCTCCATTGTCTTGGGTTGTTCACCTGCAGTGAGCACAACAAGGCTGCACTTATTTTCAGATATTTTCATTTACAAACGCTTTCCGATGGTTCTGTGATCTTGTTTTTTCCTGGTGTATTGGCTTCGATGTCCATCGGCACGCAAAATTTCAGCTTTCTACGTCACGTGGAAGGCAGCAAACATTAATATCAGTCAGTGAGTCAGTCATTCAGCGGTTAGAATGAGCTTTATATATTAGATGTATGTACAATTAGAATGTGAGTATGTACATTAAGTATGTACAATAAGAATGTAAGTACATGTATAAAGTATGTACAATTAGAATGTGAATACACTATGTGTATAAAGTATAGTGGGGTATGCTTACACATTGTAAGCAACAACGAACCGTGCTTCCCCATTGTTTCAGGTCTGTCACCTGCATTTGTTCTTGTCATTTGTTAATATTTTCATTTACGGACACTTTCTGATGGTTCTGTGAATTTTTGCTGGTGTATCGGTTTCGATGTCCGCTGGAACGCAAAATTTCAGCTTTCTACGTCACCCAGAAGGTACTGAACATTAGAGTCAGTGAGTTAGTCAGAATGAAGCTTTATGTATTACTATCGGGTATGCTTACACATTGTAAGCAATAATGAACCGCGCTTCCCCATTGTCTCGGTCACTCACCTGTGTTTGATTTTTCATTTTTTTTTTCATTTATTTATATTTCATTTACGGATGTTTTTTGATAATCCTGTGATTTTTCCCAGTGCATCGGCTTTGATGTCCATTGGCACGCAAAACTTTAGCTTTCTACGTCACCCTGAAGGTCCCGATCTTTAATGTGAGTCAGTCAGTGGTGTAGAAGAGTTTATATATTAAAATATATATATATTTATATATTATATATATATTATATATATATATATATATTGTGGCGGACCGGCGGCGGAGCGAGAAGACCGGGGGGGGAAGCCACCTCGGGTTCCCACCAGACTCTCTGGAATCGCAGGCCGTCGCACACGAATAACTCCGTGACGCGGCAGGTCGCTAATCGACCGTGGACGCCAATAACTCAACCACGTGACATAGGGTCCTCCGTATAATAAATACCGTTTACCTAATGGTCACATGATCTAAT
>CM068968.1:45092830-45108018 GCA_035128595.1 Eptatretus atami
CACGCCCTCAGTACGCCTTGTTCAAACCGGATCACCTTACCGGATCAGATGCAACCGAGCGAACTGCCCAAGGACATACCGGTGAGAAAAACAGATCGTTGGGGGATAACGTCCCGGCTAAGCTAGGATACGGACCATGCTGGACCAATGAAGTTTTCTCTGAAATGGCGGAACAGATCGAGGCGAAACTTTACACGTGTGATCGTCTATCCATGAGAACAAAACATTCAACATATGACAAATTTTTTTAATGATTATGATGTCATAGGTCACGTGGGGTGGCAGCCATGTTGGAAAAACGGAAAGAACTTTGGACCTCTATCTCCTAAAACGCACCATGGGGGAAAAAATTGCAATTCGGCACCTGGCAACTACTCTGCATGGGGAATCAGGGTGATTTGACTGACGTCATTGGTGAAGTGGTATCCCGTCAAAATTGGACAAGTAAAATGGTGCATTTGATCAGTTTGAAAATTTGAGGTCCATCTCTGGGATAGATTGGTCGACAGAAATCTTTTTTAATGATGTCATCGGGCATGTGGTTTGGCAGCCATATTGTTTAAAAAAAAATATTAAATAAAATCCTCTCCAGGACCGCTTTTAAAGATTGAAGTGAAACTGCACATAAATGATCACCCAGCCATGTTGAAGAAAGTTTGATAACTATGACGTCAAAGGTCACATAGTTCTGGCAGCCATCTTGGATTTACCCTAAAACCTTAAAAAATCTTCTTCTCCAGAACAGCTGGAAATATTGAGGGGAAACTTCACACACCTATTCAGCATGCCGTGTTGACACTCGGGCATAAAGGATAATTATGTCATGTGGTTTGGCGGCCACATTGGATTGAGAAAAAACATTTAAATAATGTTTTCTCTGGAACCGCTTATCCGATTGAAGCGAAATTTACCAAATATCATCAAACACTATTGCTGCATACAGTGTGGAACAATGAGTCATAGGTCATGGGTTTGTGGCAGCCATATTGGATAGACAAACGAACCTTATCTGATCAAACGAAACTTCACACAAGTGATCCTCTACCAATCTTGGGAGAGTCCAAATTTTCAATGCCATAGGTCAAGTGGTTTGGCAGCCATGTTAGCTTGAAAACCGAAAATTAAAAACCTTTTTCTAAAACCGCTTAACGGATTGATGTGAATCAAGTGCGTTAACATGGAGCGAGGCGGTGGATCACAATTGCAAAGTTTCGTATCGATCGACAGCGGTTCTGAAATATAATTAAAAAAAATTTTTTTCCTTGAAACCGATGTGGCTGCCACACCACCTGACTGATACATCACTTTTAACTGCAAAGTCTCGTATTGATCGGCTAAACGGTTTCAGAGTAACAATTGTTTAATCTATTTCCTCAAAACCAACGTGGCTGCCACATCATGTGACTGATGAGGTCATCGTTAAATAAAATATTTTCAGCACCAGTAATGGATCATCACTGCAAAGTCATGTATCAGGAGGTTAAGCGGTTTCAGAGAAATATATATAATATTATATTTATATATATTGATCGACTCGGCATGGGGAAATTGGTTGAAAATTTCAACATCATCGGTCTCGCAGCTATTATTTTTGAACAAAAAACATTTTAATATCTTCTCCAAAATGGCTTGAGAGATCGAGGGGAAACTTCACTGCATGTTCCCCCAAGCCTTGGGATTCCAGGGTGTTCATGAATAATTAAAAGGTCACATTGTCTGGCAGCCATATTGGTTTGAACAAATTCTTTAAAAAGAAATCTTTCTCTTGAACCGCTTCATCAATCGATGTGAAACATCATAGTTATATCTAGTAGACATGTGGAATATATGTTTTAGATTTAAACCTGATCTGACGCATGGTCTGGCAGCCAGAATTATTTTAATATTTTAAATCTGGGTTCATGGATTTAAATCAAACTTGGTTCAAGTATGCTTAATGATGTAATAATGTTGGCGGAGGAATACTGGCAATGTTGTGACATTGAAGATAATTTTTCTAACGTTTTTTTGAAAAAGGCTCACTTGGCTTGCTTGTATGGGTTTAGGGTAGGGATAGCAGCTGAAACCCGAATCCTATCCAGGTTCCCCCTGATGACTCCATCTTTGCTTTTTCTTGTTTTGTTCCTTCTGATTACTCCAATGCAGGACTTTACCTATTTGGTCTTTCATTTGATTTGAATTGAATTTATTTTAATCCCATTGTGAATTGAATTGAATAATCATAAACATCATGGGTTAAGGTCAGGTGTCCGATCAAAACGGGGTTGCATCAAAGCGGGACATCTTGGTACCCGGTCATCACTGCCAGCAGTTAAAAAGTGGCAGTTCTAGTTATGTCTATTATTAATTATGTAACAAACACCACACAAATTACACTACACAAACACCACACAAAAAGAATTCCTGGTGAGGGTCTGCAATCTCTGATTGCTCTTTTACTTGTTTACATTGTCTTGACGATCTGGTCGAGAAGGTTGACCGACTTCGGATCTTTGGACTGTTGATCTATTATGAGGATCAGGTTGATAACCATGGTGTAAGTGGTTGTCCTTGTGCAGTCTGTCGAGAGAGTTGACCTGCTTTGGCTGGTCTTCAGAGAGTTGCACTGGTTTAAAGTCCACATTTGTTGACCTCATTGGAGGTCAGAATCAAGGAACCTCATGTAGATTATTGGCCTGCTACCAATGCTGTAGAATGTAGATGGTTGGCCCAGTATTGAAGATCGAGGTGGTTGGCTGGTCTGGTGGATGACTACAGTCCACCATGGTAATTTGGTTGTGCCTTGAGGGTTGTGGTAATTATATAAATCTATATCTGTTTATTTCATTATATCGTCAATAGACAACCAAGCATCAATGGCATGAGTGACGAGGGCAAGACCTACAGGGCATGTCAAAGGATCTCCAGTATGACACATCGTGGTATACAAGGCAACCTAAACTCTGTAAGTCAATTGTTTGATCACTCGTGCCAGGTTACCCGTCTTGTTGCCATTGGCAAGAGTAACTATTGCAGATCCTTCACGAGATTCTGTGATTCGCTGCATCGGAGAGTTTCCGGGTGCGTCGGAAGTGGAGAGAGGTGAAAAATGCTCCCCTGCACCAGCGTTTGTTTTTCTCGAGTCAGAAACTACCCGTTGAGGATTTCAAGCGCAGGAAGCATGAAAGAGGCGTTTGTGACGACCGACGTGACCTTCGGGCAGCGTTCCCCACCGAAGCTACGAAGTTTCCTCGAATGTCGACACGTGCCAAGGAATGCCGATTGCTCTTCTTTCGTGTGCATCTTGCGTCATCGCTGGAGAGCCATGGTCGTGCCGTTGATGCAGTGCCCCTTGTAAAATTATAGCAGGACTTGATTTTTTCAGGTGCTAGCGATTTCCAAGGATGGTGCACAGCATTCATGTATCGCTCTGCATGCGGAACACCAGGGTTACAGTTTATAAGCTAGCTCAAGATTCAAACCCAGGCTCGGCAGCTTGAGGAGAGTATGCGTACCTCTCAGCCATCAGCCAGCCAGGAAGCAGAGTGGACCTCGTTGAGATAAGCCACCTGATTTACACAATCCAACACCATTCTTTGTTAGAAAGACACTTCCTCTCCGTATTGGATGCAGCCACACGCAACACGGCTCTCATTTAGATTGCGCACTTTCCGGCGCCAAACGTCCGCTTCATTGCAAATCTTATGAAGAGGACTTCGTCCGCAAGGATTGGTAGAGTTGCTGACGCAGAATAGTGGCATTCTCTCGAATCATCACGGTCCTGTGCACGGGTCGGGAGAACTTTTCAGAGACCCAATGGATGGAAGAGTTCCCATTACGAGACGCAAACAAGCTCCCTTGTAGATTCTCCTCCAGGTGCTGATTCTGACAAGGTTATTGAGCCTGATAAGATATTGTCGCAGGAAGCGTTGTGGTGGGGTTTTTTTTGTTTCATTTTTAAGCAGCAAATTAATTTTGTTGGCACAACAAAGGGGAGGAGGGTGTTTATTTTTTATTTTTGGTCTCCTGTGCTTTATTTGAGCCATTACCATTGCGAAGCTGTAAGACTGAGAGGATGAGTCTATAATTGTACAAATAGCTTTAAACACTCCGCCATCACCCCTGAGCTGCGTCCCATCTGAGAACACACGGATTAAGTGCCATTAAAAAAAATCTAACAAAAGTGCTTTCATACAAAGACTCGATTGCAGCAATTTAGTTTGAGGCCTTGCCATAGACAGAGCTCACTGGGACTCTGGGCTACTGAACTTGTGAGTTAGTTCATTCTCTGCTCTAGGGCCACCACCCAGCAATTGGCGAAAGGACAGCCGGTCATTTGGGGACATGGCAAACTTTGGCCGACCACCGGCTCTAATCTCTCAAAATGGTCTATCCACGTGGAGGAGCTTGTGATGTCATGCCTGGCCTGATTTTGAAGAATTATTTTCCACTCTTTATCCTCTTGGTACTGGCTACGGCATCCCTTGAGAGTTGAAAATCCCAATGCACAAAGAAGCTCCCATAGAGCATTTCACGGCCGACTTGTAAACTTGATTGATTTGCATTGCAATATTGGCTGTTTTATACGTCGTTTGCAGCAACCCAAGTGGGTGCACGATCCTCTGGAGGGAATTCCAGGCATTGCATCCCGCTTGGCAGAACGAATGGGTGGGGCGGCGCGAGTAGGCTGGGCGCGCCGGCAGCGAAGGTGATACACTTTTGTCAGCATGAAGACAACTATGGTGTTTCCGAGTCTTGTCCGAGAATTTAAAACTTTTTTTCCCCAAGACGCATTCCCTGATTGCGCAAAATTGAAACTGTTCTGAGGACTCGCGTTATTTGCCAATCCAACCTCATTTTTACTTATTCGATTATGAGCGATTGTGACGTCACAATCGCATGAATTGCACGTGTACTCGAGCATCAGATTGATACATCGAGTGTAAGCAGATATTGGGAAATGCTTGTCGCAGATACGTGCATTATGAGATAACCCCTCGATGTTTCACCATAGATTGAATCCAGCCCGGTAACATAGTTTTGTGTAGGTTGAACAAGTTTACCCATCCTCCCGTGCCCTCTCTCCTCCCTCCCCTTCTCGTGTTCTGTGGCCTCAAGGGCTGCATTTGTCCCAGACTGACCATCTGCCCCCTTGTCCTGCATCTGCCATTCCATTGTCCTCTTGTCTGCTTTTATTTCCCCATCTCATCTGAACAAGAGCGTCTCATCGTGGCTGGAATGTTCGGAAGTTTGGTCGAAACCGAAGTGTTCTCGCACTCCTGCACTTTGATACGTTGTTGTTACTTCTTTTTTAAAAAAAATAACGAGTTCATCTGCAGATGTAATTGCAAATAATTAAAGTTTTTGTGCTCGGTTGTTATAATAATACGTTTGATGTTTTTTTTTTTTGACTTTCTTCATGCATTGGTGTAAAGTTGTTACTCGTCATTGCCTGGACATTCCGATTATTGCACAGGGTGATGAGGTTTCCTCGGAGTATCGAAGCCCAGATGCGGTTTGTGAATCCTGAAACTTTTCACGGATTTCACATTTCCCTGAATATCCAGGGTGTGTTTATGCACACAAATGAGTGCAAGCAGACGATGACGACCGGCTTAATTATTGGTGCAGACAGCGACAACCGGCTGACGTGCTTGAAACCTCTGAGCTCGGGTGGTTGTTTTATCTTATTTTCGAGAAAGAGAGCCCATTATGGAGGTAAGAGGTGGAAAAGGTGGCAGTGGTGAGTGGGAATTGTCATTAAAGCAGCTTGTAATTCATACACAGGGCGGGCTGGATAGCTTAGAGGTATGCGCACTCCATTCTGAGCTGTCTAGCCCACGTTTGATTCCCGACTGAGCTATAAACTGCATCCTAGTGTTTCGCATCCAGGGCAAGGCATCGGTGGAGTGCGCCATCCATCGGACGGACGTTAAGTCAGAGGACCCATCTGCTGGCACCGGTCGTTGGTATACATTGAAGTCTGTCGCGAAAAATCGGTGAGTTATCGCCGGCACCCTGGAACAAATTGCAAATTCCTGCCACGACCGACTGCTGGGAAGGCAAGGACAAACCACCAACGTAACCTTTGCCCATGAATGGCTTCTGCAAAAACCGGCATTCTGCCGAGAGCCCGGTACATTAGGTTGATGGAATCCACACACGTCAAGACTGGAACACAGATGGATGCATTGGTGACGATCATATTGGCGACTACCTTACCAATCAACTAAACAGTAGACAAGGCCAATGTTGCGAGCTTCTGCACTCTTAAGTATTGCTCAAACTTTCAATTATCACGCAAAGCTTCCGACGTATTCCCCCTTTTACAACCGCCACACCTAGAAAAGAGGCTTTTTATGTTTACGGTGACGCTTCTAAATCAACAACCCTCCCAGTAAAGGAAACGTGCAGTGACATAGGTCGACCCAATAAGAGTAAAACAAATATTTACATAAAAGGTAATGCGTGATGAAAGGATATTTTAGGAAAATGCAAAAAAATTTTTCAGTGTTTTCTATTTGTATCGCTGTACCCGTGGTAAAGGTCCACCGTGCGTCAACATGCCAAGCGGCAATCGCCGAAGTTATGACCATATTCAATGTAATCGCAAAACATGGGTGTATGGCAGTATTTAAACGGGGACTGTGCAATCAGTGGGCGGAGTAAATTTTTAAAGGGGTATCCAACAGTCTCAAAGAGGGTGGGGCTAGATGGAGGATTAAGTTGAGAGGAAGGTGAGGAAACCTTCCTGGAGAGAGCACGGGTTCAAGGGCAGTTTGCAATGTACACGTGGATTTGAAAATGGTTTCAGGAAAATAGAAGCTTGCATCCCCGTTTTCTCACAAAAACAAGTGCCACGCGGTTTGTTTTAATCTCGGTGAGAAGTGTCCACGACGCAAAGAATAACTTCATCTTTACTAACCAAGAAAGCTGCCAGCACAGGTGGAACACGCGAGAGGAGGTTGATGCGCAAGAACGACGGAGAATAGGTTTTTCGTGCGTTTGCTGGCCTCACATACCAGTGGCATCTTGAGTCTGTCTGACCAGTCACAGGCAGGATGAATCAATCCAGAGAAGCCTCAACCAAATTTAATGTTTAACAGGGAGATATCCTTGCAAAGTTGAAGTGAACTCTGGCATTTAAGGAATGAGGTGATGGTGTTTAGTTGAGAAGGTCAGTGTCCGTGAGAGAGCAACACCCTAACCCTAATAGAATGAAGAACTGGTCTTGTCATGAAGGCGAGTGCCGCGCAGCAGCTTCCACGGCAGTTAGCGTACCTCAATCAACGTTTTGTCCATTGTACTAACCCCAATAACCCTCCCGGACAACTCCAGGATGCAGTAACCTCCTCCTGTTGAACTTACCAAAATCCAAACCAAACTCACAAATCCAACTCTTTTGTCCTCTCTTCTCCCATCAATGGAATGACCTTCCAGAGACTGTGCCATCTCATCTTCCCTCCAGGGCTTCAAGCGAGCAGTGTACCGCCCATCTCATGTCATCTCCCATCCTTACCCACAATCTTTATTACCCCATGAACCTTTCCTGATTCAAACTTCTGCTTGCAAATTTTTAAATGTTTCTTTCCTTTTCCTCTTTCCCTGTTCATTAATTCCCTTGATTATTGTGTCCAAGAGTTTGCGCAGCTCTCTTACTGTCAGCTCATACCCTCCGTTACTTTTTCTTCCATGAGATTCGATCTTGTAGGAAGAAAAAAAATTTAAAAAAATGAATAGAAGGATATGAAAGGATGTGAATCAGCAGTCGGTGCACACCCTGTATGACTGGTTATACGGGTGTGAAGGACAGGCTGGAACTGTAACTCTGGCCAAATTGTGAGTCACCTTAGCGAGTTAAGTAATGCAGATCATATTCTTTATTTCGTAATGCCGTGTGTACAAGTTTACGGTGACATTGAGACAAAGAACTTGGCTCATATGCTCCAAATCTGAAACTAATCCACGTGCAACCTCCCGTATAATTGGCACTTCGCTTTCCACTGACCACATTGTTGCTCCCTCCATGGCAAGCCATGAAGAGTAAATAGTTGGATTCATTACATCCTTGATGTACAATATCAGCACTCATAGTTTAGTCTTTTTTAACCTTTGACCCCATTCCCATGCTTTTCGGTTGATTCAGGGAAAGCTTGCAAGAAGTGAGGTGTTAAAATAATAATCAACGAGAACAGCACTCGTAGAGCGTGCATACCTCAGCCACACTTAACAGTTTACGTGTTGGATCCACTGATAGGCGAGATCTGCATCCGGATCTCCAAATTTTAATCGGCTTGTTCTTGTCACCTACCCAACCTGTCCACCAGGTTTTTGTCACAACCCGTCCACACCTTTTTGAGATTCGTGCTATGTATCGTTTTTGGCCCTATCTCTCAACTGTGAAGAATCACTTAAAAAAATTCTCAGATCCGGATCCAGATCTTCACCGAAATCGAATGAATTTGTCCTGGTCACACACCCAACCCCTCGACCAATTTTTGTCCGAGTCCGTCCATAACCTTTTGAGATATCCAGCTCACAAAAAGGAAAACAAACAAACAACAAACTTGGCAAAAAGATTTTTCTCCAAGTAACAAGAAAAACGCTGTGCATAGCTCCAATACTATTGCGAAATCCCAAAAACACATTTGACCTTAAAATAATTGGTGGTTCAATTCAGTCATCAAATATGCAATCCTCTTCAAATCCAAAGTCAATTAGATGAAAAGTGAGGATTTTAGAAATTCCACCAAAGTTGTCCTTTGGCCTGTGTTGACCTTTCGACCTCAACATCAATAGGCTGCTTGCTTTTGACCAACTCTACCATTTCGTGAAATTTCCTGAAGATTAATTTTAAAATGTGACCTGTAGGCGATACAGCAAACAAAACAGACAGAAAGAATGAAAAATCTCTTGTGGAGTTACACTTCGCGAAATGGAATGGCACTCGGAAGAGCACGTAACTCTGCCAGGCTGAACAGTTTAGTTTTTGTATTCCACTGAAAGGTCGGATCTGAATCCAGACCTTACACCAAACTCTAATCTGCTTCTAAGGGTAGGTTAGGTATGGGAGCATGCCGCCAGAACAGCGCGTCGCTGTGTCCGCTTCAGGTGCCTCCATCTGGCCATCCCCAGCCAGATGCCTGGCCCATCCCCATCTCCTTGAGATGACAATTAACCTGCTGCAACCACAAGCATGTGGTCGGACCTGTTGGCCTCCTCCACTCACAAGGCTTCCTTGCTGAGAAATCTGGTGAGCAGGATCGCGTCAGGAAATCGAGCCACATGTCCATACTCACGGACTATACAGGTAACAAATCTCATTGAGTCTCTCATAGCAAAGCTGCGTTGGACACAAAGCCTGACCAACAATAGTCAGGATTCTCTGAAGAGACCTGGTACCGAAGGAGTTAAGTCTCTGTCTCAGATCCCTGGCCAGAGTCCAAGTCTCACATCCGTAGAGCAAACCTGGAAGCACCATGGACTTGAAGACTTGGACCTTCATCCTCCTGCACAGGTACCGACGAGTGCCACACCCCATGATCCAGTGAATCCATGACTCGCCAAGCCCGACCCAGACGTTTATTGACCTCTGGCTCACAACATACGGAGACATGAATATCACTGCCAAGGTAAGTGAATCTCTCCGTGACCTCAACATCCTTACCACAAACAGGTACGGCAGACTAGATGCAGCATCTAAGATGTCATTGAAAGCTTGGATCTTCGTTTTGACCCAGGAAACCCATAATCCAAGCGGCTCCGATTCCTCATTCAGCGCCTCGAGGGCCCCACAAGGATATCCAGCGTCTCTGCAAGGATGACTGCATCATCTGCGAAATCAAGGCCAGGGTTCTTTACATGTCCCAAGCGATGCACCACAGCTTGATCTCTCAGACATGCTTGTTCTTGTCACCTAACCAACTCATCCACAACTTTTTGAGACATCATGGTATACATAGTTTTTGGCCCCCTCTCTCAATGGTGAAGAATCACTCAAAAATTCTCGTCTCCAGATTTGGATCTGCACCAAAATTGAATCAATTCCTCTGAGTGGCATTCCCAACCTGTCCACCAAGTTTCGCCGGAATCCATCCATAACCTTTTGAAATATCACTATATATATGTATATTGTTTTTGTGTCCTATCTCTCAATGGTGAAGAATCACTTGAAAAATTCTCGGATCCGGATTCAGATCTTCAACAAATCGAATCGATTGGTGCTTGTCACACACCCAACATGTGCACCAAATTTCAGAACGATTGCTTGAAAACTGAGGCCAAAAATCGTGTGACAGACAGACAAACAGCCAAATGTTACAGACCAACGTACGGCAGTAACGAACAAACGCTACAGACTAACATACTTGGCAAAAAAAAAAACTTTTCTCCAAGTAATAACACACGTGGCAACCAACCAATATACTTTGAAAAAAAACTTCGATTTTTCGCAACTAGAGAGTTCATAGAACACCTTACTCCACACTGTCTTGAGAAACAAGGACATGGGCAGTTGGCTAGATGCAGCAATTCGATTGGTCGTGATGACGTAAAAGGCTGTAATATTTGCTAAGGACTGTTAAACGGAATTGTTTTAAAAGTGCGAAAAACAGCGAGTTGTGTTCCGCAGTGTTCAAGTATATAATTCAATTTAAATAAAATAAAGATTTTAAAAGTTGTCGAAAAAATTTTTTCACCGTTGATGGAGTATCTTTTCCACCACCTTATCAACACATTATTACTGGTGTTGGTTTAATGGTTAGAGTGGTGGGCTTGGATCCTAGGATTCTGAGTTCAAATCCCACTTGTTGTTGAATTAATACCAGGTGGGGTTGACTGCCTGTCATCCTTCCGAGGTCGGCAAAATGAGTGCCAGCTTGCTGGTATCCTGTGTCGGAGTGGCGACCCGTCCAGGATTGTGCCCAATTGCCAATGAGACTGCTTAGGCAGCACTGACCTCTGCACAGAGTACGATCCCAATGGATGGATGGATTTAACATATTACATTAGTTCTTTGTGCCTGTTGTTTGTGTCCTTTATGACATCCTTAAAAACAGTAAGTTTCCTGTTTGGAATGATTTAAATTCGTTTGACTGTCAGACAGGCAGAGAGAGTAAATAAATTATCTCACTCCGCTCTACGAGTATGCGGTTGGGACAAATTCAGAGCTGAAGTTCTGCTAAACTTCAGGTTTGTTTTCCGATTTGTGTTCCAAATATAACATTCAATTGAAATTAGTTGTTCCTCACATCATAAACTGAGATTTGTGGAGACACAGACAGACGGACGGACGGCAGACAGAAATAAACCAATTGCTTAACCTCGCCTTTTGCTTCGTGTGCGCAAGGTAACAAACAGACAAACAGGTGAAAACATAACCTCTGTCTACCTTCGGTGGCAGAGGAAAAAGTCTTGGATACTTTAATGTTTGTTTGTTTAATCCTAGTGAATTTCTTATGGAAATTGTTTTCACACTGATTGGTGTGATTGTAAAGATTCGCTCCTTCTTCTTCTCCTCCTCCTCCTGCCCCAATTATTCACAAACCGGGCGACCAGGCCCGACACCAATGGTAATTTGTTTGGGTTGGCGGTGATATCTTGACTGCTGTCGCGAGAGACGTCGTGGGATCTTTATGTCCACCCAGATCAGGTGCCGCCAGACGGGTTCTGCTCCTTGACGTCTTTCCGAACGATGGTTCGCACATCGTTGCCTCACCCTGCATGCGACACACCAGATGGCAGATCTTAGCTGCGTTGGGATTCGGACCCAGGATGACAGCTCAAAGCCGAGTGCGCCTATCTCTAAACTTTCCTACCAGCCCATCTTTATACTAGTAAACTAGAATTCATTTTGACTTGATAAATAGGTTAACACAGTCCATTTATCCATCGGTTACAAAGAATTGCTGGCTCTTCAAATCTATATAAGCTGATCACCTTTCCCAGAAAAACTGGCACTTGACATAGTTATGAAACACATTGTGACGTCACATGTTTTGACCAATCCTGAACCCTTAAATGCAAGACTTGACTGCCTTCCACAAAAATACTGAAACATTTGCTGAAGTTGGTACTTGCTGCTTAGCGGTGCGTTGTTGTCACTGAGAAGTCCTCTTTACGATCATTTCTCGTAATGCTCAGTTTTGGAAGTTTGCCTTTTATCTCGCTCTAACTCGTGCCCTGAGAACACAACAGTGTGCTCCTAGGCTATAAAAATGTGCACAAAGGTTGCAGATATTGCCAAATCGCTTGGCTGGGTATGAGTGCAGCCGTCAGGAATGTTGTTGTCTTCCCGGTGCACGGTTTCCTCGAGTGTGATCCATCAGGTCTGGAGCCGGACACCACCTTGCAGTGATCAATTTTCTGCATGGGTGGAATGTCTAACCAGATGTCCAGCTATCTTTAAAATGATGTCCAACTTGCAGAGGGAAACATCGTTTGAAGCTTGATTTCCTACCTCGGTTTCTTTCCTTCTCCTGTCCCCTTGCCCTCCGATGTGTGTATCTCTCTCTCTCTCTCTCTCTCTCTCTCTCTCTCTCTCTCTCTCTCTCTCTCTCTCTCTCTCTCTCTCTCTCTCTCCATCTTCCACCATGCATTTGGCCTTTGTTTACAATATGTGCAACATGCTGCGTACCATCGTGTACACAAAGTAATCGCAGAGGCAAACTGTTGGCATGACGCAGACATGACTCTAATTTAAACTGTGCAACGTGATGCGACAGCACGCTATGGAGGAGGAGGCAGGGTGGTTGGGTGTGGAAGTGGAATTGATTGGGTGGGGAAGAGGAATGGTTGGTTGGTGAGTGGGAGTGTGGCGAAGGGGGGGGGTGGTAGGGGTTGGTGACTGACGTCCCGTTTTATCCCCCATTTATTTTGCTTTACTAGAAGTCATTTTCCTGAAACTTAGCACCTACTCTTATCTGGCATCGTTCATTGACCACAGACGGACTTTGCGACCGTGCTGAGCAACAGAAAAATTACAGCGCAGGGGTGGATGATCAACACTTTGATGAAAGCTTTCCCTGAGACCAATACGAGAATAAAAATAAAATTGTCTGTCTATTCACATGACCAGACTACAGGTTGTACATGATGCGGGTGGCGGTGGCGGTGGGGTAGTTGCATCGACATTTCTTGAATCTAGATTGGTCTCTTTGAGGCTTTAATGCAGAAAATAATTTGCGTGGGTGTATGTACGAGTGTGTGACCAATGCGACCATAAGTGCAGTGGATGTGAGTGCAGTTAACCTATCATACATTGTGCAGTGTACTCCAGCATTTAGTACCTTCCAACAGATGGCATGGAGTACGCGCACAGCCACAAAAAGAGCCTGCTGGTCAGACTTTAAACCATGTCCCTTTACCGGTTGTCTGGTGTTTACTGCAAGTTGTTAACTCTGACCTACTGTATGTATGTATGTATGTATGTATGTATGTATGTATGTATATATATATATATGTAGTGTGTGGTTACACATTGTAAGCAGTAACACACCATGCTTCTCCATTGTCTTGGGTTGTTCACCTGCAGTGAGCACAACAAGGCTGCACTTATTTTCAGATATTTTCATTTACAAACGCTTTCCGATGGTTCTGTGATCTTGTTTTTTCTGGTGTATTGGCTTCGATGTCCATCGGCACGCAAAATTTCAGCTTTCTACGTCACGTGGAAGGCAGCAAACATTAATATCAGTCAGTGAGTCATCATTCAGCGGTTAGAATGAGCTTTATATATTAGATGTATGTACAATTAGAATGTGAGTATGTACATTAAGTATGTACAATAAGAATGTAAGTACATGTATAAAGTATGTACAATTAGAATGTGAATACACTATGTGTATAAAGTATAGTGGGTATGCTTACACATTTTAAGCAACAACGAACCGTGCTTCCCCATTGTTTCAGGTCTGTCACCTGCATTTGTTCTTGTCATTTGTAATATTTTCATTTACGGACACTTTCTGATGGTTCTGTGAATTTTTGCTGGTGTATCGGTTTCGATGTCCGCTGGAACGCAAAATTCAGCTTTCTACGTCACCCAGAAGGTACTGAACATTAGAGTCAGTGAGTTAGTCAGAATGAGCTTTATGTATTACTATCGGGTATGCTTACACATTGTAAGCAATAATGAACCGGCTTCCCCATTGTCTCGGTCACTCACCTGTGTTTGATTTTTCATTTTTTTTTTCATTTATTTATATTTCATTTACGGATGTTTTTGATAATCCTGTGATTTTTCCCAGTGCATCGGCTTTGATGTCCATTGGCACGCAAAACTTTAGCTTTCTACGTCACCCTGAAGGTCCCGATCTTTAATGTGAGTCAGTCAGTGGTTAGAAAGAGCTTTATATATTAGAACATATATATATATATATATATATATATATATATATATATGTGGCGGACCCGGGGGCGGGAGCGAGAAGACCGGGGGGTGGGGAGGGGGAAGCCACCTCGGGTTCCCACCAGACTCTCTGGAATCGCAGGCCGTCGCACACGAATAACTCCGTGACGCGGCAGGTCGCTAATCGACCGTGGACGCCAATAACTCAACCACGTGACATAGGTCCTCCGTATAATAAATACCGTTTACCTAATGGTCACATGATCTAATTACCGGGGGACACCGCCTCAGTACGCCTTGTTCAAACCGGATCACCTTACCGGATCAGATGCAACCGAGCGAACTGCCCAAGGACATACCGGTGAGAAAAACAGATCGTTGGGGATAACGTCCCGGCTAAGCTAGGATACGGACCATGCTGGCCAATGAAGGAAAAGACGAAAACGAGCTGGGAACATTTCTACACAAAGCATTTATTTACAATCAAGCGAGGAAAGGTATGTGGCACAGTAAATGGGTTTATTATTATTATTATTTGTACAGCAGGATAGCAAAGAATTTGTGGGGTGCGACAAAGCGAAGCAATTTACAAAAGCAGACACAGAGCAGACTTATCCCGGTATCACTTCTACAATATTAACTTATGCTATGACAGGCACCATCCAGTGTTAGTGTGCACCATCCAGCACTCATTTCACCAACCTCGAAGGGTACAGGATGAGTCAACCACCCCTGGTGTTAATTCAGTAGCAAACGGGGCTCAAACTCAGGACCCTAAGATCCCAAGCCAGCCACCTTTTTTTTTTTTTGTATACCTTGTCGAGGCTCGTATGAGACCGAACACACAACGCACAGCAAGGGG
>CM068968.1:45108043-45129576 GCA_035128595.1 Eptatretus atami
GGGGGGGGCATGAGACAAGAAGGACGGGAGTGGGAAGGACAAAACATTGGGGAACAGAGACATTAGGAGTTCTGTGGAAGGGAGAGGGATGGGGCGGGGAACATGGGGACTCGAACAGAGACACCCTAATCGCTAAACCAACACGAGGCGTAATATTTTCGCACTGAGCGACGTGAAGAGGTGTTCGTGCGTTTTTAATTTTGCGGAGGTGGGCACAAGAAACATGACAATATCAACGATGTCAACGACGTGAAACCCCAGCAAATATTTACAGAGGGAGAAAAAAACTTGCGGTGTCACCAGAAATGAAGATAAACAGGCATGAAAACATACTTTATTATAAACTAAGGTTTACCAACCGAGTGGAACTCAATGGAACCAATTAAATACGGATTGAAAAATTCGACGGAAAAGAACAGTGAAGCATATCGAATCCATAGTTAATTGCATGCAGAGATGAGTAAATCAATGACTTCCTGGAGTATTACAGTAGATATCTTTATTCATTCCGATCTCTCGCCTCGACATCAGCGTCTCCACTAGCTGGTACACGACTCTCCTGCACCAGCTCTCAATATTTTCTCGTTGGTGGCACGGACAGACAGTGGATCAAACCCTGCTTTAACCAAGCTTGCAGGTTTTGGGAAGCATTTAAGTTGGTCTGCTTTTGAAATCGACTTCAAATAATGAAGCATATTTACATTGAATTGTTCAGCTGAAGTTCAGTGCTGTAGTTGCAAACCACGTAGACCTACGCTACACTTGCTGGGCAAGTGCGTTGTTTGCTCCTCATTACGGCTCGACTCGCAGCTGGATGCGTATGCGTACGGTATGCACCTTCTTTGTGTGATTTAGTACTGCAATCTCTTTTTTGAAAAGGCAAATATATCCACATGTTGTGAAATTCGCGCTTCTGTTGACGCGCGAAAATTGATGTGGTGTGTAAATTTCCACTTTTGTAGTATTTGATGTGATCTTTAATGAGTTGTTGGAGAGGACAGAGATGAGAATGCTTATGTGCATTCTCAGAGTATCACGAAGAGTATGGTTGGAGCAATGAGGAGATAATCAAGAGAGCTGGGGTTGCAAGTATCGTAGGAAAGATGAGAGAGGCTAGGTTACAGTGGGTTGGACACATGATGATGAATCTATCAAGAAAGTATTGAATGAGCCAATTAGAGGAAGATAGATATTACTGTGGAGATCTTTACAAGCTCAATACCCCCAACAACAAGACTATGTCATCCCCCCCCCCAAGCACGTCTCCAACTCCTCTCCCCAACCACAAGTCCCAACTCTCAACCCCCAACCCAAGACCCCAACCTTGCTTCCACCCTCAAGTCCCCAACTCTCACCCCCTCCAACCCAAAGTCCCAACTCTCACCCACCCAACCCCAAGTCCCCAACTCCACCTCCCACACCCAAGTCTCGCCCCCCATACCTAAGTCGCCAACTCTCGCCCCCCAACCCCAAGTCCCCAACTCTTCGCCCCCCCAACCCAAGTCCCCAAACTTCTCACCCCCAACCCAAGACCCCAACTCTTTCCCTCCCAACCCCAAGTCCCCAACTCTCGCTCCTCCCAACCCAAGTCCCAACTCTCGCTCCTCCCCAACCAAGTCCCCAACTCTCACCCCCCAACCCAAGTCGTCAACTCTCACCCCCAACCCAAGTCCCAACTCTCACCCCCCCCTAACCACAAGTCCCAACTCTCACCCTCCAACCCCAACTCTTGCCCCCTAACCCAAGTCCCCAACTCTCGCTCCCCAAGTCCCCAACTCTCACCTCCCCAACCCCAACTCTCCAACTCTCGCTCCCCCAACCCAAGTCCCAAATCTGACCCCTCCAACCCCAAGTCCCCAACTCTCGCTCTCCCCAACCCCAAGTCCCCACTCTCGCTCCCCCAACCCCAAGTCCCCAACTCTCGCCCCCCAACCCAAGTCCCCAACTCTCACTCCCCCCAACCCAAGTCCCCAACTCTCACACCCCCAACCCAAGTCCCCAACTCTCACCCCCTATCCCCAATTCTTGCCCCCTAACCCAAGTCCCCAACTCTCGCTCCCTCCAACCCAAGTCCCAACTCTCACCCCCCAACCCCAATTCCCCACTCTCACCCCCAACCCAAGTCCCCAACTCTCACCCCCCAACCCAAGTCCCAACTCTCACCCCCCACCCCAAGTCCCCAACTATCGCTCCCAACCCAAGTCCCAACTATCGCTCCCCACAACCCAATCCTCAACTCTCACCCCCACCCAAGTCCTCAACTCTCACCCCCCAACCCAAGTCCTCAACTCTCACCCCCCAACCCAAGTCCTCAACTCTCACCCCCCCAACCCCAAGTCCCAACTCTCACCCCCCAACCCTCCAAGCACTCCCACACCCCAACCCCAAGTCCCAATCTTGCCCCCCACCCCAGTCCCAACTCCTGCCCCCCCAACCCCTCAACTCCCCCTCCCAACTCTGTTTTCCCCTCTGCCTCCACCTTTCTGTCTTCTCTGCCCCTCCACCACCCATTCTTAGTTTTTTCCTTTTTTGTATACATAGTAGGGGCTCGTGGAAGAGCTAGTACTTATGCACTGAACGGAATCAGACCCAACCAGACAAACAGTTAGAGAAGTGGAGGAGGGGGGAGAGACACCAATGCAGAGCCGAAGGCCAAGCCAGAGGGAGGCGGACAACAATGGGTATGGAGAGGAATGGGAGGCAGGAGAGGATGCATGGGTGGACAAGATGGATAGAGAAGGAAACTCTCAGGAGGGAAAACTGGAAATTTCGAAGGAGGGATTGGGGTAGATGTGGGGGAGGGGATTAACAAGGGTATAAAAAGATCATGGTTTTGGATTGGGGATGATCTGAGATGGTGGTGAACAGCTGTCTTGATGTGAGGCAGGGGAGCCAACCCAGAGGGGAGAGCAGTACTCCATCAAGCTATGGATCGTAGTTCAGGTGTGCCAAGGAAGGACTTTGTACGATGGACGATATCCAGCTGGTGATCATGGCTGATAGTGAGACCCAAGAGTTTGAATGACTGAACTTCCTTTTCTCTGAAATGGCGGACAGATCGAGCGAACTTTACCGTGTGATTCGTCTATCCATGGAACAAAACATTCACACATAGATGCAATTTTTAATGATTATGATGTCAGTAGGTCACGTGGGGTTGGCAGCCATGTTGGAAAACGGAAAGCTTTGGACCTTATCTCCTAAAACGCCCATTGGGTAAAAAAATTGCAATTCGGCACCTGGCAAACTACTCTGCCATGGGGAATCAGGGTGATTTGACTGACGTCATTGGTGAAGTGTTATCCGGTCAAAATTGGACAAGTTAAAATGGTCATTTGATCAGTTTTGAAAATTTGAGGTTCATTCTTGGGATAATGGTCGACGAAATCTTTTTTAATGATGTCATCGGGATGTGGATTTGGCAGCCATATTGTTTAAAAAAAATTTAAATACAAATCCTCTTCAGGACCGCTTTAAAGATTGAAGTGAAACTGCACATAAATGATCACCCAGCATGTGAAGAAAGTTGGATAACTATGACGTCAAAGGTACACATAGTCTGGCAGCCATCTTGGATTACCCTAACTAAAAAAATCTTCCACCAAACAGCTGGAAAATATTGAGGGGAAACTTCACACACCTATTCAGCATGCCGTGTTGACACTCGGGCAATAAAGGATAATTGATTGTCATGTGTTGGCGGCCCACATTGGATGAAGAAAAAACATTAAATAATGTTTTCTCTGGAACCGCTTATCGAATTGAAGCGAAATTTACCAAATATCATCAAACACTATTGCCTGCTACAGTGTGAAACAATGATGTCATAGGTCATGGGTTGTGGCAGCCCATATTGGATAGACAAACGAACCTTATCTGATCAAACGAACTTCACACAAGGATCTTACCAATCTTGGGTAGAAGTCCAAATTTTCAATGCCATAGGTCACGGGTTTGGCAGCCATGTTAGCTTGAAAACCGAAAATTAAAAAACCCTTTTTCTTCAAAACCGCTTAACGCGATTGATGTGAATCAAGTGCGTTAACATGGAGCGAGGCGGTGGATCACAAATTGGCAAAGTTTTCGTATCGATCAAGACAGCGGTTTCTGCAATATATTAAAAAAAAATATTTTCCTTGAAACCGATGTGGCGCCACACACCTGACTGATTACATCACTTTAACTGCAAAGTCCTATTGATCGGCTAAACGGTTTCAGAGTAACAATTGTTTAATTATTTCCTCAAAACCAACGTGGCTGCCAATCATGTTGACTGATGAGGTCATCGTAAATAAAATATTTCAGCACCAGTAATGGATCATCACTGCCAAAGTCATGCTATCAGGAGGTTAAGCGGTTTCGCAGAAAATACTGATATATTTATTTAATATGATCGACTCGGGCTGGGGAATATTGGTTGAAATTCAACATCATCGGTTCGCGCTATTATTTTTGAACCAAAAAACATTTTAATTATCTTCTCCAAATGGCTTAGAGATCGAGGGGAAACTTACTTGGCGATGTTCCCCCAAGCCTTGGGATTCCAGGGTGTTCATGAATAATTAAAAGGTCACATTGTCTGGCAGCCATATTGGTTGAACGAAATTCTTTAAAAAGAAATCTTCCTGAACCGCTTATCAATCGATGTGAAACATCATGTTATATCAGTAGACATTGCTGGAATATATGTTTTAGATTTCAAACCTGATTGGACGCATTGGTCTGGAGCCAGGAATTATTTTAATATTTAAATCTGGGTTTCATGGATCTAAATTCAAACTTGGTTCAAGTATCTTAATGATGTAATAATGTTGGCGGAGGAATACTGGCATGTTGTGGACATTGAGATCATTTTATCTAACGTTTTTTGAAAAAAGGCTCACTTGGCGCTGTGCTTGTATGGGTTGAGGGTAGAGGAGTAGCAGCTGAAACCCGAATCCTATCCAGGTCCCCCTGATGACTCCATCTTTGCCGTTTTGCTTGTTTTGTTCCTGGCTGATTACTCCAATGCAGGACTTTAACCTATTGGTCTGTTATTGATTTGAATTGAATTATTTTAATCCCATTGTGAATTGAATTGAATAATCATAAAACATCATGGGTTAAGTCAGGTGTCCGATCAAAACGGGTTGCATCAAAGCGGGAATCTTGGTACCCGGTCATCACTGCCAGCAGTTAAAAAGTGCCAGTTCTATTATGTCTTATTATTAATTATGTAAACAAACACCACACAAATTACACTACACAAACACACACAAAAGAAGTCCTGGTGAGGGTCTGCAATCTCTGATTGCTCTTTTACTTGTTTACATTGTCTTGGACGATCTGGTCGAGAAGTGACCGACTTGGATCTTTGTGGCTGTTGATCTATTATGGAGGATCAAGGTTGATAACCTGGTGTAAGTGGGTGTCCTTGCTGCAGTCTGTCGAGAGAGTACCTGCTTTGGCTGTCTTCAGAAGTCTGCATGGTTTAAAGTCCACATTGTTGACTTTCATATGGAGGCGTCAAGATCAAGGGAACCTCATGTAGATTATTGGCCTGCTACCAATGCTGTAGAATGTAGATGTTGGCCCAGTATTGAAGATCGAGGTGGTTTGGCTGGTCTGGTGGATGACTATCACACCATGGGTAATTTGGTGGTGCCTTGAGGGTGGAATTAATAAATCTATATCTGTATCTAATACGTCAATAGACAACAAGCACCTATAGGCATGAGTTGACGAGGCAAGACTACAAGGGCATGTCAAGGATCTCCAGTATGACACATCGTGGTCTACAGGGCAAACCTAAACTCTGTAAGTCAATTGTTGATCACTCGTGCCAGGTTACCGTCTTGTTGCCATTGGCAAGAGTAACTATTGCAGACCTTCACGAGAATTCTGTGATTCGCTGCATCGGAGAGTTTCCGGGTGCGTCGGAAGTGGAGAGAGGGTGAAATGCCTCCCCTGCACCAGCGTTTGTTTTTCTCGAGTCAGAAACTACCCGTTGAGGATTTCAAGCGGCAGGAAGCATGAAAGAGGGCGTTTGTGACGACCGACGTGACCTTCGGGGCAGGCGTTCCCACCGAAGCTACGAAGTTTCCTCGAAATGTCGACACGTGCCAAGGAATGCGCATTGCTCTTCTTTTCGTTGTGGCATCTTTGCGTCATCCTGGGGAGCATTGGCGTGCCGTTGATGCATGCCCCTTGTAAAATTATTAGCAGGACTTGATTTTTTTCAGGTGCTAGCGATTTCCAAGGGATGGTGCACGCCAATTCATGTATCGCTCTGCATGCGGACAACCAGGGTTACAGTTTAATAAGCTAGCCTCAAGATTCAAACCCAGGCTTCGGCAGCTTGAGGAGAGATGCGTACCTCTCAGCCATCAGCCAGCCAGGAAGCAGAGTGGGACCCGTTGAGATAAGCCACTGATTACCGACAATCCAACACCATTCTTTGTTAGAAAGACACTTCCTCTCCGGTAATTGGATGCAAGCCACTGCAACACGGCTCTCATTTAGATTTGCGCACTTTCCGGCGCCAAACGTCCGCTTCATGCAAGATCTTATGGAAGAGGATTCGTCCGCAAGATTGTAGAGTGTGCTGACGCAGAATAGTGGCATTCTCTCGAATCATCACGGTCCTGTGCACGGTCGTGGAGACTTTCTCAGAGGACCCAATGATGGAAGAGTTTCCCATTACTTGAGACCGCAAACAAGCTCCCTTTTGTAGTTCTCTCCAGGTGTGATTCTGACAAGGTTTTGAGCCTTGATAAGATATTTGCAGAGCGTTTTGTGGTGGGGTTTTTTTTTGTTTCATTTTTAGCAGCAAATTAATTTTGTATGGCACAACAAGAGGGGAGGGAGGGTTTTATTATTTATTTTTGTCTCCTGTAGCTATTATTTTGAGCCATTACCATTGCAAGCTGTAAGACTGAGAGGATGAGTCTATAATTGTACAAATAGCTTTAAACACTCCGCCATCACCCGCTGAGCTGCGTCCCATCTGAGAAACACACGGATTAAGTGCATTAAAAAAAAAATCTAACAAAAGTGCTTTCATACAAAGACTCGATTGCAGCATTTAGTTTGAGGCCTTGCATAGACAGAGCTCACTGGGACTCTGGGCTACTGAATTGGGAGTTAGTTCTTCTCTGCTCTAGGGCCACCACCCAGCATTGGCGGGAAAGGGACAGCCGGTCATTGGGGACATGGCAAACTTTTGCCGGACCACCGGCTACTAATCTCTAAAATGGTCTATCCACGTGGAGGACTGTGATGTATGCCTGGCCTGTTTTGAAGAATTATTTTCCACTCTGTTATCCTCTTGGTACTGGCTACGCTCTCCTGAGAGTTTGGAAAATCCAATGCACAAAGAAGCTCCCATAGAGCATTTCACGGCCGACTTGTTAAACTTGATTTGATTTGGCATTGCAATATTGGCTGTTTTATACGTCGTTTGCAGCAAACCCAATGGTGCACGATCTCTGGAGGGGAAATTCCAGGCATTGCATCCCCGCTTGGCAGAACGAATGGGTGGGGGCGGCGCGAGATAGGCTGGGCGCGCCGGCAGCGATAGGTGATACATCTTTTGTCACATGAAGACAACTATGGTGTTTCCGAGTCTTGTCCGAGAATTTAAAACTGTTTTTTCCCCAGACTGCATTCCTGATGCGCAAAATTGAAAACTGTCTGAGGACTCGCGTTTATTTGCCAATCCAACCTCATTTTTACGTATTCGATTATGGACGATTGTGACGTCACAATCGCATGAATTGCACGTGTACTCGAGCATCAGATTTACATGCGAGTGTAAGCAGATATTGGCGAATTGCTATGTCGCAGATACGTGCATTTAGTGGAGATAACCCCTCGATTGTTCACTTATGATTGATCCAGCCCCGGTAACATAGTTTGTGTAGCGTTGAAACAAGTTTACCCATCCTCCCGTGCCTCTCTCTCCCTCCCCTTCTCGTGTTCTGTGGCCTCAAGGGCTGCATTTTGTCCCCAGACTACCATCTGCCTCCCCTTGTCTGATCTGCCATTCCATTGCCTCTTGTCTGCTTTTATTTCCCCTCTCATCTGAACAAAGAGGCGTCTCATCGTAGGCTGGAATGTTCGGAAGTTTGTCGAAACCGAAGTGTTCTCGCACTTCCTTGCACTTTGATACGGTTGTTGTTACTTCTTTTTTTAAAAAAAATAGATGAGTTCATCTGCAGATTGTAATGCAAATAATTAAAGTTTTGTGCTCGTTTGTATAATAATACGTTTGATGTTTTTTTTTTTTTGACTTTTCATGCATTGGTGTAAAGTTGATTACTCGTCATTGCCTGGACATTCCATTATTGCACAGGGTGATGAGGTTTCCTCGGAGTATCGAAGCCCAGATGCGGTTGCGAATCCTTGAAACTTACTGATTCACATTTCCCTGAATAATCCAGGTGTGTTTTGCACACAAGAGTGCAAGGAGACGATGACGACCGGCTTAATTATTGGTGCCAGACAGCGACAACCGGCGACGTGCTTGAAACCTCTGAGCTCGGTGGTTGTTTTTATTCTTATTTTCGAGAAAGAGAGCCATTATGGAGGTAAGAGGTGGAAGGTGGCAGTGGTGAAGTGGGAATTGTATTAAAGAGCTTGTAATTCGATACACAGGGCGGGTGGATAGCTTAGAGGTATTGCGCACTCCATTCTGAGCTGTCTAGCCACGTTTGATTCCCGACTAGCTATAAATGTCATCCTAGTGTCTTGCATCCAGGGCAAGGCATCGGTGGAGTGCGCCATCCATTCGGAGGACGTTAAGTCAGGGACCCATCTCTGGACGGTCGTTGGTTACATTTTTGGAAGGGTCTGTCGCGAAGAATCGGTGAGTTATCGCCGGCACCCTGGGAACAAAATTGCAAATTCCTGCCACGACCGACTGCTGGGAAGGCGGACAAAACCCACCAACGTAACCTTGCCCATGAATCGGCTTCTGCAAAAACCGGCATTCGCCCGAGAGCCCGGTACATTAGGTTGATGAAACCACACACGTCAAGACTGGAACACAGATGGATGCATTGGTGACGATCATATTGGCGACTACCTTACCAATCAACTAATACAGTAGACAAGGCCAATGTTGCGAGCTTCTGCACTCTAGTATTGCTCAAACTTTTCCAATTATCACGCAAGCTTTCCGACGTATTCCCCCTTTTACAACCGCACACCTAGAAAGCATGGCTTTTTATGTTTACGGTGACGCTCTAAATCAACAACCCTCCCAGTAAGGAAACGTGCAGTGACTAGGTCGACCCAATAAGGAGCTAAAACAAATATTTACTAAAGGTAAATGCGTGATGAAAGGATATTTTAGGAAAATGCAAAAAAAATTTTTCAGTGTTTTCTATTGTATCGCTGTACCCGAGTAAAGCTCCACGTTGCGTCAACATGCCAAGCGGCAATCGCCGAAGTTATGACCATATTCATGTAATCGCAAAACATGGGTGTATGGCAGTATTTTAACGTGGACTGTGCAACAGTGGGCGGAGTAAAATTTTTAAAGGGGTATCAACAGTCTCAAAGAGGGTGGGGCTAGATTGGAGGATTAGTTGAGAGAAGGTGAGGAACCTTTCCTGGGAGAGCATGGGTTCAAGGGGCAGTTTGCAATGTACACGTGATTTGAAAATGTTTTCAGGAAATAAGAAGTTGCATCCCCTTGTTCTCACAAAACAAGGCCACCGGTTTGTTGTTTAATCTCGGCTGAGAAGTGTCCGAGGCAAAGAATAACTGCATCTTTACTAACCAAGAAAAGCTGCCAGCCACAGGTGGAACACGCGAGAGGAGGTTGATGTGCAAGAACGACGGAGAGTAGGTTTTTTCGTGCGTTTGGCTGGCCTCGCATACCAGTGCATCTTTGAGTCTGTCTGACCAGTCACGGGCAGGATGAATCAATCCAGAGAAGCCTCAACCAAAAATTTAATGTTTATCCAGGGAGATATCCTTGCAAAGTTTGAGTTGACTCTGGCATTTAGGAATGTAAGGTGATGGGTGTTTAGTTGAGAGTTCAGTGTCCCGTGAGAGAGGCAACACCCTAACCCTAATAGAATGAAGAACTGCGTCTGTTTCATGGAAGGCGAGTGCCGCGCAGCAGCTTCCCACGGCCAGTTAGCGTACCTCAATCAACGTTTTTGTTCCATCTGTATAACACCCAATACCCTCCCGGACAACTTCCAGGATGCAGTAACCCTCCTGCGGTTGAACTTACCAAAATCCAAACCAATCACAATCCACTCTTTTGTTCCTCTCTTCTCCCATTCAATGGGAATGACCTTCCAGGACTGTGCCATCTCACTTCCCTCCAGGGCTTCAAAGCGAGCAGTGTACGCCATCTCATGTTCATCTCCCATCCTTACCCACAATCTTTATTACCCCCCATGAACCTTTTCCTGATTCAAACTTCTGCTTGCAAATTTTTAAATGTTTCTTTCTTTTCCTCTTTCCCTGTTCATAATTCCCTTGATATTGGTCCAAGAGTTTGCGCAGCTCTCTATGCTTGTCAGTCATTTACCCTCCAGTTACTTGTTTCTTCCATGAGATTCCGATCTTGTAGGAAGAAAAAAAATTTAAAAAAATGAATAAGAAGGATATGAAAGGATGTGATCAGCAGTCGGTGCACACCCTTGTATGACTGGTTATACGGTGTGTGAAGGCAGGCTGGAAACTGTAAACTCTGGCCCCAAATGTGGAGATCACCTTAGCGAGTTAAGTAAGCCAGATCATATTCTTTATTTCGTACTGCCCGTGTGATACAAGTTTACGGTGACATTAGACAGAAGAACTTGGCTCATATGCCTCCCAAATCTGAAACTAATCAGTGCAAACCTCCCGATAATGGCACTTCGCTTTCCACCTGACCACAACATTGTTGGTCCCTCCATGGCAAAGCCATGAAGTAATTAGGTGATTCATTACATTCCTTGATGCTACAATACAGGCACTCATAGTTAGTCTTTTTTAAACTTTGACCCCATTCCCATGCTTTTCGGTGATTCAGGGAAAGCTTGCAAGAAGTGAGGTGTAAAATAATAATCACGAGAACAGCACTTCGGTTTAGAGCGTGCATACCTCAGCCAACTTAACAGTTTAACGTGTGGATCCACTGATAGCGAGATCTGCAGCCGGATCTCCAAATTTAAATCGGCTTGTTCTTGTCACCTACCCAAACCTGTCCACCAGGTTTGTCACAACCCGTCCACACCTTTTTGAGATATCGTGTGCTATGTTCGTTGGGCCCTATCTTCAACTGTGAAGAATCACTTAAAAATTCTCAGACCGGATCCAGATCTTCACCGAAATCGAATGAATTTGTTCCTGGTCACAACCCAACCCCCTTCGACCAATTTTGGTCCGAGTCCCCATAACCTTTTGAGTATCCAGCTCACAAAAAGGAAAACAAAACAAACAACATACTTGCCAAAAAGATTTGTTCTCCAAGTAACAAGAAAAACGCTGTTGCATAGCTCCAATATACTTGCGAAATCCCAAAACACATTTGACCTAAAAATAATTGGTGGTTCAATCAGTCATCAAATATGCAATCCTCTTCAAATCTCAAAGTCAATTAATGAAAAGTGGGATTTTAGAAATTCCACCAAGATGATCCTTGGCCTGTGTGACTTCGACCTCAACATCAATAGGCTGCCTTGCCTTTTGACCAACTCTACCATTTCGTTGAAATTTCCTGAAGATTAATTTTTAAAATGTGACCGTAGGCGATAACAGCCAAAACAAAGACAGAAAAGAATGAAAATCTCTTGTGGAGTTACCACTTCGCGAAATGGAATGGGCACTCGGAAAGCACGTAAACTTACCAGGCTGAAACAGTTTAGTTTGATTCCACTGAAAGTCGGATCTGATCCAGACCTGTAACCAAACTCTAATCTGCTTCTAAGGTAGGTTAGGTATGAGCATGCGCCAGAACAGCGTTCGCTGTGTCCGCCTTCAGGTGCTCCATCTTGGCCATCCCAGACCAAGATGGCCTGGCCCATCCTCCATCTCCTTGAGATAAACAAAAAAAATTACCTGCTGCAACACAAGGCATGTGGTCGGCCGTGTTGGACCTCCTCCAGCTCACAAGGCTCCTTGCTGCAGATAATCTGGTGAGCAGGAATCAGCGTCAGGAATCGCAGCCACAATGTCCATACTCACGGACCTAACAGGTAACAATCTCATTGAGTCTCTCGATAGAACTGCTCGTTGGACACAAAGGCCTGACCACAAAGTCAGGATTCTCTGAAGAGACCTGGTTACCGAAGGGGTTAAGTCTCTTCTCAGACCCTGGCCCAGAGTCAAGCGTCTCACATCCGTAGAGCAAACCTGGAAGCACCATGGACTTGAAGACTTGGACCTTCATCCTCCTGCACAGTACCGACAGTGCCACACCCCATGATCCAGTGAATCCATGACTCGCAAGCCCGACCCAGACGTTTATGACCTCTGGCTCACAACATACGGAGACATAATATCCACTGCCAAGGTAGTGACATCCTCGCGTGACCTCAACATCCTTACCACAAACAGGTACGGCAGACAAGATGCCAGCATCTAAGATGTCATTGAAAGCTGGATTTCGTTTTGCCCCAGGAAAACCATAATCCAAGCGGCTCCGTTCCTATTCGCGTCGAGGCTCACAGGATTCGCGTCTCGAGGGGATGGGAGGATGGGAGGGCGATGCCTGAATTACTAGTGTTGCTCTTCCTGATGGAAGGGATCCTGTTGAGTTCTCTACAATACGAATGTCCAACTTGGACTCTCTAGTAAATAATACCGGATCCAAAATGGATAGAATGACTGCATTCATCTGCGAAATCAAGCCAGGTTCTTTACTTCCAAGCGATGCACCGCGCTTGATCTCTCAGACATCTGCTTGTTCTTGTCACCTAACCAACTCATCCACAACTTTTGAGACATCATGTATACATAGTTTTTTTGCCCCCTCTCTCAATGGTGAAGAATCACTCAAAAAATTCTCGTCTCCAGATTGGATCTGCACCAAAATGAATCAATTCCTCTGAGGTGGCATTCCCAACCTGTCACAAGTTTCGCCGGAATCCATCCATAACCTTTTGAAATATCACTATATATATGTTATATTGTTTTTGTCCTATCTCTCAATGGTAAGAATCACTTGAAAATTCTCGGATCCGGATTCAGATCTTCAACAAAATCGAATCCGATGGTGCTTGTCACCACACCCAACATGTGCACCAAATTTCAGAACGATTGCTTGAAAACTGAGGCCAAAAATCGTGTGACAGACAGACAAACAGCCAAATGTTACAGACCAACTACGGCAGTAACGAACAAACGCTACAGACTAACTACTTGGCAAAAAAAAAAACTTTTCTCCAAGTAATAACACACGTGGCAACCAACCAATATACTTTGAAAAAAATCTTCGATTTTCGCAACTAGAGAGTTCATAGAACACCTTACTCCACACTTTTGAGAAACAAGGACATGGCAGTTGGCTAGATGCAGCATTTCGATTGTTTCGTGATGACGTAAAAGGCGTGTTAATATTTTGTCTAAGGACTGTTAAACGGAATGTTTTTAAAAGTGCGAAAACAGCGAGTTGTGTTCCGCAGTGTTCAATATATAATTCAATTTAAATAAAATAAAGATTTTAAAGGTTGTCGAAAAAATTTTTTTCACCGTTGATGGAGTATCTTTTCACCACCTTATTCACACTATTACTGGTGTTGGTTTAATGGTTAGAGTGGTGGCTTGGGATCCTAGGATTCTGAGTTTCAAATCCACTTGTTGTGAATTATACCAGTGGGGGTTGACTGCCTGTCATCCTTCCGAGGCGGCAAAATGAGTCCAGCTTGCTGGTATCCTGGTCGGAGTGCGACCGTCCAGGATTGTGCCCAATTGCCAATGAGACGCTTAGGCGAGCACCGACCTCTGCACAGAGTACGATCCCAATGGATGGATGATTTAACATATTACATAGTTCTTGTGCTGTTGTTGTGTCCTTTATGACATCCTTAAAAAACAGTAAGTTTCCTGTTTGGAATGATTTTAATTTCGTTTGATGTCAGACAGGCAGAGAGAGTAAATAAATTATCTCACTCCGCTCTACGAGTATGCGGTTGGGACAATCAGAGCTGAATTCTGATAAACTTCAGTTTGTTTTCGATTTGTGTTTCAAATATAACATTCAATTGAAATTGTTGTTCCACAATCATTAAACTGATTTGTGGAGACACAGACGACGGACGGACGGGACAGAAATAAACCAATTGCTTAACCTCGCTTTTGCTTCGTGTGCGCAAGTAACAACAGACAAACAGGTGAAAACATAACCTGTCTACCTTCGGTGGAGAGGAAAAAGTCTTGGATACTTTAATGTTTGTTTGTTTTTTAATCCGTGAGATTTCTTATGGAAATTGTTTTTCACACTGATTGGTGTGATTGTAAAGATCGTCCTCTTCTTCTCCTCCTCCTCCTGCCCCATTATTCACAAACCGAGCGACCAGGGCCCGACACCAATGGTAATTTGTTTGGTTGGGGGATGATATCTTGACTGCTTTCGCGAGAGACGTCGTGGGATCTTTATGTCACCCAGATCAGGTGCCGCCAGACGGGTGCTGCTCCTTGACGTCTTTCCGAACGATGTTCGCACACGTTGCCTCACCCTGCATGCGACACACCAGATGGCAGATCTTAGCTGCGTTGGATTCGGACCCAGGAGACAGCCTCAAAGCGAGTGCCGCTATCTCTAAACTTTCCTACAGCCCATCTTTTATACTAGTAACTGAATTCATTTTGACTTTGATATAGGTTAACACAGTCCATTTATCCATCGGTTACAAAGAATTGCTGGCTCTTCAAATCTTATAAGCTGTCACCTTTCCAGGAAACTGGCACTTGACATAGTTATGAAAACCATTGACTCACAATGTTTTGACCAATCCTGAACCCTTAAATGCAAGACTTGACTGCTTCCACAAAAATTACTGAACATTTGCTGAAGTTGGTACTTGCTGCTTAGCGGTGCGTTGTTGTCACTGAGAAGTCCTCTTTACGATCATTTCTCGTAATGCTCAGTTTTGGAAGTTTGCCTTTTATCTCGCTCTAACTCGTGCCCTGAGACACAACAGTGTGCTCCTAGGCTATAAAAATGTGCACAAAGGTTGCAGATATTGCCAAATCGCTTGGCTGGGTATGAGTGCAGCCGTCAGGAATGTGTTGTTTCTTCCCGTGCACGGTTTCCTCGAGTGTGATCCATCAGGTCTGGGAGCGGACACCACTTGCAGTGATCAATTTTCTGCATGGGGAATGTCTAACCAGATGTTCCAGCTATCTTTAAAATGATGTCCAACTTGCAGAGGGAAACATCGTTTGAAGCTTGATTTTCTACTCGGTTTCTTTCCTTTCTCCTGTCCCCTTTGCCCTCCGATGTGTGTCTCTTCTCTCTCTCTCTCTCTCTCTCTCTCTCTCTCTCTCTCTCTCTCTCTCTCTCTCTCTCTCTCTCTCTCTCTCTCTCTCTCCATCTCCCATGCATTTGCCTTTGTTTACAATATGTGCACATGCTGCGTACATCGTGTACTACACAAAGTAATCGCAGAGCAAACTGTTGGCATGACGCAGACATGACTCTAATTTAAACTGTGCAACGTGATGCGACAGCACGCTATGGGAGGAGGAGGCAGGGGTGGTTGGGTGTGGAGTGGAATTGATTTGGGGTGGGGAGAGGAATGGTGTTGGTGAGTGGGAGTGTGGCGAAGGGGGGGGGTGGTAGGGGTTGTGTACTGACGTCCCGTTTTATCCCCCATTTATTTTGCTTTACTAGAAGTCATTTTCCTGAACTTAGCACCTACTTTATCTGGCATCGTTCATTGACCACAACGGACTTTGCGACCGTGCTGAGCAACAGAAAAATACAGCGCAGGGGTGGATGATCAACACTTTGATGAAAGCTTTCCTGGGACCAATACGGGATAAAAAAAAAAAATTGTCTGTCTATTCACATGACCAGACTACAGGTTGTACATGATGCGAGGTGGCGGTGGCGGGGTGGGGTAGTGCATCGACATTTCTTGAATCTAGATTGGTCTCTTTGAGGCTTTAAATGCAGAAAATAATTTGCGTGGGTGTATGTACGAGTGCTGTGACCAAATGCGACCATAAGTGCAGTGGATGTGCAGGTGCAGTTAAACTATCATACATTGTGCAGTGTACTCCAGCATTTAGTACCTTCCAACAGATGGCATGGATACGCGCACAGCCACAAAAAGAGCCTGCTGGCAGACTTTACATGTCCCTTTACCGGGGTCTGGTTGTTTACTGCAAGTTGTTAACTCTGACCTATGTATTTGTATGTATGTATGTATGGTATGTATGTATGTTGTATATATATATATATGTAGTGTGTGGTACACATTGTAAGCAGTAACACACCATGCTTCTCCATTGTCTTGGGTTTCACCTGCAGTGAGCACAACAAGGCTGCACTTATTTTCAGATATTTTCATTTACAAACGCTTTCCGATGGTTCTGTGATCTTTTTCCTGGTGTATTGGCTTCGATGTCCATCGGCACGCAAAATTTCAGCTTTCGACGTCACGTGGAAGGCAGCAAACATATATCAGTCAGTGAGTCAGTCATTCAGCGGTTAGAATGAGCTTTATATATTAGATGTATGTACAATTTAGAATGTGAGTATGTACATAAGTATGTACAATAAGAATGTAATAATGTATAAGTATGTACAATTAGAATGTGAATACACTATGTGTATAAAGTATAGTGGGGTATGCTTACACATTGTAAGCAAAACAACGAACCGTGCTTCCCATTGTTTCAGTCTGTCACCTGCATTGTCTTGTCATTTGTAATATTTTTCATTTACGGACACTTTCTGATGGTTCTGTGAATTTTTGCTGGTGTATCGTTTTCGATGTCCGCCTGGAACGCAAATTTCAGTTTCTACGTCACCCAGAAGTACTGAACATTAGAGTCAGTGAGTTAGTCTAATGGAGCTTTATGTTACTATCGGGGATGCTTACACATTGTAAGCAATAATGAACCGTGCTTCCCATTGTCTCGGGTCACTCACCTGTGTTTGATTTTTCATTTTTTTTTTCATTTTATATTTTCATTTACGGATGTTTTTGATAATCTGTGATTTTTCCCAGTGCTATCGGCTTTGATGTCCATTGGCGCGCAAACTTTAGCTTTCTACGTCACCCTGAGGGTCCGATCTTTAATGTGAGTCAGTCAGTGGTTAAAAGAGCTTTATATATTAGAACATATATATATATATATATATATATATATAATATATTGTGGCGGACCCGGGGCGGGAGCGAGAAGACCGGGGGTGGGAGGGGGAAGCCACCTCGGGTTCCCACCAGACTCTCTGGAATCGCAGGCCGTCGCACACGAATAAACTCCGTGACGCGGCAGGTCGCTAATCGACCGTGGACGCCATAACTTCAACCACGTGACATGGGTCCTCCGTATAATAAAACGTTTACCTAATGGTCACATGATCTAATTACCGGGGGACACGCCCTCAGTAGCCCTTGTTCAAACCGGATCACCTTACCGGATCAGATGCAACGAGCGAACTGCCCAAGGACATACCGGTGAGAAAAACAGATCGTTGGGGGATAACGTCCGGCTAGCTAGGATACGGACCATGCTGGACCAATGAAGGAAAAGACGAAAACGAGCTGGGAACATTTCTACACAAGCATTTATTTACAATCAAGCGAGGAAAGGTATGTGGCACAGTAAATGGGGTTTTTATTATTATTATTATTATGTACAGCAGGGATAGCAAAAGAATTTGTGGGTGCGACAAAAGCGAAGCAATTTACAAAGCGACACAGAGAGACTTATCCCGGTATCACTTCTACAATATTAACTTATGCTATGACAGGCACCATCCAGTGTTAGTGTGCACCATCCAGCATCATATTCACCAACCTCGGAAGGTACAGGATGAGTCAACACCCCTGGGTTAATTCAGTAGCAAACGGGGCTCAAACTCAGGACCTAAGATCCCAAGCCAGCCACCTTTTTTTTGTTGTTATACCTTGTCGAGGCTCGTATGAGACCGAAACACAACGCACAGCAAGGGGGGGGGCATGAGACAAGAAGGACGGGAGTGGAAGGACAAAACATTGGGGAACAGAGACATTAGGAGTTCTGTGGAAGGGAGAGGGATGGGGCGGGAACATGGGGACTCGAACAGAGACACCCTAATCCTAAACCAACACGAGGCGTAATATTTTCGCACTGAGCGACGTGAAGAGGTGTTTCGTGCGTTTTTTATTTTTGCGGAGTGGGCACAAGAAACATGACAATTTCAACGATGTCAACGACGTGAACCCCAGCAATATTACAGAGAGAGAAAAAACTTGCGTGTCACCAGAAATGAAGATAAACAGGCATGAAACATACTTATTATAAACTAAGGTTTACCAACCGAGTGGGGCTCAATGGAACCAATTAAATACGGATTGAAAAATTCGACGGAAAAGAACAGTGAAGCATATCGAATCCATAGTTAATTTGCATGCAGAGATGAGTAAATCAATGACTTCCTGGAGTATTACAGTAGATATCTTTATTCATCCGATCTCTCGCCTCGACATCAGCGTCTCCACTAGCTGGTACACGACTCTCCTGCACCAGCTCTCAATATTTTCTCGTTGGTGCACGGACAGACAGTGGATCAAACCTGCTTTAACCAAGCTTGCAGGTTTTGGGAAGCATTTAAGTTGGTCTGCTTTGAAATCGACTTCAATAATGAAGCATATTTACATGAATTGTTCAGCTGAAGTTCAGTGCTGTAGTTGACAAACCACGTAGAACGCTACATTGCTGGGCAGTGCGTTGTTTGCTCCTCATTACGGCTCGACTCGCAGCTGGATGCGTATGCGTACGGTATGCACCTTCTTTGTTGATTAGTATGCAATCTCTTTTTTGAAAAGGCAAATATATCACATGTTGTGAAATTCGCGCTTCTGTTGACCGCGAAATTGATGTGGTGTGTAAATTCCACTTTTGTAGTATTTGATGTGATCTTTAATGAGTTGTTGGAGAGGACAGAGATGAGATGCTTATGTGCATTCTCAGAGTATCCGAAAGAGTATGGTTGGAGCAATGAGGAGATAATCAAGAGAGCTGGGTTGCAAGTATCGTAGGAAAGATGAGAGAGGCTAGGTTACAAGTGGGTTGGACACATGATGATGAATCTATCAAGAAAGTATTGAATGAGCCAATTAGAGGAAGATAGATATTACAAGTCTTCAACTACCCCCCCCCAACAACAAGATCTTAATGTCACTCTCCCCCCCCAAGCACGTCCTCAACTCCTCTCCCCAACCACAAGTCCCAACTCTCAACCCCCAACCCAAACCCAACTCTTGCTCTCCCAACCTCAAGTCCCCAACTCTCACCCTCCACCCCAATCCCACTCTCAACCCCCCCAACCCAAGTCCCCAACTCTCACCTCCCAACCCCAACTCTTGCCCCCCAACCCTAAGTCGCCAACTCTCGCCCCCACCCCAAGTCCCCAACTCTCGCCCCCAACCCCAAGTCCCCAACTCTCACCCCACCAGACCCCAACTATTTCCCTCCAACCCCAGTCCCAACTCTCGCTCTCCCAACCCCAAGTCCCCAACTCTCACCCCCCAACCCAAAGTTTCAACTCTCCCCCAACCCAAGTCCCCAACTCTCACCCCCCCTAACCCAAGTCCCCAACTCTCACCCTCCAACCCCAACTTCTTGCCCCCCCTAACCCCAAGTCCCAACTCTCGCTCCCCCAAGTCCCCAACTTCACCTTCCCCAACCCCAGTCTTCCAACTCTCACCTCGCCCAACCCCAAGTCTCCAACTCTCGCTCCCCCCAACCCATAGTCCCCAAATCTAGCCTCCAACCCCAAGTCCCCAACTCTCGCTCTCCCCAACCCCAAGTCCCCAACTCTCGCTCCCCCAACCCCAAGTCCCCAACTCTCCTCCCCCCAACCCAGTCCCAACTCTCACCCCCCAACCCCAGGCCATCTCACCCCAACCCCAAGTCCCCATCACCCCCAATCCCAACTCTTCCCCCTAACCCAAGTCCCCAACTCTCGCTCCTTCCAACCCCAAGTCCCCAACTCTCACCCCCCAACCCCAAGTCCTAACTCTCACCCCCCAACCCAACCTTCAATCTTCACCCCCAACCCCAAGTCCCAATCCTGCCCCCCCAACCCTCACTCCCCCCTCCCAACTCTGTTTTCCCCTCTTCCCACCTTTCTGTTTCTCTGCCCCTCCACCCACCCATCTTATGTTTTTCCTTTTTTTGTACATAGTAGGGGCTCGTGGAAGAGCAGTACTTATGCACTGAACGGATCAGGACCCAACCAGACAAACAGTTAGAGAAGTGGAGGGGGGGAGACACCAATGCAGAGCGAAGCCAAGCCAGGGGAGGCGGACAACAATGGGTATGGAGAGGAATGGGAGGCGGAGAGGATGCATGGTGGACAAGATGGATAGAGAAGGAAACTCTCAGGAGGGAAAACTGGAAATTTCGAAGGAGGATTGGGGTGATGTGGGGGAGGGATTAACAAGGTATAAAAAGTCATGGTTTGATTGGGGATGATCTGAGATGGTGGTGAACAGCTGTCTTGATGTGAGGCAGGGGAGCCAACCAGAGGGAGAGCAGTACTCATCAAGCTTGGATCGTAGTTCAGGTGTGCCAAGGAGGGACTTTGTACGATGGACGATATCCAGCTGGTGATCATGGCTGATAGTGAGACCAAGAGTTTGAATGACTGAACTTCCTCAAGAGGATTGTTAAGAAAGTAGATAGGAGGTTTGCCATTCTTAAGAATCTCAAACCCTCCGATCCACTTTTCTTTCTTCCCATTCTTCAAGCAAGTGGGCATCTTACTCATTAACCTCCGCCATCGAAGATGGAGGAGGTTATGTTTTCACCCGTCTGTTTGTTTGTTTGTGAAAGTATACGGAAAAACTCCTGGAAGGATTTCGACGAACTTGGTGGGGGATTAGGTGTGGTCAAGGATCATGCCATTAGATTTTGGACTGGTCCAAAGGTCAATATGGCCGCTATGGCGGCATTTTGAAAAAATATTGATTTTTGTTTTGCAATTCTACATGTTTTTTTAGTGATTTCCAACCAAAAAAAAAAAAAATTTGTTAGAGAAAAAATAAATTTGCAACTTTTTTTCAAAAAATTTCGATTTTATTTGAAAAATATTTGATTTTTTTTTTTTTTGCATTTTCTACATGTTGTTAAAGTGATTTCCAACCCCCCCAAAAAGAATTTGTTAGAGTAAAAAAAAAACAAGAAATTTTGCCAACTTTTTCAAAAAATTCGATTTTCTTTTTTGGCATTTCTTTACATGGACTCGATCTAGTTTTGTTTATGTCAATCGTGGTTCGAGTAGAGTCTGATCCGTTTTACCTACATGGAATAGGATATCAGGTTCACTTAATGACCCAAGCAGTTATTGGCGGCGGGGTTTTGCACTCTACCGAGTGCTCCCCCTGCTA
>CM068968.1:45131795-45146795 GCA_035128595.1 Eptatretus atami
CAGGAAGAGTATTTTTACCTCCCTCTACCCTCCCCCACATCCATATACGGTCCGTCGAAAAAGTAACGCGACTGAATTCACAGAAATTTTATTCCAAAAAATATATTGAAATCACAGCTTGTCCCTTCAAAATAGTTCCCTCCAGTCTCACAACTTGTCCATCCTCTTCTTCCACGCTTCGATGCACCCCGGAAGGCTTCTTCTGGAATCCTCCGGAGCTCCGTCGTCACGGCCCTTTTGAGGGCCTCCACATCAGGAAATCGGTCCCCTTGATCACCCTCTTGAGCTTGGGAATAGGAAAAAAATCACAAGGGCCAAGTCTGGCGAATACGGGGGTTGTTCCAGAGTTGGCACGTTCCTCTCTGCCAGAAACTGTCGGATGCTCAGGGCACTGTGAGCAGGGGCGTTGTCATGGTGGAGCACCCAGCGTTCTCCTACAGATCCCTCCTCTTGTCCGGACTGATCTCATAGGCGCCGGAGGATCTCCTTGTACACGTATTGATTCACTGTTGACCCTGTGGTAGAAACTCGAAGTGGACGATGCCCTTATGTCAAAAAACGCGATGAGCATCACCTTGACCTTCGACTTGACTTTGACATCCTTGCTTTCTTTGGTCTTGGAGATGCCGGACTTTCGACTGACGACTCTGCCGTTTGGTCTCGGGATCGTATTCGAATACCACGATTCATCACCAGTAATGACCTCCTGAGCAGGTCTGGATCATCCTCGAGGCGCTCGATAATGTCTTGACAGACAGTGACTCTTTACTGTTTCTAGTCCTTGGACAACAGCTTGGGGACCATCTTTGCACACGCCTTGCGCATTTCGAGATATTCAGTGATGATGCTCCAGACAGTGTCCTTGTTGATGGAAAGTTCCTCAGCAATCATCCGCACCGTGAGTCGATGATATGCGCGCACCATCTGCTTCACACGCTCGATGTTGTCTGCCGTTCTGCTCGTTGAAGGTCTCCAGACGTGGATCTCTTCAACCTCCTCCCGTCCCTCTTGAACCTCTTGTGCCATTCAAATGCACGTGTACGTGACATGTTTCTTGCCCGTAGACTGCTGCAGCATTGGAAGGATTGGAAGTGTTTTGCCAAGCTTAGCAAGAAACTTCAGATTGGCTCCTGCTCACGACTCATAGCGCGCCGACTCAACTAGACAACGTGTAAAGCACGACCTGTAAAAAATCACACAATGAGCGCAGTCAACCATCACCAATCATATATATTGCTGGAATGTTGCGAAAGACTGTGACGCAACCCGTTCATTCAAGTTGTGTAAGTGGAGCACACAGCAGGCTCAGTGCTGTTACTTTTAGATGGACCTCGAATATATATTATAATATATTAATATACATAATATGTGTGTCTCTGTTCTGTCTCTGTCTTGTGTGTCTCTCTCTCTCTCTCTCTCTCTCTCTCTCTCTCGTCTTGGAATGAATGGAACATGTTCTCACCTTAACAAATATCCAGCAATTATTTTGCACTTGGGCTGCAAAGCTCCCAACATCCCCCCTCCCCCCCCAAAAAAAACAAAAAACAAAACCTATTAGCATTTAACAGGCTGATCTTCACAAGCCAATATCATGAATCACCACCGTGGCATTCACAAAGGTCACGTTGTTGATAAAAGCTGAAATGAACAATCCGTCTGGAGGACACGTGTCTCAGACTTTGTGCAATCACATGGCAAAATGGATGATGAAAACTGATGCAAATATTTCCAGCGCCAGCCTTTAAAACTTGAAAATCTCAAAACAAAGGGTGATTATCTGGAATAAGGCCTTTCCAGCTCCACATCTGCCCGTCGGACCTTCCGGGGTGGGACGGGGTGTGCCAGAGTTGGGTGGGATGTAAAGCAGCGTGCGCCAAGTGTGCTCGTGAAGGAGAGGCATGAGGAGGAAATTAGGATGACTTGTGGCTTTGGAAAGGTGGTGAGAAGTGGGGTGGGACTCTCACGTGGTGTGTGAGTCAAAAACTGAAAATTGACAAATCGAATCGTGCTCACACGTCTATAGGCAGGGTCAATCTTGGCTGTGTCCTGACCGAAAGTGGAGACGTTACCTAATATAACCATAATATCATCCCAATCCATCATGCACTGCTCAAAACACACCCAAACTCTTTAAATCAAACACCATACTTGTGACACAAAAATGACAAGTGTACATTGTATCCTTATCTTCCTCATGAGGTTCTCCTTTATAAGTCTAAACATTTGAAAGTAATTAAAGATTCGTTTTCAGAAACTATTTAATTACCCCTGGCAAGGTCACTGGTGCATTGCAGAGCAAAGCTGTCTAATTCAGGGAACCATGGAATGATAAAGCAAAGGGTCTGTTCCCGGAAATGTATATAGCAAGTACCTATACCTACTAGTACTGTAATACGCATGCACGTCTCTCTGTCTGTCTGTCTGTCCATCTGTCTGTCTGTCTGTAACGTAAAATATCGTGAGATGACGGAATATTGTGAGAGTGTGAATGAAACGTTGTTTCATCGTTATTTCATTTTAAGGTTGCGTTTATGCATCACGAAAAAGATAATTAAATTAGGATCTCACAATCACTTGAGAGTGGCAATTCCACGGAAAATCCATCGGACGTATCTCAAGAGATTGTGAATGGGAACCTGGAAGAGGCCAGAAGGGTGAAAGGATAAGTTGGAAGGTAGGAAGCAGGTCATGAGGAGGTGGGGGTCGGTGAAGTTGGCAATGGCAAAAGATTAAAGTGCATAGGGGAGAGGAAAGAGTCAACTATTCACCATTTAATGAGGTAATGAAGAAATAATATGTATTAATAGAGGGGGAGCACTCGTAGAGTGCAAAACCTCGCCGCCAATACTGCTGGGTCATTAAGTGAACCTGATATCCTATTCATTGTAGGTCAAAACGGATCAGACTCTACTGAACCACGATTGAATAACTAAAACTAGATCGACGCGCATGTAGAAATGCCAAAAAAAATCGAATTTTTTTGAAAAAATTGCAAAATTTCTTGTTTTTTTTCTCTCAACAAATTTTTTTGGGGGGGTTGGAAATCACTTAAAACATGTAGAAATGCAAAAATCAAATCATAAAATCGAAATTGAATGCAAATGTTTTCTAACAATGAAATACACAAAATTGCAAACAAAAATTCATTTTTTCAAAATGGCCGCCATAGCGGCCATATTGGCTTTGGACCAAGTCCAAAATCTAATGGCATGATCCTTGGACCAACCTAATCCCCACCAAGTTTCGTCGAAATCCTCCAGGAGTTTTTCCGTAATACTGTTCACAAACAAACAAACAGACGGGTGAAACAGTAACCTCCGTCCATCTTCGATGGCGGAGGTTAATGATGTAAGAATGCCCTTGCTTTGAAGAATGGGAAGAAAGAAAAGTGGATCGGAGGTTTGAGATTCTTAAGAATGGCAAACCCTCCTATCTACTTTCTTAACAATCCTCCTGAGAAGTTCAGTCATCAAACTCTTGGGTCTCACTATCAGCCATGATCACCAGCTGGATATCGTCCATCGTACAAAGTCCTTCCTTGGCCACCTGAACTACGATCCAAGCTTGATGGAGTACTGCTCTCCCCTCTGGGTGCTCCCCTGCCTCACATCAAGACAGCTGTTCACCACCATCTCAGATCATCCCCAATCCAAACCATGATCTTTTTATACCCTTGTTAATCCCCTCCCCCACATCTACCCAATCCCTCCTTCAAATTTCCAGTTTTCCCTCCTGAGAGTTTCCTTCTCTATCCATCTTGTCCACCCATGCATCCTTCCTGCCTCCCATTCCTCTCCATACCCATTGTTGTCCGCCTCCCTCTGGCTTGGCCTTCGGCTCTGCATTGGTGTCTCCCCCCCCCTCCTCCACTTCTCTATACTGTTTGTCTGGTTGGGTCCTGATCCGTTCAGTGCATAAGTACTAGCTCTTCCACGAGCCCCTACTATGTATACAAAAAAGGAAAAAACAAGAATGGGTGGGTGGAGGGGCAGAGAAGACAGAAAGGTGGGGCAGAGGGGAAAACAGAGTTGGGAGGGGGGAGTTGAGGGTTGGGGGGGCAGGAGGGTTGGGTGGACTTGGGTTGGGGGGTGAGGGAGTTGAGGACTTGGGGTTGGGGGTGAGAGTTGAGGACTTAGGGGTATGGGGTGAGAGTTGGGGACTTGGGGTTGGAAGAGCGAGAGTTGGGGACTTGGGTAGGGGAAGAGTTGGGGATAGGGGGTGAGTTGGGGACTTGGGTGGGGGTTGGGATTGGGCTTGGTCTTAGTTGGGGGGGTGAGAGTTGGGACTGGGTTGGGGGGAGGGAGGAGTTGGGACTTGGGGTTGGGGGAGCGAGAGTTGGGGACTTGGGGTTGGGAGAGCGGAGAGTTGGGGACTTGGGGTTGGAGGGTCAATTTGGGGACTTGGGGTGGGGGGAGCGAGAGTTGGAGGACTTGGGTTGGGGAGTGAGAGTTGGAGACTTGGGGTTGGGAGGTGAGAGTGGGACTTGGGGGAGCGAGAGTTGGGGACTTGGGGTTAGGGGGGGCAAGAGTTGGGGTTGGAGGGTGAGAGTGGGGACTTGTGGTTAGGGGGGGTGAGAGTTGGGGACTTGGGGTTGGGGGTGAGAGTTGACAACTTGGGGTTGGGGGGTGAGAGTTGGGGACTTGGGGTTGGGCAGGAGCGAGAGTTGGGACTTGGGGTTGGGAGGGAAAAGTTGGGGTCTTGGGGTTGGGGGGTGAGAGTTGGGATTGGGGTTGGGGGCGGAGAGTTGGGGACTTGGGTTGGGGGGCGAGAGTTGGCGACTTAGGGTTGGGGGGCAAGAGTTGGGTTGGGAGTGAGAGTTGGGGACTTGGGGTTGGGTGGTGAGAGTTGGGACTTGGGTTGAGGGGGTGAGAGTTGGGGACTTGAGGTTGGGAGAGCAAGAGTTGGGGTCTTGGGGTGGGGTTGAGAGTTGGGACTTGTGGTTGGGGAGAGAGTTGAGGACGTGCTTGGGGGGGGAGGAGTGACATTTAAGATCTGTTGTTGGGGGGGGGGTAGTTGAAGAACTTGTAATATCTATCTTCCTCAATTGGCTCATTCAATACTTTCTTGATAGATTCATCATCATGTGTCCAACCCACTGTAACCTAGCCTCTCTCATCTTTCCTACGATACTTGCAACCCAGCTCTCTTGATTATCTCCTCATTGCTCCAACCATACTCTTCGTGATACTCTGAGAATGCACATAAGCATTCTCATCTCTGTCCTCTCCAACAACTCATTAAAGATCACATCAAATACTACAAAAGTGGAAATTTACACACCACATCATTTTCGCGTGTCAACAGAAGCGCGAATTTCACAACATGTGGATATATTTGCCTTTTCAAAAAAGAGATTGCAGTACTAAATACACAAAGAAGGTGCATACCGTACGCATACGCATCCAGCTGCGAGTCGAGCCGTAATGAGGAGCAAACAACGCACTTGGCGGTGCGTAGGTCTACGTGGTTTGCAACTACAGCACTGAACTTCAGCTGAACAATTCAATGTAAATATGCTTCATTATTTGAAGTCGATTTCAAAAGCAGACCAACTTAAATGCTTCCCAAAACCTGCAAGCTGGTTAAAGCAGGTTTGATCCACTGTCTGTCCGTGCCACCAACGAGAAAATATTGAGAGCTGGTGCAGGAGAGTCGTGTACCAGCTAGTGGAGACGCTGATGTCGAGGCGAGAGATCGGAATGAATAAAGATATCTACTGTAATACTCCAGGAAGTCATTGATTTACTCACTCTGCATGCAAATTAACTATGGATTCGATATGCTTCACTGTTCTTTCCGTCGAATTTTTCAATCCGTATTTAATTGTTCCATTGAGTTCCACTCGGTTGGTAAACCTTAGTTTATAATAAAGTATGTTTTCATGCCTGTTTATCTTCATTTCTGGTGACACGCAAGTTTTTTTCTCCCTCTGTAAATATTTGCTGGGGTTTCACGTCGTTGACATCGTTGATATTGTCATGTTTCTTTGCCCACCTCCGCAAAATTAAAACGCAAACGAACACCTCTTCACGTCGCTCAGTGCGAAATATTACGCCTCGTGTTGGTTTAGCGATTAGGGTGTCTCTGTTCGAGTCCCCATGTCCCGCCCCACCCTCTCCCTTCCACAGAACTCCTAATGTCTCTGTTCCCAATTGTTGTCCTTTCCCACTCCCGTCCTTCTTGTCTCATGCCCCCCCCCTTGCTGTGCGTTGTGTTCGGTCTCATACGAGCCTCGACAAGGTATACAACAAAAAAAAAAAGGTGGCTGGCTTGGGATCTTAGGTCCTGAGTTTGAGCCCCGTTTGCTACTGAATTATACACCAGGGGTGGTTGACTCATCCTGTTACCCTTCCGAGGTTGGTGAAATGAGTGCTGGATGGTGCACACTAACACTGGATGGTGCCTGTCATAGCAATAAGTTAATATTGTAGAAGTGATACCGGGATAAGTCTGCTCTGTGTCTGCTTTTGTAAATTGCTTGCTTTTGTCGCACCCCACAATTCTTTGCTATCCCTGCTGTACATAATAATAATAATAATAAAAACCCCATTTACTGTGCCACATACCTTTCCTCGCTTGATTGTAAATAAATGCTTGTGTAGAAATGTTCCCAGCTCGTTTTCGTCTTTTCCTCATTGGTCCAGCATGGTCCGTATCCTAGCTTAGCCGGGACGTTATCCCCAACGATCTGTTTTTCTCACCGGTATGTCCTTGGGCAGTTCGCTCGTTGCATCTGATCCGGTAAGGTGATCCGGTTTGAACAAGGCGTACTGAGGGCGTGTCCCCGGTAATTAGATCATGTGACCATTAGGTAAACGTATTTATTATACGGAGGACCCATGTCACGTGGTTGAGTTATTGGCGTCCACGGTCGATTAGCGACCTGCCGCGTCACGGAGTTATTCGTGTGCGACGGCCTGCGATTCCAGAGAGTCTGGTGGGAACCCGAGGTGGCTTCCCCCCTCCCCCACCCCCCGGTTTCTCGCTCCCGACCCCGGGTCGCCACAATATATATATATTATATATATATAATATATATATATGTTCTATATATATAAAGCTCTTTCTAACCACTGACTGACTCACATTAAAGATCGGGACCTTCAGGGTGACGTAGAAAGCTAAAGTTTGCGCGCCAATGGACATCAAAGCCGATGCACTGGGAAAAAATCACAGGATTATCAAAAACATCCGTAAATGAAAATATAATAATAAATGAAAAAAAATGAAAATCAAACACAGGTGAGTGACCCGAGACAATGGGGAGACCGGTTCATTATTGCTTACAATGTGGTAAGCATACCCCGATAGTAATACATAAAGCTCATTATGACTAACTCACTGACTCTAATGTTCAGTACCTTCTGGGTGACGTAGAAAGCTGAAATTTTGCGTTCCAGGCGGACATCGAAACCGATACACCAGCAAAAATTTCACAGAACCATCAGAAAGTGTCCGTAAATGAAAATATTAACAAATGACAAGAACAAATGCAGGTGACAGACCTGAAACAATGGGAAGCACGGTTCGTTGTTGCTTAAATGTGTAAGCATACCCCACTATACTTTATACACATAGTGTATTCACATTCTAATTGTACATACTTTATACAGTACTTACATTCTTATTGTACAACTTATGTACATACTCACATTCTAATTGTACATACAATCTAATTATAAAGCTCATTCTAACCGCTGAATGACTGACTCACTGACTGATATTAATGTTTGCTGCCTTCCACGTGACGTAGAAAGCTGAAATTTTGCGTGCCGATGGACATCGAAGCCATACACCAGGAAAAAACAAGATCACAGAACCATCGGAAAGCGTTTGTAAATGAAAATATCTGAAAATAAGTGCAGCCTTGTTGTGCTCACTGCAGGGTGAACAACCAAGACAATGGAGAAGCATGGTGTGTTACTGCTTACAGATGTGTACCACACACTACATATATATATATACATACATACATACATACATACTACATACATACATACATACATAGGTCAGAGTTAAACAACTTGCAGTAAACACCAGACAACCGTAAAGGGACATGATAAGTCTGACCAGCAGGCTCTTTTTGTGGCTGTGCGCGTACTCCATGCCATCTGTTGGAAGGTACTAAATGCTGGAGTACACTGCACAATGTATGATAGGTTAACTGCCACTGCACATCCACTGCACTTATGGTCGCATTTGGTCACACACTCGTACATAACACCCACGCAAATTATTTCTGCATTAAAGCCTCAAAGAGACCAATCTAGATTCAAGAATGTCGATGCAACTACCCCCACCCGCACCGCCACCGCATCATGTACAACCTGTAGCTGGTCATGTGAATAGACAGACAATTTTTTTTATTTTATCCTCGTATTGTCTCAGGGAAAGCTTTTCATCAAAGTGTTGATCATCCACCCCTGCGCTGTAATTTTTCTGTTGCTCAGCACCGGTCGCAAAGTCCCGTCTGTGGTCAATGAACGATGCCAGATAAGAGTAGGTGCTAAGTTTCAGGAAAATGACTTCTAGTAAAGCAAAATAAATGGGGGATAAAACGGACGTCAGTAACACACCCACCACCCCCCCCCCCCTTCGCCACACTCCACTCACCAACCAACCATTCCCTCTTCCCCACCCAATCAATTCCACTTCCACACCCAACCACCCCTCCTCCTCCCCATAGCGTGCTGTCGCTCACGTTGATTTCTCTCTCTCTCTTCCATAATTTTGCGATGTCATGTAGTGTATCAATGTTTAATGCATCAATGATGTATTTGATAAGTTGCCATGTTATGAGTTAGTGGAGTTGTGATGTGCGAATCATCACAAGCTCATAGGGTGTTGGTGAGTGCAGCTCTCACGGTTCTTAAATGTGAAGTATGATGTCAATTTCTCTGAATATATATACATATATATGTAGTTTTGGGAACGGCCATGGGGGTTAAAGGGAATAATGTAGACTAGCTGTTTCGTTTATAAACATCTGGCATAAATGTGTGGTTTCTGTGCAAAATGATAGGACAAGGTTGAAAGTGTGTTCAGAAGCCAATAAACATGGCCCCTCTCTTCTGTAATCTGTCCAAAGCTCTCCCGCCATTCCTCCCGTTAATCCTTTAAATCTGGCAGCCGGAATTGTGCTAAAGAAAATGAAGACTGCACTTCTTCAATAAGGAAGAAGATCCCAACTTCACCAAAGCAAAAAGCTGAAGAAGTTCCACCTGCCTGCCCCCCCCCAAACAATGCAAACTTACCTCCAGATGACCAGAAGAGGGAAGGTGGGAAAGGAGACCATCCTCTATTTCAATGATGAGTATTCCGTGCGTGAGGCATGTATGAAAAGCCTCCCCCAAGGTGATGTTCTTTGGATCTGGAAACTTCAAAATATTCATGGAACATCACCTTGAGGTCTTCCGTGAGTTGTGAAGACGTTGGGAAGGTGACGTACATTTGGACAGTCTTCAGCGAGAAGCGAGGAACGTTCCACTTGATGAATGAGGAAGGCGAGGAACGTTCCACTCGATGAAGGAACGAATGAGGAAAATCCTCGGAGGTTTCAAATAGATGACCAGGTAAGTTGGAGCAACACCTGGTTTATTACCTCCGCCACCGAAGGTGAAGGAGATTATGTTTTCACCCCTTACTGTCTCTGTTTGTTTGTTACTTGCAAATTCGAAGATTTTTCAAGTATATCGGTGAGTTGATTTTGTTATTCTGTCTGTCTGTCTGTCTCTGTTTGTCTGTTTATCGCCTACAGGTCACAATTTTCAATCAATCTTCACGCATCTTCACCACACGGTAGAGCTTGTCATAAGGAAGATGCCTATTGTTTTTTGAGGTCAAAAGGTCAACATATCAACATAGGCCAAAGGTCAACAACTTGGGTGGGATTTCTAAAATCCTCAATTTTCTGTCCGACTTCTTCTTCTGCTCTGGACAGAGACGGGTGCTTGGAGGCTGGAACTCATTTCTCAACAAAGTACTCATCTTCATCAGTTCATACTTCACAACTTTAGCTGTCTTGCCAAACACCTGATCCCTGGTACAATGGTCCATGTGATCAGGCAATTCCCAGTAACCAGGTTCCCAGTAACCATGCAAAGGCAACCCCCACCAACTGGAACTTGCATTCCCTCCGTAACGCTTGCATCCATCGTGTTTCTGTCCCCAGATGCACCGGAATCTACCTTGGAATGTACCTATTCATAAAAATGGTGCCAAAACTGTTCCTCCAGGCTGTAGACCAATCAGCTTTCTCCCCCATCATAAGTAAAGTGATGGAATTGATCATTTCAGCAGACCTCAAGATTAATCTCTTCTTTAACAAACTGCTCATCATTTTGGGTTCATTCCACCGTGGACGTTACGTCGAGTCTACAATGGATTCTTCACCTCAATCTCAAAGGAGAGAGAGATCAGAGATATCTTCACGTACATTTGATTCTGTCTTGCACCTGCTCTGATTTCCAAACTGTCAACTAATGATGCACTCACAAGCAGCAGGTTGTTGTGGATTGAGTTTTCTCCCTTACAATACCTCGAGAGGCCAGTGTCCCTCAAGGCAATGTTCTGGAACCAGTTGTGTTATTAACATACATCATTGATCTCTCTTCACCACTGGTCAATCCTTTGTATCACTGCATATGACTGCACTCTTTGCAGGACAAACTTCCTGACAACTCGATCAGACAGGCTGCTGGCCGCATCCTTCTTTACCGATCTTGAGAAAAATAAGCAACTGGCTATCTACTTAGAACATGGCTTTTAATCAAAGAAAGACCACTTTATCCCTCCATAAGAACTGGCTGGCAATTTCCCATTTTATTTTTGTGGTCAGCCTCGGTGAAAGGTATGGTCTGCGGAGCTCCCATTCCTCACTCTCAGCTATAACACGTCCAACCTGACCTCCGAAGCCAGCGGCCAACACGGAATTTCCAGGAGGGCAAACTCCTTTCGGCATCCTCAACTCATGAACCTGGAAACAAGGTCTTCATCCAAAGGGTCATTGAATTATGGCTCGTCCACTGTGGTATCCTCAATTCATGAACCTGGATAACACGGTGCAAGGTCTTCATCTTAAGGGTCATTGAATTATGGTTTGGCCACTGTGGCATCCTCAACTCATGAACCTGGATAACACGGTGCAAGGTCTTCATCTTAAGGGTCATTGAATTATGGCTCACCCACTGTGGCATCCTCAACTCATGAACCTGGATAACACGGTGCAAAGTCTTCATCTTAAGGGTCATTGAATTATCGCTCGTCCACTGTGGCATCCTCAACTCATGAACCTGGATAACGTGGTGCAAGGTCTTCATCCTAAGGGTCATTGAATTATGGCTCGCCCACTGTGGCATCCTCAACTCATGAACCTCGATAACGCGGTGCAAGGTCTTCATCCTAAAGGGTCATTGAATTATGGCTCGCCCACTGTGGCACCCTCAACTCATGAATGGATAACGCGGTGCAAGGTCTTCATCCTAAGGGTCATTGAATTATGGCTCACACTGTGGCATCCTCAACTCATGAACATGGATAACGCCGGTGCAAGGTCTTCATCCTAAGGGTCATTGAATTATGGCTCATCCACTGTGGCATTCTCAACTCATGAACCTGGATAACGCGGTGCAAGGTCTTCATCCTAAGGGTCATTGAATTATGGCTCGTCCACTGTGGCATCCTCAACTCATGAACCTGGATAACACGGTGCAAGGTCTTCATCCTAAGGGTCATTGAATTATGGCTCGCCCACTGCGGCATCCTCAACTCATGAACCTGGATAACGCGGTGCAAGGTCTTCATCCGAAGGGTCATTCGGTTATGGCTCGTCCGGGGTGCCCTGGTGCCGTCGATTTCCACCTCCGCAAGGTGGTCCTCCACACCATTGACGTCTCCCAACAGGAGGCCGAGTATCATGCCATTGTGTTGTTGCTCAGCGCAGACACATTGATGGCCTTGAAGCCCTTTACTGGCTTCATCCTGGTCTTGCTCCTCCCACCCTCTCAGCTCTGCCAAGCCCTAACTTCCCCCAGGTTGCACACCTTGCAGTTCATTACATGAAACCAGGCTGAAGAATGCCCTCACACCCAGGACACCTCTGGAAGCCAGCGGGATTGCAAATATTTTGCTTTTCCAAACGCCGACCCAAGGTACAACACCCATTGACGCGCAAAGTGCTGCCTTTTGAGGGGCCCAGCACGGTTTTCGATTTTCTCAATGCATTTCGAATCTCGTCCGCATCAAATTTGACGTTTTATATTTCATGTAATCTCCGATTTGCTCGACTTATTTGATCCAAGCACCACCGGACGGGCCGTTAATACACCGCCTAACTGTCGGCGCTCTTTCAGCTTGCGCTTGAAGTATGTGTTTCCGAAACTAGGCCTGCACATGCTCATTGGCATTGTTTGTAAAAAAAAATTATTTTTGTTCTTTGCTCCTGTGTTTATCGTTTGATTCCTCGTTCATTCGGGATCTTTGTACGTTCCTTCTCTCTTTCTTTTACCTCACTTCACTTCTTCACCGCGCTACCCCGACCTACTACTACTCGGTTCACCCGCATCATAACAAAGCACTGGCGTCATTCAGCGGGTTGACGACAGCGGGAGGGGAGAGAGGTAGTCGTGGAGAAGGAGGTCATTTAAGTAATGAGGGATGAAAAAGTTCGGCGAGGTTGGTTTGCCGGTTGAGAGTTTGTAGGATAACAAGGACAAATTTGTCCACGAGCAGCGTCCTAAAGATTTTGTCGGCTAAAAAAAAAAAAAATTTTTTTTAAAAAAACAACACAACAACTTCCGATATTTCGTCACGTGCCTTGATTAAGCCAATAGCGAAACGCGTCGTAATGTATTTACGTATTTACGATATATCGTGTATTTACGAAATAAATAATGTATTTACGAAATTACAATACGATAAATGGAATAATCTTTAATTAGTAACGTGAACTTTTCGAAACTTTAAAGCAAATGTCCGAATATATTTAAACGTTCATGATAGACGCTCTCAAAAGGCACCGTCAATGCGAGGATGTGTACATGTGCTCAGTATTTAAGGAGATCCGGATCTTGTATATACAAGAGCCGAGTCCTCGAGATTAAGGTTTTGTCTTCACAAGAAGAAGAAGAAGAACAAGAAAAACGAATGCGCATTTGTTGCTATGGGAGCGGAAGAGTTCTGAGAAAACTATTAAGGTCGAGACGTTGAGGGGCGGAGTGTGGCGTTGAAGGGGGCGTGGTCACAGCAGTCGGAGGCGTGGTCACAGCAGTCGGAGGCGTGGTTCGAATGTGGGTCGCGCGGGAACGTGCGTGCGTCAACGTGCGCGCGCCTTGGACACGACCGACCTTGCAAAGAGCAAGCGCCCGAGACATGCAAGTGCGTTCCAGCGTATGTGCGTGTCCTTGTGTGTCCATCCGCTATGGCGTCCCGTGCTCTGTGTGCAATGCTCGCATGGACGCTTAATGCATATATCTAGTAATCGATGGAAAGAATGCGACTCCGAACTGCCGGTTTGCAAACAGTGGTGCGCAGGCCCTGTGAGAGGAAGGAATGGGTGGGGGGTCGGGTGGGGTTTTAAGGGGGGGAGGGGGTCAGGAGTGGTGCTTGAATTGCAACTGGCGCTTTGGGGCTTTTGCAACTTTGCGGCTTGGCCCTTGCAGAGAAAAGGTGGGAATTGAGGGAGAAGGGATGGGGTTTGTAGAATAAATAACGGCCATTCTCACTCTGCAAACTTATGCTTTATACCTCTCTAATGCACCCCACCCCCCTTTCGGTACGCTCTTTTGCGTTGTTTGCATCCGGTTTTTTCCTGTAAATGCGGGAGGGGCGGGGATTGGGAGGGAATGGGAGGAGTCGGCTATGTGCAAGCGAGGAAACGTGGCGGGCACAGCACTGGGACATCCCCGATGTAATCCACCCCTCTCACCCCCCCCACCCCCCTTGCCCCCGGCGGTAATTCTCTCCCCACACCGGGCGCCACTCGGCGTGCAGAGTGAAGCGGAAGGCGAGAAACAGCGCGGAGGGGCGCATGTGCCCCCCGTCATGGAAAAAAGCAAAGGTGAGATTGCAAGGCGTGCCGAGAGCTCACGGCTCGGTTCGACGTGAATGCATTTACTGAACGTGCTGTGTGCTGTCCGGAGTGCGCGGCGCCGATTGCAGCATCTCGTTTAAAGTGCAAATGGACAGTTGGCTCTGATGGAGGGTTCTTTTGCATGGAAAGTCGTGCCAGGGTTGCGAAGGACAAGGGGGCAGTCGATACGCCCTATCCTCTACTCTACAACTTGCAACCCTTCCTGCCGCGCCCGTGTGTGTAAGTGTGTGTGTGCGTACGTACGTGCGTGCGTGCAGTGAGTGTGTGCCACTGTGCGATGCGGTATAAATAGCGACCTGGGGGCTTCGTGTTTTCTTTTTCCGAGCAGCGAACTTTCCTTCTCTTCTGCACCACCTTTCCAAGTATCACCAAAGGCACGTAGGAGGCGCTGTGGTTGTGAACTGGACTGGGCGGACTGCGTGGAGATCGCTCATTAAACCACGTGGATTACTGGGAAAAAAAACCCTCCATTACAAAGTTCTACCATCATGCAAACTGCACGTGCAGAGTAATTTTTAATCCGAGTTACGACCACCATACAAACCACATAGTTTATTTATAATTATATATGTGTGTGTATCTATATATATATATATACTTTATATAATATATATATATTATATGTAGACCACCATACAACCACAACATTTTTTATAATTAATGTAATGTGGTGTATATATTTTATTATATAGAAGAGGAACCACCATACACCTAGTTTTATTTATAATATATATATAGAACCACCATACAAACACACAAAGTTACTTATAATTTATATATGTGTGTGTATATATAATATATATATATATTATTATATTATATATATTATTATATATATTATATTTTTTTTTTTTTTTGCGAATTCGCGCCGCCGGCGTTCGAATCGGCCACGTAACTCCCGAATCGCGGCA
>CM068968.1:45148684-45158770 GCA_035128595.1 Eptatretus atami
ACCACCATACAAACCACATAGTTTATTTATAATCATAATTACTGTCACCAAACAAACCACACATGTAAACCTTCTGTTTTGTTTCTTTATATAATCTCAGTTCGTTTTGTATGTAAATTTCCAAGGACTTAAGAAAACCTGGCACATTGCGAGACATTCCAGGCATACTAAATATTCATCTCCAAACTGTGGAATAGCTATCAATCGGCATAGCATTCATAGGATATGTGTCCTTTCTCTCTCCATGATGTCTCTGTGTCCCCTTCCTGCACACACACGTCATCACTGGTACGTAAGGAATGGCGTTTCTCGGAATTCAAAACAAACTTTGAGCGTTCCGGTAATTTTTTTTTTTTTTTTTTGCCAAACTACCCATTCTCCATCGTCCCCGCTGTCTCTACCCCCATCGTGGTCTCTTCGCTGGCTGCACAAGGCTTCCCTGTCCTAATTTTGGAAATTTGGGGCATTTTGGATTTAACCTCAGTCCAGACAGAGGAAAAAGAGTTTGGTAATGGGATTAACTTAGGAAGGGAAGGCTTGTTTTATTTCAGGCGCAGTGCATATGTGGAGGTTCGGACAAGCCACGGACAGAAATGCACTTTGTCAATCATCTTGATGTGTTGGATTAATGTAAAGTTCCTGTTCAGCAAATGCTTTCGTGAAAGTTTGAAGATAAATTTATGCAATTTCATGATCACATTTCCTTTTTCTTTTAAGTGTTATATTCTTTCTGTTGTTATTTGTATCATGCCTTCCATTGAAAGCTGTGCAAACAAGTTTATTTTGCTCGGCACAGCTGCATTAGTGTTGTCGTCTTTCTGGAGCTGTATTTTTATTTTATTTTATTTTTTACAATAGATTATTATACATGGTTCTCCATTCCTTTTCCAGGTCAATCAGATTCAACTTAAAATCACAATGAATGAAACAGATTCGGTGGAAACAGAGAGCCTTGCATTGTGAAGCACAGTGTGTTTAGCTGACTGGGCCAAAATATTTTTTGGGGGCTAGTACCCTGGTCATTTACATCCTGCAAAAATATCAAGTCTTTCGCATTCTTTAAGAGCTTCCAACGCATCAGTTATGCCGAAGCAGTTCCTCAGCAGCGAATTGCACTGGGTGGTTTGCCATTGCTTTTATAGCAGAGATTGAAGACGAGACTGGAGTTTGACCAGAGTACTGGCAGACAATGTCTCTCTCTTTTTGAAAAACACTGGTTATTTTGCATTCACATCGCAAGTGTGAGCAGTTAGTACAGTTGCCTCAACACTGTGTCCAAAGGATGGCATTTACTATGATGTTGGAGAGACTGGGTAGATGGTAGAGTAAGGGGAGAGGAGGGGAAGAGGGGGGCAGATGTGACATCCAGTTGAACATCCCTCCAAGAGACGGCACACACATTGATGAATCGCCCTGCTGGTGAAACTCCAGAAGGCATCCTTTGGTTGAATCTTCCAGACTCAGACTCGGACATTTTGCTCTAAACTCCTATTTACAAAGGTTAGGGTGTCACCAATCGTGGTTCTGCGAGCGGTGTAAGGTTCCCGAAGATTTTAATCACATCTTCACACAATGCCCTCAGTACAGGGGACTGAGATCACACCTCTTTCATTGTGCCCGTGAGATGGGGATCAGCTGGTCGGGTGTTCCAGACACACTGTGCCGATTGAGCCAGAAGCACCCTCAACTCTGCAAATCGTTGTTGAAATTTGTAAAAGAAACGGGACGAACAATATAAAGTTCCCCATACTTCTCTGCTCCAGCCAAAGTGTTTAAGTGTGTGGCGTATATAGAGCTTCACAGTTCTGAAAACACCATAAAAACCAAAAGAAGATGAGGAAACACTGGGATGACAGTTTATAGGTTGGTCAGGATTCAAACTCAGGCTAGATAGCTTTGAGTGAGCGTGCATACCTCTCAGCTCTCCTGCCATGATGTGGCGATTCATTGCTTTGTAACAACTGAAAACATTTTTGACTCATTGTAATCATCTAATTTATTTTGACTTCCCAATTCTGGAGATGTCTCCACGGAGAACCGAGCCGCAGTATCACCATGGAAGCTTGTAGTCACCAAGTGGCTTAAACATTCAAGCAAGCACTCCAATGAAATGGTTGAAGAAACTTTTAAAAACGAAGCATTTAATTTTTTAATGCATCTATCTATCTATCTATGTCGAAGTGATGGGTTGTATCATGAAAGAAGATCATGCAAAAATGGGAAACGTCAAAATAACATTGTACATTTTCAAGGAGTGAGCCACCGCCCGAGGCACTGCACACACGTCAGTGCAGGGCCAAACACAGGCGAGTCGGGCCTGAACTTTTTTCAAGTTGATTGATATATGAAGTGACAGTGTGAATACTTTTGCTGCGTATGTATGTTTGGCCATGGCTTGGAAACGAACAATTAAGCTCGCCAAGTGGCTAAAGCACTTGAGCAACACTCCAACGAAACGGTTGATAAGGAACGGCTGGCTTGGCAAGCAATTAGCGATCGCCGATCAGTCATATCAACGCCATGCACCCGGAGATGCCCAGAATGTCAAGCAAGATCCAAAATGGGCAAATGAACTTCTTTTTAGCACTCGGAACTGTTGATAAGTTCAATTCCGGAGTTTAAATTTTGAAATTCAGCTGAGATTAAGAGATTCTACAGGTTATGGCATGTGCGGAAATGAAGTTTCATCAAAATTGTGCATGTATTTCGGAGAAGAGAGCAAATACCTATTTTGGAGGTTGAATCCCCCCCCCCCCATTGACCCCTTTAATGAGTGCAGATCTTGATGTGGTCAATGCACTTTGGTCTATCATGGGTGATAAGTGTTGTGGTCAAGTTTTAATCGAATAATTTGTGTATTTTCAGAGGGGACAGCAAATACCTATTTTAGGAGGTCAACCTCCCACGCGCCTCTCCCCCCCCCCCACCGTAAACCACTTAATGAGCACAGATTTTGATGCGGTCGATACACTTTGGTACATCCCGTGATGAAGGTTGTGGTCAAGTTTCATCAAAATCATGTGTGTAGTTTTGGAGTAGAGAGCAAATACCTTTTTGGGGGTTTACCCCCCCCCCCCCACTCCCGCACTCCCATCGACTCCTAAAAAGGGTATATTTTGATGCAGTCGACACACTTTGATACATTACGGGGGTGAAGGTTGTGGTCAAGTTTCGTCGAAATTGTGTGTGTAGTTTCGAGAGAGAGCGAGAGCAAATACCTATTTTTTGGGGGGTGGGGGAGGTCAAAAAACCCCGCTGTAGACCCTCTTAATGAGCGCAGATTTTGATGCGGTCAATATACCTTTGTGAGGCATCAGATATGAAGCTTGTGGCCAACTTTCATTGAAATTGTGTGTTTGGTTCAAGCGATAAAGACTGAAGTGTTTACGGACTGACTCACTCACTCACTCACCTACGGACACTGCTCGTTCGCATAAGCTCAACTGACTAAAGTCCAGGTGAGCTAAAAATTAAGTGGAGACGACACTGGAGATTTTCTCTATTACTTGTATGTGCAAGTTATTGCTGAATAGGCCACTCAGACTAAATTTCTCAGTTTTCTTCTCCTTTTAAATTCATATTTAATTATATATATGCATTTCAGATTGCACTGAGCCCTGTGGATGAAGAGACTGGATGTGATTCCATCATAAGTGCCCCAAAAGACTGAGGGTGATGGCGTCGTCAGTGTGCCTAAATACTGAGCGTGATGGCATCGTCGATGCTTCCATAAACTGAATGTGATAGAGTAATAGATGCCATCTAAAGACTGTGCATGATTGTGTCATCCGTGCGCCTAAAGACCGAGCGTGATGGCGTCATTGGTGCCCCCATAGACTGGGCGTGAGTGGCGTCCATTGTGCCCACCATAGACCGAGCGTGATGGCGTCATTGGTGGCCCCATAGACCACCGTGCCCGTGATGGCGTCATTGGTGCCCCCATAGACGGGCGTGATGGGTCATTGGTGCCCCATAGACTGGGCGTATGGTGCTCAATTGGTGACCCCATAGACTGGGCGTGATGGCATCATGGTGCCCCATAGACTGGGCATGAATGCGTCATTGGTGCCCCATAGACTGGCGTATGGTGTCATTGGTGCCCCCATAGACCTAGGGCATGAGGTGTCATTGGTGCCCCCATAGACTGGGCGTAATGGTGTCATTGGTGCCCCATAGACTGGGCATCGATGGTGTCATTGGTGCCCCATAGACTGGGCGTATGGTGTCATTGGGCCCATAGACTGGGCGTATGGTGTCATTGGTGCCCCATAGACTGGGCATAATGGTGTCATTGGTGCCCCATAGACTGGGCGTCAATGGTGTCATTTGGTGCCCCAATAGACTGGTGATGGTGTCATTGGTGCCCACAGACTGGGCGTCGGGTCATTGGTGCCCCCATAGACTGGGCTTGATGGTGTCTTGGTGCCCATAGACTGGGCTGATGCGTCATTGGTGCCCCCATAGACTGGCGTCTGGTGGCCATTGGTGCCCCATAGACTAGGGCATGTGTGTCCATTGGTGCCCCATAAGACGGGCGTCATGGTGTCATATGGTGCCCATAGACTGGGCATGAATGGTGTCATTGTGCCCCCATAGACTGGGCCGTGATGGTGTCATTGGTGCCCCCATAGACTGGGTGTTGATTGTGCAATCATTGGTGCCCCCATAGACTGGGCATGATGGTGTCATTGGTGCCCCCATAGACTGGGCGTGATGGGCATTGGTGCCCCATAGACTGGGCGTGATGGTGTCATGGTGCCCCATAGACTGGGCGTGATGGCGTCATTGGGCCGCCCATAGAATGGGCGTGATTGGTGTCATTTGTGCCCCATAGACTGGGCTGATGGTTCATTGGTGCCCCCATAGACTGGCGTGATGTGTCATTGGTGCCCCCATAGACTGGGCGTGTGGCGTCATTGTGCCCCATAGACTGGGTGTGATGGTGTCATTGGTGCCCCATAGACTGGGCTGATGATGGCGGCATTGGTGCCCCCATTGAGACTGGGCGTGATGGTGGTCATTGGTGCCCCATAGACTGGCGCGTGATGGCGTCAATTGTGCCCCATAGACTGGCGATAGGTGTCATTGGTGCCCCCATAGACTGGGCATGATGGTGCATTGGTGCCCCATAGACTGGGCGTGAGATGCGTGCTCATTGGTGCCCCATAGACTGGGCGTGATGACGTCATTGGTGCCCCATAGACGGTGTGATGGTGTATTGCTACCCCATAGACTGGGCGTGATGGCATCATTGTACCCCATAGACTGGGCGTGAATGGCATCAATTGTACCCCCCATAGACTGGGCGTGATGGCATCATTGGTGCCCGCCCATAGACTGGGCAGATGGGCTCATTGGTACCCCCATAGACTGGGCGTGATGGCATACTTGGCTAACCCCCATAGACTGGCCGTGATGGCGTCAATTGAGTGCCCCCATAAGGACTGCGGCAGAATGCAATCATTGGTGCCACCTAAAGACTCGGTGTGAGGATGTGATGGATTAATTACATGCATGAAGCATCAATAGGACTTGAGGTTTTATTCAAAGCCAGGGAAAACTCGTCGACGTGAAATTTCTCTTGATTTTTTGATGTCATTTGCCAGTACCGTCATATGATCAACCGAAGGCTGATAAAAGAGTATGCTAACATCCATGGAAAGAAAGGTTTGGTTGTTCCGAGGTCAGCAGAGCAAAAACAATGTCGGAATGAACTAGCATGACACTCGGTAGAGTGCATACCTTCGCTAGGCTAAACAGTTTATGTTTTGTTTCCCACCGATGGGCCGGACCTGCATCCTGACTTGAACCAAAATCGAATGGACTTGTTCTTGTCACCTCACCACCTCGTCCACCAAGTTTTGTCGTAATCCATCCACAACTTTTTGAGATATCGTGCTCACAAACAGACAGACAAACAGATGTGAAAACATAACCTCCATCCACCTTTGGTGGCGGAGGTAAAAAGACAAGGGCTAAATTGATTAAATTTTATCATCGTCTGATGTCGGGGCGAACGGTCAAGACATCACCCGCCACTAAATTGCTGATGTGTGTTCAACATGCTTTTTTATCTTGTAGTTTTTCTTTTAAGTTTTATCCGTCTTCTTCTTTCCTGTGTCCGTGTCGATTGTAGACGCTACAACCGTAGTAGTTTGAGTAATCAGAGCCACTTGATTGCATTGTCGGTGCCTTCACGTAGTCCTGCAAAGGACCCCATGAATCTCCTCTGCACACAGTGTCTGATCTTGATAACCCTAACTGTCTGATCTTGATAACCGCAAGAACATTCTGGCCATTCGGTTAGCTTGACCACCACTTTATTTTTTGCAGCAATATATCACGATGAAATAATTGCTCTGTTAACCTCCATCTTTATCGTCTCCTCTTCTCTCGTTTTGTAGCCAAGGTAAAGAAACGTCCTCCAATAAGGATTAACGAAGAAGTGTTCAGACCTACCACTCCACCTGGGTAAGAACTCCGTTATTCTCGTCGTATAAACTCACTGTTTTATTTCTCTTCTGTTGTGTTCATGCAAAATGGCAAATAAATTGTAAACGACCCCTTCGCACAGTTAACCTCCATCGGTGATATCCCTAAAATTCTCATGTAACTTGCATTATCTACAATGTCTGTACATTGTATACTCTTTTCCTGATTACAACTTTGGCACAGTTGCTTGCATTTCTAGCTTCTGATTGTTTTCTTCTTCTTCTCCCTCTGTTTGCTTGATCCTGCCGTGTTTGTTATTTCGTTTCATCTGAGCGGTTCTACAGCCCCCCGAGAGACTTGGATTCGAAAGCCTGCATCACCATCGGCGATAAGGTAAGGCTATAGTTTGGCGTGTTCTATCGTATTTTTGTGCAGCATGGCTCCAAGTTATGTACTGTTTCCGACGCATAAATGTCAACAGTTGTTGCATGCGTAAAATGTAGACAGCCTTTCATAGTCGTGAGATGCATCGCAGCAAGATGGTGAATCGTACCGACACGTGTAAATGAAGCCAAAATGGAGAGAGGAGGAGGAGGGTGAAAATGTAATTCGCTCTTAAATCTACTTTTGAAACTTTTGCTAAATTTCTGCTGCATAGACTGACCAGACTCATTAGGTGCAGTCAGTATTTTTCTCCAATCAGACGTTAGAAAGGACGTGGCAAGCCATGACTTCTTCCACTTGATTGGAGGAAACTGCTGAGCCAGTCCACTCAATTCAGTGGTCAGAAATGGTCTGTTAGGTTCAACAGAACACGCTTCCTATTTCTCTTTATTCCTTCACTCCATCTCCCCTTCCAACCCCCCCCCATCCCCCACCCCCACTTTCTCACTAGACTTTGAAGTGAAAGCAGATGATTTGATCACTATGCGAGCTAGGTCGAGGAGCCTACGGCGTCGTGGAGAAAGTCCGACACACGACCAGTGGCACAATTATGGCGGTCAAGGTGGGTGGGTTTGTGCTTTTCGCCCATGTAACATCATCGGGGGCTTAGGGGGACTCTCTGCTAACTTGCTCTGGTTTCATAAATACCCAAATACTTGTTGGGAAACGTGTTATTCCATAATTATCCCAAGCTTTTTGAAGAGAGAAAAAAAAACAGGGCCATATTTGTAATCAGCTGCGTCTGTCTGTCCATCACACACTATCTCTTCCTAAACGGTTGTGCAGAAATTCACCAAACTTGGTAGTTACGATCCACAATGGTATGAAGGTACAAGAGCACAGGTGTAAATCCTGGGGGGAGATGGGGAGGCTATATCACCCCCACTTTTTTGCCTGGGCGGGGGGGGGGGTGATGGGGGGGGGGGGCTCAAACTCAGGACCCTATGATTTAAAGGGGTACCCAAATGCTCAGGCCACCGACGCTAATCTATCCCTTGATACCCCACAAAATAGGTGTGATATTTCTTTTCCGATTTATAAAGTCGGTAATTTTGTGTATTAAAGTTGAAATCTTCTTGTTCACGATGGCCGTGACGTTACACACGGAAGTGGAACGCCATATCCGTACTGTCCTATGGGTTACATCGCGGTATGATTTAACTCAAACGGCGAATAATTTTCTATTTTTCCAAGTATGCTGAGTCGATGCATCCTTGGGGTTGTAGTAATTCAAACTGAGATGATTTCATGCTACACCAATGGCCGAAAGACCCGAAGCTCCAAAATTGGACGAAGTTTGTCCGAAATAACCACAGTTGCATGCAGTCGACAAAATGTTCACTTTGTGCTTGGAACATTTTACAGAGTGTTGTTATTAACAACAGAGATGCGTAGATTCTTGTGATGCCACCATGATTGAGAGAGGATGTCTGTCACATCTGATCAGGTATGGGAGCATGCGCCAGAGAGAGCGCGTCGCGTGTCCACTTTGTGTGTCCACTCCAGGGACCTCCAGGACCATCCCCCAGGCAGATGGGTGGCCCATCCCATCTCCTTGAGATACTGATTAACCTGCTGCAACCACGAGGCATGTGGTCGGCCCATGGCATCCTCCACTCACGAGACTTCCTCAGTGAGAGAATCTGGTGAGCAGGATCAGCATTAGGAAAACAAGCCACATGTCCATACAGCGCAGCTGACACCACGAATAATGCAGGTACAATCTCATTTGAGCTCTCTCCAGCAACTACTCGTTGGACACAAAGTCCAACCAGCGATAGCCAAGGGATTATCCGAAGAGACTGGTACCAAAGGAATTAAGTCCCTGTCTCAGTCCTGGTCAGAGTCCAAGTCTTACATCGTAGAGCAAGACTGGAAGCACCAAGGACCTGAAGACGTCCGGACTTTCGTCCTCCTGCGCAGGTACGACACGCACACCCATGATCCAGTGAATCCATGACTCCCAGGCCCGACCCAGACGTCTATTGACCTCTGACTCACAGCCAGCAGAGACATGAATATCACTGCTAAGGAAAGTCAATCTCTCCTTGATCTCAACATCCTCACCACAAACAGGTACAGACAAGATAGCAGCATCAAGATGTCATTGAAAGCCTGGATCTTAGTTTTGACCCAGGAAACTGGTAATCCAGCAGGTCTGGACTCCCTCTTCAGCACCTCGAGGCTCCCAAAAGGATGTTCAGAGTCTCCGCAAAGATGACTGCATCATCTGCGAAATCAAGGTCAGAGATCTTGACATTCCCAAACGATGCACTGCAGCTTGATCTCTCCGACATCCTCCCCAGAATTCAGTCCATACAAGAGCTGAAATGTGTGGGGGCAGTCCACCACCTGTAGAACTCAGTAACAAATCGAAACTAGAAGGGCACTGTAGAGTGCATATCCTCACCGACGCAATGCCTGATTCATGAGAACATATCATGCCCAATACATTTTTGAAATATCGTGCTATATATAGTTTTTGGCCCTATCTCTCAATGTTGAAGAATCACTTAAAAAATTAAATAATTATCATATCCAGATTTGGATTCAGATCTTCATCAAAATCGAATCAATTCATCCTTGCCACACACCCAACGTGTTCACCAAGTTTCGTCCGAACCCGTCCACCACTTTCTGAGATCTCGTGTTGTATATCGGTTTAGCCCTGTCTCTCAATGGTGAAGAATCACTTTAAAAATTAGAGTAGCCGGATCCGGATCCGGATCTTCACCAAAATCTAATCAGTCCATCCTTGTCACACACCAAAGCTGTCCACAACTTTTTAAGATATCCTGCACACATAGCCAAACAAACAAACAAACAAAAAAACTGAAAGGGGTGAAAACATAGCCTCTTTCCCCTTTGGTGGCGGAGGTAATAAGTGGTATCACCATGTCTCACAGCACTCTCAGTTTCAAAGTATAATTCAGACATCAGATCGATCAGTTTTGGTGGCACCGCAAGAAGACCAAGAATCCTCCAGAGGGCATCCCGATTCACTGAATAAAACGCTTTGCAGAGATCAACATAGGCTGCCAGCAGCCCCTGCCGAAACTCTCGTCTGCGTTCGGTGAGGATCCAAAGGGCAAGGATACGGTCAATCGCTGACCTCTGGTGTAAAGCTTGACTGCTCTGGTCGCTGGTGCTCAAGCAGATGGTGGTGAACCCTATCAAGAATTATCCGAGCAAAGACCTTGCCCGGCACTG
>CM068968.1:45168769-45186220 GCA_035128595.1 Eptatretus atami
ATTGGTGATCTGCACAACGAAAATCATTTTCTGAAGGTAATAGCGAGTACCTCCACATGGTCTAACAGGCTTGGAGGAAGGCAATGCGCAAATTCCCCTGTAAGTGGATGAGAATCACTTGATCACAGGTGATGCTCTACCCCCTCACAGATTCCTCACGTGTAGGCATCCTTGTCCACCTTCAGCGCACGTACAGTTTTCTAAAACTGAACAGCTCAGCTCTGCCATTAAGCCTGGCCATGTCACTTTGGTTCAATGGTCTCCAGTGTCACTTGAAAGACAAAATTCTTCTTCTCCCTACAGTGAGTCCAAGACATCCACTGGCAACATCAAGGATGGTGGTCTTAAGGCACACACATCTCTTCATTCCCAAAGCACCCAGACCCCCCCCCCCCGCCCCCGCCCCCAAGTCCCTACTCAGCTGTTCGCAAACTCCTCAGCTACCCTCTCATCCTTGAGCTTGCCAACATCCAGCCTAGGCTGGGATGTGCATTGTCCTGATTTAAGCTGCAACTTCAAGATTACTACACAAAGCCTGTGGTCGGTATTGAGGAACTGAGCACTCCGGTAGACCTGCAGTTCTGGATCATCCTCCAGCAACATCAAAAATAGACCTGACTCTGCTTCCTGATGCAAGATTTTGATGACACGTAGGGCTCATGGAGGCAAAGATAGAAAGCTGCAGCACAAGTCCTCAGTGTGGAACCATACTGGAGGACGCACTCAATGAAGGCTTTGTACTCTGAATCAAAACATTGCTGTCGTGATGAGATTAAGAAATTGGATGTTGTACATTTTTTTGTTTTTTTTATACAACATTTAGGATCCTCGTTGAGCAAGATGAGAAACGGTAAAAAGGCAACAAACTGACATTGGGGGCTGTGGAGCCACAGTTGGATACAATAAGCAAGGGAATGAATGAACAGGAAATAAGGGAGAGAGGAGAGAAGGAAACACAGCAACCTACAAGTATGAGGGTTGGGGTAGGTCGGGCTGTTAATTGTGGGTAATAAAGATTGTGGGTGGGGTTGGACGAATAACATGAGATGGTGGTGCACCACCTGCTTGAAGCCCTGGATGGAATTGTAGGATTGAACAACCTCAGGAAAGTGGTTCCACAAACTGGAGAAAAGAGGAACAAAGAGTTGAGGTGTGGATTAAGCCTGGATTTTGAGTTTTTCACCAGGAAGTGTTTATGGTAATGCAAGAACGTGTGTGTCCTGGAGTTTCTGGGGAGGGTTGGATGGCTTCATTTTTTTTTTAATGCAAGTCGAGGCTTGTGGAGGAGCTATGGAGCAGAGAGTTAGACCAAAGGAAAGCCAGAAAGAAACAGAGACCACCAATCTGTCTGTGATATGAGAACAACTGGCCTTGCACATCATGTGAGATGCATTATCCATGTTTTTGTTATTAAGCTGCTGATGAATTTAGGACCATTTTTCATATTGCGCATAAATCTTTGTTTTTACTTGACTGCCTGCAATCACCTGGCCGTCACTCCACGCCAGCTGAACTACTCTGAGATGGGCCGTGGGATGCTGGGTGTGCGCGGACCAATGCCAAACATACAGCAACCCTCAGCCTCCAGTTATTTGTCAGCCATCTTCGTGCGTGCACACATCAAAACCTCCGCTAAACTTATCGCGTAATATCTTGTGCATCCTTCGAGACCATGACGAGTAAAGGATCAACAAGTGCTACTCGTGCTTCTGTGCCGAAGAAACAAAGGAAAGCTATTTCATTAACCCTTTGAACCCTGAGCTCCTTGGACTTTCAGCTCCCCCACTCTGGCCTCCCAGCCTGGAGAAAAATCTGGCCACTTGGACATATGGAGGTTTGAATAGCGGCTGGTAAAACGGCTGCGAGGGTTCAAAAGTTTAAAGGTAAAACTAAAAGTGATTGAGCGATTTGAGAAAGGTGAAGGAGTAGTGGACATTGGCCGAGCAGTTGGACTGATCAACGATTCGTGCAAATGCCGATAAAATCAAACTCTCTCTCCCACTCGACCTTCCCATTTTCAGCGAACGTGGTAAGGTATTGGAACGCAACTCACGTGTTAAACGAGGAAGAACTGTAATGTTGAGAGCTTTAGTTTCCACAGAATCCAGGAGAGACAGACGTGATGCTGGGGTGCCAGCCCACAGAGGAGAGCAGTACTCCATTGAAATATGGGCAAAGTCCTTTGTAGGCTTTGAATGGTTCTGATTTTTCAAGGAAAGACTTGGAACAACAGAGGATGCCCAGTCTGCACCTGGCTTTGGAGGTCAGCTTTGCCATGTGGTCGACGTAGGTGAGCTCATGGCTGATGGTGAGGCCTAGAAGTTCAAGAGATTGAATGTCTTCCAGTGGCTGATGGTGGAAACAGATAGGTGGGTTCTTGATCCTTCTGGAGTGATAGGATGAGCACATCAGATTTTTGCCGTGTTTGGTTTGCTCTTGTCGACATATATATATATATATATATATATATATATATATATATATATATATATATATATATATATATATATATATATATATATATATACTGTGGGGTGTGCTTATACATTGTGTAAGCATATGAACCGTGCTTCCCCATTGTCTCGGGTCGCTCGCCTGCATTTGATTTTTCATTAATTTTTTTCATTTATTTCTATTTTCATTTACGGATGCTTTCCGATAGTTCTATGATTTTTCCTGGTGTATTTGCTTCAATGACCACCGGCACACCAAATTACCACGTTTCCCCATTGTCTCGGGTTGCTCACCTGCATTAAAAATAAAAAAAATTCTTCATTTATTGATATTTTTATTTATGGATGTTGTCCGACGATTCTGTGATTTTTTTTTTCCGGTGTACTTGCTTCGGTGTCGATTGGCACGCAAAATTTCAGCTTTCTACGCCACCCGGAATGTTCTGATCTTTAATATCAGTTAGTGAGTCAGTGAATGAGTGAGTCAGTCAGTGGTGAGAAAGAGCTTTTATTTACATATATATAAATATATATATTGAATATTTAGCAATGATATTAATGAAATCAAATGTCTCCCAATCGACATGACTAGTCACCACATCTTAAAACCGACTAAATCTGATCGAGTTGATCATTATGCCATTGGATATCCCGGAAAGGGAATCGGAATTTAACAGCCACCCTCAAAGCAGTCTTTTTGTGAATGGAAAAGGCCGCAAACGATGTGGTCCGTCATTCATTTATTCGCGTGCATTTACATCTTCGGCAACATGCCATTCTCAATTGCCTCATTCGAGGGAATAGTGTTTTCATGAGCTGCAACAAGTCATCATCGCCGTGCTGAGTGTGCCAAACAGCTCGGGCTATGTGTGTGTTCGTTTTGTCACAGAGGATTCGAGCCACCGTCAACTCCCAGGAGCAGAAGCGTCTTCTGATGGATTTGGACATCTCTATGCGGACAGTCGACTGTCCATATACCGTCACCTTTTATGGAGCACTTTTCCGAGAGGTGAGGCCGTGTGAAAATACTCTGTTGATACATTATTTCTTGGTTTATTTGTTAAGTTGTTTTTATAGGGTTGGACCTTATTTTCCTCTACAGTATGATTTGACTTCCTTATTAATGAAGGGTTTCCAGCCTACAATGGTGTGTGTTTGCTCTTATAATAATACAATGGATTGTTTTGTATTTCAGCTTTGCTAAGGCCTAAGTCACATTTGCTCTACGGCGAGGATACGGCGGCCGTACGCCCTCTGAATTGACAGAAACGTGCGGCAGCCCGCAGAGTTTTTGAGGTGGCCTCAGGGTGGCCCTACGCCGTTTGGCTATATTTTACAGGCCGTAGGGGTCGCCGTGGATTATAACGCGGAGTTAACTTTGTTCATTTCTACTTCACCGTAGCAATTCGACAAGCCAAAAAAAAAAAACTGGTAAAAAATAAATAAAAATTAACCCATTCGTTACCGTCCATCTGGCCGCACGTTCGCCTTAGGGCCCCCTGCTGTCCCCTGCGGTCGCCTTGCGGGCACCTTGCGTCTGCCTTGAAAATTCTATGGCCGCCGCAGGAACGCCCTAAGGTCACCGTGCGACATCAAATCAAAGACCGTAAGGCAACCCCACGTTTTCGGTCTCCACAATTTATAAATACGCCGTGCAGCTCCCCGAAAAATAAAACATATTGTGACTGCTACATTATGTGACCGTGGAAATACTGCGGCCGCCGTATAATTGCTAATGGCGTAGATTTTGGAGACCCCACGGCCGCCGTGGCAAATGTGACTTAGGCCTAAATACGCCGTGCGGCTCCCCGAAAAATAAAAACATATGTGACTGCTACATGTGGTGACCGTGGAAATACTGGGGCCGCCGTATAATTGCTAGTGGCCGTAGATTTTGGAGACCCCACGGCCGCCGTGGCAAATGTGACCGTAGGTCAGGTCAGGTATGGGAGCATGTGCCAGAACAGCACGTCGCTGGCGTCCACTTTCCGCCGGTACTCCAGGGGCCTCCGTCTGGCCATCCCCAGGCAGATGCCAGGCCCATCCCCATCTCCTTGAGATGATGGTCAACCTGCTGCAACCACGAGGCACGTGGTCGGCCCACTGGCCTCCTCCACTCATGAGACTCCCTCGCTGAGAGAATCTGGTGAGCAGGATCAGCACCAGGAAAACGAGCCACATGTCATACAGCCGCAACTGACGCTCACGGACTATGCAGTAACAAATCTCATCCGAGTCTCTCTCAGCAACGCTCGTTGGACACAAAATCCGACCAGCGATAGCCAAGGATTCTCCGAAGAGACCTGGTACCAAAGGATTAAGTCTCCGTCTCAGATCCTTGGTCAGAGTCCAAGTCTCGCATCCATAGAGCAAGACTGGAAGTACCAAGGACCTGAAGACTCGGACTTTCGTCCTCCCGCGCACAGGTACCGGCAGCGCCACACCCCATGATCCAGTGAATCATGACTCCCAGGCCCGACCCAGACGTCTATTGACCTCTGACTCACAGCCAGCAGAGACATGAATATACTGCCAAGGTAAGTGATCTCTCCACGACCTCAACATCCTCACCACAAACAGACACAGACAGGACAGCAGCATCCAAGATGTCACGAAAGCCTGGATCTTAGTTTTGACCCAAGAAACGTAATCCCAGCGCTCCGACTCCTCATTCAGCACCTCGAGGGCCCCAAAAGGATATCTAAAGTCTCTGCAAAGATGACTGCATCATCTGCAAAATCAAGGTCCGAGATCTTGACATTCCAAACGATGCCACGCAGCTTGATCTCTCCGTCTCCTCCTAAAATCCAGTCCATACAAGTGCTGAAAAGTGTGGGGGCCAGTAACACCCCTGACGAACTCCAGTAACAACTGGAAATAAGTCAGAGATGGTACCACCACACTTACGGCACTCTCAGTACCAGAGTAGAGTTCAGACATCAGATGATCAGTTTTGGTGGCACCCACGAAGACCAAGAATCTCCAGAGGACATCCCGATTCACTGAATCGAACGCTTTACAGAGATCAACATAGGCTGCAAGCAGCCCCTGCGAAACTCTCGTCTGCGTTCGTGAGGACACGAAGAGCAAGGATACGGTCATCGTGACTCTTTGGTGTAAAGCCTGACTGCTCTGGACGCTGGTGCTCAAGCAGATGGTGGGAACCCTATCAAGAATTTCCGAGCAAAGACCTTGCCCGGCTGAGAGCAGCGTCACCCCTCGGTAGTTGTGCAGTCTTGGCGATCACCCTTCCCTTTCCAGAGAGGAACAACAAGGCCTCTTCAATCGGTTGGGATGATGCCTGTGTTCCAGGCAGAGCACAAAACTGCATGCAACGACACGAGTGCAGCATTTCCACCAGCCTTGAGAAGTTCAGCATGGATGCACAGATCCCTGAGCTTTGCCCCGTTTCAACTGGTTCACCGCAGCCCGTGTTTCACAAGGAGGTGGACACAGTTTGATTCGGGTCAGCAACAGGGACTGTCAACCTTGACGTCCAACTCGACAGCTGGGGGATCAGCCTGGTACAACCGCTCAAAGTAACCGGCCCAGCGGGCTTCACTTCAGACTCCTCTGTCAAGAGCCTACACTCTCTGCTCTAACTGCAGTGCTCCAGGGATGGGCTTGGATGAACGCAATGCACGAATTCCCCTGTAAGCGGGACGAGAATCACCTGTCCACAGGTGATGCTCTACCCCCTCACAGATTCCTCGCACATAGGCCTCCTTGTCCACCCTCAGTGCACGTACAGTTTACGCCTCAGCTCCCTGAACAGCTCAGCTCTGCCATTCAGCTGGCCCTGCGACTCTGGTCAATGGTATCAGTGTCCTGAGAGAAAAATCTTCTTTGCCTGCGGTGAGTTCCAAGACATCCACCGGCAACATCAAGGACGGTGTCTTGAAGGCACTCCACAACTCTTCAGGACCCCAAAGCACCCAGACCCCCAAGTGTCCACTCAGCTGTTCGCAAACTCCTCAGCTACTCTCTCATCCCTGAGCTTGCCAACATCCAGCCTAGGCTGGATGGTACCATTCTCGAGGATTTAAGGTGCAGCTTTAGAGTTGCTACAACAGTCTGTGGTCAGTATTGAGGAACTGAGCACTCCGGTAGACCTGCAGTTCTGGATCATCCTCCACGACCGTCAATGAGGACATGTCAATTGTGACCTAGGCCTAAACGTTATGCTGCAGTGAACCGTTTCCTGATGTAATATGAGTTTAATTACAAGGAACTTCAACGCTGGAGGAGGCCATTGGGCCCGTCGAGCCTGTGCAATGCGTTTTGAGCTCTATCCTTTTAAATGCTGAGTGCTAAAAGCAAGGCAGTCTTTGCTATGATCCTACCGGGATTCAAACCACCGACCTTCCCAGTTTTAGAGCGGATGCTCCAACCATTACACCACCGACTCACCGAGTCTGGTTACGTCTCATTGTCATTCGCTATTTCTTGATGGCCTTGCTGTGCTTCATCTCGTCTATCTTGCAACTCTGTCTCTCCCCCATTCCATTTATTTTAGGGTGATGTGTGGATCTGCATGGAGCTCATGGACACATCCTTGGATAAGTTCTACAAGAAAGTCATCGAAAAGAAGATGGAAATTCCTGAAGATATCCTTGGAAAGATTGCAGTGTCGGTGAGTTGATTATATCTCTCCCCCTCCATCATCTGACAAATGTAAACTTAAAGGCTTTTTGGGGGGTTCTCCATTCTACACGTCATTGAGCTTTTCCATTCTACACCGTAATCAAATAACACCTGTATACGTCTGTTCCTTGTATACCTACCTTTGATTTGCCTTTTAATAAATGCTCTGATGGGAAGGTTGTATTCTTTACTGCACTTTGACTCTTGTTTTGTGAAACGGCGCCGCCTGCTGGTGTTTTCAGATCGTGAAGGCTTTGGAACACCTCCACAGCAAACTGCAAGTCATACACAGAGGTTTGCAGTCTCGCTCTCGTGCTCACAATTACTCATTCACTCGACGGTTACTCTTTACTCTCGCCGAAGTAAACTTTGGGACTCGTGGCAGATTTATTCTTATTTTTAGTTTGTCTCGGGCCTGGTCTTCTTCCTGTCTCGATGCGGAAGAATAAATGAAATGTTCAGCTTATCCATGTCGGTTCTTCCCATTGCCAGGTTGTGTTGTGGGATTGAGGACCAGTGCTGTGCAGTGTGCACAGTAGACTGTCTTCAGGCATTTTCTTGGGTGTTTTTTTGATTTTTAGTTCTTAAGTTGTCAATGTTTGTTACACAAAATCTGTCTCTCCTTCCCCTCTTCTCCTTTCACCTTCCCTTCCCTCTCTCTCTCATCTCAAAAAAAAAAAAATATATATATAATTTGAAATTTCATAGAACGCGACACCAAACTCGGTGACATGGGTAGAGTGTCCGCTATGCGTCTGGGGGTCAGTGGTTGCATTCCGACCCCGGCCGAGTCATACCAGAGACTTTAAGAATGGAGCATGCCATTTCCTCGCTTGACGCTTTTTATTTAGAGGATGGAGCAAGGACAGACACCGTAGGTTGGCATCCCTTGGAGAGGGAGATTTCTCACCGAAAAAGTGCCGCCACTAGATGACGCTACTTGCTAACCCAGAAGTTCTTTCCCCCCAAGGATTATGGCCGTGTTTGTTTGATGACGGGCGGTGCGTGTATTCGTGCATGCATGCTTGCGACATCGCTTCCCCAAGCCTTAGTAACTGGAGAAAAAAAAAACATGGAGATGGCAGGACATGTATTTTTCTTCTTTCCAGACATTGTGCAAAATTCTGCTTTTAAGCTCATAGACATAGAAGAACACGTTGGCAGTTATTTCGAATTGTGTGTGTGTGTGTGTGTGTGTGTGTGTGTGTGTTGTCCAAGGTCTTCCCTGTTCTCAAGGATGCACTTTTTTCACTTGTACATGCTCTGATACTGATGCCTTTTATTGGAATAAGATGCATTATACTCTGCCCATCACCAAAACTCGATAATTTACAAGCATCTCTGCTGGAATGGCCTTGGTTTATTTACAGATGTGAAACCCTCGAATGTGCTGATTAATACCCAAGGAAGGGTGAAGATGTGCGACTTCGGCATCAGCGGCTATCTGGTTGACTCGGTCGCCAAAACCCTCGACGCCGGCTGCAAACCCTACATGGCGGTAAAGAGTTTTTCAGCCTGTATCGTGGTGCGTTTGAAAAATATTGTGGTGCAATAAAATCGTGAAATGGCCATTTGGCCCATCATTCGGATGCTGAGCCTCATCCCAGTGCTTTTGCCCAACGTGGGTCATCTTCCAATTAGTCAGCAGCGTAACGTGGAAATGACAAGAGGCTACCTACTAGTCCAACCACAAAATGATGGTATTTTGAGCTCCCAGGTGTTCCATGTCCTTTTTTCTTTTTCTTTACGGTTTCTTTGGATCATCTTTCAATCCGATTCCTAGCTATTGTGTTCTTGTGTTTTGTATCCTTCGGATTTGTGCAATCTAGTCTTGCTTTCCTGTTGTCCGTCTCGGTCAGGGTCCTTTGGATCATGAGTCGGTCCATGGCATTTGTATCGTCTCTTTTCTATCTTGTATATCTATATAATCACCTATTTCAGGCATTACAATCACTTCTGGGATCGTGATGTGTCACTTGATATCCAACGGTGTTTGGGCAAAATTTAGTCCGCTATTCATTTATCCACCCCCTAATCCTCCACTCCTTTTTCTTGTGTGCATAAAATATAGGTGTGGGCAAAAGCGCATGAAATATGCCATAAAACTTGATTACATAATTACATCCACCCAGAGTGCTTCTCTCCCATACTTTCTGTGATGAGGAGGGTGGAAGCATTGCATTGCAGGTGACAACTACAGACGAACTATTAACCATATAGAATTAGAAGAGCACTTGGTGGAGCGCATACCTCCGCCACGTAATGCCTGATCCACGAGAACATATCGGGCCCAATACATTTTTGAAATATCATGCTATACAGTACTATATCAGTTTAGCCTGATCTCTCAATGGTGAAGAATCACTTTAAAAATTCTAGTAGTCGGATCCGGATCTAGATCCTCACCAAAATCTAATCGGTTCGTCCTTGTCACACACCGAGTCTGGCTACATGTCCACAAACCTGTCCACAAAATTTCACCCGGATCCGTCCACCACTTGTTGAGATATCCTGTACACAAACAAACAAACAAACAAACAAGCAAACAAACAGAAAGGGGTGAAAACATAACCTCCTTCACCTTCGGTGGCAGCGTTAAACAAGGGATGGAATCAACAGAGCGTCGATAGAGGTATTATAACCACCATGGGAAGCGAAGATTAGATGGTGTTTTGGGTGTTAACCCTTTGTTGGAGCGAAAGAGTGTGGGAGCACGACACCAGCCTTTACGATTGAGTGGTTTTTCCATTCTGCTCTGTGAACCACATGCTCGTCGTTCTCTGTAATAGCGACACAGTCTCCGTACACCTGTTAAGCAGGACGCCGCCAGCTGTTTTAGCTTGAGTTTCAAAACACAGGGTTTCAAAAATACCATCCTAGTCAGAAAGAAACAACAATTTGTTTATCCTTTTGTTTGTTTAGGGAAAATAGCAATCAATAAACAAGATCCAATTACAAGATGCGTGGATTTACGTGAATTCCTTCGTTAAAACCCATCAAACCGACGATCGAATGGCGTGAAAATGAAAACGGGACCGTTGCACTTTGGTGCCAACCAGCTCTGTCATGCAAGCAGTCATAGGGCATGGTGCGCCAGTTAGACAACCGTAGCCCATGTGACTCCGCAGCACAACTCGGACCTCTCTCCACCAAGCTCCACGGCACTTACGGATGAGGAAAGGCCGAGATTGGATGTGGTGTTCAGCTGCTCGTACCGCAAGGAAGGCTCTCTTTACCCATGGTATTGGTCAAAGGCCTAACTTTGAACGCATCTGAGCTGTGTTTGATTAATTATCAACGGAAGTCTGATTGTAAACCTCATCTGTTATTGCTGAATCATAGCTCATGTGATCTTTCGGAAGGGGCCTTTAAGCTGGTTGTCCTCTCTGCTTGCTGTCCTTTGCAGATGTCAAATAACCCATTTTATATCTTGCAAAAGAAGCTCTTTGGGCCAGTACCATGGCCACGTTAACCCTAACCTAAAGGGTCACACTATTTTTCTCTGTTTTTCCACAGCCTGAGCGGATCAACCCAGAGCTCAACCAGAAGGGTTACAATGTCAAATCGGACATCTGGAGCTTGGGGATCACCATGGTAATGTCTATGGCAACAAGCATCCCGAGTTTGTCTATAAAACAATCCACTGGTCCCTTAGCTGCTATATTTTCCTGGCCACTTGGACCTGTCGTACGGTCAATTTTACTGCAAGTCAGTAGGGAATTAGACAAAGGGCTTTCGGAGTGACGGACAAACGGTTTTGCTTCTTGCAATAAAAGTAAATTGCAGTGACAGACATGAGCAAGGAATAATGTTTAATAAATTATCTTTCATCATAGATGGAGCTGGCTGTCCTGCATTTCCCATACGAATCCTGGGGTACACCTTTCCAGCAACTAAAACAGGTGGTTGAGGAACCATCACCACAGCTCCCTCCAGAGCCCTTTTCTCCGGACTTCGTAAACTTCACAGCATTATGGTTCGTTCCACCCAAACCCCCACCCCCTCCTGCCCACACACACACACACACACACACACACACACACACTCAGGTCTCCAATACTTTCTCTTCTTATTCAAATCTTACTTCCTTTTTTGTCATCCATTTCAACCTCACTCTCCATAGCCTCAAGAAGAAGCCAAGTGAACGACCTACATACGCAGAGCTCATGGTACTGTTCCATCCTCTCACCTCCTCAATGGCACCTCATTTCATATTCTTGACTCCCATCATATCCTATTTGCATGAACATTGTTGCAAGGCTTGGTTCGTAGCTCGAATGAAGTAGACATCGCCACCATAGAGATATTTGCATCCCTTCATTGATTAATTCTAACTCGGGTGACGTTGCCGTTGAAGCTGCCCCCATAGAGCACTTTGACTTGACCTTTCCTGTGAGTCAAGAGAATTAATGTCACGTGCGATTGGGCAACCGGTGAAACGGTTTCTTCTTGTTCACCTCCACACCAGGAGCAGTCATTCTTCAAGCACCACCAGGACAAGGAGACGGACGTGGCGTCGTTCGTGAAACAGATTTTGGGAGAGGGGGTCCATTGATGGAGGATTTGAGCGATCGAGCGATGTGCCTCGATTCTTTTTTTCCCCCCTTCGGATACTTCCCGTTTCTCCCACCCGTCCTCCATGCTGACCGGTCACATTTCGTCACGGGCCGGGTTGGGCCTGTATCGTAGCCGCCACTGCTGAACTGGGTAAACGAGCCCGCCACTGCTGAACCTTCAGCCTTCAGACTTTGCATACCACTTTAGTTTCCTTTTGTCCACTTTCCATTAACATTACAACACTCTTTCCTCCAGTCGCACATTTCTGAGACTGTACATTGAAATGCGGGAAATTGTTGTTGTTGTTGTTTATCAGACCCCCCCCCCTACCAAAACACTGCCCACAATCCTGCCACACCCCACCCCCACAACTCTGAGCGTTTTTATCGAAAATGCTCAAGTTGGTTTCTCGTGTGTTTGTCCAGCCATACCGAAGCGCTCTGTTTCGTTTTGGCGATATCCCTGCAGTGCTTGGACCGCCCGTTTTGTGTATTCTCACCGGAAACGACGTTTCCTGCAGGAGAGAAATTTAAACCCAGGATTTTGAAAAGTGTTTTAAATGAGGGCTTATGATTTGGTATATTGTTTGTTCTGAGCAAGAGCCAGAAGAATGCACTCATTTTTATTTTGCTTCTTAGCGCTCGTCCAGCCGCATGATGTAATCTAGTTGAAGGTTTTATTCTATTTTTTTTGTTGTTGAGCTGCAATAGGACGAAGAGCTTTCACCGCATTTTATTTTCCTCATTTTATTTTATTTTATTATTTTGTTCCTCGAATTGTTAAAAGTTGCTACTGTATGATAAAGCTTTAATATGATGGGAATGTGGGGCAAGGTTTAGCAGTTGAGTTGGGGGTGGGGTTAGTCAGTGGGGATTGAATATGGGGAGGCAGTTAGGTTTGTACCTTGCTGCTGAGCGAGAACCTCTTAAAAGAAAAAGAAAAAAAATACTGTGCTGGGATGTGCATTGAAAGCATTCTATGCAGCAACTGGTTGCACCAAAATACTTGAACCTAGTACCTCCACTCGCCTTCTGCGACCATTGTTATGAGGGTGGGTGATGTATCCCTACGCTTTAAACTTGTTCCTGGCTGCCAGGAAGGAAGGAGGGGGGAGGAGGGGAGTGTGGTGAGGAGATCCGGGCAATGGTTTTTGTGATGAGAGCAAGTGTAGTGAGCACCTGAGTGACTCAGTTTGTAAGTACACAGATATTCAGTATAGGCTACGCATTAAAGTACCATTATAAAATGATGCTCTTTGAATGATTTGTTTCTAAATCCTCTTCTTTTTTTTATGCAGCACCTGGCTGTGGTTTGCCATTTTCTGAGGGCATGACTGTGCCGCTGATACGGTGCCACCCTGTAGGTTAGAGTAAGGGATTGTGAATTTGTTCAGGGTGCCATTGCTAACTGGCCGACTCTTCATGAGGGACACCATGGCATCTTTGAAGTGCACCAACTAATGCTGTCCGACGAGACACCCAGATTAATGTTCATCCGATGGACCGCACACACATAGATTCCTCGCCCTATCTTCGAAACATCACGAGGACAGGAGATAGCTGGATTGAGATTCAATGCCAGGCAACGCAGCTGAGGTGAGTGTGTACACCATGAGCCAATCCTGCCAGCCCCATTAAAAAATACCATGTTATGTAGTCCTGGTACTCTTTGCTTTTCGTCACAATGTCAGCAGAACATACCTCAACTAATGCCACAGTGTTTGATGGAACTTCCCAAGCTTTTTCGAAAATAAAAACCAATTTTTTACTTGCTTTCAAGAATTAACTTTAACCATAGTTTGTCAAAATCGAACTTCTGTTTTGTGCTCTGAGACCCTTGCCTCCTTTATCCAAACTCATGTCCTACCACTCTCACTCCATGCCACTTACCACCCCCTCCCCAGCATCGTTCTCGCCGCCCTGCCCCACGTCACCCCCTCCCCCCACCCTCCCCTAACTCTACCCCATCCTGCCTCATGCCCATGTTATCCCCTACCCTGCCCAACCTCCTCCCTCACCCCATGTCATCCCCCACACCAACCCGAGACTGACTTTGTATGCAGTATGTGGCTGTCGGTTGCATCCTCACTGAGCACAGTTGGGCCTCTCACAGGGGAGGGCAGGAATGTTTTGTTCAGGGTGCAGATGATTATTTGTCTTCGAAATATGTCCACCAATTAATGGTCGCCGACAGGACACCCCACTTAACAATCATCGCCGACAGGACACCCCACAACAATAGAAATGGCACACCGTGATTTAAATGCCCTGCCTGTGAAACTCCAAGCCAACAGTTTATAGTTTGGAATTGAACCCAGACTTGACGGTAAGTGCTTGCATGCTGCATCTGTGCACAATACTGTTGGAACAAAAACAGACTAATTTGAACAATACATAATAATAATAAGAAGAATTAAAAAATCTTGCAAGTTCAAGCCAAGCCCTTTCTTATAAAGTACAAAGAAAATGTAAACCCATTCCAAGATCTGAACAATATAACAACATGTGAAGCCCTCAGAAAAATCGGTTTGTTCCTTTGGCTTCCTCTGTAGCACAGGCGGGAAGGGTCTAGTGTCCTTTGTTGGTGCCTGTGGAATTTGATGCAAGTAAAATTGCTTCTTGTAGTTAGGCCTAAGTCACATTTTCCACGGCGGCCGTGGGGTCTTCAAAATCTACGGCCACTAGCAATTATACGGCGGCCGCAGTATTTCCACGTCACACAATGTAGCAGTCACATGTTTTTATTTTTCGGGGAGCCGCACGGCGTATTTAGGCCGAAGTCACATTTGCCACGGCGGCCGTGGGGTCTCCAAAATCTACGGCCACTAGCAATTATACGGCGGCCGCAGTATTTCCACGGTCACACAATGTAGCAGTCACATGTTTTTATTTTTCGGGTAGCCGCACGGCGTATTTAGAAATTGTGGAGACAAACGTGGGGGTGCCGTACGGCCTTTGATTTGATGTCGCACGGTGACCTTAGGGCGTTCCTGCGGCGGCCATATAATTTTCAAGGCAGATGCAAGGTGCCCGCAAGGCGACCGCAGGGGGCCCTAGGGCAAACGTGCGGCCAGATGAACGGTAACGAGTGGGTTATTTTTAAAAAAATTTTTACCAGTTTTTTTGTTGCGGCTTGTCGAATTGCTACCGCGAACATAGAAATTAAAAAAGTTATAACTCCGTGTTATAATTCCACGGCGACCTTACGACCTGTAAAATATAGCCAAACGGCATAGGGCCACCCTGAGGCCACCGCAGAACTCTGCGGCCGCCGCACGTTTCTGTTCAATTCAGAGGGCGTACGGCCGCCGTATCCTCGCCGTAGAGCAAATGTGACTTAGGCCTTAAGTAACAAGGAGTGCAACATCATGGAGTATGCTGTATTTTTGAAGGGACATTACGTTGTCGATATAATAAGCATCATGCTGACACCTGAGGATCCATGAAGAATGACCATCCAATGGGAGACTAGATCAGGCTTGTTCTTGACCAGTCCCCTTTAACTTCCTTTTCTCATTTGCCCCCACCCTTCCACATTTTCCTCTTGCATTTGTAATGTGTACGCGCCTCAAAATTGAGCCGTTCTAAAGTTCTCATTAATGCTAAATATTAAATAAACAGAGGGCTGGAGAGGAAGTCATTGTAAAAAAAAAGAAAGGTTGTCACGATGAGTTTGCAAGTTTTGTGGGTAAAGATTAACATGAAATTTAAAGCAGGCATTCACAAAAACGGGACAAAGTGATTTGAATACGCATTTTGGAGTTCAGCAGATCAATAGGACAGTTAAGTAACCTGGATAGAATGGGAGAAGGGTCAACAAAGAAATGCACATTTATGTATATATATATATATATATATATATATATATATATATATATATACATTGTTACGGTTCTCGGAACCGCATGCATCCAACATAAACTGGTCCCAATACAAGACAGTTATTCCATTATTATATGTGTAGATAGTCCCTTCCCTTTTGTCTAGCGGGACACCAAAGGCATGCGTTGCGAGGATCTCGTAGCTAGGTTTGCTTACATCATTTCTTCTTCATTTCATTTCTAACTTCATTCCTACTCTTCTTTTCTGATTATTGAGCCACGTGCACTCTTCGCTGTGAGATGGGTCCTCAGCAAAGGCCAAGTAGGCATTACGCTGGACAGCCCTCCGTAGACAACACAGCCTGCCAAATGCACGCGCAGTGGTAATTTTCACCCAATGGACAGGAAACACACCCAGCACGATGCCCACGCTGCACGGAACGCGTACCGCGGCCGATAATAGAAAAGCAACCCCACACCACGTTGGGCGGGATGCGAGTGTGCAAGGCACAAGCGGCACATACTTTTCAACCCATTCTGGACTAATTATATAGATCGGTGTTAGCCTCGTGCACACAATAGCAGAGTCAGGCGAGCGCGAGTGCTGGCCACGTGCGTAATGGGGGATCCACACGCACTGTACGGAATGTGCTCGAAGGCAGACCTGTGCGCCGCTCGCGACACTTTGTTATCGTACAGAGCAGGGCACGAATGGACACATCTTACTGTCTGTACATGGGTTCGCCATAACATCGTACCTTCGGTCCTCGCTGGTGGCCGCGGATGTTCCCCACGGATGGCGAACGTCTTCTCGCCTCTACGGCCAGCGAAGCTGCGATCAGGCAGAGGCATGTTGTACAGTGCGGGCCGTGTGGTGCATCACGGAGCAGGCACATTGACCAGCGCTGGTCGGGGGTGGCCGAGCAGGCAAGCGGGACCGACGCCACTCTCAGCCTGTCGTCAGGGCATGGCCCGGGGGTTCGTGCAAGGCAATTCATGACACGGAGTTCGGTGTGGGTGATTCATATCATGTCGTGGGGTCGGAGCGGGGAATTTTTGTGGCTTGGAGTCGTCTTGCCTGAAATGGAATGTTGCGGTTTCCAGCCATCGCGGCTGGGCCGCGCAGGGGGTCGGGGCCAATTAGAGCGTCCAATTCTGGTGATGACACAGCGCTTCAGGGTGGCCCCCTGCCCCACGCTGCGGGGCCTATAAAGGTCCAAGCGGAGCCTTCGATCTCTCTCTGCCCTGCCTTGCCTCCTGCTCAAGCTGTTCTTCGACTCCGTACGTCATCGCTGGACTCCGCCTCCTCTTCTCCGCCCACATGACAGTGACTCCACCCACCCACCTCAAGCCCCTCCTTCATGCCGACGGTCTCAACGCGAGCTGCCCGAAGCAAGAGACGACGCGCCAGCTGTCAGGGGGGTACCATATCATGGAGCATTCCACCCAAACGTATTGGTGGTGCGTTCAGGCAATCAATTATACAAAGGTACCGAGAGACCGTCGCCTCAACTTCTCTCCTGTCTTGCTGCAATACCTCCTCTTCATCGGGTTTTCTGTGTCTGTGTGTGTGCGTGTGTGTGTGCGTGTGTGTGTGTGTCCTAGCGCCTGTCCATGTAAGTAAGACTGCAGAAGATTATTATTATTGTTATTATTATTTCGCGTTAAGTCTGCTCTGTGTCTGCTTTGTAAGTTGCTTGTTTATTGTTGCATCACATCTTTCTTCACTATCTCTGCTTGCACACCCCCAATAAATCTATTTCTTGTACCACATACCCTTCCTCAACTGCTTGTAAATAAATTATTAGAAATGTTCCCTGCTCGTTCTTGTCTTTTCTTGCATTGATCCGGCATGGTCTGAATTCAGGTTTAGCCAGGTCTTTATTCCCAACGGTCCGTTCCTTGTAGCCGGTACGTCCTTGGCAGTGTCGCTCGGCTGCATCTGATCCGGAAAGGTGATCCGATCCGGTGGAGTGA
>CM068968.1:45200390-45224895 GCA_035128595.1 Eptatretus atami
ATGTGTTTAGAATCCATGGCTCAGGACGAGATCCCCATGCAGGACATTGGTGTGCAGGAACAGTTTCCCCTCCAAACGAATCTAGGGCCCGAAATGGGTGCGGCGGCGGCAGAGGCCGCGGTGTATAACACCTCCCCTCCCCCTCTCCACCCAGAGAAGAGATTCATAGCTCATGTGATCCTTCGGAGGTGCCTTAAGCTGGTTGTCCTCTCTGCTTGCTGTCCTTTGCAGATGTCAATATCCATTTTATATCTTGGCAAGAAGCTCTTTGGGCCAGTACCATGGCACGTTAACCCTAACTCAGGTCCACTATTTTTCTCTGTTTTTTTCCACAGGCCTGAGCGAATCAACCCAGAGCTCAACCAGAAGGGTTACATGTAAATCGGACATCCTGGCTTGGGGGGGGTGGGATACATGGAATGTTATCGGCAACAAGCATCCCGAGTTTGTCTATACAACAATCACTGGTCCATTAGCTGACTATATTCCTGGCCACTTGGAAACTGTCGTACGTCAACTTTTACTGCAAGTCAGTAGGGAATTCAGTAAAGGGCTTTTCCGGAGTGACGGACAAACGGTTTTGCTCTTGCAATAAAAGTAAATGCAGTGAAGACATGAGCAAGGAATAAATGTTTAATAAATTATCTTTCATCATAGATGAGAGCCTGGCTGTCCTGCATTCCCATACGAATCCTGGGGTAACCTTTCCAAGCAACTAAAACAGGTGTTGAGGACCATCACCACAGCTCCCTCCAAGCCCTTTTTCTCCGGACTTCGTAACTTCACAGCATTATGGTCGTTCCACCCAAACCCCACCCCCTCTGCCCACACACACACACACACACACGCACACCAGACACACACACACACACCACACACACCCACCTCAGGTCCCAATCTTTCTCTTTTTATTCAGAATCTTACTTCCTTTTTTGTCATCCATTTTCACCGCTCACTCTCCATAGCTCAAGAAGAACCAAGTGAACGACCTACATACGCGCAGAGTCATGGTACTGTTCCATCCTCTGCACTCCTCAATGGCACCATCATTCTATTCTTGACTCCCATCATTATCCAATTTGCATGACATTGTTGCAAGGCTTTGGTTCGTAAGCTCGATGAAAGTAGACATGCGCCACCATACGAGATTATTTGGCATCTTCATTGATTAATTCTAACTCGGGTGCGTTGCCGTGAAGCTGGCCCCATAAAGCACTTTGCACTTGACCTTTCCTGTGAGTCAAGAGCAATTAATGTCACGTGCATTGGGCAACCGGTGAAACGGTTTCTTCTTGTTCACCTCCACACAGGAAGTCCATTCTTCAAGCACCACCAGGACAAGGAGACGGACGTGGGTCGTTCGTGAACAGATTTTGGGAGAGGGGTCCATTGATGGAGGATTTTGAGCGACGAGCGATGTGCCTCGATTCTTTTTTTCCCCCTTCGGATTACTTCCCGTTTCTCCCACCCGTCCTCCATGCTGACCGTCAACATTTCGTCACGGGCCGGGTTGGGCCTGTATCCGTAGCCATGCCACTGCTCGAACGTTGGGTAACGACGCCCCGCCACTGCTGAACCTTCAGCTTCAGACTTTTCCACCACCTTTAGTTTCCTTTTGTCCACTTTCCATTACATTAAACACTCTTTCCTCAGTCGCACATTTTCCTGAGACTGTACTTGAAAATGCGGGAAATTGTTGATTGTTGTTGGGTTTTTATCAGACCCCCCCCCCCACAACCCTGCCACAATCTGCCACACCCCACCGCCACAACTCTGAGCGTTTTTATCGAAAATGCTCAAGTTGGTTTCTCGTGTGTTTGTCCAGCCATACCGAAGCGCTCATGTTTCGTTTTGGGCTATCCCTGCAGTGCTTGACCGCTCCGTTTTGTGTATTCTCACAGCGGAAACGACGTTTCCTGCAGGAGAGAATTTAAACCAGGATTTTGAAAAGTTTTTTAAATGAGGGCTTATGATTGGTAATATTGTTTGTTTCGAGAAGAGCCAGAAGAATGCACTCATTTTTATTTTGCTTTCTTAGCGCTCGTCTCAGCCGCATGAATTAATCTAGTGGACGGTTTTATTCTATTTTTTTTTGTTGTGAGCCTGCAACTAGGAGAAGAGCTTTTCACGCATTTTATTATTCCATCATTTTATTTTATTTTTATTTATTTTGTTCCTCGAATTGTTAAAAGTTGCTACTGTATGATAAAGCTTTAATATGATGGGAATGTGGGGCAAGGTTTGCAGTTGAGTTGGGGGTGGGGGTTAGTCAGTGGGATGATATTGGGGAGGCAGTTTAGGTTTGGTACCTTGCTGCTGAGCGAGAACGTCTTAAAAGAAAAAGAAAAAAAACATACTGTGCGGATGTGCATTGAAAGCATTCTAGTGCACGGCAACTGGTTGCACAAATCTGAACAGTACCTCCACACGCCTTTTGCGACCATTGTTATGAGGGTGGGTGGATGTACCCTACGCTTTAAACTTGTTCCTTGCTGCCAGGAAAGGAGAGGGGGGAGGAGGGGAGTGTGGTGAGGAGATCCGGGCAAATGGTTTTGTGAAGAAGCAAAGTGTAGTGAGGGCACCTGAGTGAATCAGTTTGTAAGGTCCAGATATTCATATAGGCTACGCATTAACGTCCATTATAAATGATCATGTTGACATGATTTGTTTCAAATCCTCTTTCTTTTTTTATGCAGCACCCTGGCTGTGGTTTTGCCATTTTCTGAGGGCATGACTGTGCCGCTGATGACGGTGCCCACCTGTAGGTTTAGAGTAAGGGATTGGATTTGTTCAGGTGCCATTGCTAACTGGCCGCTCTTCATGAGGGACAACCATGGCATCTTTGGAAGTGCACCAACTAATGCTGGGTCGCGAGAGACCACCACAGATTAATGTTCATCCACCGATGGACGCACACACATAGATTCCTCGCCTATCTTCGAACATCACGAGGAACAGGAGATAGCTGGATTGAGTTCATGCCAGGCAACGCAGCTGAGGTGAGTGTGTACAGCCAATGAGCCAATCCTGCCCAGCCCCATTAAAAATACCATGTTATGTTAGCTCCTGGTACTCTTTGCTTTTCGTCACAATGTCAGCAGAACATACTCAACGTAATGCCACAGAGTGTTGATGGACCTTCCCAAGCTTTTTTCGAAAATAAAAACCACTTTTTTACTCTGCTTCAAGAATTAAACTTTAACCATAGTTTTGCAAATCGACTTCTGTTTTGTGCTCTGGACCCTTGCCTCCTTTATCCAATCAATGTCCTAGCCCTCTCCCTCCATGCCACTATACCCCCACTACCCGCACATCGTTCCCTCGCGCTGCCACCACCCGTCCCCTCACCATATCCCCTAACTCTACCGCATCCTGGCTCATGCCCATGTTTCCGCTACCTGGCCCAACCTCCTCCCTCACCCCAAGTCATCCCACACACACCCGAGACTGACTTTGTATGCAGATGTGGCTGTCGTTGCATCCTCACTGAGCCACATTGGGCCTCTCACAGGGGAAGGGCAGGAATGTTTTGTTCTAGGGTGCAGATGATTATTTGTCTCGAAATATGTCCACCAATTAATGGTCGCCGACAGGCACCCCACTTAACAATCATGCCGACAGGAACCCCACAATCAATAGAAATGGCACACGTGATTTAAATGCCCTGCCTGTGAAACTCCAAGCCAACAGTTTATAGTTTGGAATTGAACCGCAGACTTGACGGTTAAGTGCTTGCATGCTGCATCTGTGACAATACTGTTGGAACAAAACCGACTAATTTGAACAATATAATAATAAATAACAGAAGAATTAAAAAATCTTGCAAGTTCAAAGCAAGCCTTTTATAAAGTACAAGAAAATGTAAACCATTCCACAGTCCTGAACATATAACAACATGTGAAGCCCTCAGAAATCGTTTGGTTCCTTTGGCCTTCCTCTGTTAGCACAGGCGGGAGGGTCCCTAGTGTCCTTTGTTGGTGCCTGTGGAATTTTGATGCAAGAAAATTGCTTCTTTGTAGTTGGCCTAAGTCACATTTTCCACACGGCGGCCGTGGGGTCTTCAAATCTACGGCCACTAGCAATTTACGGGGCCGCAGTAATTTCCACGAGTCACACAATGTAGCAGTCACATGTTTTTATTTTCGGGGAGCCGCAGGCGTATTTTAGGCGAATACATTTGCCACGGCGGCCGTGGGGTCTCAAAATCTACGGCCACTACGCAATTATACAGCGGCCGCAGTATTCCACGGTCAGCACACTGTAGCAGTCACATGTTTTATTTTTCGGGTACGCACGGCGTATTTTAGAAATTGTGGAGACTCGAAAACGTGGGGGTGCCGTTACGGCCTTTGATTTGATGTCGCACGGTGAGCCTTAAGGGCGTTCCTGCGGCGGCCATATAATTTTCAAGGCAGACGCAAGGTGCCGCAAGGCGACCGCAGGGGGCCTAGGGCAAACGGCGGCCAGACTGAACGGTAAACGAGTGGGTTATTTTCTATTTAAAAATTTTTTACCAGTTTTTTTGTTTGGCGGCTTTGTCGAATTGCTACCGCGCAACATAGAAATTAAAAAAGTTTATAACGTCCGTGTTATAATTCCAACGGCGACCTTACGACTGTAAAATATAGCCAAACGGCATAGGGCCACCCTGAGGCCACCGCAGAAACTCTGCGGCCGCGCACGTTTCTGTCATTCAGAGGGCGTCGGGCCGCCGTATCCTCGCCGTAGAGCAAATGTGATTAGGCCTTAAGTAACAGGAGTGCAACATCATGGAGTATGCTGTATTTTTTGAAGGGACATTATGTTGTCGATATAAATAAGCATCATGGCTGACACTGAGGATCCATGAAGAATGACCATCCCAATGGGAACTAGCATCAGGCTTGTTCTTGAACCAGTCCCTTTAAAACTTCCCTTTCTCATTTGCCCTCACCTTCCACAATTTTTTCCTCTTGCATTTGTAAGTGTACGCGCCTCAAAAATCGGCCGTTCAAAGTTTCTCATTAATGCTAAAATATTAATAAACAGTAGGGCTGGAGAGGAAGTCATTTAGTAAAAAAAAAGAACAGGTTGTCACGATGAGTTTGCAAGTTTTGTCGGGCCTAAAGATTACATGAAAAATTTAAGCAGGCAATCACAAAACGGGACAAAGTGATTTGAATACGCATTTTGGAGTTCAAGCAGATCAATAGGCAGTTAAGTACCTGGATAGAATGGGAAGGGGTCACAAAGAAATGCACATTTATTATATATATATATATAAATAATTATAATACATTGTTTACGGTTTCTGGAACCGCATGCACCACTAAATGGTCCCAAAAGACAGTTATTCCATTATCTATGTGTAGATAGTTCCCTTTCCGTTTTGTCTGCGGGACACCAAAGGCATCGCGTTGCCGAGGAATCTCGTGCTAGGTTTTGCTTACATATCATTTCTTCTTCATTTCATTTCTTCTAACTTCATCCTACTCTTTTTCTGATTATTCGAGCACCGTGCATCTTCGCTGGATGCATGGGTCCTCAGCAAAGGCCAAGTAGGCATTACGCTGGACAGCCCTCCGTAGAACACACAGCCTGCAAATGCACCGCAGTGGTAATTTTCACCCATGGACAGGAAACACACCAGCACGATGCCCACGCTGCACGGAAACGCGTACCGAAGGCCGATATAGAAAAGCACCCACACCGACGTTGGGGCGGAAATGCGAGTGTGCAGGCACAAGCGGCACTACTTCTTTCAACCCTTCTGGATATTATATAGATGGGTGTTAGCCTCGCGGCACAACAATAGCAGAGTAGCCGCGAAAGCCGAGTGCTGGCCACGGTGCGTAATGGGGGACCACACGCACTGTACGGAATGTGCCGAAGGAGAACCTGTGCGCCGCTCGCGACACTTTGTTATCGTACAGAGCAGGCGCACAATGGACACATCTACTGTCTGTAGCATGGGTTCGCGCATAACATCGTACCTTCGGTCCTCGCTTGGTGGCCGGGATGTGTCCCCACGGATGGTCGAACGTCTTCTCGGCCTCTACGGCCAGCGAAGCTGCGATCAGAGGCAAGAGGCATGTTGTACAGTGCGGGCCGTGTGGTGCATACCGGAGCAGGCAATTGACGCAGCGCTGGTCGGGGTGGCCGAGCAGGCAAGCGGGACCGAGCCACTCTCAGCCCGTCGTCAGGGCATGGCCCGGGGGTTTCGTGCAAGGCAATTCATGACAGGGTGTGTGATGTTCGTGGGGTGATTCCATATCATGTCGTGGGGTCGTGAGCGGGGAATTTTTGTGAGTTGAGTCGTCCTTGCCTGAAATGGAATGTTGCGGCTTTCCAGGCCATCGCGGTGGGCGCGCAGGGGGTCGGGGGCCAATTAGGCGTCCATTTCTGTGATGACAGCACTTCAGGGTGGCCCCCTCCCAACGCTGCGGGGCCTATAAAGGTCCGCGGAGCCTTCGATCTCTCCATCTGCCCTGCCTTCCCCTCCTGCTCAATGCTGTTCTTCGCTCGCCGTACGTCATTGCTGGACTCCGCCTTCCTCTTCTCCGCCCACATGACAGTGATCCACCCACCCACTCAAGCCCCTCTTCATGCCGACGTCTCACGCGAGCTGCCCCGAAGCAAGAGACGACGCGCCAGCTGTCAGGGGGTACATATCATGGAGCATTTGCCACCCAAACGTATTGGTGTGCGTTCAGGGCAATCAATTCATCAAAGGTACCGAGAGACAGTCGGCTCAACTCCTCTCTGTCTTGGCTGCAATACCTCCTCTTCAATCGGGTTTTCTGTGTCTGTGTGTTGTGCGTGTGTGTGTTGTTGTTGTCTAAGCGCCTGTCCATGTAACGTAAGACTGAGAAGATTATTATTTTGTTATTACTTAATTTCGCGTTAAGTCTGCTTGTGTCCTGTTTGTAAGTTGCTTGTTATTGTTGATACATCTTTCTTCAACTATCCTCTGCTTTGCACACACCCAATAAATCTATTTCTTGTACCAACATACCTTCCTCAACTGCTTTGTAATAAATTATTAGAATATGTTCCGCTGCTCGTTTCTTGTTTTTCTTGCATTGATCCGGCATGGGTTGAATTCAGGTTAAGCCAGGTCTTTATTCCCAACGGTCGCGTTCCTTGTGCCGGTATACGTTCCTTGAGGAGTGTCGCTCGGCTGCATCTGATCCGGAAAGGTGATCGATCCGGTGGAGTGATCCAGTTCGGACAAGGCGTACGCGAGGGCATGTTCCCCGCGTGGGTAAACCACGTGGTTAACTTAGGTAACCGATTCCATAGGCGGGAAGGACCCTAGGTCACGCGGTTGAGTTATTGGGATTCACGTCGGTTAAGCGACCCGCCGCGTCACGGAATAATCCGTGAGCGACGGCCTACAATTCTTGCGGGAGTCCTGGTGGGAAATGGACGTAGCTTCCACCACCTAGTGGTCTTCTCACCCGCCTCGCCGCCGCAACAGTTTGGTGTCAGCTGAGTGGGATTCCAAAAGCATTGACCGCGACTGGTATTGGACGGTGGCAGGGTGTGCTTGGCAACCCCCCCCCTCCCCCTGCAAATTAAAAGCAGGATCAAATTTTTAGTTAATTTCGGTACGGACCTGGCGGACCAAGATGAGCTGTTCAGCGTGGTTCTGAACAATGATAGAGGAATCTTTGCTCAGACGACAGTTTTTGAGGAGATTTTTCCCTGCAGCCAATACGCAGAGGTAACATTGGGGGCAACAGCGACCAATGCTTGAGGACCCCCTGCATCAAATTTCCCCACGAGGACACAAGCAGATCCCTATCGATCCACAACCCGACTATAGCAGTATCGGCCTTCGCCAAAGCATTTGACATCGAAACCAGTTGGTGGAGGATACTAGACACAATGAAATGGGAATATGTAAAACTTAGAAACAAAATGAAAAGAGACTCATGGTAAAACATGGAAAACCGACTGATTGGGAATATGCAAACGCTGAAGGCGGTCAGGAGAAATGAAGGCGGAGCTGGCACGAGGTAAAGGGGGATGAATGAAAAACATGGACCGAAAATGGCGTGATGAGAATCGGTGTACCTCTACATGGGAACTGACAGAGTTTGAGGGGGAGTGTGGAAGCTGTTCGGACCGCGATGACAACGGGTAAGGTCGAGGTGACGAGTGAAACCACCGATAGTCAAAGAGAGAAACCTGTAAAATGCGGACAGGTAGAGACAAGACCAGAATTGGGCTCATGAAAGAGCACGCAAAGAAAATCAAAGAGAGGTGAACGAATTGCCCAAATAAAAGAGGAGCAGACACAAATAGAATGGTAAGTGGTATGAGATTGAGCATGTGGAATGTTTCGAGACCCAGTGGCGAGGGTCAGATTAACTCCGCAGGAACAAGGGGAGACGGTATTGTTTGTAGATTCTGCCCGCCGCGTGCGGACAGTCGCTTTAGCCGAATCGCGGCCATATCGCCCACCGGAACGAGCATCAGTCGCAGCCTTCCGGATCAAACGCCGTAATCCCGCTACGGGTGTGTTTTTACTGCACACCACAGCCCTACGTCAACACCTCTACGCCGCGCTACAGGGTCGATCGCCGAATGGTCGATTTACCTAATTAATCGCGCGGTGCAGACTACGAGAGACTGTACTCAATGGGGCCAGCTTGGAAAGACGCCGCGTTAAGCAGCTCGCTTCGCTTGGGGATAACCGAGCGGGGTATTAATCAGCGAAGCTCCGTTTGGATCTCGATTCTAATTATCGGCTACTAAAAAGCCAGCTATTATTTGAATGGCATACGGCAGTTCAATTCCGAAGGACAAAGGACACGACGAACGGGTTAACATTCACACAAGGACATTTATTTGCACACATATACGGTCAAAGGCAGGCAATGCAAGAGATATACAAGCATGCAATGAATGGGGGTAGGGACACAGACCGCGAGCAAGACAAGACTACACCGTATATTTATTCATGTACGTCACTTGCACTTAACATCAGTTCTAACTAAGGACATGGCGCACAACGTTTCAATGCAAAGAACAAGGAAAACCCAAGGAAAGACGAGGGGTAGAAAAAACCTGGGACAACTCTCTGGTGTCTTTTATTTTCAGGACTGTGACGACCGCGAAAGCTCCGAGAGGCCGGCTGGTTCCTTCATCTTCGTGGTGCCTCGCTGGGGCGAGCCCGCGACGTCCGCGTCCTCCAGGCAGCTGGCGTGACCGCGGTCCGGCCCAAGGGCCTCGTGGCGGCCCTGGTGGTTCGGGCCGCCCAGACAACGCCTCCGAGGAACGAACGGGTCTTTGGCTCTTTTAGAGTTGATGCCCTCTGTAAGAGCCCGTCCGTCCCTCCAGCGTTGCTCGGAACCTGTCCAAGGCCTGATATCGGCGTTATGCGCTGGCTGGCGACTCCCTCCGGCCTCTCCACATCCCGCACCGAACGCGCAGTTCCTGGCACGCAGGTTTCTGGGCTGCGCCCTTGGCTCCTCGCGAACGCGACTCCACTGCCGCTCTCACTGACTGCGACCTTGATCTTCACACTCCAAACCAACCGACTGCGAGCCTTGGCGCTCTGCGCGCTTTTTATAGGGCCCGTGAGGCGGGTTTGATCTTCGATCCCTCACTTCTGACCCCCCTGGCTCCGCCCCCTTCGATCACCCTGATCCGATCTTGATGCGAAGCTCAGAGAGAGAGCGGACGTGGGTGCAAATCAACCGTCGTTGGCGCCAACAAAGGAGAGCGGACATGGTGAAATCACCGTCCCTGCGCAACGAGAAACCCCCGCGTCTGTTTGCAGCGATGCTGTTTCGCTGGGAACTCGCCGTGGCTGGCGCAAAGATGGCGGCGTTTGCGAGTTTGAAGGTGAGGCGATGGTGTTCGTTTGTTGGTTATCGGGGAGATGTGGTTTAGGAGATGGTGGCTGTGGTTGGCGTTGTGGAGAAGGGGGTTGTGGTTTGCGTTGTGTGAAGGCGGTTGTGGAGAAGGTGGTTGTTGTGAAGGCGGCTGTGGAGAAGGTGGTTGTTCGTTGTCTGTGGGGATGTTGGGCAATTGTGGAAAAGGTGGTTGTGGTCGGCGTTGTTGGAGAAGGTGGTTGTGGTGGTTGAATACGGTTGGTCCAAACTAAACGATAGCAAAAAAAAACGGCTACCTAAAGATCACAGCCCTGCCACGAATAATTGCCCGTTAAACATCGGTGGGAAAATCTTCTGAACAGACTTATCGACATAACTGATCTAAGGACCTATATGGTGCTCTGTGAATTTCCACAACCGAATAGTATGCTCCTCGAGGCAGACTGTGACGAGGTGAGTCCAGTAAGGCATGCGAGGTGGAGCGGTTGCATCGTGCGAAAGAGCAGCATGCCCAGCTTTGGGGGATAGAAGCCCGGGATCTCGTGGGCTAACACAACCCGCCAGCGTGATTGTGGCTGAGTGTGTGTCAGCACGTGTGAGTATAGGGCAAGATGGCATGTGTGAGTCCACGTGAGAACATGGGACACAGACGACCCAGACGGGAGTCGTGGGTCGTGTAACGGACGGGAATGAGCCTAATGAGACGCCGGAATTATTCGGGAACCGCGCTGGCGGTTGAATGGAGGCAAATTGAGGGATCGAGTAAATTTGGCAAGAGTATGGCCCATGTGAGCACGTGTACGGAGCTCGACGTGCTGCGCGCCGCGAGTGGTGTTCGCAGGACGCGCGGAGCGAGTCCGGGGACGACACAGCGAGCCCGTGTGCGTGGCAGGCCTCGCGGAGCGGGCCGTGTGCGAGTGACGTCCGCCGGGGATCGCGCAGCACGAAGGCCAGGTGTGTACGCACGGTGGCTCACGTGGTGGATGGCCGAAAGCGAGCGTGGTAATGCGATTAACGGGGCGACGTTACGGCCTCATGTATGGCCCAAACGAAGGGGACGAGTACTGTAAACCGCCGCGCCCTGGAGATGCAAGGCTCGTCGAGCCTTGCCACGAGTACACGATGCCCCGGCCAGGATGTAGCGAACATCCTCGCTGGGGGCAAAGGAGCATTAGTTAGGGGAAGGGTTCGCGTTAGATAGACGGCTCTTTGGGGGCATGAGCAGTCCTCCATGGGGCCGCGTAACACGAGTTAGGGGGAATTTAGTTTAGAATGTAGTATGGATTGGAGACAATGGACAGACATGGAACGTGTCGTGGGGACGTAGATTAGCGATAGAATTAAATGGAACGTGCATCAGAATAAGGGATGACGGGGAGCACGAGTTAGTTCGGGGAACGTAGTTATTGTTATGTTGGAGTGAATGAAGAAAAAAAATATATATATATATATATATATATAACGGTGAGTGAATGTGGGTCAGCGGGCCCGAGTGTGAATGGAGTGAGTGTGGAATGCATGCCGCGAACGAATGGTTGGGGGAGGAGTGAATCCACCCAAGGGAACCGCGGTGGTTAGTGTAATACATTTAGCGGGTTAGTTAAATTAACCAAAAGGATGTTTTGTTGTAGGTGTGACGAAAGCATTAAACCTTTTTTGTAGGGTGCAGAGACCATTGACCGACTGGGAGGCGTGGCTGGTGAAATATGCGAACTGAGTCGAGGGACCCCGGGCACCCGAAGTAGTCGGCCATGGTCCAAGCAACCGAGTTAGTGTAATGGGCACGGGTACCACGGGAAAGGGACCCGGAGGCAAACATGCCACGTGGGCATCGACGGGGAAAATGCCAGGAGGGCTATTCCCACGTTCATACGGAGTAGGTAGGCTGGAGACAGCCTCAGCGACCCGGGGGTGCCGAGATCGAGTTCGGCAGGTGGGTAGACCTGCCAGTTGAGCCACGCTGCCCAGCCACGAAATTGTGCAAGAGCATGGGAGAAATTTGCGGGCCGGCCCCAAATTAATAACGAACACCACACAGGCGACGGGAATCGTGGTTGCTAGACCGATAGTTTAAAGAGACAGGCGTGTTCAAAAGCCCCGGGGATAAATTAACGTTTAATAAATGCTAGGATAGATAGGAAACGTGTACCCTTCACACCATCCATCTCTTCGCTGTTTGTAGGGCCGCTGGACTCGCCTTGGAAATTGCTGAAACCGGTGGGAGCTATTCTGAGGCTGCATTGGGCCTCGAGACAGATTCACTTGTCTCTTCCTCAATCCTTTTAAAGGGACTTTAGGGATTGGGAATAGGCAGTTTGGACAGGTTAGTCGAACAAAGACAATAAGGGAGTTAGGGACACACGTAATTGTTAAAAAAAAGTCTAATTTAGTTGTTTTTTTTTTGTTGCAAGCAAAAAATGGGGTGGGTATGGTCCAAGGACAGGCATAGGCAATAGGTGGGGGGAGACCCGTAGGGTAGGACCCGAGCCCGTCTTCGGACCGGCCAACACCACACTCCCTCCACAACCTCACGAGACGCACCGAGGCGGCCAGCTTCATGTGCTGACTGTTGTGCTGTCGCACCTCACCTGGTCTGTATTTGCCATGCCTTTTTCTGCCTTTGCCTTGACTCCATTTGCCATAACCTGCCCATGCCTTTATTTGCCTTCCATATCACTCAACTTTTCCATGTGTGCAGGACCATCTGTGTGAAGTGTTCGCAAGGACTGCCCAGCAGGCAGCCGCGTTACCGGGACTGCCATTTGTGCAGCCCGGACATCCATCTCCTTGTTGTATAAAGGGCAGTTCAAATCGACTGTGAGACGGCGTGTGGCCTGCCATGTAGGGTGAGCTGCCTCCAGCAGCCAGGAACAAGGAAGTATAAAAACCAACAAACAAAGGACCATTGAGCCCTGAAGACGCCTGGTCATCGATTTCATGCTGCTGCACTCATCCCGAATGTTGCCTTTATTGTTCTCTCCTCAAGTCACAGGTTTGGGCCATGGGTAATGTAAATATCAGAAATGTGTATCGTTCTGACCCACCTGTATGTTTGTTTAGTTCCGGAAATGTAGTTAAGTTGTCCAAATGAATCTGTTAGTTTAGTTACGCAACGCACTAGGTTATTTATTTTTGGGACATGTATTCAAAATGTCACACTCAGGGATCCATAGGTAAAATGTACTAGGGGAACCTACACCTGCATGCCACACGAATGTTAACGACTCGGGTCGAGTCTAGCAAAAGGGAGGGGGGTAGTGTTACGGTTCTCGAACCGCATGCATACAACAGATAGTTGTCCTGAGATAGTTATCCATTAATATACGTGCATATGCATCCCTACCTTTTGTCTAGCGGGACAGTAGGCGAGTGCGTTGCGATGGGCTATTAGTTAGGTTTTTATATCATTTTTCCCTTTTATTTATTCCTTCCTTTTATTTTCTGAGGTAAATTTTCCTCGCTTGTTCTCGTCTCGCTTACCACAGCATGACAACCCACGGTATCCTCCCGAACGATCATTTCTGAGGCAAAATCCGTCACGTGCGCTTTCAAAGGATCCGCTGTCTCCGGAGTCTCGTTTTCCGGGCGTTACCCGAGGCCGGCTTAGGCTGGCGGACCACGTGAGGGATCGGAGCCAGTCGGAGTGCCCGATTCAGCGATGAATGTCGGATTCGGCATGGCCCCTCCCCCGAGCTTTGAGCCCTATAAAAGACGGAGAGGTCCTCGTAGAGAAGTGAAGGAGTGTGTGTGTGTGTTGTGTGTGTTTCACGCTGTGTCTCCTGTCCTCACTCTGGCCCACGTCTCGCTCGACTGCCCGCCTCCTGTTCTCGTCTACGCCACACGAACGTCGACCAAGCGTCCCTGCCTATTTGCTCCACCCTCGGCCCTCTGGTCTCCGCCTTCTCCACTCAAGCTCTCCTACAGACACGATCTCGACACATGTGGCTGTGGCCCGAACTAAGCAACATTGTCGGGTACCGCAACCACGGAGCAATCCCTTCCCCAAAATGCTCAGGTACCCGAAAACTATAACCTCAACCCCCTTCCTCCTGGCTGCAAACGTCCTTTCTTTCATTGGTTTTCTTTGTCCGAGTGTCTTGGCACCTGTCTGTCAAGTAAGCCTGTACAAGATTTTTTTTGTTGTTGTTACTGTGAATAATCTCGCATCAGTCTGCACTGTGTCTGCTTGTAAGTTGCTTGTATAATTGCCCGCACCCCACATGTCTCTCATCTTTCCCTGCGTTATACACCCATAAACCTTTGTTGTGCCACATGCTTTTCCTCAGCTTATTGTTAATAAATAATTGTTGTAGAAAATGTTCCCAGCTCACCTTTGTCTTTTCTCTTGTCCAGCATGGTTCGAATCCAGGTTTAGCCGGGTCTTTATTCCCCACGGTCCGTTCCTTCTAGCCGGGTACGTCCTTGGCAGTGTCGTTTCGGCTGCATCCGATCCGGAAGGTGATCCAATCCGGTAGAGTGATCGCGGTTCGAACAAGGCGTACCGAGGGCGTGGTTCCCCCGGTGTTTAAACTGCGTGGTTAATTAGGTAACCCGATTCCATAGGCGGGAGACCCTCGTCATGCGTTGAGTTATTGGTGTCCACGGTCGTTAAGTGACCCGCTGCGCCACGGAATTATCGTGAGCGACGGCCTGCAATTCGGAGAGTCTGGTGGGATCGACATAGCTTCCCCCACTTAGTGGTCTTCTCACCCGACCCGTCGCCGCAACAATATATATATATATATTATATATCTGTATATATGAAACCACCACCCACATCTCTCACCTATGAATGGAGGGAATAGCCAATTAGCTCTCACCTTATCAACTAAACCAGGTGACTTGGATTATGTAAATAATTGACTCTCCCATGCTCTTCAAGCCAAAGAAGCTGCATAAAGAAAGCAAGAAGGCCTACTCAAGGTAAGTGCTTTTACTGTTTCAACCCTTCCAGAGTTCTTCACAGCTATAAAAACATTCAAACATAGTGCACACATGAAATCCCAATGCTATCACCCCTCAGCTTCCGGACCGGTTTTCATCGCTTATTGAGGAATCAGTGACAGCGCAGACAGCAACTTGTGTAGGCTCTTGGTTGCTTTGTGCAGCTTCTTCAGCTCGAGAGCGATGGGAGGAGTCAATTATTTATATAATCCTAGCCACCTGGGTTTCGCTGATTAGGTGAGAGCTGATGGCTATTCCCTCCATTCACAGGTGAGAGATGTGGGTGGGTCTTTCTGTATTATTTATATATTGACTGCCTTTGACATTTGCACATGGTCCATGCTTGGTAGACTCATTGGTATGCATTGCTGTCTGCGCTGTCAATGATTCGCCAATAGCGATGAAACCGGTCCGACAGCTGAGGGGTGTGTAGCATTATGATTCTTATGTGTGTCTCTTATGAATGTCTTTTTGCTATGGAAGAACTATGGGAAGGGTTTGAAACAGCAAAGGCGTTTACCTTGTGTAGGCTTTCTTGGTTGCTTTATGCAGCTTCTTTGGCGAGAAGACCATGGCAGGAGTCGATGTGTATATACATACATATATATATATACATATAATATATATATACATATGTATTACATATATAACATAATATTTATATACAGTATATGTGTTATATATATAATATATATATATATATTATTATATATATATATTATATATATATATATATATATATGTGTTACGGCTGTGGAAATTCGCAACACCATTCAGGTCCCGTAGGTGAGGTATTTCTGAAGTACATGTATAGTTAGCCAAACCCATTGTTTAAGAGGGAATTAATGTGATTCATGTCGGGCTGCGATCCTTTGAGTTAGGCGTTTTTCTGTTCTTGCTTTATTTTCGAACCAACTACAACAATGCCAACGCACGCCACACTACAACGCCAACCACGCCACCACTACAACAACGCCAACCACGCCACACTAAGCAACGCCAACCACGCCACACTACACAACGCCAACCACGCCGCCATTACAACAACGCCAACCACGCCACACTGCAACAACCACGGCGTTCCGACTCGGCACACGGTTGCCAGAGGCCTGGCCTTCAAAGGGAAGCCAGGCGGCCCCGGCCCCCGTTCCCCCTCCCCCCGACGAATGGCACCGATTGGACGGAGGACCACGCCCTTCTGGAAGTTCCAGCATGTTCTGGAAAGAGGGGTGGAGCCGAAAACGGGGGCGGAGTGGAGGGCGGGGCCCGGGCGATAAAGAGGCGACGGAGTAGGAAGAAAAGAGAAGAGAATCGCGCGCGATAAAAGGGACGGCGAAGGCGACGGAGGAAAAGGATCTCGCGTCTGTGTGAAAAAGAATCTCGCGTCTGTGTGGAAAAGGATCTCGCGTCTGTGTGGAAAGGATCTCGCGTCTGTGTGGAAAAGGATCTCGCCATCGAGTGGAGCGGAGGATCTCGCGTCCGAGTGAGCGGAGGATCTCGCATCGAGTGGAGCGAGGATTCGCGTCCGAGTGGAGCGGAGGATCTCGCGTCCGAGTGGAGCGGAGGATCTCGCGTCCGAGTGAGCTCGCGTCCGAGTGGAGCTGAGGATCTCGCGTCGAGTGGAGCGGAGGATCTCGCGTCCGAGTGGAGCGGGAGGATCTCGGCCGAGTGGAGCGGAGGATCTCGCGTCCGAGTGGAGCCGAGGATGCTGCGGATGGATCTCGTCGAGTGGAGCGGAGAGAGCTGCAGACCGCGAGAGGAGGACGGTCGCCAAGGACTCTAACGCAGGGAAGTCGCGACTTCCATTTTCTTTTGGGTTCTGTGTGAACGTGTGTGTGTGGCGCCATGTCCGAACGTAGTATTGTATAAGTGTTGCGAGTGTTCGCGCTTAGTCGGTCGTAGCTCTGCGTTGCTTTCATTGTGTTGCTTTTTTCTAATGATATATGTGCATTTGTGTTACTGTTTGGCTGTAAATACGTGCTATTGTGTGCTCTATGTGAGGCGTGATAAATGTGCTTTCTTGTTGAATTGTTGCCGTTTCGCCTGGCGTCCTTTCCTTTGTGGGTCTCCATCTTTGCTTAATGTAAGGGTTTGAGTGGGCGCGGGAGCCCGATACTTTAATCAGGAACCGCGAGGCCGACGATAACACCGCTCGGTTATCCGATAGCACGGAACAGATCGCTTAAGCGGCCCGTGTCGAAGTCGACCTGCGGCGAGGTGCGGTCGCCCGGTTTACCATCCGCGTGGGACTTAGGTAGGTCGAGTTTGGCGAAAACCCTATCCCACGCGGGTGGCGATTGGCACGATCGTGGTGAGGCCGAAAGGCCCACCCGTGACTGGATCCCGGCGTTAGTCGGAGGGTCACGACGGAATTGTCCGTCCGGTGGGCGACGTACAGCGATTCGGTCACGTGGTCGTTCGCACGCGCGGCGCCGAATTCGCAACACTGGTGTCAGAGAGCGGGAAAACGGATCTCTTGTCTCCAAGCTAAATTCACGGGAATCGGTCCAGGGGTGAGAGAAGCGCCCCCGATTCCTCAAATTACGAGGATTAAATTACCCGTTACGTTGAAGTAGATGGCGTCTCAAGGCGAGCGGGAGCCGGGGGTAATAGAAATGAGTATGTGTTTGAAATCCATGGCTCAGGACGAGATCCCCATGCAGGACTTGGTGTGCAGGAACAGTTCTCCCCTCCAACGAATCTAGGGCCCGAAATGGGTGCGGCGGGCAGAGGCCGCGGTGTATAACACCTCCCTCCCCTCTCCACCAAAACCCCCGATCCTGGCCGAATCGCTCAGCTGAGTGCACCCGACATGGCCCGGCTATTCGCCATGCTAGCAGAATGAACGAAAAAATGGATGGAAACGCACGCAAAATAGAAGGAGTGAACAAGCAGATGGATACAAACACAAACGAAAATGAAAACGAAATAAAAGGAGTGAACAAGCAAGTGGATCAAGCAAGAACGAAATGAAACGAAAATGGATGGAATACGCAACAAATGAATGCGAACTTACAACAGGTGAAGAACGGAATGGAAACAAAATGGAAGAAATGCGGGGTGAAACGCAGCAAATGGGGGCCGAGGCCTGCAGGCGGCATGATGGCAATAACGGGGGAGTACGTAATGGCGACGCCACGTGTGGAGCGAACGAGCTGGGAGGGGGTGCAACGGTTGTCAGGCCCCGGGTGAAGGCGGGTGAGGAAAAAATAATTCGGGAGACGTGTTGGGCGAGAGTGTGGAGGTGACGGAAAAGTGACGGTAACCGAGAGGGAACAATTGGGGTGACGGAGACGTGCACGAAGGAAATAAAAATAGTGGAGTGTGAGAAAAGACTTCAAGACATGACGAAGAGGTTGATAGCTGGGACGGAGGTAAAAACGGAGACAGAGGACCTGGAAGACGGATAGACAAACACAAGGAAGCGGAAGAACAGTTAGAAGCCAAAGCAAGGTCGGAGGGTGCGGAGATGAGAAAATAATTAGAAAAGAAAGCTTCTGAGTTACAAAACACCAAAAAAAGAGACGGAACTACAAAACGAACTGAGAGTACTGAAAGAGCAAGGATGAGACAGGAGAAAGAAATCCGTCAGTTGAAGGAAATGACGAGATTGCAAGAACGAGGAACAGAAAAGACAGTGGAATAAAAAACTGAAAGAATATGAGTTTGAAACTGAACGACAAAAGGAAAAAATAGGTTGGAGTACGCAGGAGAAGTTGAAGGAGCAAGGAATGAAGCAGGAAGGAGAAATAAGGAGATTGAAGAGACACAACGAGATTGGAGAGGGAAGAACGAGAGGAACAATGGATAGAAAACAAAAGGAACATGAAGCCGAGTTGACCAATTGAAAGAAAAGGCAAGGCTGGAGTGCGAAGAGAGAGAGACAAAGAACAGCGAATGAAAAACAAAGGGAAATTAACCACATGAAGAAAACCATGAAACTGCAGAAGGAAGGACAGGAGAGAAACAGGAAGAGTAATGAGACAGCAGCACTGAAACACAAGAAGGAGATTACCAAATGAAGCAAACCATGAAACTGGAGAAGGAAGGACAGGAGAGGAAACAAGGAGGGGTAATGAGAGAACAGCGAATGAAACACAGGAAGGAAATGAGCCAATTGAAAGAACGAATGAGATGGAAAGTGAGAAGCATGAGGAAGAGTGGGAGAGAAAACAAAAACTATACGAGTTTGAAGTTAATGAACTGAAGGAGAGAGTAAAATTGAATCCAGAGAGATGGAAAAACTCCAGAAAGAAACAAAAGAATATAAGATGTATAGAGACGCGGAGAAGAAAAGTAGAGGAGATGCCACGATAAGACGGGGTTAAAGGAACAGAACACACACACACAGAGGTAGTGGAGGATAATGGGGGTGAGCTGGTGGACTGGGTTGTGACCGGTGGAAAGCGGGATGGCTGCCTCCAGGAACGAGGGGAGGAAGTATGCCCCCTTGAGGCGAATCACGACCAGGTGGGTCGGTCGTGCCAAGCGGAGTTGAAGGGACGAGTGCTGTGGAAGGTGCACGTGCAGCTTGGGGGTATAGAGGCCCCGGGAACCCTTGTGGGGACACAAATCCCCAGTGTGGTTGTGCAGGGGTGTGTGTTTGGCGAGTGTGCGGAGATGCGTGCTTTCCGGCACGCATGGTGTGAGTGAGACCCCTGTGCAAGTGAAAGGTTGGGTGTGAGTGAGAAGGTCGTGTGAGAGAGACAGTGTGTGTAAGGTCGCTGTATGTGAGGGAAGATGTCGTCGGCATGCGGGAGCCAGCAGCCGCGTCTCCCGGTGTGAGTGTGTGGAGTGGAGTCTGTGCGTCGTAACACGCAGGTGTGCGTGGTAGAATGGAGACGACGGCGACAGAGGGACACAAGCCGGGTAGCGGCCATAGCTGTTGTGGACCGCGCCGGGTGTACCAGCAGCGAGCGCGCGGTCCGTGCTGTGCAGCGCACGAGGCCGCCACGTGCTCGCTTGCGGGAGTGAGGCCCGGTCCGAAACGCCAGCGTGGATTTGCCGATCCCGCGGACGGACAAAGTTTAGCATATGACGAATTGGACGCGACGGGTTCTCCACGCGAGCTTGTGTAAGCTCCAACGGGCAGAGCACATGTGTTCGCGTGGAGCCCCTCGGAGTGCGAGGTTTGCTTTTGGGGTGCGCAGGGTGACGTCATGGCTGCACGTGGGGTTGGAATCCGGCAGGAGGGGGTATCCCTGCCGGATGTACGTCCAAGAGGGACGAGGTACACACGTGCAGCTGCATGACGTCACGGGCAAGGTGGCAAGTGCGCGAGCTGTGAGTTGCCGCGCTGGTGCTGCGCGTAATTTGATTTAAAAAAAAAATTAACGAAAGCAAGCCTCGCTTTCGGTGAGCAGGATCCCTGGGCAAGGGGTGGAAGACCCCCTGGCCAGGGCACAGGATGACACTAGTTAGGGGGAAGGGTTAGTGTTAGTTAGACCGGCTTCATGGGCAGGGTAAGTCCTACATAGAGTCTGTGGAATGGAATTAGGTAGAGGATTGTAGTGAGCTTTAGGTGGGAAATGATTTATGGGAATTATTTTGAGACAGAGACAGACTTTGGATGTGTAGTGGGGACGTAGCTTAGCTACGTAGTGTTAAAAGGAACGTTGCTGTAGTTGTAAGGGACGACGTGGGAGCACGAGTTAGTTAGGGGAGGTAGATAGAAGGATGGCAGAGTTTCGCGGTGTGTGTGTTGAAGAGTTGGTGAGTTGTGTGGAGTCATGTTGAGTGAGTGAGGCCAGCGGTCTGTGTGTTTGGAGCGAATGTGGAATGCATGGTGCGATGAGTGATTGGGGGGAGGAGTGACTCCCGCCAAGGGACCCGGGTCAGTATAAAGTGAGTTTAGTGGGTTAGTTAAATGACAAATGGAGGTCGTTTGTTGTTGGTGGGAAAGTAGGCTCGTAACCATTTGGAGGGGTGCAGGAGCCCTGTTGACGGCTGGGAGCGTGGCTGCGAAAGGAGTATCGCTGAGTGGGTACCCGGCACCGGGCTAGTCGGCCGTGGTAGGCCAAGGCCATGGGGGCCGGGTTAGCGTAGTGGGCACGGTGCGCCCGCTTGGTGCGGGGCCCGGAGCGCCGTTAGCCGCGTGGGCAGTGGTCGTGGGCACGGGTGACCTCGGAAAGGGGCTGGGGTGCCAGCCTGCCACGTGTGCGTTTCAGGGGAGTTGCCATGGGGGCACTCCCGGTGTTTAGGGAGCTGGTAGGCTCGGAGAGTGTAGTGCCCGGGGTGCCATCGTAGGGGATTCGGCAGAGGGTCGTGCCTGCCAGGGGGAGCCACGCGTCCCAGCCACGAAACCGTGCAAGGGCACGAGGAAAATTCGAGGGCGAGGCCGAAATTGTAAGGACACCAACACAGGCGACGGGAATCTGGGTTGTTAGAACCAATAGATTAAGCGAGAGGCGCTTGTTGAAAGCCCGGGGTAGTTTAAAGGTTAATGGTTAGGGTAGATTAGGAGATGTACCCTCCGCACATCCATCCCTTCGCTCTCGTTTGGGCCGCTGGACCCACTTTGGGTTAGAGATCGCTGAACTCTGGGGAGGCCATCTTGAGGCTTCATTGGGCCTCGACACAGAGCTACCCTCCCTCATTCCCCTCCGGGAAGGGAACGTAGGGTTTGGGAGTAGGCTAGGAGACGATAGGTTAGCCGAACAGAGATAGTAAAGGGGGTTAGGGGACGATTTCTAGTGGGAAAGTAAAGATAAAACAACAACAAAAAATTTAATTGGGGCTAAATTGGTTTTTGACAAATTAAGGGGGTGGTATGGACAGTGACAGGCAAAGGCGATAGGTGGGAGGGAGACAGTAGGTAGGTCGAGCCCGCTTCTGCGAGTGGCCAGCACCACCGCACTCCCTCCACAACCTGCACTGCACGGCAAGAGGCCGGCCAACTTCATCGGCTGGCTGCGTTTTCTGCAAGGCCTGTGCCGGCGATCGTCTGCTGTGTTTTACTTCAAGGCCTGGGCCGGCCAGTTCATCTGCCGGCTGTGTTCGCCTGCAGCGGCCTTGTTCTGCAGGCTGTGTATGCCTGCACTATGCCATGCCCGCTGCCCTGTTCACCAGCCCCGTTCGGTTTTGCTTCGGCCCCCCCCCCTGTTCATTGCCATGTGCGCCAGGATAAAGCAACAGTTTGCAGGCTGCGGGAACTGTCCGCTGTTGGCAGCTACAACACGGGCCTGTAATGGAGGCCCGTGCACCGGTTCTCTGTTGACTCTTTACCTTTTTTTTTCCTGCAGAGTCCATTGATCCTGGCCATGGAGTAGTGTAAATTTATAAGGTTAAGGTGTTAAGATGTATTGTAAATACGAGTGCGCCCCCGGCATGTCTGTCTAGCGCGCAATTTTATTTAAGTCGTCCGTATGAGTGAGTTTGTTTAGTTAGTTACTCAGCCCTCAGGTTATTTATTTTGGGGACATGAATACCATGAATGTCGACTCAGGGATCCGTGGTAAAACGTACTAGGGGAGAACTACACATGATGGCACACGATAATTTGACGACTCGGGACGAGTCTGTAAAAAGGGGAGGGGGTAGTGTTACGGCTGTGGAAATTCGCAAACACCATTCAGGTCCCGTAGGTGAGGTATTTCTGAAGTACATGTATATTAGCCCAAACCCATTGTTTAGGGAATTAATGTGATTCATTCGGGCTGCGATCCTTTGAGTTAGGCGTTTTCTGTTCTTGCTTTATTTCGAACCAACTACAACAACGCCAACACCCACAACTACACAACGCCAACCACGCCACACTACAACAACGCCAACCACGCCACCACTACAACAAAGCAACCACGCACCACTACAACAACGCCAACCACGCCGCCATTACAACAACGCCACCACGCCACACTGCAACAACACGGCGTTCCGACTCGGCACACGGTTACAGAGGCCTGGCCTTCAAAGGGAAGCAGGCGGCCCCGGCCCCGTTCCCCCCTCCTCCCCGAACGAATGGCACCGATTGGACGGAGGACCACGCCCCTTCTGGAAGTTCCAGCATGTTCTGAAAGAGGGGTGAGCCGAAAACGGGGCGGAGTGGAGGGCGGGCCCCGGGCGATAAAAGAGGCGACAGAGTAGGAAGAAAAAAGAGAAGGAGAATCGCGCGCGATAAAGGAGGGACGGCGAGGCGACGGAGAAAGGATCTCGCGTCTGTGTGAAAAGGATCACGTCTGTGTGGAAAAGGATCTCGCGTCTGTGTGGAAAAGATCTCGCATCGAGTGGAGCGGAGGATCTCACGTCCGAGTGGAGCGGAGGATCTTGTATCGAGTGGAGCGGAGGATCTCGCGTCCGAGTGGAGCGGAGGATCTCGCGTCCGAGTGGAGCCGAGGATCTCGGTCGAGTGGAGCGGAGGATCTCGCGTCGAGTGAGCGGAGGATCTCGCGTCCGAGTGGAGCGGAGGATCTCGCGTCCGAGTGGAGAGAGATCTCGCGTCCGAGTGAGCCGAGATCTCTCATCGAGTGGAGCGGAGGATCTCACGTCGAGTGGAGCGGAGAGAGCTCGCAGACCGCGAGAGGAGGACGGTCGCCAAGGACTCTAACGCAAGGAATCGCGACTTCCATTTTCTTTTGGGGTTCTGTGTGAACGTGTGTGTGTGGCGCCATGTCCGAAAGTATATTGTATAAGTGTTGCCGAGTGTTCGCGCTTAGTCGGTCGTAGCTCTGCGTTGCTTTCATTGTGTTGCTTTTGTTCTAATTGATTTATGTGCATTTGATTACTGTTTGGCTGTAAATACGTGCTATATGTGTGCTCTATGTGAGGCGTGAATAATGTGCTTTCTTGTTGAATTGTTGCCCCGTTTCGCTGCGTCCTTTCCTTTGTGGGTCTCCATCTTGCTTTACGTAAGGGTTTGAGTGGGCGCGGGACGCCCGATACTTAATCAGGACCGTCGAGGCCGACGATAACACCGCTCGGTTATCCCGATAGCACGGAACGGATCGCTTAAGCGGCCCGTGTCCGAAGTCGACCTGCGGCGAGGTGCGGTCGCCCGGTTTACCATCCGCGTGGGTACTTAGGTAGGTCGAGTTTGGCGAACAACCCTATCCCCACGCGGGTGGCCAATTGGCAGGATCGTGGTGAGGCCGAAAGGCCCACCCGTGATTGGATCCCGGCGTTAGTCCGGGAGGGTCACGACGAATTGTCCGTCCGGTGGGCGACGTACCGCGATTCGAGTCACCTGGTCGTTCGCACGCCGGCGGGCGCGAATTCGCACAATATATTATATATATATATATATATATATATATATATACATATATTATATTTATATTATATTTACATATATATATATACAGTATATAATATACTGTATATATATATTATATATATATGTGATGTGATATACATGTGATATATGTGATATACATATATATATATATATATATATATATATATGTGTCGATGTGATATACATATGTATATGTACATATATATACATATATAAATATATATATACAGTATATGTGTTATATTTATATATATATATATTATATATAATTATATTATATATATATCTATATATAATATATATATCTCTCTATTATAATACCAAGCTTGCACACTAAAAACTCGGCTCGCCGTCACACGATCCCTATGAATTGCTGTGGCACTTAGCGACATGCCGAACATGTTTGGGAAGTCTTGGCGTTCCATAGTAACCACTTGCATTTTGCACAAGGCGTATTTTTGTCATTCCCCGTGTACGGTCTGTCGTCTGCTACACAGCTATGTTGTAG
>CM068968.1:45238527-45249197 GCA_035128595.1 Eptatretus atami
GGGGTATATATATATATATATACATATATATATATATAATTATTTTTGGGAGCTTAAAAGAGAAAAGCAATAAAACATTTTGTGTGATTACATAAATTTGACATCCTCCCACGAATGTAGAGCAAAGTTGTGCAAAGCCCCCGTATTATGTGACACGTTGGGTGATTGTAATCGCCACCAGCTTGTTGCATCATCGTCTCCCATCGCCAAGTAATTTCTTCCGTTTGCAAAGTGAGTTCAAATATAAATGTGAATTAAAATTGGCAGAGAGTGCGAAGTGTCGTCTTCAGACCGCTCTTGAGCATGGAGCACTGCAACTTAGAGTGGCGCATGAAGTGTGCAAATAAGATACACAATGACGTTTTTAAGGTTACCGGGCTGTTAGAAAATCCTCAAGGTGCACACACTCTCCTTTCAGCTATCAATCCTCGGTTCGAATCCCAACTCATCTATAAACTGTCATGCTGGTGTTTCCCAGGCAGGGCAATTCATCAGTGCATGTGCCGTCCCTCGGACGGACGTTAAACCAATGTCCCTTCTGCCAGCATTTGTTGGTGGATGTTAAAGATCCCATGTTGCCCTCCGCGAAGAGTAGGCGAGCTATCGCCAGTTCCATGAACAAATTGCTAAATCCTGCTCTAATTAGCTTCAATCTACCACCGTGCCCGGTCGGCGTTTTGTGAAAGACTTGCAGCAAAAGTGTTCCTTGGCCAACCCCACAAGAAGTTGGGAATAATTGAGGACGTTAAAGAAGTAATAGCAGTATATATTTGATGATTGCAGGCCTTGAAATGCTGGAAACAGACATGCCGCAGGCATTTCATGATTTGGTGGGAGGGGGTGACAAAATACATAAAATGTCATTTTGATATATGATTTATATATTTATTATATGTCTGTAAACTCCCGTTTGGAGAATACTTGGGAGTGTGGCACACTGTCGTCTGAAATAATCGTCGGCCTCGTGTTTACTATTCAGCATTATCACGTCGTCGTCATAAATCTTTTTAAATTTGTGGGGCAATTAACCCCTTTTTACACCTCCCCCCCCTCCTCCACTTTTGGTGTCCCAAACTGGAAATACAATAAAATTTTACAAACCTCCTGATCAGATGCTGGAGGTCTCTAGAGTCGAGACCCTCAAAAATGACCACTGCTCAGGAGTGAACACCTAAGAGGAATGGTCCCTAACGCCTCGCATCACCCGCCCCCCGCTCCACTATTGAAAAGAAAGCCATGTGCCCTGAGTATTGTGAAAGCAACGCGAGAGCTGTATACAGGACAAAGCTAAGCTTTTTTTTTTTTCTAGATAATTATTTTTAAAAATGCAAAGTTAAACGATTTTCCACACGAGATGCCTTTTCCCCCACCTGATTCTCATCATAGCTACACGAGCTCCTCCAACTGTAACACGAAAACTCCCATTGTTAATGCATGTGGTCCCCCCCCCCCCGCTCCAGCCACTGCTGCAAGTCACCGTCAAGACCTCTTGCCATCCACCCATGACGCTACGCTTCTCTAACCACATGCATTAAACCAGTCCCCCCCATCCTCAGCCTCCTGAATCCCCATTTTCAAATCCTTTATAAAGTTCATCGTGAGCTCCTGAATTAAAGCACAGATGGCTTATCAAAGCATTCTGTACTCGTACCTTTCTCCTACTGGTGGTACCCACTCATTAAATTGTGCCAAAGCGTAAATCGCTCGTTGTACCACACATTCCGGGAACGCTTGCATAGTTCACTCCTAAAATATTGTGCAACAATTTAAAAGCTTCAACAAAGGATTTACGAATGCAGACAGATGTACATTCGTGTCATGCTGTCACGGAAGATGAAATTTTTCAAATCAAACTTTTCCTGCATGGTGTTCCCATCAGAGCACGTCACTCATGTTGCTGTCACCGCAGGTTCAAATCCCATTTGCTGCATTGATTTGTCCTTGTCCATCAATTGTATTTAAAATTACACGAGTGTCCTTGGTCGACATGTAATGCAGTTTCACGTGTATAAGCTCCTCCGTGACCGATGAGATAATTGTACTTTTAATAATAAACCGATCCGAAGTTTTGTTCAAAGATAATTCCCTGGTCATTGATGATCTAAATTGGTGTGCAAGTTCATTATCAAGGACCGTGGATATTAAAAGGAGGACGAAGTTAACATTTATGATGGAATTGGTCCAAAAATACGAGTAAATCACGTAAACCGTACATGAAGATGCCACAGGCATGGTGGGCCAAAAGGCAAACACTGAATATCCAGAGAACGTGGTTTGATTGACCTAATGAGATGAATGGGTCATCACAAGATAGCACTCACTTTGTGGTTATAATACAAATGCAATAGGTGGTTGAGTGGTGGTGTGGGAGGACCAATTTTATAGTGAACTAGCAGGGGTACCAGTGTTGTTGCGTTGTGCTATTCAAATCCTGTTAGCATTTTGAAGAAGTCAAATTTTGTATTTTTGTTGTTGTTGGTGGCCTAAACACTTCCCTACACTTACGAAGGAAGGAGGTTGGGGATCATTCAATATTGCCTTTCATGTAGCTACAAAGGCTTAGGCACGATGGAGCAATGAATATAAAATATAAAAAAAAAAACTCCACGCAGACCTGCTCCTCAAGCCCGCCCATGTGTACACCCTACTCTATTCCCCTCTACCCTGCCGGGGTGGGAAATCTCGTCCGCAAAACAGGTATTTCCAGATGTAGCATTCAAACAACATACGGTTGCATAATGAGACCAGGAAAGTTAAAGATAGAGAATGGATTGGAAGGCCAAAGAAACTCAACAAATTCGAGGAACCATCCTCAAAGTTAATAAAGATATATATTATATTTATTTATAATATATATATATAGCCTGGTGTTGGGCAGTGGTTAGGGCAGTGGCTTGGGATCCAAAAGGTCCTGAGTTCAAGCCCCGTTGGGCCACTGAATTAATACACCAGGGGGTTGACTCAGCCTGTCATCCTTCGAGGTCTGGCGAAATGAGTACCAGTATACTGGGCCGGTGTATACCCCGGTAAAAATAGGTGTACCATATCCCTGTGTCGTAAGAGGCGACACAGGGTTGCGTCAGGAAGGGCATCCGGCGTAAAACATGTGCCAAATCACTATGCGGATCATACGGTATGATCCGCTGTGGCGACCCCTAACGGGAGCAGCCGAAAGAAGAAGAAAAGAAGAAGAAGAAGATAAAATATATACTGAACTGGCACAGATATTGGGTTCAAGTGAACTCCTCTACTGTCAGAAGATCTCTCAAAAGTGGTTTCCATGGGTGATTTGCTGTCGAGAAGCCATTTCTGTGTGAAGATAAAGCTAGGACACTGAAATATTCTGAAGAACATCAGAGTTGGGATGATAATCAGTGGCGAAAGGTACTTTGGAGTAATTATATATATATATATCTTCTTCTTCTTCGGCTGCTCCCGTTAGGGCGCCAAAGCAGATCATCCGTTATGATCCGCATAATGATTTGGCACAGGTTTTACGCCGGATGCCCTTCCTGACGCAACCTGGTCAGCTCTTACGACACAGGGATGTGGTACACCTATTCTAACCGGGGCATACACCAGGCCAGTACACTGGTACTCACTTCGCCGACCTCGGAAGGATGACAGGCTGAGTCAACCTCCTGGTGTGTATCAATTCAAGCGGCCACAGGGCTTGAACTCAGGACCTTTTGGATCCAAGCCGCTACCCTAACCACTACGCCAACACCAGGAATATGTATATATGTATATCGTATATGCTATATATGCTGTATATATATATATATATATATATATATATATATTAGCATCCTCTGGCTGTGATGTTGAGCATCAGCTGCAGATTATGTCTCATAGTAACACCACATAATCTGCAAAGAACAAAAGCCTGTCTGCCAATGCAAACCAAAAAAAAACAAAAAAACAGAAGTGCCATCGGGTGGAGATGCAGCTCAAAATGTGTGGAGCGTGATGAAACGCTTCCACCCGACCTCAAACGGACGTGAGTTCCATTCATGTGCACTTTGGTTAAGGTGATATATAATATATAATATATATCACCTTAACCAAAGTGCCCTGTGCTCTTTCTGTTCCCGGTATCCCTGTGTGTACCGAATACATACATACATGGCATCGTACCCAAAGTGCTGTTCCCTTACCTGCTACCCCATGTGCATAAATGGTTATCCTATTCTGTAACATGATGAGTCTGTGATAATGATGAGATAATACTGTGAATAACAAACTCGATAGACGAGTCAAAGAAGATTCGAAAAATAATGAAATAAACCAACTTTTAATCCGTCTCTCTCCTCTCGCCATGTGAATAGTATCAGCACTTCTTGGCCAATATTTGTGCTCACCAGTTTTATACGAATAACCTGCAGAAAGGTTTTTAAACTTAAGTTTCTGCTTCATCTCATTTTGAGCATGGCCAGATGTTCACCTCTGTTTTGTGCGAGTTGGAGTGAACTCACACTCGGTTGGACTGAAGTGTTCTTGCATTTACTTTCTTGTGCTGAAGAATATCGGGCTAAAAATGGCTGCTGAATATTTGCAGCTGCCAGAGGAGGGGGGTGGTGGGCAAGAGAAATGTGACCTTTGTGTCCAGGCTGCAGCTAGGTCTCTCCAGTCTGAATTGTTCAGACTGTGAAGGTGTTAAAATGAGTGATGTCTTGACCTGGTTTGAATGTTTACACGTTTGTGACATCTCGCTGTTGGCTATCTCAGTCACGGCTCAACTTTGCAGATGAAAATGTAATGTTTGTCTTCTGCTGTGATCATTGAGCTTTACCAGAGGTGTTGAAGCTTGAGCAAATGAGATGCTGGGGTAGAGGTATGAAGGGTCATGAGCTGCATGTGCTGCAGTCATCGGATGCTGTGGTGCATTGGTGGATATGCTTGGGCTGGAGGCGCTGGACCTAGTGAGGTTCTGGGGTAGATATATGAAAATGCTTAGACTTGAGGTGTTGGTGCTTGAGAGATGCTGACATAGATGTTTGGGCCGGAGGTGCTGGGGTGGATAAGTGAAAATGCATGGGCCAGAAGTGCTCTAGCTCATTGAACCTTGGCGTAGATGCATGAAGACGTTTAAGCTGGAGGTGCTGGGGATTGTGGGATGCTGCGGTGGATGTATGACGATGCTCGGGTTGGATAGAGTGAGATTCTGGTGTAGATGTATGAAGATGCTTGAAGTCTGTGTTGGAGCGAGGGAGATACTGAGATAGATGTATGAAGATTATTGGGCTGGAGCTGATGCAGATTGTGGGATGCTGGAGTGGATGTGTGGAGGTGAAGGAGCTCAGGGGATGTTTGGATAGATACAGTAATGTGCTGGAGCTCATCGGATGATGGCGTAGATAGATGTATGAAGATTTTTGAACTGAGGGTGCTGGAGCTTGGAAAATACTTGCTGCAGTTACAGTACAGACCTTATAACCATGAGCCGCTATAATTACATCGCATCACATTTCAGAGAATCTGACGCACCCTCATGCCTGCCTGTAACGTGTGTGATCGTGTTGCTCTCGCCGCGTTCAGTTGATGAGCTATTTCTTCCTGCACGTTAACCAAAAATGTGTTTTGTAAACATTTCCGTGCTTGGCAATGTGGATCCTCAGTTCGAGGAGTTTGTGAAAGACTCATTTGTGTGTTGCTGTCTATTGCTGTGATGTACGAGTCTCCTTGCTCGGACTCCCTACACCTGGTCTCTTGAAGGTGATTGTTGCAACGCACAGCAGCAACTGTATCTCTGTGCATGCGCTTCTCTGCGTTCATGCGCTCCGCATTCTCGTCCGTGCGTTTGTGCAGGTTTGCATGTGCTTGTGACAATGCCTGTTATTGCATGATGTGACAAATTTGTCCATCAGAATGTGCTGTTCTTATCTCTTGATAGAACTTTCTGATAGGCTCTATAATGGAGACTTTCTTAGTTCTGGTTGTACGTTCAAATCTGGGTCGAAGCCAACTTCAAGTGATGAAGAACTGGCCACGGTTGAGCCAAGAAGCGGTCTTGGCATAGTCCCCTTCCCATCAGTAGGGCCAAAGCAAAGTCCAAATTAGTATTCTTCCTACAAGTTGTTTTTGTCGGTTGGACTTCTTCAACTGGTATAATTTTTATCCTTGTTTTGTGAAGTTCTGAATTTGCTGAACACACCGCCTGCCATGTGACATGCCTGCTATGATGCAATTTCACTTGGGTTGCTCGCATTACGTATGCGACATACGGGCAGGGAACAATGAAGGTATCTGCTACTTTATGTACGTAATATCTAGATGACCACTAACTTTTAGTTTTCTTTCACAAAGGTTGACCTAAGAAGGGTATACGTTATGTATGAGGGATAGGTTGGTAAAAAGTCGTGAAATAATTTGCCGGTTGCATCATTCCTCGGGGTCACGGCCCGGCCTCTGATGCAATGTGCACCCTGAAATTTGAGCAATAAATAAATAAATAAATAAAAATTGACCAGGGTGCAGCTCACATTGGCTTAGCTCATCTTGTTTTTATTTATGTATTTTCCAAGTTTGTGATATCTTCAACGTCCACAAGTGAATAGTAGCGGACGGGTCAATTGAATTCATGCCAACTCCAAATGATGTGGCCTGCCTCAGAAGCTATCTTCTGATGATAAAAGTACCACACACTTGGTAACGGTGGAAAGTGTGCCAAAAACCTCTCGGCATGAGATATGAGGGATGCCTTGGTCTATGCAACAGTGAACTGCAATAGGCTGGTTGCAGTTTTAAGTGCTCGGTCCTGCCCCGGGTGAGAGGTCTGATCACAGTCGTACCAGGACATACATAATCGAACTTGCAGCAATCTTCGTTTGACCCCTGCGTTTCCTGTGTATTTATTTATATGTTAATCTTAACATTAACCCCATAAGATTGATATTAGGCACAATAATTGTGGAAGCAAAGGCTATCGCTGTTATCCACTCTGTCTCTGTCTGTCTGTCTGTCTGTCTGTCTCTCTCTCTCTCTCTCTCTCTCTCTCTCTCTCTCTCTCTCTCTCGCAACTGTTAAATTTGTATGTAAATGATGGATCTCTGACAGTTGTTCGTTCCACCGCAGGTTCTGGGGAAAACGTGGATTTCTTCCTTTGGGGCCCACTGTGCTGTGCACTCAAGCTACACAGTGGCTGCCTTTTTTGGAACCTGAGGCATCCTTTGGACCAAGGTATTGACCATGATGGGGGCTTCACAAGTACAAGGCTTCACGATGATGCGACCTGAGGATGAGGTTCAGCTTACCGAAGTACCTTTGACGAATGGTATGGCCCACAAGGCCTCGAAGGGTTCTTGGGGTATGAAGATGCGTGGCCGATTCATGGACAAAAGCGGTCACTTCAATGTGCGTTTTACCAACATCGGTGACCGTAGGCAGCGATACCTTGCTGATGCTTTCACGACGTGCGTGGATATCCGCTGGAGGTACATGATATTGATTTTTACAGCTGCTTTTCTACTTTCTTGGCTTGTATTTGGCCTAATATTCTGGTTGTGTGCCTGGATTCATGGAGACATTGAACCGGACCACTCTTTCGACTTCAAACCCTGTGTCGACAATGTCCATGGGTTTGTTTCCGCCTTTCTGTTTTCTCTTGAGACGCAAACTACCATCGGTTATGGCTTCCGATGCATCACAGATCAGTGTCCAGCAGCTATTCTTTCAGTCGTCGTCCAGTCAGTTTTAGGTTGCGTTGTGGATGCCTTCTTCATTGGAGCCATCATGGCAAAGATGGCACGGCCTAAGCTCCGTGCACAGACTGTTCTGTTTAGCCGTAATGCTGTTGTGGCCTTGCGTGACGGACGGCTCTGTCTTATGTGGCGCCTTGGAAATCTTAGGCGGAGTCACATCGTTGAGGCCCATGTGCGTGCTCTTATGGTGAGAGTGCTGCCGGAGCATGGCAATTTACCGCAAGATGAATATGATGAAGAAACGTGCAATGACGTCATGGGTAACGATTGCGAGAGTGGATGTGTGCAAGTTAAGACTCACAGGCAGGTTCGAATCGAGCAAAAAGACATTGACGTTGGCTACGACGAAGGTTTAGACCGTGTTTTCCTCGTCACACCACTTGTAATAACACATGAGATCGACGAGAAAAGTCCTCTCTACGATATCAGCAGGCGAGATCTTGAGCGGGATAATTTCGAAATCTTGGTCATTGTCGAAGGGGTGGTTGAAGCCACCGGGATGACGACTCAGGTTCGCAGCTCTTACCTTGCTTCTGAGATCTTCTGGGGTCACCGCTTTGTGCCCATTACCACAGAAGAGGAAAACCACTTCCGTATCAATTTCTCATTATTCCACGACACCGAGCCAGTTCCTACGCCCTTAGGTAGTGCTCGAGAGCTCGAGGAAGAAAATCAGCATCTGACCGATTTGCTTTTGGAGGATGAAAGCACGGGTCTGAAAAGGCCAGAGAGGCCTGCAGAAGGTATCGTTGCACAACGATAAACATCACACTATTACGTTGAACAAAGACTGCGGTTCATCGTTTTGAATCGAGTACCTTTTGTCAATATTTGCATCGTTCAATCACATGCGAACACGTTCAAGCTGGAGGGAAACTACCTACAACCCAAACAGGGATAATTTTGTCACCGTGGGACAATTGCATCTCGACCCGTTACGGAAGACGTCGTCATCGGTCTGTCGTTAGGAGGACAAGAGATTGGATTTGATTGCTTCATCCGCAGCATCAGTTCAATCTGTGCTGATGACGCGACAGTCTGGAAGTTCCGCTCGATGGTCGGAGGGCCATTGAAATGTCCAGGTCTTCCATCATATGAACACGGTAACTGTTTAATGCATACGTTTTGGTCCACCACGGGCAGAATCAACTTTCCATCCAATCTTGATGTTTTTATTTATTTTGAAAATACTGAGACAGCCTGAATGAATGTTTAACATGCGGGTTATTGGGTAGTGGAGATGGATGGTTGAGGTTTGAGTAAATGTGCCATGCGTAGCCGCCTCTCGGAGTACTCTATTTATTCGGTGTTGGCGATGACATTGCGAATGGGCATCACGCCACGCTGCTTTGCACGTGCTTGTGTAGCTCAAAAACTTTGGAACAGGTTGAACCGGAGGCAAGTAGGAGCCTTGGTTATTAAGCTCCAACGACTCAATCGACCCCGGTTCCTTTGCTTGCTATTCAAGGTATCATTAATTTCTGAGATGCACAACATAGTCCGTTAACTACCAACAGGTCAAATGAAGATCTATTGTGATATTACCATAATAGGTGTATGATGATCTTTCCTGAAGCCCTTCTCCCCTGCCATCTCGTTTCCATGTTTCTTTACATCCATCTCTTCTTCCTCATTAGATCCTACATATGCAAAGAAAGTTTGGAATATTGAATGTTGCTTGTACTTTAAAAAAAAAAACAAAAAAAACAATCGAAATGACTGTCTACAAAGCTTTTGTCTTTAAACTTGTGCTTGATGTGAGGGATGTATTTGAACCTTTTCTCTCACGTACTAAAGGGATCTTTTCCATGGCTTTACCGGTACTATACCAATGGGAAGTCTGTTCTGGATCATGAAGTGCCTTTGGCCAATCGATTGTTGTGGTAGTTTTTTGGAAACATCATCAGGATGTTTCCGTTTTTGTTACATTTAATATTTATATCTACGGTTTTAGACGTTTAACTCATTGCCTTACGGGACTTTCGCCGAAGCATTCTGACCTCGCACGCTGCACACTTTGCCCAAGTTATGCACAGAGCCTTGTCTTTTGCACAAATCCCCCGAGTCTGTCGCGTAATAATAATAAATTTTTTTTTTAATGGGTTGCTCCATGATTGCTTGACTGCAGAGCTTGGATTGTGCCACCTCAGCTGACCTGATCGGCCTTTCCATAGCAATGGCAGAGATGTTTCTCGTTTGCGCCGCCATCTTGCAACCACAAATCTGGAGAGGTTTCATTGTGCACCAGTTGCCAGAAACCATTTGTTGTGACTCGTTGCAGTGTGCTCACTGGTCTGTCGGGTATGCTTGGGTTGCTCTACCTTTCCTATTTGGATGGGGTTTAACGATCCATCTTCCTAAGATGTGCAAATCTACTTTCTACATTCATCGTCTGATCCGTCGGGAAGCTTTTGGCTGCTGTGACTGCCTGTATTAATATATTTTTTCAATAAAATGTTTTCCATATATTGCGGAGAATTTTGCGGTTTCCCTTTCTTGATGCAAGTGAGTGCGGGACACTGAATATTGGCGTCGCCAAATAGTGACCCTTATTGTCAAATTCTGTCTGTTTGTTTGGATGTTTGTTTGGATGTTTGTTCGTTTGTCATCAGCATAATTGGTAGTAAACGTGGGCGGATTTTGACCAAACTCGGGTGGTATGTATATCTTATGACCTAGTACTTTGGAAATTGTGATGGACGCTTTGGTTCCCTAGCAACAACCGAAAAACCTTCAAAATCGGTACCGTTCACGCGATATCAATTCCGAAAGCCATTATCCCACGTAGGTTATGAAATTTGGCACGAATGATCTACAGGTGATGCTCTATCAAATATATTCCAGTTTTTGTGATATATGGAATACTTTACCCGCAGCGCCCCCTACGATTAGGGTATGCGTGAAAATTGGCGAAAATTGAAGGCCCCCTAGCGACCAGGAGAGTGCATCGATACGAATGAAACTTTGCAG
>CM068968.1:45249222-45259680 GCA_035128595.1 Eptatretus atami
GTACCAATTTACATCATCAAAGTTCCCCTTCAATGATACACTGTTAATTTAAATACAACCGGTAGTGGCGATGGGTCGCCGAGCATGGAAACTATAACATATAGAGCAAAATGGATGTCATATAGCGGATAGGGATCACCTTAAGATTATGCATATAAATCTCATCCAGTTCCATCTACTGATAAACTACTCGGTATCCATTTGAATGAAAAGTACCGAAAATACGGTTTGAAATCGGAACTCCCCAAAGTTCGAGGGGTGCTGTGGGGAACAAAGATCTAAATCGAAAAATCGGCTCGATCGTTTGTGCAAATGTTTCCAGACGATTAGTGTGAATTTTCATGACCATCCGACCATAACCCTAGGAGGAGTGCATTTGGCGCGAGGCACCTTCAGCTCTCGCATATTATAATTTTTGCACTATTGACCTTTGACCCTGACCTAAGCGAATCGGTCAATATGTCCTGAGGCAAAGTTGTAGTACTCATTGAGTACCATGAACCTGCAAGTTTCATTCGTATCGATGCACTCTCCTGGTCGCTAGGGGGCCTTCAATTTTGCCAATTTTCACGCATACCCTAATCGTAGGGGGCGCTGCGGGTAAAGTATTCCATATATCACAAAACTGGAATATATTTGATAGAGCATCACCTGTAGATCATTCGTGCCAATTTCTAACCCTAGTGGGATAATGGCTTTCGGAATTGTATCCGCGTGAACGGTACCGATTTTGAAGGTTTTTCGGTTGTTGCTAGGGAACCAAAGCGTCCATCACAATTTCCAAAGTACTAGGTCATAAGATGTACATACACCGAGTTTGGTCAAAATCCGCCCACGTTTACTACCAATTATGCTGAGTGACAACGAACAAATCCAAAAACATCCAAACAAACAGACAGGATTACTGACAATAAGGGTCACCTATTTGGCGAACCAATATTCAGTGTCCCGCACTCACTTGCATCAAGAAAGGGAAACCGCAAAATTCTCCGCAATATATGGAAAATTTTATTGAAAAAATATTATACACGAGTCACGAGCCAGCAAAGCTTCCCGACGGTCAGACGATGAATGTTGAAAGTAGATTTGCACATCTTAGGAAGATGGATCGTTAAACCCATCCAAATAGGAAAGGTAGAGCAACCCAAGCATACCCGACAGACCAGTGAGCACACTGCAACGAGTCACAACAAATGGTTTCTGGCAACTGGTGCACAATGAAACCTCTCAGATTTGTGGTTGCAAGATGGCGGCGCAAACGAGAAACATCTCTGCCATTGCTATGGAAAGGCCGATCAGGTAGCTGAGGTGGCACAATCCAAGCTCTGCAGTCAAGCAATCATGGAGCAACCCATTAAAAAAAAAATTATTATTATTACGCGACAGACTCGGGGGATTTGTGCAAAAGACAAGGCTCTTGCATAACTTGGGCAAAGTGTGCAGCGTGCGAGGTCAGAATGCTTCGGCGAAGGTCCGTAAGGCAATGAGTTAAACGTCTAAAACCGTAGATATAAATATTAATGTAACAAAAACGGAAACTCTGATGATGTTTCCAAAAAACTACCACAACAATCGATTGGCCAAAGGCACTTCATGATCCAGAACAGACTTCCCATTGGATATGTACCGGTAAAGCCATGGAAGATCCCTTTAGATAGGAGAGAAAAGGTTCAAATACATCCCTCACATCAAGCACAAGTTTAAAGACAAAAGCTTTGTAGACAGTCATTTCGATTTGTTTTTTTTTTTGTTTTTTTTTTAAAGTACAAGCAACATTCAATATTCCAAACTTTCTTTGCATATGTAGGATCTAATGAGGAAGAAGAGATGGATGTAAAGAACATGGAAACGAGATGGCGGGGAGAAGGGCTTCAGGAAAGATCATCATACACCTATTATGGTAATATCACAATAGATCTTCATTGACCTGTTGGTAGTTAACGGACTATGTTGTGCATCTCAGAAATTAATGATACTTGAATAGCAAGCAAAGGAACCGGGGTCGATTGAGTCGTTGGAGCTTAATAACCAAGGCTCCTTATGCCTCCGGTTCAACTGTTCCAAATTTTGAGCTACACAAGCACGTGCAAAGCAGCGTGGCGTGATGCCCATTCGCAATGTCATCGCCAACACCGGATAAATAGAGTACTCCGAGAGGCGGCTACGCATCTCTTCTTTGGTTACTTCCAAAGAGTTTTTTTTAGAATTAAATTTAATTTTAAAACATTTTCATGTCGTGATATTGACTTGAATTTAGGCTGCTGTATAATTTAATGGGATGGTAAAGTAATTACCTCTACCACTGAAGGTGGACAGAGGTTATGGTTTCACCTGTTTGGCTTTGCCTGTCTGAGCAGGATATCTCAAAGTTATAAAATGCTGCTCAATGGTCTTGCATCAGGATTACGTCGCATCGTCCACCATCGTGTCGGAGAGCTAATGGTCAGGCTTTGTCGGTGTCACATTTGTCCATTTTTTTTTTTTGTATACCTTGTCGAGGTATACGATATGCGTATATATGTGTATATATATATATATATAATAATATATATTTATTAGCATCCTGCGCTGTGATGTTGAGCATCAGCCTGCAGATTATGTCTATAGTAACAACTATGCAAAGAACAAAAGCCTGTCTGCAAGCAAACCTAAAAAAACAAAAAAAACAGAAGTGCCATCGGGTGAGATCCAGCTCAAAATGTTGGAGCGTGATAGAAATGCTTCACCCGACTACGGACGTGAGTTCCATTCATGTGCACTTTGGTTAACGTGATATAATATATATCACCTTAAACCAAAGTGCCCTGTGCTCTTTCTGTTTCCCGGTATCCTGTGTGTACCGAATACATACTAATGGCATCGACCCAAAGTGCTGTTCCTTACCTGCGTCCCATGTGCATAAATGGTTATCATATCTGTAACATGATGAGTCTGTGATAATGATGAGATATACTGCTGAATAACAAACTCGATAGCACGAGTCAAAGAAGATTCGAAAAATAAATGAAATAAACTCACTTTTAATCCGTCTCTCTCTCTCGCCATGTGAATAGTATCAGCACTTCTTGGCCAATATTTGTTCCTCACCAGTTTTATACGAACTAACCTGCAAGAAGGTTTTTAACTTAACGTTTTCTGCTTTCATTCTTTGTGAGCCAGGCCAGATGTTACCTCTTGTTTTTGTGCGAGTTGGAGTGAAATCACACTCGGTGTGACTGAAGTGTTCTTGCATTTTACTTTCTTGTGCTGGAAGAATATCGGGCTAAAAATGGCTGCCTGATATTTGCAGCTGCCAGAGGAGGGGGGTGGTGGGCAAGAGAATGTGACTTTGTGTCAGGCTGCAGCTAGGCTTCTCCGTTGGAATTGTCAGACGCTGAGGTGTTAAAATGAGTTGATGTCTTGACCTGGTTGAGATGTTTACACGTTGTGTGACAATCTCGCTGTTGTACTTCAGTCCGGTAACTTTGCAGATGAAAATGTAATGTTTGTCTTCTGCTGTGATTCTTGAGCTTTACAGAGGTGTTTGAAGCTTTAGCAAATGAGAATGCTTGGGGTAGAGGTATGAAGGGTCATGAGCTGCATGTCTGAGTCATCGATGCTGTGGTCATTGGTGGATATGCTTGGGCTGGAGCGTGGACTAGTGAGTTTTGGGGTAGATGATATGAAAATGCTTAGATTGAGTGTTGAGTGCTTGGAGATGCTGACATAGATGTTTGGCGGGAGTGGTTGGGGTGGATAAAGTGAAAATGCATGGCCAGAAGTGCTCTAGCTCATTGAACCTTGGCGTAGATGCATGAAGACGTTTAAGCTGGAGGTGCTGGGGATTGTGGGATGCTGCGGTGGATGTATGACGATGCTCGGGTTGGATAGAGTGAGATTCTGGTGTAGATGTATGAAGATGCTATGAAGTCTGTGTTGGAGCGAGGGAGATACTGGAATAGATGTATGAAGATTATTGGGCTGGAGCTGATGCAGATTGTGGGATGCTGGAGTGGATGTGTGGAGGTGAAGGAGCTCAGGGGATGTTTGATAGATACAGTAATGTGCTGGAGCTCATCGGATGATGGGTAGATAGATGTATGAAGATTTTGAACTGAGGGTGCTGGAGCTTGGAAATACTTGCTGCGGTTACAGTACAGACCTTATAACCATGAGCCGCTATAATTACATGATCACATTTCAGAGAATCTGACGCACCCTCATGCCTGCCTGTAACGTGTTGTGATCGTGTTGCTCTCGCCGCGTTCAGTTGATGAGCTATTTCTTCCTGCACGTTAACCAAAAATGTGTTTTGTAAACATTTCCGTGCTTGCAATGTGGATCCTCAGTTCGAGGAGTTTGTGAAAGACTCATTTGTTGTGTTGCTGTCTATTGCTGTGATGTACGATCTCCTTGCTCGGACTCCTACACCTGGTCTCTTGAAGGTGATTGTTGCAACGCACAGCAGCAACTGTATCTCTGTGCATGCGGCTTCTCTGGTTCATGCGCTCCGCATTCTCGTCGTGCGTTTTGCAGGTTTGCATGTGCTTGTGACAATGCTGTTATTGCATGATGTGACAAATTTGTCCATCAGAATGTGCTGTTCTTCTCTTGATAGAACTTTTCGATAGGCTCTTATATGGAGACTTTCTTAGTTCTGGTTGTACGTTCAAATCTGGGTCGAAGCCAACTGTCAAGTGATGAAGAACGCCACGGTTGAGCCAGAAGCGGTCTTGGCATGTCCCTCCCATCAGTAGGGCCAAGCAAAGTCCAAATTAGTATTCTTCTACAAGTTGTTTTTTGTCGGTTGACTTCTTCACTGCGTATAATTTTTATCTCTTGTTTTGTGAATCTGAATTTGCTGAAACACACCTGCCATGTGACATGCGCTGCTATGATGCAATTTCACTTGGGTTGCTCGCATTACGTATGCGATACGGCAGGGAACATGAAGGTATTCTGCTACTTTATGTACGTAATATCTAGATGCCACTACTTTTAGTTTTCTTTCACAAAAGGTTGACTAAGAGGTATAACGTTATGTATGAGGATAGGTTGGTAAAAAGTCGTGAAATATTTGCCGGTTGCATCATTCCTCGGGGTCACGGCCCGGCCTCTGATGCAATGTGCACCCTGAAATGAGCAAATAAAATAAATAAATATAAAAAATTGACCAGGGTGCAGCTCACATTGGCTTAGCTCATCTTGTTTTATTTATTATTTTCAAGTTTGTGATATCTTCAAGTCCACAAGTGAATAGTAGGGACGGGTCAATTGAATCATGCCACTCCAAATGATGTGGCCTGCTCGAAGCTATCTTCTGATGATAAAAGTCACACACTTGGTAACGGTGGAAAGTGTGCCAAAAACCTCTCGGCATGAGATATGAGGGATGCCTTGGTCTATGCCACAGTGAACTGCAATAGGCTGGTTGCAGTTTTAAGTTGCTCGGTCTGCCCCGGGTGAGAGGTCTGATCACAGTCGTACCAGGACATACATAATCGAACTTGCAGCAATCTTCGTTGACCCTGCGTTTTCCTGTGTATTTATTTATATTGTTAATCTTAACATTACCCATAAGATTGATATTAGGCACAATAATTGTGGAAGCAAAGGCTATCGCTGTTATCCACTCTGTCTCTGTCTGTCTGTCTGTCTGTCTGTCTCTCTCTCTCTCTCTCTCTCTCTCTCTCATCTCTCTCCTCTCTCGCAACTGTTAAATTTGTATGTAAATGATGGATCTCTGACAGTTGTTCGTTCCACCGAGGTTCTGGGGAAAACGTGGATTTCTTCCTTTGGGCCCACTGTGCTGTGCACTCAAGCTACACATGGCTGCCTTTTTTGGAACCTGAGGCATCTTTGGACCAAGGTATTGACCATGATGGGGGCTTCACAAGTACAAGGCTCACGATGATGCGACTGAGGATGAGGTTAGCTTACGAAAGTACCTTTGACGAATGGTATGGCCCACAAGCTCGAAGGGTTTTGGGGTAGAAGATGCGTGGCCGATTCATGGACAAAAGCGGTCACTTCAATGTGCGTTTTACACATCGGTGACGTAGGCAGCGATACCTTGCTGATGCTTTCACGACGTGCGTGGATATCGCTGGAGGTACATGATATTGATTTTTACAGCTGCTTTTCTACTTCTTGGGCTTGTATTTGGCCTAATATTCTGGTTGTGTGCCTGGATTCATGGAGAATTGAAACCGGACCACTTTTCGACTTCAACCCTGTGTCGACAATGTCCATGGGTTTGTTTCCGCCTTTCTGTTTTCTCTTGAGACGCAAACTACCATCGGTTATGGCTTCCGATGCATCAAGATCAGTGTCCGCAGCTATTCTTTCAGTCGTCGTCAGTCAGTTTTAGGTTGCGTTGTGGATGCCTCTTCATTGGAGCCATCATGGCAAAGATGGCACGGCCTAAGCTCCGTGCACAGACTGTTCTGTTTAGCCGTAATGCTGTTGTGGCCTTGCGTGACGGACGGCCTGTCTTATGTGGCGCCTTGGAATCTAGGCGGAGTCACATCGTTGAGGCCCACGTGCGTGCTCTTATGGTGAGAATGCTGCCGGAGCATGGCAATTACCGCAAGAATGAATATGATGAAGAAACGTGCAATGACGTCAGTAGGGTAACGATTGCGAGAGTGGAATGTGTGCAAGTTAAGACTCACAGGCAGTTCGAATCGAGCAAAAGACATTGACGTTGGGGGGGCTACGACGGAGTTTAGACCGTGTTTTCCTCGTACAACCACTTGTTATAACACATGAGATGACGAGAAAAGTCCTCTTCTAGATAATCAGCAGGCGAGATCTTTGAGCGGATAATTTCGAAAATCTTGGTCATTGTCGAAGGGGTGGTTGAAGCCACCGGGATGACGACTCAGGTTCGCAGCTCTTACCTTGCTTCTGAGATCTTCTGGGTCACGCTTTGTGCCATTACCACAGAAGAGGAAAACCACTCCGTATCAATTTTCTATTATTCCACGACACCGAGCCAGTTCTACGCCCTTAGGTAGTGCTCGAGAGCTTCGAGGAAGAAAATCAGCATCTGACGATTTGCTTTTGGAGGATGAAAGCACGGGTCTTGAAAAGGCCAGAGAGGCCTGCAGAAGGTGTCGTTGCACAACGATAACATCACACTATTACGTTGAACAAAGAGCTGCGGTTCATCGTTTTGAATCGAGTACCTTTTGTCAATATTTACATCGTTCAATCCATGCGAACACGTTCAAGCTGGAGGGAAACTACCTACAACCCAAACAGGGATAATTTTGTCACCGTGGGACAATTGCATCTCGACCCGTTACGGAAGACGTCGTCATCGGTCTGTCGTTAGGAGGACAAGAGATTGGATTTGATTGCATTCATCCGCAGCATCAGTTCAATCTGTGCTGATAATGCGACGTCTGGAAGTCGCTCGATGATCGGAGGGCATTGAAATGTCCAGGTCTTCCATCATATGAACACGGTAACTGTTTAATGCATACGTTTTGGTCCACCACGGGCAGAATCAAAATTTCCATCCAATCTTGATGTTTTTATTTATTTTGAAATTACTGAGACAGCCTGAATGAATGTTTAAATGCGGGTTATTGGTGATAGTGGAGATGGATTGTTGAGGTTTGAGTAAATGTGCCATGCGTAGCCGCTCTCGGAATACTCTATTTATTCGGTGTTGGCGATGACATTGCGAATGGCATCACGCCACGCTGCTTTGCACGTGCTTGTGTAGCTCAAAACTTTGGAACAGGTTGAACCGGAGGCAAGTAGGAGCCTTGGTTATTAAGCTCCAACGACTCAATCGACCCCGGGTTCCTTTGCTTGCTATTCAAGGATCATTAATTTCTTGAGATGCACAACATAGTCCGTTAACTACCAACAGGTCAAATGAAGATCTATTGTGATATTACCATAATAGGTGTATGATGATCTTTCCTGAAGCCCTTCTCCCTGCCATCTCGTTTCCATGTTTCTTTACATCCATCTCTTCTTCCTCATTAGATCCTACATATGCAAAGAAAGTTTGGAATATTGAATGTTGCTTGTACTTTAAAAAAAAAACAAAAAAAAAAACAATCGAAATGACTGTCTACAAAGCTTTTTCTTTAAACTTGTGCTTGATGTGAGGGATGTATTTGAACCTTTTCTCTCCATATCTAAAGGGATCTTTTCCATGGCTTTACCGGTACTATACCAATGGGAAGTCTGTTCTGGATCATGAAGTGCCTTTGGCCAATCGATTGTTGTGGTAGTTTTTTTGGAAACATCATCAGGATGTTTCCGTTTTTGTTACATTTTAATATTTATATCTACGGTTTTAGACGTTTAACTCATTGCCTTACGGACTTTCGCCGAAGCCTTCTTGACTCGCACGCTGCACACTTTGCCCAAGTATTGCACAGAGCCTTGTCTTTTGCACAAATCCCCCGAGTCTGTCGCGTAATAATAATAATTTTTTTTTTAATGGGTTGCTTCCATGATTGCTTGACTGCAGAGCTTGGATTGTGCCACCTCAGCTGACCTGATCGGCCTTTCATAGCAATGGCAGAGATGTTTCTCGTTTGCGCCGCCATCTTGCAACCACAAATCTGGAGAGGTTTCATTGTGCACCAGTTGCCAGAAACCATTTGTTGTGACTCGTTGCAGTGTGCTCACTGGTCTGTCGGGTATGCTTGGGTTGCTCTACCTTTCCTATTTGGATGGGGTTTAACGTCCCATCTTCCTAAATGTGCAAATCTACTTCTACATTCATCGTCTGATCCGTCGGGAAGCTTTTGGCTGCTGTGACTGCCTGTATTATATATTTTTTCAATAAAATGTTTTCCATATATTGCGGAGAATTTTGCGGTTTCCCTTTCTTGATGCAATGTGAGTGCGGGACCTGAATATTGGGTCGCCAAAATAGGTGACCCTTATTGTCAGTAATTCTGTCTGTTTGTTTGGATGTTTGTTTGGATGTTTGTTCTTTGTCATCAGCATAATTGGTAGTAAACGTGGGCGGATTTTGACCAAACTCGGGTGTATGTAATCTTATGACCTAGTACTTTGGAAATTGTGATGGACGCTTTGGTTCCCTAGCAACAACCGAAAAACTTCAAAATCGGTACCGTTCACGCGATATCAATTCCGAAAGCCATTATCCCACGTAGGGTTATGAAATTTGGCACGAATGATCTAAGGTGATGCTCTATCAAATATATTCCAGTTTTTGTGATATATAGGAATACTTTACGCCAGCGGCCCTACGATTAGGGTATGCGTGAAAATTGGCAAAATTGAAGGCCCCCTAGCGACCAGGAGATGCATCGATACGAATGAAACTTGCAGGTCATTGGTACTCAATGAGTTACTACAACTTTGCCTCAGGACATATTGACCGATTTCGCTTAGGTCAGGGTCAAAGGTCAATAGTGCAAAAAAATTGATAATATGCGAGAGCTGGAATGTGCTTCGCGCCAAATGCTACTCCTCCTAGGGTTATGGTCGGATGGTCATGAAAATTCACACTAATCGTCTGGAATACATTGTGCACAAACGATCGAGCCGGATTTTTCGATTTAGATCTTTGTTCACCCACAGCACCCCCTCGAACTTTGGGGAGTTCCGATTTCAAACCGTATTTTCGGTACTTTTCATTCAAATGGATACCGAGTATTTTCAGTAGATGGAACTGGATGAGATTTGATATGCATAATCTTAAGGTGATCCCTATCCGCTATATGACATCCATTTTGCTCTATATGTTATAGTTTCCATGCTCGGCGACCCATCGCCACCTACCGGCTTGTATTTATCATTTAACAGTGTATCATTTGAAGTGGGAACTTTGATTTGAATTGTCGTTGGTTACTCCAAAGAGTTTTTTTTTAGAATTAAATTTAATTTAAAACATTTTCATGTCGTGATATTGACTTGAATTAGCTGCTGTTATTTAATGGATGGTAAGTATTACCTCTACCACTGAAGGTGGACAGAGGTTATGGTTTCACCTGTTTGGCTTTGCCTGTCTGAGCAGGATATCTCAAAGTTATAAAATGCTCTCAATGGTCTTGCATCAGGATTACGTCGCATCGTCCACCATCGTGTCGGAGAGCTAAGGTCAGGCTTTGTCGTGTCACATTTGTCCATTTTTTTTTTTTGTATACCTTGTCGAGGCTCGTATGAGAGCTAACACACAACGCACATCAAGGGGGGCATGAGACAAGAGAGGAGGGAGTGGGAAGGACAAAACAGTGGGAACAGAGACATTAGGAGATCTGTGGAAGGGAGAGGATGGGACGGGGAACATGGAACACAAGATGGACATTACAGGGACTTTCAGATGGGAAAGCAGGGAATTTGAAGGAGGTGGGCTTGGGTGGATTATCCGGCGTTAGAAAAGATCGAAGATTTGGATGGGGGGGGGGGTGATAAGTGGTGGTGTGTGAACAGCTGTTTTGAAGGCCTGGAAGGGAAGAATGGGAATGAATAGAGTGA
>CM068968.1:45269607-45279776 GCA_035128595.1 Eptatretus atami
GATGGCTCTGATTTCATGTCCGGCATTGAGGACCTCCATCCATTGTTTGGAGAGCAGAAGCAGCATATCCAAAGTAGAGTGACCTGGTCTGAAAGCTTTGGTGAAATTGGCCGAGATGTTAGGAAATATATAAGGAACAAACAAACAAACCAACAGACTCATTCTTGTCAATATTCTTACCTGTTACAGAGTGTCGGTGATGCCGGAGCAGTTTAATTTGGCAAGGGTTTAAACTGGATGGTTTGCCATTGCCTTTCCAGCAGTAATTCAGTCAGGAATTTGTAGTTGGTTCATGGTGCCAGCGATAGATCGCCTAATCTTTGCAAAGGACATGGTGAGATCTTTAATGTCCACCAACGAATGCCAGAAGACAGGATGCCAGTTTAACATCCATCCGAGGGATGGCACACACACTGATGAATCACTTGCCTGTGAATGAAAGTTTATAGCTGGGCCAGGATTCAAATCCAGGCTAGACAGCTTTTAGGCTAGTGTGGTACCTCTCAGCCATCCTGCCAGCCTCTTGTACACGTATACTACACATACAAATGCACACACTAACGGAAATGGACTCTAAGGGTTTAATTAGTTTTCTCATAATTTGCATGTTTACAGTACATGTGTTTTAAGCCCCAATTTAGGCCTGCCTCGGTAGTATTTAGTGCGGCCTTGTCTTTCCCCTCCATCCCTTTGTATTTTTCACTGTTTAATGTGCTTATTTTTCAATTATTTATTTGATTAATACCATTTTCTCTTTTCTCTTAACTGGTCTCACGTGATTAATGGCTCTTGAGCTGAATGGAGAACATGTTACACACACAAGAAACTTTTTGGTGCAGGAGGGGCTCAAATCGGCCCATCATGCATGCGCTGCACCAACCCCAGTGCCGTCACCACCCATTGACAGACAAGTAACTTGCAATCCACACAAGCCAATATCCCACACACCTCCATCTCCCATGCATCCAGGGACCTATCTAAATCCCATTTAAACTTATTCACCCCCTCTGCTGCCAATACCTTTCCGGAGAGACCGTTCCATACATTAACCACTCTCGACTAATCAACAGTGTACTCGAGCCAGGTGACCAATGAGACGTTCCTGAGACAAATACTACCTGGCAGAGAGAGAGAGAGAGAGAGAGAGAGAGAGAGAGAGAGAATGAGAATGAGAATGAGAATGAGAATGAGAGGATGAGAATATGTTGGAAGATTGGAGTCAGTGTGATTACCAATTACGGTACGTACTGTATACAACCCAAAAACCTTGAGTAGCTTTCACCCCTGTTTTGAGGGAATTTCAATAAACAAATTAAAAAACAACGTTGCATTATAAATGTTTCAAAGAGATGTGCTGCCAATCATCATGTGACGGTGGAAAAAAAAATTTCGCTCTGTAATTTAGAAAACACGTTAATATGGTAAACGGCTCGGAAATCTGGTGTTATCAAATATATTTTACTTTGAAACACACAAAGTTTGAAACTATTTTGCATTGAAACACCGAGTCGTATAAAATAACCAATCTACCCACATTAGTCCTTGAGCCAGACCAAAAGTAATGCTCCGGCGGGGGGAGTAATTCTCATTATGAATTTCATTAGACAAATGTCTCAAGTGTCAGAAAAGGGTGATGGACATCTGAGAACGGTAGCTTAGTGCCCGGATGGCGCCATCTTTGAAACCACCCAGCGAAAATGCCCATTTTGGTGGGGTACATTTTGCACGTGTATCTGGAGTTCTATACTAGCTATCGACGTCGGTTGACGACTAAATATACGTCCGATCTGTACCGTCGTAAATAAAAAATAATATGAAGTTTTTTGTTATAGATTATTTATAATAAAAATCAATTATGGACAAAAAATCATATTTTTTAATACTTTTTCTTTAAACTTGTACTGTTTTTAGTGAAACATCACTGGTATGATTTTCCAAATTATGCAATCTCGCAAACCACGATTCAACTGCTGTAAACAATAAATCAAAAAATACAACATATAATTTCTTACGAGTGTACAAATAATATATATGAAGAGGCCGAAAATTACTAAAGCGCCGCTGGCATTATCTTTCTGCACGCATAAACTCAAGTTAGGAAAGTCGTACGAGGACTATTTTGAACACCATATGATTTCTAATAAGCAGGGGAAACTGTTAACATAGGAATATCTGTCACTTTGGCGGCCATCTTGGATTTCAAAATGGCCGCCATTTATATTAAATATTTCTTTTCAAAAAGCGCGGAGGTGGGCTGGGTTCCATTCGGGCCTAAGCTAACCAAGTATCCTCAAGATGATCCACTCAGACATATATTTCTGAAAACCTTGAGATATTGCCCACCAAACATGTTCTCTGACTTTGATGAGTATATTTCTATGTAATCTGGCGAGCTTTTCGGCTATTAACTCATGTTCTAGCATTGGGAAAAATGTTTGGAGATGCAGGCCTTCGGATGTAGCTGTTGAGTCAGGAGTCATCGCTGAAGTTCCATCAACAGGGTTCTGGAAGGCAAGCAATACAACCGTGCTGTGCGACTCCACAAGTTGATGTACGAGGCACTAATGCACCTCATTTGGAAGGGCTTCCAGGTGTGGATAGAAAGCAATCATCCTGACAAGGAACCCCAGATATCGAAGCATTGACCTCCAAAATTCGCAGCATCAAGGATGATGTTGCCACGAGACTCTCGCTGCTGCTCTCGATGATATTCATGTGTACAGATCTTTGACATGTTCGCGAAATACCTACAATTTCTGCGAACCAAACATGAGACTTGGCTCGCTTCTGGATGATGTATATTGATATGATAGAGACCCTGCTGGGTTGATTCGTGCGGATAGAGAAGGCGACTGGATGCTTCACTTGGCTTGTGTCAGAAGAGTGATCCCTTGTGCCGCAATGAACAAGGTGAACTATGCTAGATATCTACCAGTGTACTATTCACAGATGACGCAACTCCACGAAACATGCCCGAAGTTGTACAGGCATTTCATGCAAGGCTACTTCTCCGTACAGCTTACACCAGGGAATCCATTTGCCAGAATCGCTGTTGACCAGACAACAGAAGAAACAGTCAACAAAGATACGCAAACAGCTGGAGGAACACGAGGTTTAGTCTTCGACAAGGGGCTGTGTCACGATACTATCTAACTGCAGAACATCGGGCTGCTGCACTGAGGCAACTGCGAGAAGATATCCTTGTGAATGGCAGCGACACATCTTACGCCAAGCACCCTGACTTGTCTAGTTCTCGCATCAAACGTGATGAGTCTTGCGTCACAGCTATCTGTGATTTACTGGAAAAGACTGGTCCAATCCATTCGCCGATGATCCGTCATGTCTTCTCAGTATATCTACCGGAGTGCTCGAGGGAGGACGTTTCTAATGATCTACTCAACGCCATGCAAAAGGGGAAGAGCGTACCAAAGCTTCCAGAAACAACGTCTTGAAGAGGGAACTGGCTTCTATGACACAGTGAAGAAGCTAAACTTGAAGACATTTTGTAAGATCAAGCAGAAAGTTGTGAAGGGGCACAAACAAGGAGATCGTCCTGAGAGCTGACAGACAACTGTTTGCCACCATGATACTCATCGCCAAGACAAGGAACCTCGACATGCAACTTGTCCTTTGTCACCCATTAGGGCCGTTACCATGGTCTTTGGCAAACGTTGATGGGTCAATGAAGAAAACAAACAAAGCTGCACTTGCGAAACACATGGAAGGTCTTGTGGAACCAGCCGAGAATATGACAAGTCAAATGCAACAATAATCGATGCGATGGCTCTCATACAAAAGATGAATGGCGAGAACGACACGTTCGAAGAACTATCTGACCGCATCCTTGCTGCACGCTTCACGCTGGTACAGGCAGTCAGCGCATCGATGTTGTCTTTGACACAATACACAGAAGGATCCATCAAATCAGCTGAACGTGTGAACCGCGGTTCAAATGAAGGCATCAGTTTCAGCGTGATCAGACCCGCACACAAAATCAAGAACTGGAGGCGTCTCCTTGCTTGCACGAGACAAAGGAGAAACTGATTGTGTTTCTGGCGGAGTCGTGGAAACATGAAAGATATCGCGGAAAGCTAGGCAACAGAACACTGTATGTCACCTGTGGTGATAAATGTCTGGTACTGACCCGCGACAGTGGAAGTTGGTGCAAGCACTCGAATGTAGCCACGAGGAAGCAGACACGCGTATGTTTCTCCACGCAAAGCACGCCGCTACCCACTACAAGACGATCATCTTAGTGGCAGATGACACCGACGTTCTGATGATCAGTCTTCATCTGAGCAGAACCATCGATAGTCAGCTCTTCATCAGACGAGGAACAAAGGTTCGAGTCAGAATGATCGACGTGGAAAGTTGGCTGCGGTATTGGTGTGGAGTTTGCTCTGCATTGCCAGGGCTTCATGCATGGAGCGGGTGTGACACTGTGAGTGCTCTGGCTAGCCAAGGAAAGATAAAGGCTTTGAAGCTTGCGCAAGCGAATGATCTGTATCTCCAAGCATTCACGAATCTGGATCTTCGTGGAATGTACCAACAGAAGTCTTCAATAGCATTCGGCCTTCACGTGTCAGCTGTACCAACAGAACACCAAGATCGTCAGTGTTAATTCGCTCCGTTATCACATGTTCTGTGCAAAGAAGGGCCAGATCGAATCTGGACAATTGCCGCCTTGTTGAAGACTCCTTGATGCAGCATACGCTTAGGGCCAACTATCAGGCGGCTATCTGGCGACGCAGCCTTGAAAACCGCCAGCCGTCCCAGCACCATCAGCAGGACATGGCTGGGAACTCGATGATGGCGGTTCGCTCACAATCCGATGGATGTCGGGTCTACCAGCTCCAGATGTCGTCTTGAATCTCATCTCATGCACATGCAGAAGGATGTGTCGACCGTCAGATTGCTCCTGCATACTGAATGGGTTGAAGTGCACTGTTGTGTGTAAGCTGCAGGGATGCTCCAACATGGTGCAGGAAGATGCTATCGTGACTCAGGATGCCAATGACTCTGATGGCAACTCTGATGATTAACTTTGTGTGCACTGTATATTGTATAACATATGTTGTTGTCTATTATAATGGAGGCTTAATTACCTTAAAATCTTTAGAAAGAGATAAACGGTTTAGCAAAATGCATAATTCGGAAGATCATACCGTGATATGTGACTAAAACATGACATGTTAAATGATAAAAATGTCGAAACTATAAAATATGTTGTCAAAAATTGATGTTTATTATATCTTATCTATAACAAAATGGTCCAAGATGGCCGCCAAAGCGCAGATTCCCTATGTAACAATTTCCGACTGCTTATTAGAAATCGTATGGTGTCAAAATCATCTCCGTACGACTTTCCTAACTTGAGTTATCGTCAGAATAGATAATGCCACCGGCCGCTAATATAAGTAATTTTCGGTCTCTTTACATAGATTTTTTGTACACTCGTAGTGAATTATATGTTGTATTTTTTTAGTTATTTTTGCAGACAGATGAACGGTGTAGCAGAATGCATAATTTTCAAAATCATACCAGTGTGTTTCACTAAAAAAAGTACAAGTTAATGCAAAAATAGTAATAAATAATATGATTTTTTGTCGATAATTGTTTTTTATTATACATAATCTATAACAAAATACTTCATATTATTTTTTATTTAGACGGTACAGATCGGACGTATATTTAGTCGTCAACCGCACGTCGATAGCTAGTATAGAACTCCAGATACACGTGCAACAATGTACCCCACCAAATGGCATTTTCGCGCTGTGTGGTTTCAAAGATGCGGCGGCATCCGGCACTAAGCTACCGTTCCAGATGTCCATCATGCATTTTCTGAAAGCTGAGATATTGCCCTAATGGGAAACTCATAATGAGAATTACTCCCCCCGCCGGAGCATTCACTTCAAAATATGGCCGGTTGGCTCAAGGACTACATGTATCTCCACCTTGTAGCAACTGCCGACTGTACATCCCGATCGGGACACGAACTGTAGAGCGCTCGGCAAGTGGGATAAGCACTCAAGTCAGCACTCCAATGAAATGGTTGATAATAAACGGCTGGCTTGGCACGCGATTAGCAATCACTGAACTGTCATATTTAACAAACACCTCCCGGAGACATCTGAAATATCAAATATGTCTGAATTTGACAAATGAACACTTGTTTTTTTGTTTTATTTCAGCAGTCAGAACTGCTGCTAAGTTCAATTCTGGAGCTTAAATTTTGTAATTCTGATTAGTTTAAGAGATTCTCGAGGTTATAGGCATGTGCGAAATGAAATAAAGCCACAAACGCTGACGTCTCCAGGTGTTTATAAGCATTGCAATATATCCAGCGATTCAGAGCCATGATGAACAGGATTCAATAATATGAGTGAGGAAAGTGGAAAAAGAAAATTTATCATTAAGAAATCATTGCGGCCTGTTCCAACTCAAGGCGTGGTTGGGCAGGCCAAACAAAATGGTGAATTAAGTCCCCAGAGAGGTAACCGAGGATGCCTTATGATGCCAGCGAGGTGGCTGAGGGTTGCCTGATAAAGGATATAATTAAATAAGGCCGTTAATTATCTTCAAAAGGAGTGTTTTAATTAACCCAAACACCCAATTTTTATACGCCCGATATATATATATATATATCGGGGTGTATTATGTGATATCGGCCGTCTGTCTGTCTGTCTGTCTGTCTGTCTGTCTGTCCGTCCTCCGTTCCTGTCCGCACTCTAACTTCCAAAGTTTTCAACTTTCACCTTTCATATTTGGTACATAGGTACAGACTGTGGAGACGGTGTGTCGCGACATACATTCGTCATCTAATGTGGTTGCCATGGCAACCAGGATGCTGTTTTCCATGTAGTAGCACAATTCTGTATATACCTTCCTGTTCTTCATAAATTGACGTGTTTGAATATATAATTGAGTGTGTGTGTGTGTGTGTGTGTGTGTGTGTCACAGAGACTTTTTTGGGCGTATATTGTGCTGACTTGCGCTCTTGTTCACTCTTGCACTTCCTTGGAGTTCCCTTAGTATGCATACAAAGTTTCAGGATGCTAGGTTTCATGGTTTTCGAGTTGTGGGACACACACACACACACACACACACACACACACACACACGCTGACATTTATTATTATAGATTTATTCACCCCTAAGAGCCATTCCCACAACACTACTTTATATACAGTACATTATTGTGCAATAGTTTGGGTTATTTTCACTTTTGTGCTGCTACTGTATTTCTCATTAAACATTTGGGGGAGTTGGTGTGTGATATCGGTGGATAACAATTCAAATTTCTGTGAAAGTCAATTGAATATATATGTCACAGTTTCCTTTAAGTATACAAAATAAATGATGTAATTGAAAAGGTTTTATTTTTTACGATACCCTATATATTATCATGTGCAAGTAACATCCACTTACTACAAAGAAAATATGCAGGAAACAGTTTGTGGATTTTTGTGCAGTAAATAATAATAAATTATTGAAGTAATCAACAACAGTAACATGAATGAGAATTATAAAAAACCACAATAAAAGTTACAAATCAGTGAAAATGTGAAACTACTTTTCATCAGTTTGTTCCCTTGCTTGAAAGTCTGTGAGTGGCTTCAGAATGGCACCAAGGAAGCAACTTTAAACAGAACAGTGAGTGGAGATCCAAACTGTGCAAGAAAAAGGGCACACTATGAAGAAGATAGCAGAAAAGCTAAAGATCTCCTACAATGGTGTGAGGTCCACTTTGCAACGTCTGAATGAAACTGTCTCGGTACAAGACAAGAAAAGGCCAGGAAGACCCAGAATAACCTCCCCGAGGCAAGATTAGTACTTGAAGTTGCTCAAGTACTCAAATCAAATCCACAGCTGACAAATGAAAAGAGAGCAGGCATGAGCATTAACATCTCGTCCAGCACTGTGTGCAGAGGCTGATTGCAGTACGTCTCCATGGCAGAGTTGCAGCAAATAAACCACTGCCGAGACCACAGAATATGGTGGAAAGATTGAAATGTGCAAGGCAACATGAAGAGTGGGCGACCGATCAATGTAATCGGGTACTCGGGTCTGATGAATCGAAGTTTGAACTTCTTGGTTTGAAGACATGCCAGTGCGTACTCCAAAGTCCTGGAGAAAGTTAAGACGCGCAATGTTTTCAGCCTTCTGATAAACACTGGGGAGGCTCTGTGACTGTCGAGATTTATCTGAGCTGTTGGTGTCGGAAAACTTCTTAAAATCAATGGGATGCAAACAAAAGAGAAGTACAAGCAGATACTGCAGCACCATGCAGTTCCCAGTGGAAGTCATTTAATTGTAAGGAGATTCATTTTCCAATGAGATTTTATTCAAAACCCACTTCCAATACAGTGAAACAGTATTTGGAGAACAAGGCTAGAGCTGGTGTACTTCAAGTGTTAGAATGGCCACCCCAGAGTCTGGACATGAGTCCCATCGAGTTCATATGGCATTACCTGGAAACGGAGACGAACAAGAGGAACCCGGCTAACCTTACAGAACTGTGGAATGTACTACAGGATATTTGGCGCAATATTCCTGTAAGAGTGCTTCAGTTGTATACAGGGGTAAAAGAGTGATGGCATTCAAGAAGGCAAAGTGCGGACACACAGAGTATTGACTGATACTATAAAATGAAAACTGTTCTTGTTATTTAATTAAGCAGTTTGTTTCACACACGTTTATAAAAGCTGTTAATTTACAATAATAAATACATATGACTGTTATCACTGATAGTGATGAATTTACCCCAAAGTATGAATATCATTGGAATAACCCCAACTTTGTGTGTGTGTGTGTGTGTGTGTGTGTGTGTGTGTGTGTGTGTGAGATCCGGTCCAATGTGCCGTACTCGAGCTGTTACAGAGAATCCATGCTGCCGAAGGAGTTTCTTGGCAAGGGTTGTATCGTGGGCGCTTTGCCATCTCTCTCCCAGCAGTAGTTAGGGCAGGAATTTGTAATATGTTCAGGGTGTCGGAGATAGGTCACCCACTATACACGAAGGACACCGTGGGATCTTTCATGTCGGCAGATGGGACGTCGAGTTTACCGTCCATCCGAGGGACGACACGCATTGATGTGTGTGTGTTTAATCGCCAACATTGCTGCAGAAGGGACAGCCAGCTTAATATCCTTTCCAAAGTATCTGTGACGCATTGCTCTTCGATTTGGTCGTGAGCAAAGCCTCTCATTGTACAACATGAGAGCTGTACTATATACTTGCAAGCTTTTAATATATGATACATCCTCTCTTCAGGAACTCATCCTTCAAAGAAGAATGATACAAATCATTTAATCGGTTTGTGGAATAGTGTACATGTGTATATGAAAATACTTTTTGACGTCATCCCCCAAATGGACCCGTACATTCTTCCAACTTCGAACCTTTTCATCCCCTTCTTCCAACACATCCTTCTTCCCATTTCTTCCTCTTTATTATCCTTCATGTCGCTGACCCTCGTCCCCTTGCTTGATGGCTTTCTCGGGGTGGTTCAAGTTTATCACACCGATACTCCAGAAAACAACACGTGGGCGCAGGTTTGTAAGCAGATACATGTAAGGATAGCTGCAAACCCTTGGAAGGTTAGTCTTAAATATAGTTTCTACAAGCTCACAAAGGATAGATGTTGCCAAAAGCTCAGTGGAATAAACATTTTGTTTAAAAAAACATTCAGATCTACAACGTGGATCATCATAATTGGGGAAGATGCTGATTACATGATTTGAAACATCACCGTGGTCATCACCAAACATCACAGGTAACATGCTGATGGACTAGATTGAAGCCAGACTTGTAAACGAAATTATGTGGAAGTATTATAATTAAATCGATTTCTTTCCTGAAAGTAGAGGGCAAAAAAACTTGCGAAATGAACAGTGGGATGATGTTGCTTTGAGCCTCTTTTACTTGCCTCCCCCTCGTCATTGTGTGGCCGTTTCCATAGCAACGTTCCGAGTGGACTGACCGGGTGCACCTGTGTGAGTCTTTTGTTCTAATCTGGGGGCAGGAAAGGGGTAGCATTTTCTATTCAGTCTCCTGATTAGGAATGTAAAACATTTGGTTTATTTGATCAGCTCGATTTGTTTGCGCTGTTCGAACGTGCTTTCAGTTAAGACTTCTTTTTTTTTGTTAATGGCGTTCTATCGAAATT
>CM068968.1:45281766-45314914 GCA_035128595.1 Eptatretus atami
GCACCAAGCGATGCACCAAGCGATGCACCAAGCGATGCACCAAGCGATGCACCAAGCGATGTACCGAGCGATGCGCCGAGCGATGCGCCGAGCGATGCGCCGAATGATGCGCCGAGCGATGCGCCGAGCGATGCGCCGAGCGATGCGCCGAGCGATGCGCCGAGTGATGCGCCGAGTGATGCGCCGAGTGATGCGCCGAGTGATGCGCCGAGTGATGCACCGAGTGATGCAACAAGTGATGCAACAAGTGATTCACATAGTGAATTACCAAGTGCATCTGTCATAGTACCATGTAATGAACAAGATGTTGATATTAATTATTTGTAAACTGAAAGTAAGTAACCTCAGGATTTTCTACACAAACAGAAACATGCTTTGGAATAAGAGGGATGAACTCAAAACTAGACTGGAGATACAGAAACCTGATATAGTAGCACTAACTGAGGGAAGAATATCCAACCAGGGCAACGAGTCCAACCTTGTGAACTCCAGATACAAGGATAACAGATGAAGGATGTGTTGTGAAACGAGGAGTGATGATTTACCTTAAGGACGGCATCTCAGGATTATTAACAAATCTGGACGAGGGGAAGTTTGAAAAGTCGGTGTGGGTCCAGATCAGGAAAGGAGAGACTATGGTTCTGTTTGGCTGTGTGTACAGGAGTCCAACAAGTAATGAAGCCAATCATTTAGAACTGTGTACACTGTTGGAGAAAGCAAGTCGACTGAACTACAGAGAGTTAATTGTAGTAGGAGACTTCAACTACAGAGAGATAAACTGGCAACTGAATAATATCAATGGAACTGATTTTAATGCAAGTCAATCTTTCTTTTACTGTGTAAATGACATATTTCTTCATCCACACTTGTGGGAAGCAACAAGATTTAGAGATGGGCAAACTCCCAGCCTCCTGGATTTGGTGTTGACTAATGAGGACGAGGTAATATCCGAGATGGAAATTGGTCCGACCTTGGGCAAGAGTGATCACGTGACATTATTATTTCAAATTACAGTCAAATCACAGAATGAGGAGGAGGTACCATGCAGATTATGACAAGATGAGACGAAAGTTGAGAGAGGTTGACTAGGAGCAATAACTACCCGATACCACTGAAATCGAGGCATGGGGTATACTTGAAGGGACCATTCAGAATTGTATGGAGGACTGCATCCTCTTGAGAAAGAAGATGATGAGGAAACGACCACAGTGGATGAACAAAACAGCTCTTGAGTCAATGGAGGAGAAACTAAGGTGCTGGGCCAGACGTCTAAACCACAGAAACAAGGAAAGCAAAGATGGATGGGATGACGACACAAAAACTAGAAACACAGCAACCTCAACAATTACAGACTAAAGCATAATTTGAGAATAAGTTAGCGGAGGAGGTCAAGATCAACGACAAGAGCTTTTGGAAATACGTGAAGAGACAATTCAAGGCGAAGATAGGAGTCTCTGACCTTGAAACATTTGATGGAGACGACAAGGAGCGACGCAAAGAAGGCAGAAACTCTCAATACATACTTTGGGAGTATTTATTCACAAGAGGATCTGTCGACAATGCCCAGTCAGGAATTGAGATCAGAGGCCACCATATCTGATGTAGCATTTACTTCACAAGACATAGACTGCCTTCTTGCACCCATGGACATCAACAAGTCTCCATGACCAGATGGGATACGCTCACATGTTCTACGAGACACCCAAGCAGAAATTTGTGAACATCTTCAGATGATCTTCACCAAACTCTTGAGGGAGGGAGGTGTACCAACGTCATGGAAACAAGCTACTGGAGTGCCAATTTTCAAGAAGGGTAAGAAGTCGAATCCAGCGAACTACAGACCAGTAATTGTCTGACCTCTGTGGTATGCAAGTCAGTGGAGAAGATCATTGAAAACCCCCTGATAGATAAACATGGACAAAAACGATTTCATTAGTACAGAGCAGCATGGATTTTGCAGTGGATGATCGAGTGCAACACAACCACTGGAGGTTCTTGAGGAATGGACAAGAGATCTCGATGGGGGACACAACATTGACTGCATGTACTTTGATTATATCTAAAGGCCTTCGACAGTGTGCCACACCAGCGCCTTCTTCGTAAGCTTGAGCCATATGTAATTGAAGGATGTCTACTAAATTTGATAGAGGAGTACTTGACTGGACGATCACAAAAAGTTGAAGTGAGAGGAAAGGTATCGTACAGCGTGGATGCTCTGAGCGGCATTCCACAAGGATGTGCACTGGGACCAGTATTGTTCATAGTCTTCATCAACGATCTCCCAGAGGATGTCAAATCAAATATGAAGCTCTTTGCTGATGACACTAAGCTATACAGAGTTGTAGACTGTCAAGATGATGCTAAAGCTCTTCAAAGAGATGTGGATGCTGTCACTGAATGGTCGAGGAAGTGGCAATTACCATTCAATGAAGAGAAATGTAAAGTAGTCCACTATGGGAGGAAAATATCAGAGATACACAAACTCTATGTCAGATGATTCAGGGCAGAAGAAAGTCAAGGAGGGGAAAGAGGAAAAAGACCTTGGTATTATTTTCGATACAAGTCTCACGTTCAGTATTCATGCTGCTGATGCTGCAAAGAGAGCTAACATGAAGCACCTTGAAAATAACCCCGGCCGTCAATTAAGGTTCACGCGCTTTACAAGATATCCCTTGAATATAAAACTACTGACGTACAGTATTTGCTTAAGAAAACCATTCTAGTATTGTTAAGCTTCACACAATAGACCTCCAGGAACATTTTTGGTAACCCTGACACCGCGTTTCCACAATACAAAGACGATACATATATATTACTCACATGTCAAGGTTTTCTCTGCAGTACTCAATCGTGGCTCCCATATGTGAACTAGAACGGCACTCAGTAGAGCGCATGCCTCCACCAGTCCGAACAGTTCACGTTTTGTATCCCACTGATAGACCAGATCTCAATCTGGACTTGAACCAAAATCGAATCGGCTTGTTCTTGTCAAGTCATAACTCATCCACACCATTTTGAGACATCCTGCTAACAAACAAACAAACAAACAGACAGACAGGCAGACAAACAGAGTTGAAAACATAACCTCTACCCACCTTCAGAGGTGTAGGTAATAAGTGTGTCTTTTCGTTTGTTCGCTGTTACCATGGAGACGAGTTCATTTTGACATTGTTTGAGTTAAAGGAGATCATTTGCTGGAATCATGACATGTTGCACAATGTAATCGTCCTTTTGCGTTGTTGTGGTTTAATGCTTATGTCCTTAAAGATGTGTATACTGACATTTACGTTATATACGTATCACTTTTATATATACAGACATGCCTCTTATAATGCTGTTGCGCATTACACTCGATGAAAAAAATATTGATTTTTCTAAATACAATATAATAAAAATAAAAAAAGAGAACAATCTCGAAGTGCAAGTTGAACAAAAGTTGCTGTTGAACAATGAATGCTTTGGACCACTCACAACACCTCGACAGCCTCCAGACTTCCCTGCGTGGTGAAATCGTGTTCTTGCCTCCCAATACAACTTCTCTCCTCCAACCCATCGACTCGGGTGTAATCACCAACTTTAAGGCTCATTACCTCCATCGCACCTTCAGACAGCTGTTCCACCTACCTAATGTTCTGAGTCTGGAGTCCATCAAGTAGTTCTAGAGGAATGCTCAATGCTGTTTCCTGCTATAACGAGATGCTCAGGACGAAGAAAAATCAGGCTGAGCAGTCAACCCTCGATGCCTTCTTTAAGAAGAAACCTGCAGCTCCATAGGAGGATGAGCCACAGCTTGGCTCTTCTTCCCAAGAGTAGCTCCTCACCGTCGTCTCCCACCGCTGCCTTGTTGGAGGAGCAGGAGCACAGCAGGAGCAAAGGCAGCCGTGGTAAACAGATGACAAGCTTATTACCCCAGGCAGGGGTTATGCAATTTGTTCATGTCCGTCCGTCTGTCTGTCTTATGAGTTTATGATTGAAGAACAACTTGTTTAAATTGAATGTTATAATTTGAACATGAATAGGAAGACAAGTCTGCCATTTTACTGTATTTTACCTCTGAATCTGTCCTGATCGCACATGTGCAGAGAGGAGTGAGAGAATATTTTTTTACTGTCTGTCTGTCTGTCTGGCAGTGAAACAAAATTGAAAATCATTCCAAGCAGAAAACCTGGTTTTTAAGGACATTATAATTTATAAAGGACACAAACAACGGGCACGAAGAACTAATGTAATGTGTTAGATAAGGTGATGTAATAGACACTGGGTAAAATGGCGGTAAAACCACAATTAATTAATTTATACACCATTAAACCTGTTTAAACCTTTATTTGAATTGATTTATATACTTGAATTGTGTGGAACACAAATCTCCTTCATAATGCTTCCAAGAGCCTCCAGTTTCGCAGTACTTGGGACATGTTCATGGAATCTCGAGGGTGGTGTATAAAATGGGAGCTGTCAAGCACAGCCCCTGGGAAGTGGGTGTGGCATGTGAGAGGGTGCTGTATCAGGGTGAAGAGGAGGATGCTGATATGGCTATGCATGATGCTGATTGATGCTGCATTCTATGGTGCTCAATAAAGCCTCCATCTCCTAAACTGTGACTCCACATTGTCTTATTACAGTGTAAAGGGGTGGTGTACAAGATTGCTTCAGTCGCGCTAAAGTTCTCGGGGTTTTTTTTGGAAAACTATCTTTAAAATCATTATTTTATTAAAATTGAAGTATATGTGCATGGCTCACAAAGTGGGTATGCTGTGGTATGTTTGTGGGAAATCCCACTAAAACTATTATGAGGTATTTAGACAAACCGTCAATGGTCAGAAATGAAACGGGACATCTTGGGGAACCTGTAGAAACCGCAATATCATACTCTCCATTTCCCTGTTTTATTAAAGATGAATGAAAGCAACAGAATATGGGTATTGTAACCTTAGAAATGTTAGAGTTTGATTGGTAAAGTTTTTATTTTACTGTACATTTCTTATGTGACAGTTATTTTGAGTGTGGTGACTCAGAATGTGAACGTTGGTGTATCTTTTATGTTTTGATGATGTTCCGTCTCCCTATTCGGGTTTTCTGGCATCTACCCTATCTGAAGAAATAATGGATTCGTACATAACGCTTCGTGTCCACTGCATCGAGAAAAATAAGGAGTCCAGTGTTGATAATGTTTCTTATGATTTTTATTCCAAATCTCCCTTATTTCTTGGAAATATGACAGAGTCTAACGGCAGAAAAATATAGATCAAAATTGTGATCAGAAAAGAAAATTCGGACCGCAAGTAATCCCGTCTTGATTTTCGTGTCAGTCCGTTATGTACGAATCATCATCTCTCGTCGGACGCAAATAATGCTAGCATTAGAAAATCTTGCCGTCTTGCAAACTTCCCGATTGATGGATATAATAGGCACTTGCAAGCGGTCAGCACATTTCCATTCGCCGTCGAGCGCAGCGTTTGTCTTCATGCCTGTGTCTTTGCGAGAGCCATAACGTATGAATCCAGCGTGAGAATGCCGAGCCGAATGAGGTGACTCGCATTTGTCTGATAATCTTCATTTTAACCAACGCGAGAATTTTTTTGGTGCTTCGTGAGGATCGCGAGAGGTAAGAATTATGTTTTTCTTTTCATGTTTAAAGTGATTATTTTCAAAAGTTAGAAAGAAATAGATTCGATTTTAACGTTATTTTTCGCTTACAAGTGTGGCTTCTTTGCTGCTGAACTCGTCTGTGTTTTCTTCGTAATTTATAACATGGACCTCCTCTAAAATGTGTTGTTTTTTTCTTTTTTCTGTCACATATCGAGCCTGTTTAAAAAGGCAGAGTAAAAATTATCTGTTTCTTATCCCAAAATATAATATTTACGTTGTTTTTTTCATCTGATTCTGTACATAACGCTGACGCCAAGCTCGAAATTCAAACGTGTATTTACAGTGTTGTATATATTCAGTGGTAACTTTAAAACCAGACGTGCTGCAGGTCTAAAATTTTATATTTAGCTATTTGATACATGCAGATTAACATAATGGGTTGCATTTCATGTTTCCCAAACCTTTTTTTTGCCCTTTGTGTAACAGTATGTGTACCCACTTTGTGAGCCATGCACATATACCTGAACACTGCGTGCGGTATCATGTTCTGTGAACTCTAGTTGCCTCCGCCACCGAAGGTGGAAGGAAGTTATGTTTTCGCCCCTGTTTGTCTGTCTGTTTGTTACTTGCAAAATCAAAGATTTTTCAAATATATTGTTCAGTCGATTTTGTTATTCCGTTTGTCTGTCAATCGCCTACAGGTCACAATTCTAAACCGATAGTCATGAAACTTTACCAAGTTGTAGAGGTAGTCTCAACTGAGAAGCCTATTGATTTTGAGGTCAAATATCTAAAATCGTCAATTTTCATCTGATTGACTTGAAAATTAAACAGCAATCACATCATGCATTGCTGAATGGAGAAATCAACTATTTCTGAGATCAAAAGGTCAAAGGTCAATTCCTATTAATTCCAAATCAATTTGGAATTCCAAATTTTGGTCAATTCCAAATCCTATTAAATTGAAAATTATGCAGCAAATGCATAGTCCATCGCTGAATTTGGAAACCAACTGTTTTGAAGGTCAAAAGGTCAAAGGTCAACTCAAGGTCAAACTTCTAAAATCATCAATTTCAATCTGAAAAATAATCGATTTTCATCCGATTGACCTGAGCGTTGATTAAGATTGTGAATTTTAATCTTAATGAAATGGACAGTTTGATGTATCCATGGCAACCTTTGGAGAGGGGGCAGATTTTGCAAGTATCATGCTCTGCACGACATCTTTTTCTTGTGTGTTTGTCTGTTTGTTTGTCTGTGTGCAGGATATCTCAAAAAGTTGTGGACAGATCCTGATGAAATTTGGTGTGCTGGGTTGGGTGTGTAACAATGATGAACTGATTAGATTTTGGTGACTATCCGGATCCGACTTCGATAAAAAATTTTTTAAAGTGATTCTTCACCATTGAGAAATGGGCAAAAACTACAAAACTACATTTAGTGCGATATCCCAAAAAGTTCGAGACTGATTCGGACAAAACTTGGTGGATAGGTTTGGTGTGTGTGATGAGGAAGAATTGATTCAATTTTGGTGAAGATCATGCGACCTGTATGCGTTTCCACTGAGTGTCCTTTTTGATATGATCCAGATACGAGAATTTTTAATTATAAAAGTGATTCTTCACCATTGAGAGATAGGGCCAAAAACAATATATAACATGATATTTCAAAAATGTATTGGGCCAGATATGTTCTTGTGGATCAGGCATTACATGGCAGAGGTATGCGTGTGCGCGACATGCTGCTCCGGCGCATGCTCCCATACCTGACCTGACGTGACCTGTATGCGCTCTACCGAGTGCCCTTCTAGTTTTGATATGTAATTACGCTATTTATATATATATATATAATTTTTTTTAACTTATGAAAAACTCCATAATAACATCTGTAGTGCCATTATTGATACCCAGCAAAGCCGTCTTATACCGCTCATGTGTCAGATATAACGCTCTCGGGAGCTTATCTCCATGGGAACCATGTCATGGTGACCTCGTATCGGGCTATCCTCGAATAATACTCACTCCTCTGGAACACAATATGAGCGTTATAAGAGGTATGTCTGTATATATGTATATATATATTGTTACGGTTGTGGAAATTCACAGAACACCATTCAGGCTTCCCAGAGATCAGTTATGTCGATAAGTGTGCGTTCAGATTAGATTTCCCCACCGATGTCTAAAAGGGATTTATTCGTGTAACCGGGCTGTGATCTTTGAGGTAGTATTATTCTTTTGCTATCTTTATTTGAACAACCGCATCTCAACACCATGCCATCCCCACCACAGCGCCAACCACGACATCTCCTCACCATCTCCTCCACACATCTCCTCCACAACATCTCCTCCACAACATCTCCTCCACAACATCTCCACAAACGAACAACATGCCTCACCTTCATCTCCATTGCCGCCGCCATCTTTTCGCCAGCCACGGCGAATCCCAATGAACAGCATCTCCGCCGACAGGCGCGGGGACTCCCTCATTGGGGCGGGAGCCGATGATTTCCACAATGTCCGCTCTCTCCGCGTTTGGCGACGAGATCGGATCAAAACCACCAAAGGGGCAGAGCCAGCGGGGGGTGAAAGGTCGAAGGTGGGAGATCAAACTACCCCCGGGACCCCATAAAAAGGCGGGGCTGAACCGCCGAGTTTCAGTTTTTGCCTGCAGTCTGTCTGGAGTGAGCTGGAGTCGGGGTGGAGAGCGCCAAGGTTGAGTCCAGTGGAGGGCAGTCGGGGTCGTCGGAGCGCAGCGAAGCCTGGAGCGCAGCCAAGCCTGCAGTACCGTGCCGAACTGTGGGTCGGTGGTGACGGCCGGAGAGAAGTCGCAGCCAGCGAAACGCGGAGACGGAGCAACGCTGAGGAACGGGGGGCTCGTAAAAGAGCATCAACTCTTGAAAGAGCAAAGCCCGTTCGTTCCTCTGAGGCGTCGTCGGATAGGCCCGATCGACCAGGCCGCACGGCAAGGCCCGGACCAACCGAGTCCCATTACACCAACACACCGTGTTGAGGAACATCGAGGGTCGCTCAGCGAGTCGCCATTACACCAACCACCGTGTTGACGGACATCGAGGGTCGCTCAGCGAGTCACCAGAGGGTGGCAGATAACCAGCCGGTCTCACGGAGCTCCTCGGTCTCCAAAGCTCCGCGAACATTAAAGGCCTACGGGCCTGTTCTTACCTTTCCTTTCCTGGGGTTTTCTTTGTATGAAAGTTGTGGCACCGTGTACGCTAAGTAGAATGTGGTTAAGTGATTGTGTACATATAAATAGATACGGCTGTAGGTCTTTGTTTGCTCGTGTCTTGTCCCTACCCCCATTCGTTGCATTCATTGCATTGCATACGTGCTTGTATATCTGCATTGCTTCATTAACTGCATACGTGTGACAAATAAATGTCCTTTTTTGAATGTCACCTGCTCGTTGCATCCTCTTCCTCATTGAACTGCCATACTTGCGTTCGAAATAAATAGCTGGTTTTTAATACGATAAGATAATCGGGTCCAACGGGGCCTCGCGATAATACACCGCTCGGCAAATCGCAAACGGAGCGAGCTGCCTAAGCGGCTCGTTTCCAAGCAGGTCCCTTGAGGTACAATCTCTCGGTAGTCTCCCGTGCGAATAATTAGGTAAATCGACCATTCGGCGATCGGACCCTGTAGCGCGGGTAAAGTATTGACAAGGTTGTGGTGTGCTTAAAAACACACCCGTAGCTGGATTTCGGCGTTGATCTGAGAGCTGCGACTAGGATTGCCCATCCGGTGGGCGCATGGCTGCGATTAGTTAAAAGCGGTCGTCTGCACGCCGAACGGGTGGAAACCACAACAATATATATAAATTTCACAGTTCGACACCGGACAAAAGTTCCCCAACACCTCCTATATGGACTGTAAATCTACATGGGTCATCTACCTAATCACTTGTTCAAGATGTACTCAATACAGGTGGAAAACCTGAGAACACGCTTTAATTATACACGGTTAGAGATTAGAAATTTTCACACCAATCATGGAAAATCTCTAACCAACACATTACATTTTAATCCACCCCGGATCACTCAATAGATGATATTCAAATCTCTGCGGTCGAATCGATGAACACGTCTTCCAACTCATTCATTCGAAAATATCTTAATTCGATCAGTTTAACGTGCTTAACTCATTCACTTCACTCTTTCAGAATAAGATCCTTTTCACCTTTCCATCTGTCATATAGATAAATGCAGTGTGTGTGTGTGTGTGTGTGTACATGAATATATACAGTGCATGTTTATATATGTATTATGTATCCAAGGAAAGACTTGGGGTTGGAAGTGTAATCAAACAAATCCATGGTGAGTTCTCCAACCTTTAATTGAACAAGAAATGACTCAACATTGCGGTTAACAACATGTGACAAGCCACGTGCATCTGCTAACCTTTCTCAAGAGTGATGAATCCCCATTCAATGGCAGGGCACCCCCCCTGCATTTATGCAAGAGTGGTCCAAATGCCGATGGCAAGTCCATCACCTCCTGCGTGATCGATGTGACTGTTTCCTCTGTGTGGCAAGCCTCCAGAATCCATCTTCTGGTCCTGTTCAGGGTCCAACCCAAAATGATAACCCTATCCCACAGGGGTGCGTTTCCTGCCTTGAGACCATGTTTCGCAGCGGGAGACATGTCGGGGTAGTTGCATTTGAAGGCCTTGCGGTGTTCAGCAATACATTGGCCGAAGATCCTCCCCGTCTCTCCCCCAATTGAGCTCCACAACTGCGAGACACGATAAGCGTTAAGAAGGCCGCATTAACCCATTAACCCATATGAACCCATTAAAAAAGCACAAACGCATCTCTATGCGATGGTTGGGATTATTGCTCTATGGATGGGTCTCTCACTGGATGGCTTCTCTGGGCCCTGGTGTCTCCCGATGTTTGTATACAACCCGACCCTCACTGCACAGCTGGTGTTCTGCAGAGGGCCAGGGGACAAGAACAGGTGGGTGGAGTGCCTGCCAAGACTTGAGGAACCGTTTCCACACTGGCATCGCACGGGAGAAGGTTCCATCTTTCTGTCTTGTCTACAATCTCTGTATTAATACCTGTGGTGTGAGTGGTTAAGTTGCGTGGTTAAGCCAATATGGTTTCTTCCCTCCCCATGCCAGTTGCCATCCATTATCAACCTGACTCGGTCTCTGGGTGAATTTTGTTCGTCATGGTGGTGTCAACCCGTTGAGGGTTGATTGTTGGTGGAATAGATCACATCACATGACTCAGGTTGCTCGGCTTAAGATTAAGATCACGTGATCGCCTATCGGTGTGCAGTACCAGCACTCGGCTGGCTCCGTGGTTCCAACGGGTATGGTAGCGGAGATCAAAGGCCGCGATCCAACCCAGAGTCGAGGACTCACCTGATTGCTGCTGTCATTTTAACATGACTTGCCGGATTCGTACCAACCAGGCAGCCGGTGATTGGCAGACCGCAACAATATATCGTTAAAGTCAGATTGCTTTACATCTTTACTCGGCAAAATTAAAGTAAATACAATTTTACATGATGGATCACGACGACCGGGTGTCAGACAACCTTGGGGTCACCATCACCTCTGCATGAGTCGAGGATGAGTCTCGAGAAGGCCAGTCGTTTCTGTGGATAAAGAAGAAGCAGAAGAAGAAAAAGGTGAGCAAAACACTGTATGACTCTGTTTACACAGTAGTTGTATTGCAGATTAGTTCCACTTTGTTGAACGCTTTAATCCTGAGCATTGTGTTTGGTCGAGGTAGACATTTTCATGGCAGTTGAAATCTGAGATCCTTGTGCTGTGCTGTACACCACCAACCACCACCCCCACCCCCAAATCAAAACAATTCTGCACTCCTGCTTCGTGTCTCGTTAAACCCTCATGGTGTTGTGTTCTCGCAGTCTTCACAAGCCCTGCAGTTGTCGCTTCGGAATAATCGCCGGGGATGGTGACGTCCGTCCCATGGTCGCCGGTCGGACGTCTCCATGTCCTCAACTTGTCCAGCAATTTTCTTGAATATTATGGACTCTTCCAATTGGCTGCTTTCGCATGTCAAAACCTTAATATGTAATGTATTCCACATCGGTCAACGAATAGATCAAGGGTAATGGTGCGTGCATATGACCGGCCAAATGACCTCGTGTCTGTTTTTTTGAGAAGATGAAGAGCATGGTGGATGAGAATGAAACTTGATGAGATTGTAACATCAGAATGATCTTGTTGATGATTACTTTTTTGCCATTTTGCCAAAAAATTCCATCGTTTTGTTATGCACAAGTATGGAGCACCTAATATATTTTTTGAAATGTTCTTATTTATTTATAGGAATTCAGAAAAATGTGTGATTAAATGGGCAATGATGATGATTGCTCTCCTTCCTCCCCCATCGGGCCCCAAAATCCTTCACAGATTCTCCACATCAGGGAGAATTGATTCGGCTACGTCTGTTGGTACACAAACCAACTTTTCAATCTGCTGGAGTTTCCATGAACCTCCACTCGAGTTTGCAACGATGACGTAGAGACGTGATTTCGAGAAGACCCCAGGGAAGGTTTACATTCATGACGGAGGCAGCACCGAATAGTGGAACCGCTCTTGCCCGCTAGGCAACCCTAACTAGTTGGTGCAGGCCGGCCCTTCATTTTTGAATATCCATGGTGTTGACCTTGAGCATCGCGGCCCAAGTCTCGAGGATTCAAAGGCCTCCTTTGTATGCTATGTGACTGCCCTGTGTGTGCTGCTGGAGTATATTCCAAGCGACGTGCCAGCCAGGGTGGCATTTCTGTCGAAGTGAAAGCAGATGGTGACGGTGTCGTCCACAGATGCAGTTCTCGTTGTGACCACTAGTGGAAGCCAGAGACATGGATGTTGGGTTGTGACTTGTGTACTATTTATTATTTTATTTTTTTGAACTCAGCCCTAAACAAGGTTGAGAGCCACTAAATGGGAAGGGATACTGAGAAAAAGAAGAGGAAAACCTGGCAAAACCTTCACTGACTCCTGAAACAAGGAACCCTCTTCACAGGACCACTGAGCAGGAGAGGGGAAACTAGGCCTGGTGGATAAAAGATGTTGGAAAGGCTTCAACAGGAATGAGAAGACCATTTATTTATCCTTTATACACCGTTGTTTGGGACAAACAAGTGCTTTTATTTTCTCTTTGTGACTTTATCGACAGGTAATCAAGTTTGTTCACGTTGTCGAGTACCGCAAACCTCGTAGTATAATACCGATGGACCAGAGGCACACAAAAGAAAGAACAAGTGTACACTTCGGTGGACGGAGGTTATGTTTTCAACCCTGTCTGTCTGTCTGTCTGTCCGTCTGTATGTCTATGAGCAGGACAACTCACAAAGTTATGGACGGATTTGCGTGAAATTTGGTGGACAGGTTGGGTGTATGACAAGGACGAATTGATTCGATTCTGGTGAAGATGCGGATCCGGATGCGAGAATTTTTACTTTTGAAAGTGATTCCTCACTCTCAAATATCGGACCAAAAGACAGGGAGTGATTGGACCAAAAGCGGAACTTTTTGGGGATATAGAGTCAAGGCTCATGGAAAAGCTAGTATTTGTACACGAAACAGATGGGAACACAACAGGACAAAAGGATCAGGTGACGAGGAGAGGGAGAGGAAATGCCAACAGCAGAGTTGAAAGCCAAGATAGAGGGAGGCAGACAAACAATGTGTGTAAGGAGGAATGGGGGGTGAAGGAGAGGAGGCATGGGGTGGCCAAGATGGACACTGGATTTGGAAGCAGGAGGGATTGTGGTGGGGGTTAACGAAGGTAGAAAAGATAATGGCCATTGGGAGAAATCCGAGTTGGAAAAGTCACAGATTGTGTCATTCCCATGGAGGTCACAGCGGTCCTTTTCTGAAGCTCCATGACTGGTGAAAGAAGTACCTTTATGGTGTGCTGCGGCATCACGGAAACTGGACCTTTATACACGAACTTGTGAGATTAGGTGTAGGAAGGTAGTGAGACCATATATCAGGAATATCTCAGTTCAACTCGAGAAATCTTCCATGAAATAGTTTCGCGAATTGAAGCTGAATTGTCGAAAGCTCCACTTATTGCAGTGGGAAATGAACTTAGCACTTTCTGTCAAATCTTTTCCGCATATGAACAAGGCCGATCAGGTGAAACGTGCGAACCACCTGATCAACTTCTTCATGTAGTGCAGAAGCTGCTTCCCAGACAGCAACCACACTCCGAGATAGCAAGCAGTGTAGCATAGCGTCAAGGATCCTCCAAGATGCCCAAACCACTCGCTACCTGCAGTCAAGCCAGGAATTTGTAATATGTTCAGGATGCCGGAGATAATTCGCCAATTTTTTAATTTGTGATGTATGACTTTGCGAAGGACTCCAATAGATACTTGGCATCCACCAACTAACGTTGGCAGACGGGATGCCCGAGGGAGGGCACACACATCAATGCCTCTCCATGCCTGTGAAACACCAGGTTGGCAGTTTATGTATTTGTAGCTGGGTCAGGATTCAAATCTAGGCTAGACCGCTCACAGGTGAGTGTGCACACTTCTGGGGGAATCTCGGCTATCCTACCAGCCCAAATGTTTGCTTTAAATGCTTTTCATCCTGTCCTCATCTCCAGACCTTCCTGCCAACTTTGTCTTCCCTTCTCCTTTCCTCTAAACATCCGATCTCAAATTCTCCCTCATCTTCCCCACTCTCCTTTTCATCCCCATATCCTCCACTTTTTCCGTTAACGTTTCCAAGTTTTTAAAAAATATTTATCTCAATTCATCCCTCTCAAGTGGTCCGTCATATCAGGGTTCCTTCTGAAAACCATTGATGCCAAATTACCATAAAATTTCAAAATGGACCTCCTTGGCATGACCTCTATATACTTTACTGGCATCTGCCTTCGACACAACATCGGGATGTGTGACTTTTGAAATTGGTGGTAGATATTAAAATGTCATGAAATTGTTGCTAAATTGATGTTGATCAAGAGAAACGTCCTTGAAGGGAGTAGTTTACTTAAAAAAAAAAACATAACCCGACAAGTCGAGGATCTTTGAGAGCAAATGGGTGGTGGAGGCTGTGAAGTGGTTGTAGCAGTGGGGTAAGACTGAATCAACAAGAGAGTTCATAGAACACCTGACCCCTGTCGTCAGGAGAAACAAGGAATGGCGGGGTCGATGAACGGCAAATCTGATTGGTCATGATGATGCAAAATAACATCATATTGTCCAAGTACTGCTAAACGGAAGGGGGTTGAAAGTGCGAAGAAGGTGATTTGTGTTCTTCGTTGTTTAAATATATAATTAAATTTAAATAAAATAAAGATTTTGAAGGTTGTAGAACAAAGAAAATCCGGAAATTCACCGCCATTGATGCAGCAACTTTTATCCATTGTTTAACAGTTGCATGAGTTATTCGTGCCTGTTGCTGTGTTCTTTAGGATGTCTTTAACCCTTTGAACCCCAGTGGCCATTTTACCCCACTATTCAAACCTCCATACACCTGAGCAGTCAGTTTATCACCACTATTCAAATCTCCATCTACCCGAGTGGCATTTTACGCCACTATTCAAACCTCCATATACCGAGCGGCTGGTTTACCGGCCACTATTCAAACCTCCACTACCCGAGTGGCATTTTACCGGCCACTATTAAACCCCATATCCCGAGCGGCTGGTTTACCGCCACTATTCAAATCTCCATCTACCCGAGTGGCCATTTACCGGCCACTATTCAAACCTCCATACACCTGAGCAGTCAGTTTATCAGCCACTATTCAAACCTCCATATACCCGAGCAGTCAGTTTATCGGCCACTATTAAACCTCCATATACCTGAACAGTCAGTTTATCGGCCACTATTCAACCTCCATACACCCGAGCAGTCAGTTATCGGCCACTATTCAAACCTCCATCTACCGAGTGGTTTACCGGCCACTATTCAAACCTCCATATACCCGAGCAGTCAGTTTATCGGCCACTATTCAAACCTCCATATACTGAACAGTCAGTTATCGGCCACTATTCAAACTCCATACACCCGAGCAGTCAGTTTATCGGCCACTATTCAAACCTCCACATACCTGAACAGTCAGTTTACGGCCACTATTCAAACCTCCATATACCCGAGCAGTCAGTTTATCGCCACTATTCAAACCTCCATATACCGAGCAGTCAGTTTATCGGCACTATTCAAACCTCCATACACCGAGCAGTCAGTTTATCGGCCACTATTCAAACCTCCATACACCCGAGCAGTCAGTTTATCGGCCACTATTCAAACTCCACATACCTGACAGTCAGTTTACCGCCACTATTCAAACTCCATACACCCGAGCAGTCAGTTATCGGCCACTATTCAAACCTCCATATACTCGAGTGGCGTTTACTGCCACTATTCAAACCTCATCTACCGAGTGCCGTTTACGGCCACTATTCAAACCTCCATATACCCGAGCAGTCAGTTTATCGGCCACTATTCAAACCTCCATACACCCGAGCAGTCAGTTTATCGGCCACTATTCAAACCTCCATACACCCGAGCAGTCAGTTATCGCCACTATTCAAACTTCCACATACCTAACAGGCGTTTACCAGCCACTATTCAAACCTCCATCACCCGAGCAGTCAGATTATCGCGCCACTATTCAAACTTCCATATACTCGAGTGGCCGTTTTACGCGCCACTATTCAAACCTCGATCTACCCGATGGCCGTTTTACCGGCCACTATTCAAACCTCCATATACCTGAGCAGTCAGTTTATCGCGCACTATTCAAACCTCCACATACCTGAACAGTCAGTTTATCGGCCACTATTCAAACCTCCATAACCCGAGCAGTCAGTTTATCGGCCACTATTCAAACCTCCATCACCCGAGCAGTCAGTTTATCGGCCACTATTCAAACTTCCACATACCTGACGAGTCAGTTTTACGGCCACTATTCAAACCTCCATACACTCGAGCAGTCAGATTTACGGCCACTATTCAAACTCCATATACCGAGTGGCCGTTTTACTGGCCACTATTCAAACTCTATCTACATGCTCGTTTACCGGCCACTATCAAACCTCTATATACCTGAGCAGTCAGTTTACCGGCCACTATTCAAACCTCTATATACCCGAGCAGCCGGAATTTTCTCCAGGTAGCCCAGGGTGGTGGAGCAGAAAGTCCAAGAAGCTCAGCTCAGGTTTTATAAAGTGAGGGGATGGAGAAAAGGGAAAAGAAGAGAGAGGAGAGCAAACACTCCAACCAGTAAGTAAGAGGGTTGGGTTAGGAATGGGTTCAGGTCAGGTCAGGTCAGGTCGGGGAGCATGTGTCGGAGCAGCGCATCTCTGCGTCCACTTTCCGCCGGTACTCCAGGGGCCTCTGTCTGGCCATCCCCCAGGCAGATGCCTGGCCCATCCCCATCTTCTTGAGATGTCAAATGGGTTAATGGGGGGGGGGAGATTGTGTGTGAGGATGGGCGATGACATGAGGTGCCGCTGCAACGTCTACCTGAATCCCTGTAAGAAATGACTGGAAATAGCAAAGTGTCTGGAATTTAAATGAAAAAAATTTGAAATTTGAGTTTATTGTGGGAAAAATGAATGATGCGAAGTCCGAACATTAACTCGAACACAGGATTTTAAAAGTGAACACCGAATGGAAGTGTAAAAAGAATGAAATAAATTAAATAGATCAAAACAACAATCGCGCACTCCGGATACAGCGCGCAAGTATCATGAGATTATATAATTGGATTGCAAATACACTTTGTTCTGCCACAGTTGATTCGATCATTATATATAAACACAAAATAAAGAACGGGTGTGTCAGTTCTCTTGGTTGATGGTTATTGTGTGGTCGGCGTGCACACCTGCTCGCGGGGAGGCCCTGCTGCACCCCTGGAGCAAAATGCATGGCCCCAAGGCTCCAGCGAGTGATGATGTCCTGTCGCAAACGTCGTCGAGATCGTGGAACCACATTCGTACACGCTCATACGTACATGGGAGCCTGCCGTTCCCTCGGTGTCCACCAGAGGATGCTCCGTCTCCGAACACACCGTCCGGTCCTTTGCTTTGTGACGTCCAACCAATCAGCTTCTTTCAATTTCGACACAATTGAATGTGACGTGATCATCAATTTTTTCCATGACGGTTTTCAATGCTGTTTTGGTATCTGGTCCTGATGTTGAATCGTTCAAATCTCATCTTGCTGATGATACATCTCCTGTAAGCATGGCTGGCTGTAGTCATCAGGCTCGGTAACTCTGTTTTTGTTTTCTCTTTATCTGCATCCACTTCATCGTTCTTCATAAAAAAAAGGTGTTCAAGTAAATAAGATGGAGGAGGAAAGAAGATAGTAGGGAAGACGATCGAGTTACTGTTGGCAGGATGGCCAAGAGGTACAAGCACTCGCCTCTACAGCAGCTGCCAAGCTTGGGTTCGAATCCCGACCAAGCTTTTTACCTGCCATCCTGGCAAGGCGATCCATCAATGCGTGTGCCATCCCCCGGATGGACATTAAGCCGGGCATCCCATCTGCTGGCATTCATTGCTGGTCGTTAAAGATGCCACGGTGTCCTTCACGAAGAGTAGGTGAGCTATCGCAGGCACCATGAACAAATTACGAATTCCTTCCCTAACCAGCAGGGGGCACTGCATCAACGGCACAGCCACACCCTCAGTCAATAATGCTACCCCGCAGCCTTGTTTTGCATACGAACGAAGAAGAAGGCTGCAGGTGAGACATGGTTTTAGGAGGAGAGTAACTGGAGGACAGGATTAGGAGGCTACAAGGTGTATCGGTGTGATAGGAAGGAGAGAATAGGAGGAGGAGAAGTAACAATCTGGGTAAAGGACAGCTTTGCATCAAGAGAAAGAGGTGACATTAAGGAAGGAATAAATGTTGAGGATTCAGTATGGGATTAGAGATTAGAGATTGTAAAAACAGGAAGATACTGGTGGGATACTTTAATAAGGCTCTGGGTGTGAAGGAAGAGGAGGAAAGAAGGATTCAGAGAGGTGTGCTGCAAGGGATTGATTATGGGGGATATTAATTTAGGGGGAATCGATTGGGGTCATGAATGTAGAGAGAGAGAGAGAGGGCAGAGCAGATGAGGATCTCCTAGATCTAGATTCAATATGGTGGAGGAGGTGTGGATTGGGGAGCAATTGGATCAAGTGACCGTAGCATCATGTGTGTAAAGACTCTGTTAAGGGTTAGAGTTGAGGAAGGCAAACCTTGAGGGTATGAGGAGAGAGAGGGAGAGTTGGGTGGTGTGGATTGGGAGACTCTAACAATATTGGACAATCAGCATCAGAGAAATGAGAAACCTTCAAGGAGCAAATGTGTGGAGTGCAGAGCAGGTAGTGAGGTTAAATGTCCAGTTTGTGAAGAGGATTTCTGTTAATTTGAAGACCATCAAACGCAGCCTGTGCCTGCTGGTTGCATCATTGCTGGGAGTGCAGCTGTGCCGCTGATGCAGTTCCCCCTATTACCGGTAAGCTGGTACTGATTTTGCAAACCTCGGAAGGATCATGGGCTGAGTCAACTCACCTGGTGTTATTTAATGGATTAACAGGGGTTCCAACTCAAGACCCTTAGAATCTTAGATCTTAAGACAGCCACCTTAACCGTTAAGCGAACACCAAGCTTGATTCATGATGGAACACCTGGATAAAATCAACAGGACGTTGAAATTGGAAGGTACGTTAACCACCATGGTAAGTAAGATAATGGGTCCTCCTGTTGATTTCATCCAACGTTCCACTTCTACCTGTCCGCAGACACACATCGACGCAAGACCTTCACCAGCAAGACGAGTCCTTCATTCCACACCATGGTTGACTGTCAATGGCTTGAGGGCATTCGGGGATGGCATTACTGCTCACATTCCCATCAAGCAAACAAAACTTTCACCTCCATTAACAGAAGCACTGTCTGCATTGGACCCTTCCAAAGGTGTGCCTGGTTAGGTGGGTCGAACGTCCAGGTTTGTCCACCACCGAGTCCCGTGAGACATAGCAATCCCAACGTGTCATCTAACGAAAGTGCTCCAGAGGGAGACAAACACACTTGCATCTGCTGCGCTGAACGTCATCCCAATCCCGACTTCGTGAAGTTTCTCGCAAGTCAGAGGCAAGTACCAACAATAAGCCCTTTTGGCCCAACATGCCTGTGCTGTGTCCCCTTTTGAACTTTGGTCCCATGATTTGCTGAAATGAAGTCTTAACTTTGATAGCAAACAAAAAGGAAAGCTTGAAGTGAGTATTGCGTGATGATTGTGACTCTTCGAAGGGGCTGAAAGGGATAGATCAAAAAATGGTCCAAAATTGGAGATGTTTGCCTGTTGTAAGGTCAAGACTGAAGGTCAATTGTTGGCAGGATTTAAAATAAAGAAACTCCATTCATTCATTCATTCCCATGTCCATGTTGGTATTTTGGTGATTTGGAAAGTTCAACAAGGTGCATCCATCAGTTAGTGCAGTAAAAGCTTGGTGTCGGCTTCGCGGTTAGGGTGGTTGACTTGAGATCCGAGGCTCCTGAGTTCAAGCCTAGTTGGCCGCTGCTGAATTAATACCAGGTGGGGTTGACTCAGCCTGTCATCGTTCCCAGGTCGGCAAAATGAGTACCGGTGTACTGGTAATCGGGACACTGCATCAGCGGCAAAGCTGCGTCCCAAACCAATGATGCAACCAGCAGCCACAAGGCTGAATTCGACAGAGAGGGTAGGTGAAGTTTAATGGGACTAGGACTAGGTAATTAGGTTGATTACTTGTGACTCGTCTTGCCATGAACAAGAAGTGACCGGTGGACCTGATGCACCATCCTCCTTCCTGACAACGTAGCGTCTCTTGCAAAGCATTATTTTCATCCCTGACCTTCCGTGGTCCTTCCGAATCGTTGGAAGTTTTGTCTACCGCAACTGATGGATGTAACACTGCAGCAGGACCCCAATACCTGAATTTTACCTCTGCCACCGAAGGTGGATGGGGGTTATGTTTTCGTCGATCTGTCCGTCTGTCTGTTTGCAGGATTTCTCAAGGTTATAAACGGATTTGGACGAAACTTGGTGGACAGGATGGGTGTGTAACAAGGACCGATTGATTCGATTTTTGGTTCATGTCCAGATGCAGATGCGGTCAACCGGTAGGATACAAATTGTGAACTCTTCAGTCTGGTGGAGGTACACACTCTACCGATGAGATGACCGTTCTAGTTCCAACAGTTACCTCTCTTGGAAAAACAGCTGTGTGCGAATTGGCTGAGAAATCTTTCAGAAGTAGATTTCTGGTCTTGGCACCAAAGAAGCTGGTGGATGGGTAGACCATCGGTACATAGTTTAGATCTGTAGACTTTGTGGAACAATCTGAGACGAGGAAGGGATGGGGGTAAATGTGTGCAACATCCTCGAGCCACTATTTTCCATGAAGCAGCTCACCGCCTTCCCTTTTCATTCCCCACCCCTCCATTGCCCTTCCGAAGCACCAGTATGGCGATCAGGCCAAGGACCCCGTGGTAATTCCGAGGAAGAGTAGGCGATTGTATGGCGCAACTCTCATGGCCGAAGTCCAATTTCCCGTCTGGCTCGGGCGTGGAGTTTACTGGCCTGTAACTGCCTACTTAATAAGGCTCAACAGCTCTTTGGGTAACACTATAAAGTGCTTTGGAAAGGAAAATAAATCAAGTACAGAGAAGGCAAACCCTGAGCCATTTAAGAGCAACCTTTCAGCAGTATCAGTCGGAGCTATGCTGACCATTTGTCGGCCTACCTCGTGTGGTCAGATTCAGGATGAGGACTGATAACAAGTATTCATGTTCTGAGGACATTACCATGGATCTCCATATAACACGGGCCAAGGACCAGTGATGGAAAAAAAAAATGGAAATATATTTGGTCCTTCGCTTATTGCGTAGGAGCCATACATAAATAAATAAATAATATATATAATTTATTACATCAATTTAAACACACACCTCTTTTGTATGTGAATACCCAACAAGTAGATGGCAAACTCTTCAAGGATAACATGTGGTTTCACAAGTAACTACGTGATTACAAGCTTCTGGAGGCCTACTCGACTTTATTTACCGAATGGCCTGGTCGGGCCTAGTCAGCATTCCCATCTTGAGCGCCTAACTCACTCTGCGTGGAAACCATGTTAAAATCCCATCGACTGGAGGTATTTGTTTGCTGATGTCCTTATAATCCTTGTAAAGGTACACCGACGTCTACGCCTTGGCGACCAACGTGTTCGTCGTGTAAGTTGTAGATTATGTACAAGCTCCGCCATGAGCCTGAGATCATTGTTCAGAAAACGTGGAAATTGTACATAAGTGGGTTTTGTGGACGAAAAATGACCTTTCCACAAAAGAAAGGTCTTGCTGACTTAATCCTTTCGAGGAGACGGATAAATTAATTTTATTCGTCTCCTCTGAAGGATCGAGAGTAAACAAGAATCCTTCCCGTCAAGTGAATACGTACGTGATATCACAAGTCTAGCAGGCCTGAGCGGATAGGCCCAAGTCGAGGTCTAAAAGCTGAATAAACGTTTAAGGCCACTTCGGGGTTGGTTATGATGGGTAATTTAAAATTGGATCCGATACCCAATGATTGGAAAATTCTTTAGGAGAAGTCCCAAAAGATTCCAGAGGACTTTAGCATTTGGGTTCTCAACTCGCTGAATAGCCCGGTCGAAGACGACGCACCCAATGGTGGAACATCCTGTCGTTGAATTGAACTATCGACACAGAAAGAACAAATCCCATGTCCGTGTAGAACAGAGAATGCTTTGTTCAGTCTCTTTCTCTTCCATCTTCCTCATCATTTTAGCCTCGCCGAAGGAGAGGGTTAGGGTTCGTTTGTTTGTCTGCCTGTCTGTCTGTCCGTCTGTCTGCACAGAACGTTGGTGTTTTTCTCCGCAAGCGCTTGTCGGATTGAGACGAAATTTTCATCATAGGGGCGACTACTCATGTAGCATGTTTTAATCATAATCATGACGTCATAGGCCACGTGGTGTGGCGGCCATGTTGGAAAAACGGAAAAAAAACTTTGGACCTCTGTATCTGAAAACTTGGCACATAGCAAGTGCTATTTTTAGCTCGCCTGTTCGAAGAACAGAGAGCTATAGCGATACCTCCGGCGTGAGCGTCAGTGTGAGTGTGACGTGAAAATGTTAAAATTTTTGGTGCAAGTTATTTTTTCCTTTCTAATGTTTTTATCTACCACACTATTTTTTTATCCGCCGATATATATATATATTATATATATATATATATATATATATATATATATATATGTCGGGGCGTATTATGTGTCCGTCGCATCTGTCTGTCTGTCCGTCCGCCGTTCCTGTCTGCACTCTAACTCCCAAAGTTTTCAACTTTCACGTTTCATATTTGGTACGTAGGTACAGACTGTGGAGACGGTATGTCGCGACATACGTTCGTCATCTAAAGTGGTTGCCATGGCAACTAGGATGCTGTTTTCATGTAGTAGCACAATTCTGTATATACCTTCTTGTTCGGGCGTATATTGTGCTCACTTGCGCTCTTGTTACTGATTACAAATATCAATACATATATTGCTTTAAAATTATTTGGATCAGACTTCGCTGCAATGCTTTATAAAAAGATATTAATTATTAGACGAGTCTTTTAAAAAAAACGATTAATGTATAAACAGGCGAGCATTGGGTGGCTTTGACACCAACTCTCTGGTTTATGATGTCATAGGTACCTTCGTTATAACGTCATAATTGCATATGTAGAATGCTACATCTGATCAGTATGAAAATTTTTGAGGGTCGTCTCGGGATAAAATGGTCCACAGAAGAAAAAAAAACAAAAAACTTGATGACGTCATCGGTCACGTGATTCTTCAGCCATTTTTTTTAACCTTCAAAAATCTTAATCCTCTGAAGTGGCTGAACAGATTGAGGTGAAACTTTACAGTTATTACCACCTATCCACGAGGAACAAAAGGTTTACACATATGACATCATCGGTCACATGGTTTGGCAGCCATTTTGGATTTACCCTAAAACTTATAAAAACATCTTCCGCTCCAGAACGGCTGGACAGATCGAGGGGAAACTTCAGACAATGCTCCCCAAGCCTTGCGTGCACAAGTCTGTTCAGGAATAATTGATCGGTCACATGGTTTGGCAGTCATTTTGGATTGAAGAAAAAAATGTTAAATAATGTTTTTTCTCGAACTGCTTCATCAATCAACATGAAACTTCACAATTATGATCCAGTAGTGATGGGGAATAGATATTTTAAATATCAACTTGATCGATCACATGATCTGGCAGCCAGAATTATTTATTTTTTGGGATCTGGGTTCTTTTTGATTATTTTTTTTTTAATTTTTAAAAAAAAAAAACACCCACTTGACTGTGCCTGGAAGGGTTTTAGGATCGAGGAGTAGCAGCTGAAATGTGAATCCTATCCAGGTTCCTCCTGATGACTTCATCATTGCTTTTTGCTTGTTCGGGTTCCTTCTGATGACTCCAATGCAGGACTCGTACCGATTTGGTCTTCCATTTGATTTGAATTGAGTTTATTTTCATCCCATTCTGAATTCAATTGAATCATAATGAAAAACTTCATGGGTCAGGGTCAGTTGTCCCATCAAAGCTGGGTTCATCACTGCCAGCAGTTATAAGGTGGCAGTTCTAATTATGCCTCTTATTAATTAGTTATCACACCAGTACACAAACGCCACACAAAATACACCACACAAACCTACAGAAACACCACACAAAACAAGTTCTGGCGATGGTCTGCAATCTCTGATTGCTCTTTCCAGTTATCTTTGATTTATACTTTTTCATTCAACGTTCAATGCACAGAAGTGGAAATCCAACACGAGTATTAATTTAGTTTTGTAACGATTGGCTCGGTATTGGATTGTTCGGTTGGTTGGTTGGTTGGTAGGCTCTTGTGAGTGATGCAATTACATAAGAAACTGCAGCTTTAACCGAATTACCATACAAGCCATTCATGTATCGTGTTTGAAACTCTAGTATAATTCAATGACCGATGTGTGTGTGTGTGGTGTGTGTGTGTGTGTCATTGGTTGTTATCACTATATGCGGGTTTCAGAAAGTGGAATGGAGCTCTCCCAGGTCTTGAAATATGCACCTCTGTTTCAGTATGGTGTCACGATTCATGGACCAGTTTGTGAACTTTTCTTGTTCTTAAAATTCTGTTCCAAGGGCTCTCTTTTGAGGATCATCACTGAGCCCTGGACAGCTTCTAACTGCAGTTCGTTTGTAGTAATATTCCCAGGGATGGTTTTTAAGATCCTTTTAAGGTTCTTGATTATCATCATTCCTGTTGCTCTTATTAATTATCACTGGTACAATTTTGGTGCTCTTTGGATTCCAGGATCTTTTGACTTCATTTTTGAGATCCTGGTATTTGGTCATTTTCTTGATTTCTGCATTATTTCGGCCAAAATCGCTGGGAACTGATACCTCAATAGGTAATGTCTTTTTTTCCTTTTTTAAAAATTTCATATATCTGTTTACTATATCTGGTTGCAATGCTTTGTGTTCTATGTTCACGCTCGATGCATCAGGTCGAACGTGAGCATTAGTTCTTTGTTTTCAGTGATTGCTTTTGGTTCGTGTTTTCATGAGTTTTCTGGGACTGGGATATTGAAGTTTTTGCAGATGTGCCAGTGGATTACTCTATAAACTCTGTTGTGCCTTTGTGTGCACAGCTGTTCTGACATGAGTTTTTTTACATCCGATTGAAGGTGACTCGTATTTTCTCTGTTTTTATCTTGCAGAACCTACACTTGTCCGATTGACTCATTCATTCCTGCCATTTAAAAAAGCCATTCATATTGTGTCCCTGGTCGGGCATTTATTATGATTCGTTCTCCGTCCCAATTGAGCTGACCTCTTCTTAGCCATTCCAGTGATCATTCTTTGACTATCCCCAATCTGTCCAAGTCTTTATATATATACTGTATACATATATTTCCTGCTCTTTTGTCTTTCTCCCAGTTGTCACTATATATCTGTTGGTATTTCAACTTGTATTTTTCTTTTGTCTTTTTTTGCAATTGTTGGAGCTGTATTTGTCGCTGTTTCAGTTTGGTGCATAACATCTTCTATTCGCACCTGTTTTGGAAGTTTTTTGCAAGGTGAGTGAGAGATACCTTTTCTGGTTTGTTGTATTCGTGTTCGTCGACAAATAGTATTCAGTAGTCTGTTGAACTTTTCACGTACTCTGCTAATACTTCAGTTATCACACTGTGCACTTGATTGAGTTCCATTAGGCCGCCACTTCCTCCTTTCCACGGCAGGTACATTCTCAGGATGCATTGATATTTGTAAAAGATTTTGTGGAGGGTGAGGAGTTTCCTTGTTTTGATATCCAATTTAATGATTTCTGGTTGTGGCCAGTTCATTATTCCACAGCTGTACTGGAATTCTGGTATTGCGAGTTGGTTAATTGCTTTGATTTTGTTCCTTGGAGAAAGGTATGTTTTCAAGATGAGCCTCGTTCTATGCAGGGATTCTTTGGTCATTGTTGTGCACATTTGTTTGTGACATATTTGGTGTTGTCAGGTTGTCAGGTCAGGTCATGGAGAGTCATATATTCACTGGATCATGGGGTGTGGCACTGTCGGTACCTGTGCGGGAGGACAAAAGTCCAAGCCTTCAGGTCCTTAGTGCTTCAAGTCTTGCTCTATGGATGTGAGACTTGGACTCTGATCAGGGATCTGAGATGGAGACTTAATTGTAGGTGGTCTCTTATTCCATAGCATCCTTTCTTGCACCCATTCTGTTCTACCTCTAGGCCTCCTTCTTGTGTTAGGTGATGGTACATCATTTATGTGAGGATTCCCATCAGAAGTTAGTTTGTGTTTGTGTGTTTGTTTGTTCGTTTGTCGTGCTGCTCCTCCTACAGTTCTGGGCCGATTACATCCAGACTTGCTCCATAGGATCAGCAGGATCCCAGTTAGTGTATAGGGGTGTTTTTATCTTTGCCGGTGGTCTTGGAGGAGGGGAGGGGTACGACGCAAATTCTTTATGTAAACGTCTATCATGTAGCGACACTTCAGGTGGGAGAAGGTATTACAAGTCCCCAGCCTTTACAGTGCAGTATTCCTGTCCCCACGTTTTCCAATGCAGTGAAGTGTTTTGGAGAGGTATTTTGAATTAAATGTTTGAATAAGGAAATGACATAACCCCCTGGCCACTCCTGTAGGGAGCGGGTGCTTCTTGTGGAGACAAAAACAAGAAAAAAGAAAGTTTTGTGGTCTTGCACTCACTCCTCCTTCCGTGCTTTGTGCTGCCACCCTCTGCCCCCCCCCCCAATCCACAGGTTCCTGCAGGGTGCACGGTGGTCCACCATCAACCACCTTCTGTTGAACCACCTAAGTCCAGAATCACTGCTCACCTCCATTCGTTTGCTTCTCTTTTTTCCTGCCTGTGAAACCAACTTCCACATGTCTCTTTCAATTTCATTTTTCTCTCCAGGTCTTCACGACAGGTGGTCACCATCATCTCAGATCAACCCCCATCCAAAAAACATGATTTTTTTCCTACCACTGTTTAGCTCTCTCCCCACCTCCCCTCCAACCCAACTCCTTCCAAATTTCCAGTTTTTCCTTCCTGAGAGTTTGGTTCTGTATCCATCTTGTCCACCTCACGTGTCCCTTCCAGACCCCCATTCCTCCTCACACCCATTAGTTGTCCATATCTCCCTCTATCTTGTCCTTCAACTCCGCTTTTGGTGCCCCCCCCCGCCATCCCGTCACTACTATTCCTTTTGTTATGTTGCATCCTGATCCATTCAGTGTTCTCACTCTTCCACGAGCCTTGACTCTGCAGACAAAAACAAACAAACAAAAAAGTGTTCAACACCTTGTTGAACAATCTTGGCCTTTCAGCTGCATGGAAAGTTGTCAAAGCCAATTGATATTTGCTACTATTCCCCCTACAGGGAGATTGTTGAGGAAATAATGACTGATCATCATGTGGTGATCTAGCATACCCTAAAGATGTTCAATTCGAATGACCATTCCTGGATACTGTAATTGGTATCCAGGGCAGGTGCGCAAGTCATCCATGCCATTCTCCTCGAGGCACTCCTGCATCTCATGAGTCCAAAACAAGATATTGGTGTCGGGACGAGGTTGTTAAAAGAAAACAGAAGGGTACTCATTCATGGAGATTGTCACCGAAATATTAATAGACATTCTGGGCGAGCTTCAGTGGGATCACGAGGCTGTCCTGGCACGGAGAATATAACACGTGGCTCGATAAGGGGAAACCATGAAAGAATGGGTGGATTGGAAAAAATATGCAATGGGGCTGAGAATACAGACACAGAGGAAGATATTGAGGTGAACTGACATTGTGAAAGCTGTGCAGACTGTCAGACAAAGAAACGGACAGGTCAACAGACTCGAGGAGGTCGTGCCACCTATCGGGTACGGATGCTACCGCAAGTTGGTACAACGAAGGTAGGAGGCCGAATGGGGTAGCCACCTTCGTTCACTGCAGGATATTTTATTTTATTAATTTTGAATGGTAATAACCAGAAAGGTGGTGGTGGTGTGTGAAACGTCTTCTGAATTCGGAAGAAAAAAAAATTGAGAAAAAGAAGGGATGATGGACAGGTGAGACAAAAAGGTGAAGGTCGGAGTTGGTTGGGAGTGTGGTGTATGCAGAGGTGGAAAGAATTCAGTCATTTTGCATACCTATTAGGTATACAGGGTACCGATATATCACAAGGTATCCCCTGGTGTATATAGTCCTGAACACTTTGGATGATTTGAGAATGAAAGGGTCCATGATGAAGACTTCCAAATATGCTTGTTGGTGGGCCCGGTTCGTACCTAGGTTAAAATCCCGTAAATTGACTATTGTCCACCGACGTCCTTGTGATTCGTGTAAAAGTACACTGATGTCTGTGATACTACGTGTCCCACGTGGGGTTTATGTACAACCACATTCGGTGGTGTAATGGTTCGAGCATCCTCTCTAGGTCTGGGAAGTTGATCGGTAGATTTGAAGGCCTTGAGGAAAGACTCTGGATGACTGCTCCACATGTGTGAGAAGATGGAGGTTCACGTTGGTAAGGTAAGATATTTTGGGAGAAGACTGACAAGCCGTGCGACCTGGATGGAGGTGGGCGGCAGAGGTTGGGAAGAGAAGTGAAATGGTGGGAGAAGCAAAAGAAAGAGAGAGGTTAAGAGAGATGGTAAAATATTACAAAGCCACCAAATGATACCTGTGGGAAGCGAGATGCCACACCCCAAGCCTTCGCCTCCTATGGTGTGATGCCAATGGCAGGGAGAGCCTCAAAGTCTACTGCCTCAAGGGTGGGAGGAGGTGAGATGAAAAACAACAGCACTAGCTCACAGGTGAGGAGCCGTACTCCACGGCACCTCAAATGAATACCTTGCACAACCGTATCCTGACTTCAGTCCATTTAGGACTGCCACGTTTCTGGTCTTGCACCCTCTGCTCTTTTCGTGCTGTGCCCTCCCCCAGGTATCTGCAAGGCACCAGGAACTCCCTTCTTGTGAAACTCCCAAAATCCAGAATCACTGCTCACCTCCACTCATTTGTTCCTCGTTGTTCCCACCTGTGGAATCAATTTCCACATCCTCTTTAATCTCACTCTCCGTGCCATGTGTTTAAGACAGCCATTCACCACCATCTCAGATCACCCCCATCCAAAGCCGTTATCCTTTCTAGTTTCTACCCTCATTAACCCTCCACAAGCCCACTTCTTTCCAACTTTCCAGTTTTTTTCCTTCCTGAGAGTTTATGACTCTATCCATCTTGTCCTCCCTACCCCTCATTCTTCCCCACATCCATTATTTGTCAAAGTCTCCCTCGATTTTGTCCCTAAACCCTGCTGTTGGTGTGTTTCTCTCCTCTCGTCATACCGTTCCTTTTCTTATGTTACGTCCTGATCAGTTCTCGATGTTCTCACTCCTACATGAGCCTCGACTTTGTAGACCAAAAAAGAAAAACGTGTTCCTGATGCATGTCCTTTACACTTCACGAGCTTGATGGTGCAACCCATAATATCCGTGATGTAATCTGGGGTCCTTTCTTGAAATGAAGTCATGTTGTGGATGATGGTCACGTGCTTCCTAATTTTGTGTGGATTCCTTCGTAGGTCTTAGGACTCTCTGAAATTACATGATGCAACTCAGGAGGAGAGACTTTTCAGACGTCACGGACGTAATGTTCGTACGCAACAAGTGTGTTCCCCTGCAATGGACCTTTACTTCAGTTTGATTCCATTGGCCCTCAGCAACTTTCTTTCTCGTTAAATATTGGATTCTTGTTTTAATGATGTACGTGGGCCTTTTAGTGTCAAGTTGCCATGAGTGTGTGTATGTGTGTGTGTGTGTGTGTGTGTGTGTGTGTGTGTGTGCGCTGTGAAACATTTGAATTGATTGTAACTGATTATACCATGTACATTTGATGAAGTTTCAGGTACCAAAGCCAGAAGATTTTGGACAGTCTTGTTTCGATTCTAGTTTGTGACTATGCCCGCGCATGCCGTGCGCTCTGGATTTGCTGTAATGGAGCCGTGGAAATGGCGCTCGGCTCACTGCCCAGGCCACGCCGATCTCTGAAAAGGCCGGTCTTTCATAGCGGGAAAGCTTGGCCGCTCCTAGCAGCCCCGGCTTGCCTCGGGCGCGTCTGCACCCCCCTCTGCGGGGGCTGGACATGCGGACACAGAGGGAGAGGCTAAGGTTGCCTTGCGTGGCTCGGAAAGAAAGGAGCCGATTGAGGATTTAAAATGGTGGTGGGTGGGTGGAGGAGGGGCAGGGGTTGGGTGGAAGTGTGTAGGTGTGTGACGGGCAGGGGGGAGGGGGAATGAAGTATATGGGCAGAGCGGAGTGTTGGCATTGGAAAGGGTGGTTGGCAGGGTTTTGGGAGGTGAGGGATTTTTGAGTTACGTGTTTATCGTCCACAGTTTAAAAACACCCTTATGTGATTGAATGTTTACATCCTGCTGACCACTTTGTGACGTCACTGCTGAATTGGCATGCCAATCCTTACCCTTTATTTCCATTCGTTCTGTCCTGAATTAAGTTCATTCCTTGCCTTTGTAATTAGGTGAAGAGTAGGTGAAGGAAAAAAAAATTAATGTATAAGATATGAGTCTGAATAAAGCACAGAGTGTTGACAAAACACATCACTAACAAAACACTTTATCCTATCGATACGATGATCTCATTTGGAGGAATTATTAGTGACAAATTTTGATAAAACGAGAACAAATGAAAAACAAAATTGCTGTTTTTTATCAACAAAAATTGTCTGTAGACCATTCTTCTTTATTGGACTCTACAATGTGGATGAATATCTTTGTTGTGTGGTGACTATATTTGTTGTATGGAGGTTATATTTGATGCATGGAGGGATATCTTTGTTTGTGTGGATGGATATCTTTGTTGTGTGGATGAATCTTTGTTGTATGGATGGCTATATTTGTTGTATGGAGGTATATATTTGATGCGTGGAGGGATATCTTTGTTGTGTGGATGGATATCTTTGTTGTGTGGATGAATATCTTTGTTGTATGGATGGCTATATTTGTTGTATGGAGGTATATATTTGATGCGTGGAGGGATATCTTTGTTGTGTGGATGGATATCTTTTGTGTGGATGAATATCTTTGTTGTATGGATGGCTATATTTGTTGTATGGAGGTATATATTTGATGCGTGGAGGGATATCTTTGTTGTGTGGATGGATATCTTTTTTGTGTGGATGGATATCTTTGTTGTATGGATGGCTATATTTGATGCGTGGAGGGATATCTTTGTTGTGTGGAGGGATATCTTTGTTGTGTGGATGAGATATCTTTTTTGTGTGGATGAATATCTTTGTTGTGTGGATGAATATCTTTGTGGTGTGGAGGGATATCTTTGTTGTATGGAGATATATATATATATATATATATATATATATATATATATATATATATATATATTTGTTGCACGGAGGGATAGCGGTATCTTTGTTGCATGGAGGGGTGTCGTTGTTGTGTGGATGAAATATTTTGTTGCATGGTGGATATCTTTGTTGTGTGGATGAATATATTTGTTGCATAGATGAAATTCTTTGTTGCATGGATGAATATCTTTGTTATTTGGAAGGATATCTTTGTTGTGTGGAGGGATATCTTTGATGCATGGAGGGATATCTTTGTTGTGTGGATGGGTATATTTGTTGTGTGGATGAATACCAATGTTTTGTGGATGAATACCTTTGTTTTGTGGTTGGATATCTTTGTTGTGTGGATGGATATCTTTGTTGTGTGGAGATATATATTTGTTGCATGGAGGGGTGTCTTTGTTGTATGGATGAATATGTTTTGTTGCATGGTGGGATATCTTTGTTGTGTGGATGGATATATTTGTTGTGTGGAGGGATATCTTTGATGCGTGGAGGGATATCTTTGTTGTGTGGATGAATATATTTTGTTGCATGGTGGGATATCTTTGTTGTGTGGATGAATATATTTTTTGCATGGATGATTATCTTTGTTGTGTGAAGGGATATGTTTGTTGCGTAGATGAATATATTTTTTGTGTGGATGGGTATCTTTGTTGTGTGGATGAATATCTTTGTTGTTTGGATGGGTATCTTTGTTGTGTGGGTGAATATATTTGTTGTGTGGATTAATATCTTTGTTGCGTAGATGGATATACTTGTGTGGATGAATATCTTTCTTGTGTGAATACATTTGTTGTGTGGATGAATATCTTTGTTGTGTGGATGAATATCCTTGTTAAATGGAGGGATATGTTTGTTGTGTGGATGGATATCTTTGTTGCGTAGATGGATATCCTTGTTGTGTGGATGAATATCTTTGTTGTGTGAATACATTTGTTGTGTGGATGAATATTTTTGTTGTGTGGATACATATATTTGTTGTATGGAGGGATATCTTTGTTGCATAGATGATTATCTTTGTTGTGTGAAGGGATACCTCTGTTTTTTGATTGGATATATTTTTTGCATGGATGAATATCTTTGTTGTGTGGAGAGATATCTTTGTTGTTTAAATGAATATATTTGTTGCATGGAGTGATATCTTTGTTGCATAGTTGAAAATATTTTTTGTGTGGATGAATATCTTTGTTGCGTGAATTAATATCTTTGTTGTGTGCATTAATAGTTTGTTGCATGGATGAATGTCTGTTGTGTGGATGAATATCTTTTTTGTGTGGATGGGTATCTTTGTTGTGTGGATTGGTGTATTTGTTGTGTGGATGAATAAATTTGTGGTGCGGAGCGATATCTTTGTTTTACGTATATTCCTGGTTTACGATTGTTTATACTTTATTCGATTATGCAATTCTGCATATGCTGTAGGTGAAACACCTTTGATTGGTTGTTGTGTCTTTTGATGCGATTGTGAAAATTGTGGTTGCATTATTTTTAATGCACTTTAATTATTTTTAAGGAAATGAGTCCATATTATTTAACTGTTAATTAAAGTATTCATTGCTTTTTATTTTATCACCCAGGAGTTGCACTCGGTCTGTTTATGGTCTCTGTGCCCACTCTGTGTCCCCCC
>CM068968.1:45333723-45352874 GCA_035128595.1 Eptatretus atami
TATTTATATATATTATCTCTGACACTGGAAACCCATCCACAAATCTCAATGGTGGGTGAAAATCAGTTTCACAATTGAAGTTCAAAAAGAATTGCGAAGTAAAACCTGACCAAGTACCAAAGTGTTATATTCAAAGTTTAGTCCTGGGAACGACTGAACCTTTTAAGTTGTTTTTGCAATGTACATTATCAAAGACAAGCATCAGCACAGTACTAGTAGTAGTTGGGATTTGAACCTGGAATCTCAGCATTGTGTGAGGTTGTGTTCAGTTGGGAAGAACAAACAGGATAGGTCTCATAAAGCACCTTTAGAGTGAAATTTCTGCTCATTCCATAAATTTGAGCAGATCCTTCACTCATATCAGTGTCATGGCGTAACGGTTAGAGCGTCCGCTCTGAGAGTCTGGGGTGGGGGGGGGGGGGGAGGATCGGCGGTTCCTTGCTTGATGTTCAGCATCCAAATTGATGGAGCATGGACAATCAACGATAGTGCAGGTGCGCCCAATGGTGTCATGTGTTGAAGTTCCTTGGAAGGGAACTCGTATCTATGTTAATTAAACAACCTTCCATGTTGATTTGTATGGAATTCCACTTTAGGATCTTCATTACAAGAAATGTCCAACTCATAGCAAGGCGGTCTTGTTGCCTCGCTAGCATGCGGAGCGGATCGTGTGGACGAGCAAATTGACGGTTGCCTGCAGACACGTAAACAGCGGAAACGTACATGGAACGGGAACTAAGCAACAGGCACATGTACGGGGATGCACAGAACATCTTTTCATGCCGATGGACCATAATTCCAGCGTGTGGAACCGCGCGATGTCGCGGGGGCAGAGACGCGGAGTGAGAATGAGCAACGAAGACAGAAAACGGTCTGTGCTCGGACGTGTCTCACAGTGTCCTCCAAAACGGGCGCACATTCCCCAGCTGCGTACCCTCGATGACCAAACGAATCGCTGAAGCAGACTGACCCTTCGCCATTTGATGTCATCGAGCCATTAACTCGAACAATGTCGACCTTTCACATGACTCGGGGGCCGCGCACAACGAGGGGCTTTCTCTAGGCGTCTCGGAGAGGCCAGCGCGGTTTTGGGGTTCGAGCTTTTTTTGGGCGAAGGCTGTAGGATTCCTGGCGAGCAGCCGCCGGGAGAGAGAAATGTTCCTGCAACGGGTAGCCCGAGGGTCGACGAGACAATTAGATGGTTCATCTCGAAAGGCAAAGTAATTTCTCATCACCCGCCTGATCCCCCGCCTCCTCGCCTTCCCGCGTGATCACATCTTCCTTTTGAGCCTTTCCAACCGTGACTGATATTTATCTTGATTGATAGTTTGATCCAGTGACGTCCCCCCCCCCCCACCTTTTTGTCGTTTGAACTCCTTCCATGTGAATTGTCAGTTTTTATTTTTTGACACGTGACAAACTTTGTGACTCTTGGATTCTGATTTCAGGAAAGGCGAAGCATGCCCGGTCGCTCTGTGCCGTGACGTTTTTTTATTTATTGCTTTGAAAGAGCTTTAAAAACACCCGATAAGAACTTGTCGGATGGAAAACAAACATGACTTGCGACAAGTAAAAAGTGATCTGGTGCCAAAAAGTGAACAAACTTTAGAATAGGGATGCGTGACGAGAAAATTCACTCAACATTTCTATATGCCAACACCTGCACAGGTTGGTGCAGCACCTGGTGAGTCAGGAAAACCCATCCAACCCTGGGAAGAGTCTGTGACTCCAGAAAAGGACCAACGTCCGTAGAGTGGACCTTCATGGTTACGGGTAAAACTTTTTGACTGCTGGACACGAACGTCGGACTTGCGGAGACCAATGTATACATTCATTAGATTTGGATATTTGTCTTGAATGGAATTGAAATGCTTTATTTATTTATTTATTTATTTATTTTAACGGTCACCAGTTTGGTACATTTCATAGAATATTTTAATTATATCCCTCTGTTCATACCCCTCACTTGCTGGTACATTTGAAATGGAACATGCCAGAAATATCCTTCCTGATGACGCAAGGACAAATGTTGCGTTGTGTTGTTCTCATCTTTCTCTCCAGAGTGAAATATATCGATAAACTTTGTATATGTGCATGAGATATAGGACATGAGTTCCCTTCAAAAGAACTTTAACGCAGAAGGAAACCATTCGGTCCATCAAGCTTGTACAATGGCTGCAAACCTATGGTTGTTTGTCCATGCTCTATCCTTTTGAAATGCTGAGCATCAAGCAAGGAAGCAGCACGTAGTCCCCAAATGAAATCCCCCAAATCCAGGCTCACTGCTCACCTCCTCTCATTTGTTCGTCTGTTCTCTCACCTATGCAATCAACTTCCCCAGTCTGTTCAGTCCCATTCTTCCCTCCAGGGCTTCAAGACAGCTATTCACCACAACCTCAAGTCATCCCCCATCCATACTCATGATCTCTTCTACCCCCAAATGACCCCATTCTCAATCATTCCCTTTTTCCAGGTTATTGTGTTCTTTTTCCACTTTTCTTTCACCTCTTTTTCCTTTGTTTAGTTGTTGGTTGTTTTGCTCCTTTTCTGTTTCATCCACACTTTCTCCTTCCTTTTCTTGCTGTGTTTCAATCAGCTTTGTGTGCAGCTTGTTCACCCCCCATGTGTCCTTCCGCCCCTCCCCTTGATCTCACTCTCACTCTGTGTTTCTTTCCACCTCTTTTCATGTTGTTCCCTTCCATTCTGCTCCTGCTCTTCCACCAGCCTCGATCGTGTATACAGAAAAAGGAAAAGGGCATGATCCTAACTCAGAGCGGTCCCCGCACCCACAGAACAACTCCACTCAAAGATCCCGAACTGCTTCAAGCTGGAGTTCGTTTGAGTGAGAAGCGAACTCCACATTCCCCATTAGGAGAAGCCTCAACCAAGATGGTCCAACAGACATGGAGGAGGGACTTTGATTGTTTCAGAATCGACAGGTGTGCATTTCTGGTTAATCGATGATTTGCAGACACAGCCTGAACTCATTTTCTTGGAACTCTGGTGGAGACAATTATGGATGAGATCCTAATATTTTTGGCTAACTCCTTAGCACCCTGGGAATTGTTGCTGGTGGATAATCTCTTTTTTTTTCTCGTTTGTATTTCCATTCCAGGTAACTTGAGAGATTATTCCTGATAAACCGCGCGTCAGATCGAGAGCGACTTCCTCGGGTAAACTAACGTTGAGCTATCCTTTCTTGCCATTGCATCTGCTCTTGAAACACCAACTTATCTGGTTACCTGTCCGACAGGTATGGTGCGGAGGTAGTGTGATTACCTTTGCGATGTCTGGTGTCGGTTCGACACAAGACCCGACTTTAACTGTCAGGTCAGCGAGTGGGGGGGGGGGTGGCCATCGATCAACTCATGAGCTGTGATATCAAATATCTAACGTTTCCTTACGCCAAGAGGAGGGGAATCGTCACCAACAGCCTGGCGGATCGGAAATTCCTGCCGTGTTCAGTCAGGCCTAGCCGACCGGTTCATGAAAGACTTGGCCAAAAACGTTCCACTGCCAACCCCACGATACGGAATTGGGACGGTTAAAAAGAGTTTTAGTAAATCCAGGCCAAACTCCAAATTCCTACCCCACTAATCAGAATGTCACTGCATTGGTGGCACAGGTGTGCCTCAGGAATGATGCAACCAGTGGGCCAAGTTCCAAAACGAATACGGCTGATGAAGGCCTCGTGGCATAAACATCACATGACCCAATCAAATTCACAGATCTGCCATATTTGTAATTGATTGTTTATTTAATAATGGCAGAATTTGTTACCTCTTCCCCCCACATCTGCCATATATACCTGCCCCAATTCCCTTTCCTTTACTCCTATCTCATACCAACTACCCCCAAACTCCTCTATCTTTCATTCCCTTTCCTCTTCTAACCTCTTCTCTAACTTCCCTCAATTTTCTTGTTTTCTCAATAATTTATTCCCCTCCCCCACCTCAACACTGCTCCCTTCATTTGTATGTAATAAATAGATAGCCTTAATAGGGGAAATTTTCCAGGATCACTGCTCACCTCCACTCTTTTATTCTCACCTGTGGAACCAACTTCCACATCCTCGTCAATATCATTCTTCCCTCCAGGTCTTCAACACAGATGTTAATGACGATCTCAGACCATCCCCCATCCCCCATCCACGATCTTTTCTACCCCCACCAACCCTCCCCAAACCCACCTCTTTGCAAGTTTCTCATTTTTCTTCCCAAGTTTGTTTCTGTATTCATCTTGTGCACCTGGTGTGATCTCTCCTACCCCTCATTCATCTGTCTCCCTCCATTTTGTCCTCCCCGATCCCTGCTGTTGGTGTGTCCCAACCCCCACACCTCCCCTCTTTCTACTGTTCCTTTTGTTCTCTTGTGTCCAGATCCGTTCTGTGTTCTAGTTCCTCCATGAGCCTCGACGTTGGACACAAAAAGGGTACAGTGCTTTCACTTCTCGAAACTGAGCTCGTCTTAGGATAATTCCATCACACCATTTTAAAGCCTTTATCCCTGAGCAGGGGTCAGCTTTTTTGTGGGCACTCAATCATGGTACCCTTTCTTGTGCAATGTTTTTACGGCCAGATGTCCTTCCTGACGCCAACCCTTTAGTCGCCTTCGACCCTGCAGGATAATTACCAGTATACTGGTACTCATTTCGCCGACCTTCGGAAGGATGACAGGCTGAGTCAACCCTCCTGATGCAAACTCAACAGTCAGCGGGCTCAAACTCAGGACCCCGAGGATCCAAGCCACCGCCTTACCACTGAGCCACACCAGGCTCACTAGTCTTAGGATAATTATCATGTTGCTATTGGATTGTCAGGAAAACCTAGCTGACTCACTAATGACCTTCAGATGGGAATGGGGTAGGGTGAAACTGCCGCCACACCTGGTCTATTCCATAAACGTGATGCCAGTCCACAGTTGGGAGTTGACTGAATGTTCTTGGGCAAATCAGTGTGGCAGAGGATTTTGGAAAATGGCAATGGGACAGTATGAAGGAGGGAGACTACTACTCAACTCCACAAGATCTTCCAGTTTATACATCACCATAGACTAAACTTCCTGTTAATTAAATAATACTCACACCAGGTGTTGAGTGCCATTCAACGTTACGAAGTACCCGCAGGAATGTGTTGAGGGAAAGCAATTGGCCGCCGCCGCCGACGGATCCTACTCTCATCACCTGGTTATTTTGAAGATTGTAAAGTTCAAAAATGAAGTTACAAGTTGTTTGAACTCTCCACCCAACTCCCTTTAGCCAGTTCACTGTATTGTTCAGGATAAATAATTTCATTTCATGTTCATTTGTCAGGGACAACTACCGGACACCATGTTTGGTTTGAGCCTGAAAACACCTCCTGGCTTCACCCTTAGATCTCCGTGACCCCAACATCTGAGCTGTGTGCTCTCTTCCATGAGTGACTTACTGTGCCATCTTCCCACAACCCTGTAGTCTATATTGTTACGGGAATGGTGATGGGTGTAAAATAGACGAGTTATACCATTAATAAACGTTGAGCATAAGTGTGTGGTTTGTATGTGAAAACAATAGAGGATGTGTCGAAGTTTCTCCAGGAACTGATGACCGTGACTCCGCACCATCGTGTGTCTGACAACTACCCACTGTTCCCACCTCATTAACCCTCCAAATTGTTCCCTCCGTAATCTGTGTGTTTCTTTAAAGTGGATCATTTTAACCAGCTCTGCAAGCCCCAACAAATCCCATCCCTCCACCGAGGATGGCAAAACTAATGTCTTGTGAGCATGCACCCAAGGTAAGAAAGAGCTGCAGCCCGTACTAACAACCGCCGGACCCACCTGAAACTGCTCGCAACTGCTGGCATGGTGAGAGGCTCCGAGAGGTCGGATGGGGAACCAATGAGTGCGCAATCATGAGGTAAGAAAAGCCGAGGGGTGGGTACAGCAGAGGGTGAGGAGTTCAGAGGTAGAGTTAGAGTGGAGAGCAGTTGAGGGAGACATCTTGCGGAGCCCAGTAAATTGGACGCGACAGACAACCGAGAGAGATCCAACGACACCAGACAAGTACACGTGTGCAGGAGGTCACAAAGCCCGAACAGGCCGCCACCAGATACATCTTCCTCTCCTGCCAAAAACTCGCCATCTCGCTTTCCCTCGCCCTAGGAAATGCCAACATAATATGGGGACCAGCTTTATTTCCTCGTGTCGTAACTTCTCCCCGTCTGAATCTTCATGGTGTGATTGATTAAGGTATTGCATCAGCCATCGAGATATTGTGAGTTCAAAGGGATTTTAGTTATTATTATCATAGTTATTGTAACGCATGTATGCCTCTTGTTCTTCGTATTCCTGTGTGTTGTTGATTATTATTAATAAACCTGGTTTCACCACTGGTGTGTCGGCTTGGTGCACGGTTCAAAATTGGGGAATTATAACCGCGGTGCGAGTTAAACTCATGGCTATTGGAAATTTGGAGCAAACCTCATTAGGAGGGTGAAATTTGTGGTACATTTCCCCAGGGTTCATGCTCGGCCCCAATCCTTTTTAAATGGGAAAATACCGTCGGCGATAGATCTCGTTAAAATTTCTGTTCGTTGGAAAATAAATAAGAGATGTGTTCAGCTTTCCTAGCGGACAGCGTCAGGTCTCTGATGACAATCATCCATCGCTAAATTGGTGGCGTCCGTGTGGAAGATTTGACCATGTGTCCACCCCACGGGTCCACCATGAGAATATCATGATCGGTAAAAGGTCATGTAACTTCATTACGTTTACCAGTTAACAAGTAAAGGTAATCTGTAGGTTAGGAAGCTTTCCATGTCGTGATTGGTCCTCAGTGGATGAAACAATAATATTTAAAACTGTGTGTGTGTGTGTGTGTTGGAAGTCAGTTTTGTACCTGAAGAACAGCTCGATTCAGTTGAAGGGAAAATGAAGATGTAAGGTACAAGGAAAGGTGTGCGTGACGTGATTTCCTGGTTTTCTAAGTAATTGTTCAGTGGAATGCATGACGAGCATTTTGAACAATGTGTATCATCATTATACATCAAACCCTCGAACAAGGAATGTAAACATGTACAGGTAAAGCATAAACTGGCCTCTAACAATGAAGGTAGAAATGTACAGGTAAAGCATAAACCGGCCTCTAATGTAGGTAAATGTGTACAGGTAAAGCATAAACCGGCCTCTAATAAGGAAGGTAAACGTACGGTAAGCATAACACGTCGACTCTTAATAAGGTAGGTAAATGTGTACAGGTAAAGCAAAACCGGCTCTAACAGAGTAGGTAAAGGGTCTAATAAGTGTACAGGTAAAGCAAAAAACGGCCTCTATGAGTAACGTGTACAGGTAAAGCATAAACCGGGCCTCTAAATTAAGGTAGGTAAACGTGTACAGTAAAGCATAAACGGCCTCTAATAGGTAGGGTAAACGTGTACAGGTAAACATAAACTGGCCTCTAAGAGATAGTAGAAGTAAACGTAGAGTAAGGCGATAACTGGCCTCTAAAAAGGTAGGTACCGTGTAACAGGTTAAGCATAAACTGGCCTCTAATAAGGTAGGTAACGTGTACAGGTAAGCATAACGCCTCTAAAGGTAAAGGTAACCGTGTACAGGTAAAGCATAAACCGGCCTTCTAACAAGGTAGGTAAACGTGTACAGAGTAAGCATAACCGCCTCTAATAAGGTAGGTAAACGTGTACAGTAAAGCATAAACCGGCTCTAAAGTAGGTAAACGAGTACAGTAAAGCATAAACAGGCTCTACAAGGTAGGTAAACGTGTAAGGAAGATAGCATAAACTGGCCTCTAATAAGGTAGGTAAACGTGTACAGGTAAAGAAACACTGGCCTGCTAATAGGTAGGTAACGTGTACATGGTTAAAGATATAAAGCCTCTGACAAGGTAGGTAAAATATAGAGATAATAAGAACATAAACGGCATAATATAGATAGAGATAGTTTACAGGTTTAAAGCAATAAACTGGCCTCTAATAGGTAGGTAATAGATAGATAGCAGAGATAGATAAAGATAATAGAGAGAGATAACGTGTACAAGGTAAACGCATCAAACCGCGGCCTCTAATAGGTAGGTAAATGTGTACAGGTAAGATAAACTGGCCTTAATAGGATAGGTAACGTGTACAGGTAAAGTTAAAAGAGATATAGAGATAGAGAATCAAACATGTACAGGTAAAGCATAAACGCTATAATTTGAAACTTTGAACAGTGAGGTCACTTTTCCGGGTTGGCTGTTTGGACGTGACCATGGTCGTGCATCTACTGATGTGGGTGGACCCACCGTTTGGAGAGGTCACCCTAAAGTGTCATCAAACGCCAACAAGTTACTAAAGTTTAGACTTTGGGAGCGGATTTCGAGGTTTGTTATTAAAATCGAGGCGTAATTAGGTTCTCATGTGGAATTAACATCATATTTAACATCCTTTAAGTTTAAATGTCCATCTAATTCAAGACCAATTGTTTTGATCGTTACAATGAACAATTCCATTTTGGAGGAACAGATTTATGAATTAAAAAACGGTGTGCACATGATGTTGGGAACGATTTTACCCACAAACCAAAATCTGTACACGGTTTACTTAGACCGAGAACAATTCCGTGACGTATTCCACATGACGGTGACGTAGTTGTTGTACTTGATCGACATCGTGTTTCCGTGTTGAGAGGACACACACCGCGGTTACCTCACAAAAAAAAGACAATGAAACCTTCCAACAAATTTGCTGCAACACGAAACTGTTTGTTCGTTTCATGGTTTTGAAACTTTCAATCTGCTCAAAGCTCCGTGGGCTGTGGTTTCCACGACGACGTGAAGGAGAACGTGTGACGTGTGACGTGTGACGCGTGACGTGTGACGCGTGACTCCAGGTGAGGTGTACTGATTGTGAGGAACAGAACCCCCCCCCACCACCTGCGACACGTGGTAACGTCGCTCTTATTCTTCTTCTTCGATTTTCATTAATCCTTTTCATTATTTTTTTTTCTCCTCGTCTCGAAACCTCCAACTCCGGGAATATTTCCACCGCAGCAATGAACGGCGCTTTGTCCCGGGACACGGTGAACTGCCTCCTCCGAGCCTCCCTTTCACATCTCCCCTGGGGGGTTTGAGACGAAGTGGGGGGGGGGGGGGAACTAGGAACAGCCTCGACCTCGCTTTACGTTGAGCCTCTCGCCTTGCTAAACAGTGTAACCGACATCTTCATCGACGCCTCTTACGCAGCACCACGATATCGTAGTCATGGGAACTTTCAATGTGACGTCATAACAATGGGCGTGGCCTCGACCCAGCGACGAACAAATCAGCGACAGGGATTGTATTATGACGTCATAGCGCGTTCATACGAGTATCTGGTCACCAGAACGGAAGTGGGGAGTGAGAGCTGGGTAAATGAAAATGATTAATGAGCAAGCTTTGGCAAAGTCGATGACGTCATATTTTATCTTCCGTCACACACCCCGAAAATGAGATCCAGGTGGGGAATTGTACAATGGTGGGTTTTTTTGTTCTGTATTTGACTTTTAATGGTTCAGTGTAAGAATCCAGTCCTGAAGTACTTAACATTTGTATATTTTTTCTCTTTCCTAAATCAAGTCCATGCCTGGTTCACAAAGCGCCTTTCACCATGCCTTGACTCCGCCACCACGAACCACTCACCTAAAACCCCAAACCCCTCCTTCCTCTTCACTGAACCCCCTACCCCCTCTCTCTGAGCCGTCGCATGCACAGGTAACGTTGCTTCAAGTACAAGGGCCATCTATTTCCAACACATGGAGATATAGTGGAAATTTCGACTCCTAAGTCAAACACACACACACACACATACACATACACATACACATACACATACACAACCATACCATACACACACACATACATATACACACCAGCTACATATACACACCATACTATACACACAAATGACAACTCACATACATATTACACACACACACGATATATATATTACACACACACACACACCACGCATACATATACACACACACGCACAACACACATAACACACACATTACTATACACACACGTACATATCACACACATACATATACACACAACGCACACATACACACACACATACATATACACACACCGCACACAAACATACACACACCACATATACACACCACATACATGATACACACACATAGACAAACCACACACACACATATACACACACACACACATAGACACCGCAGCCGCACACACACATAGACACACACACACAATAACACACACACACAGACACACACACGCACACACACATAGACACACACCGCACACACACCACACACCACACATAGACACACGCACATAGGACCAACACACACACGCACACACACATAGACACACACACACGCACACACACATAGACACACACACACACCACACACAACACACATATAACACACACATAGAACACACACACGCACACACACATAGACACACACACACACACGCACACACACACACACACACACAATATACACACACATAATAGACACACACACATACACCACATTAACATATACACACAACGTACATATACACACACATACATATACCACACATAACAATATACACACCAGCACGCACACACACCACACACCGCACACATACACACATACATATACACACACGTACATATACACACAACATCATATATACACACACACACACACACACCATACACAACATACATATACACACACATACACACATAACACACACATATACACACACACATACATATACACACACATACATATACACACATACACTATACACACACACATATACACACACACATACACACACATTTCATATACACACACACACACATATACACACACATACAATATACACACACACACACACACACACACACATACACACACACACACACCGCACACACACACACATACACACACGCACACATATTCGACGCTGTAGGATTGCCAGACACCATAAGGTTCCTTAGATCAGTTATCCCGGTAAGTGAGTGTTCAGATAGGTTTCCACCGTTGTTTAATGGGAATTATTCGTGTCACAGGCTGTGATCCTTTGAGGTAGGTTTTTTTTTTTCTATCGTTATTTTGAACCAACCACATCACATCATTACAACAACCAACATCGCTCCCCTTAACCAAACACCAACCACAACCACACCTGCCTCTCAAACACGCCATCCTCACCACTCCGCCAGCAACGTCAAACATCTCCACGCCACAAACATCGCCTCACCTTCGTCCCGAAACGACGCCATCTTTGCGCCAGCAGCGGCAGGATCGATCAAAGGCATCGCTGCAGGCAGAGGCAAGCGTTCTCTCGCCGTGCAGTCTGGGTGATCCTACCACGTCCGCTCTGTGTGGAAGCTTGCTCGAAAAACGGATCACAGGAGAGAAAGGGGCGGGGCCTGTGGGGTCGAAGGGTGTTGATTTTCTACCACGTCCGCTCTGTGTGGAAGCTTCGCTCTCGGAGAATCGGATCCAGAGGGCCGGTGATCTCTACCACGTCGCTTCCGCGCGGGGTCAAGGGTCGCAGAGAGCAAAGGCCAAATCTCGTCCCCCGGCCCTGATATAAGGGCGAGCAGAGCGGAGCTTCGAGGCAGTCTGGAGGGGTCGGAGAGCCGAGTGGAGCCCGCAGTCTGGAGGGTCGGAGAGCGAGTGGAGCCGGCAGTCTGGAGGGTCGGAGGCCGAGTGAGCCAAAGTCTGGAGAGAGTCAGTCGGAGAAAGCCAAGGAGCGCGTGGGACCACAGCCGGGGAGAGCTTGCCAGCGTCAAGGCAGTCCGAGGTGATCGGACCTCGGCGCGGTTTCACGCATCGCTGAGCAACGGACGGGGTCTTGGAGCATTCGACTCTTATCGAGCATCAACTCTTATAGAGCATCAACTCTGACAGAGCACGAAAAGAACCGTTCGTTCCTCTCAAACGCGTTGCCGGGCGGGGCCCGGATACACCTCGCCGTCGCAAGGCCGCAATCAGGTGCGGCTGTCCTGTGGCCGTGGGAAACGGACGTCACGACCTGCCCATCGTCGCAAGGCCGCAATCAGGCGCGGCTGTCCTGGTGCCGTGGAGTAGACGTCGTGAGCTGCCCATCGTCGCACTACGAGGGTGCGGTAGCCGCATCGGTCTCGCGAGCCATTCGGTCACCAAGGCTCACGCACTATAAAGGTCCGAGACCCTGTCTGCCACTCTCGTCTATGAGGGTGGCCCTTTCCTTCCTTTTGAGTAATCTTTGGCGCCGTGTCCTGACAAGTTAAAAACTGCCTAAGGCCTAGGTCAACATTTGCCACGGCGGCCGTGGGGTCTCCAAAATCTGCGGCCACTAGCAATTCTACGGCGCCGCAGTATTTCCACGGTCACACAATGTAGCAGTCACATCATGTTTTATTTTTCGGGTAGCCGCACGGGTGTTTATAAATTGTGGAGACCGAAAATGTGGGAGTGCCGTACGGTCTTTGATTTGATGTCGCACGGTGACCTAGGGCGTCCTGCGGTGGCAATATAATTTTCAAGGCAGACGCAAGGAGACCTCAAGGTGCCCGCAAGGCGACCGCAGGGGGGATAGGCGAACGTGCGGCCAGACGGACGGTAACGAGTGGGTGTATATACCAGTCCTTTTTTTTTACTGAAATAAAATTACCAGTATATATAACTTAATATACTATAACTATAATTATCCGTGGTCCCCACAGATCCGAACGGCAAGCTGTTTGAACAAATTGGATCGAACAATTTTTTCGGAGAAAGTTTGGCCCTAAAAACCAATACATTTTAAAAACCGAACAAACGTAGCGTTCTGTTTGTTCACGTGTCTCCCCCACCTGTTCGACCCGCATCTTCGCGCTTTTGTTCATTCAGTTCTTCGTGGAAGTACCAGTCATTTGCTTACGGCGAGGATAAGGCGGCCGTACGCCCTCTGAATTGCCAGAAACGTGCGGCGGCCCTAGAGAAACTGAGGTGGCCTTCAGGTGGCCCTACGCCGTTTTGGCTATATTTTACAGGCCGTAGGGGCGCGTGGAATTATAACTGCGGAGTTATAATTTTTTCATATCTACGCTCGCCGTAGCAATTCGACAAAGCCAAGCTATGACGTAGATGTGTTCCACGTCGGACCGTACGTAGGGCGGTACGGTGGGCTCTTGCGTTTTCCGTGCGGCTGCCGTAAGCTCTTCTTAATGAAAAATGAATTTTCCCAACCCCCAAAAAATTACGGCACCCCACGTTTTCGGTTCCACAATTTATAAACACGCCGTGCGGTACCCGAAAAATAAAAACATATGTGACTGCTACATTGTGTGACCGTGGATACTGGCCGCTTTATAATTGCGAGTGTCCGTACATTTTGTAGACCCTCCGGGCGCCGAGCCAAATGTGACTTAGGCCTTCCTCGTGTTTTCACCTTAATTTATTTTTATTTTTATCATCTTGTGTTTTAATTATTAACAAAAAAGCAATCCGATCACGTGGTGTGACGGACTGTCGGGCAAGGATTGAATTTCACAGCAAACCGGTTGTATTTTTATATCCATGATTACGTCAGCACGCGTGTGTTTGATGAAGTGATTGTGGTTCTGGGGGCATCATGTTTGATGAGCTGCCCTGGGCAGCGCTCTCGCAGAGTGCGCGAGCGATCCAAACCCAGGCGGAGCTCGAGCTGTGTGGGCCTTTGGATGTGGCGAATGTACCAGTTTACATACAATACACCGCCACCAAAGGTCATTTTACTCATCTATTTTACTTAAACATGGGGAATTTCAGTTTAAAGTGTCTTGAAAGTGGGGTTTCTTTGGGTCACGAACGGATTAATTCACTTTGCATTATTTCTTATTGGGAAAATATTTTTTGAATCCAAACTTTTTGCAATCCGAACAGCCTCTGGAACGAATTAAATTCGGATTCTGGGGCACCACTGTGTATAGGCAAACAACTTACTCACTCCGATCTTCTAGCGGTAGCGCACGGTGGACGCACGGTCGACGCAGACTGCCACGGAGGCCGTACGTAGGTGCACGGCGGGCGTAGGGGAACCGTGAGTCGACCTTGCGTTGCCACAGGTAGTCACACAGACGGCAAGGCACGTACGGCGACCGTGTAAATAGTGCGGCCGCCGTAATTTTTTGGGGGTTGGGAAAATTCATTTTTCATTGAGAAGAGCTTACGGCAGCCGCACGGAAAACGCAAGCCCACCGCACCGCCTATGTACGGTCGACGTGGAAACATCTACGTCATAGCTTGGCTTGTCTAATTGCTACGGCGAGCGTAGAAATGAAAAAAGTTATAACTCCGCGATTTCATTCCACGGCGACCCTACGGCCTGTAAAATATAGCAAACGGCGTAGGCCACCGCTGGGCCACCTCAGTTTCTCTGCGGCCGCTGCACGTTTCTGTCAATTCAGAAGGCGTACGGCGCCTTATCCTCGCCGTAGAGCAAATGTGACTGAGGCCTAATGAACTGTACATTATTAATTATATTCGGTCGTAGTGCTTTTCCTTTGCATACGTCACGTGATTGCTTTTGTTTGCCTGCATGATTGACTGTATATGTGTACGTGTAAAATAAATGTGCTTTGTTTGAATGTATCCCGTTCGTAGCGTCCTCTTTCCCCTATTGAAAATGCCATCTTGCATCGCGGAATAAATAGTGGGTTTCAAACACCCGTTAAATAGAATCGGATCCGGCGAGGTCGGGCGATAATACCCGCTCGGTTATCACTGCAGAACGGAACGGCCGCTTAAGCGGTTCGTGTCCCAAGCCGCCTGCGTCGAGGTACGGCTGCCCGGTCGGCTTCCTCGCGAGGACTTAGGTATATCGAATTCGGCGAGTGACCCTATCTTGCGCGGGTAGACAATTGGCAACGCCGTGGTGGGGTGAAGACCACCCGTGACAGGGTTCCGGCGTTAGCTCCGGAAGTCCACGACTGATTGTCATCCGGTGGGGTGACGCAGTTGCGATTAGAGGTACGGGGCCGAACGCACGCCGCGTGCGCGAATTCGTAACAATACACACACACACACACACACACACATACATATACAACACATATACACACACACATTACACATCACACATACTTAACACACATATACACACACATAACATATACACACACACATATACACACATACATATACAACCAACACATATACACACACATACATATACACACACATACATATACACACACACACATACACACACACAACACACATACACATACATATCACACAATATACATATACACACACATACAACACATACATATACACACACACACACAGTACATTCACACACCACTACATATACGACACACTACATATCACACATTACCACACACTATACGCACACACATACATATACACACACACATACACACACAACATAACGAGCACCAACATAACATATAACACACAAGACACACATATATACACACACACATATACACCCACTTACATCACAAATACATATACACACATACATATACACACACCATACGCACAATGTACACACACATTAAATCTACACACAACCACACACTTACATATACACACACACACCACACATCACACACCACACACACAACACCACAACAATATACACTACACACACACACCGCCACCGCAACACACACACACACACACAAACACACCGCACACACCACCACACACACACATACTATACACACAAATGTACACACACATAATTAAACAACACACATACATATATATACACACACACACACATATTATTATACACACACGCACACATATACACACAACACACACACACAACATATACACACACAATATACACACCACACATACATATACACACACACAATATACACACACACAACATACACACCACATATACATACATACAATACCCCAATACACAAAACATATACACACACAACATACACACACACACATATACACACACATACATAATACACACCACACATATCACACACACACATACAAAACACATACACAATACATACACACACATACATATACACACACACGCACACATATACAAACATACATATACACACACATACATATACACAACATACATATACACACACACCGCACAACACACATACATATACAAACAACATACATATACAAGTACACATACATATACACACACACATCACAATACGCACAAATGTACACACACATAAATGTATATATTATATATTATAAAAATATATATTCACACATATACATATACACACACATATACACACACATACATATACACACACACATACATATATACACACATACCACAAATGTACACACACATACACACAACACACATATATATATATACACACATATACACACATATACGACACGCACCATATTCACACATATACACACAAAACACACAACATATACACAACACACAATATACAATACACATACATATACACACACATACATAATACAACATAATACACACACACATACAATACACACATACACACACATATACACACACACAACACACATACACATACAACATCATACACATATCACATACACATACACACACACAACATATAGCAATCACACAATATAAGCACACACATACATATACACACACACACATAATATACACACACACACACACACACACACACACACACACAACACACACACACACCACACACACACACAAAACAAACAAAACACATCTTCCCTTCCCTCCCCATCACTCCTTCCAAAAATACTTCCTTCCTTTCTTCCACATCATCTATAATCTCGTGTCTTCCTTCCTTCCTTCTCTTCCTTTGGGTCAATTTCAATTTCCTCAATTTTGCATCACCACCGGGTGTGTACGTAATGAAATTAGATGTCCTCCATGCAGATCAGGAAAGGTGGTTGTCTTTCCCCTTCATTTTGTATCCATTTCATTGGTTAATATGTTTACTTATACTAATCATTTCATGATCGACTAGTCACAACATGATTTCATCTTCATCGAGATGCTCAACTTATTATGGCCGCACCATGGAAGATGTTGATCAGGAGCCGTCCTTAATGGCATCTCATGGGGCCCCCATGGCGGATATACGATAAGGAGTGATATTATGGAATCTTACGGGGCGCCCAGGCGGATATAGATCAGGAGCCGTTTTATGGTATCTCATGGGGCCCTCAGTGGTGGATATAGATCAGGAGCGGTCTTAATGGCATCTCATGGGGCTCCAATGGCGATATAGATCAGGAGAGGTTTCCGGAAGCCGGTTTGTCTTGACCCATTGTAATTTTGTCCGGATGTACCACCAACATAAAAGCCCCGCAGTCTCGAGCTGGACAACGCATCAAAGCCATTGTGCCCCGACTTGCCGCGTTTATAAAAAAAACCAGCGGACAACGTCATCAAAATGACTCGTTGTGAACGTGTACCCGATGTATCGTCCGCGTGTTTGTCTTCATCGGATGCTGCCACATTGGAAATCCAAACACGTCACTCGCCGTTTGACAAACAGCCATTGGAGAGATGACGCGAGCCTGTGCCGGCACGTGCCTGTGCGGTGGCCCTTCCCGTGCCGTGCCGTGCGGCGATCCGTACGTCTGTACATCCAGGGCAGGCACCCGGTGTCCCCCACGTGCGGGACGCCGCACACGGTGCTCCTGAAGCCTGAACTCCCATCGCTCGACAGCTCACCCCCTCTTAATAAATTAATCACTATTCGTGTCGAACGTCTAATTAGTGTTATTAATTATTATGATGATGATGATGAATGATGAAATGCGTTGACGTCCAACCCACCGAAGGCGGTATGCCCAGAAACGGTCTCCATGTGCACGAGCTCTCTCCTCGTGGAACTTTGGGCCACGTGCTGCTCGTGCGCGTGCGAGAAGGACTCACGGCGCGTGTTCCTGCGGCCGTGTGGAAATACGGTGTCCAGGACGAAGATTCCATGCTGGGGATCACGGAGAAAGGAGTAAGGGAGGGTCGGGGCGATCAATGAAGGATGAGGGGGAGCGTTTTGAAATGGTGCACCGACTCGCTCCTCCGCGTTACATTAAACCCCGAGAAGCGCCGCCCGTCCCTCACAACGGACCGAGCCGCGCACGAGGTGCTGCGAACGAGCCGAATCGGGCCGAGCCGATCGGGAGTAAGCGACTCCCAGGGGTCATCATGGCCCGAAAGGACCGGGCTGCTGTCGCACCGGCCGGTAAATCGCGGACTCGCTTCGAGCGTCAGAGTCCGCGCTTTTTGCTCGTCCGAAGACGGTTCGACCACCGCGTCTCCCTGCTCGCGTCGGAGAGGGCCAGGGAGCGCGAAACGACCACGACCGCGAGGAAGACCTAACCGAGAGGATCAAAGACGGCGAGAGCGACAAGAGCCCAGGGAGCCGAAAACGGAGGCGTGCCGCTCTCGCCGGAGGTGCACCGCACAGGAAAGACCGCGCTTGTCAAGACGGTCTGGCGGATTAAACATCCAAGCGGCGGTTGAGCCAAGGGTCCTGGATGGCTACGAACTGGTCTGCTCCGCGGTGCCCGTGCGGGGTCCCCAGGCCCCGCGGGAGCTGGTGCGGGAAGGAGAAGAAGCCCACGTAAGCGGCCCATGAACGCGGTTTATGGTGGTGGGCTCAGGCGGCACGACGTAAACTATCGGACCAGTACCCACAACTACACAACGCGGAGCTCGCAAGACCCTTGGAAGTTGTGGAGGTAAGCGACTGTCGCCCTGTTACTCGTACGACTCATGGTGGGGGGGGGGGGGGGGGGTCCTGTGTGTCCTGTGGTGTTTGTGTGGTGTTGAGAATCCATCTATTTTTATTGGACCAAAGAAATATTTGGGTCTGTGCAGTGGGCTGCCGTATTCGTTTTGTGAACATCATAGAAAAATGTGCGTACATTGAAGGAGCGGAGCATGAACATGACAATGAAACGGACAAACACGTGATGAGAAATTCAATGTTGCGGTGAATCGGAGTATTGGACACACATGATAACATTGTACAAAGTAGTGTGTGCTATTATAACCTTTTGTACTCTTTTAAATGCAGACTAATGAGTCCTTTTTCAACGCTTGAATAGTTCGGCTCAATGTGATTAATACCCGCCCATTGGTATTCCCTGCATTCATGTTAATTCACATGTTAATTTCCATGT
>CM068968.1:45360421-45378189 GCA_035128595.1 Eptatretus atami
AAATCACCAGAATCCGGCAGATAGCTGAGAAGTACGTGATAAATTGCAACAGAAACAATGCTTAAGCTGAATTCTGTAGTCAACTGGGTATGCGAATCAAACCAAGATCTCAAAGCCTAATAAATTGCCACAACAAAGAGATTTAACACAGTGCCACGAGGTGGAGTCAATCAAATATGTGTGTAGCCGCTAAACAAACAAAATCACATCTGCGAAATCCTCCACCTCGCACCCATCTCCCTCCTCTCGCACCCATCCTCCTCACTTCCGCACTCTCGGAGAAGCCTCACCTCGCCACTCGAAGCGACAATAATAGGCACCACACTATATCGTCACCTCACATCCATGCAGCCCTCCTAACTCCCCTCACTCTCGCACCCACAAACTTCCTCTCAAACTCCAAAAAAATAGCACAACCCATAGAATTACCCAACTCCCCATCATTCTCCAGAAAAGGAGCAATTAACACCCCCCCCTCTCAAACCCTCACTCTCGGGCAACCCATCTCCCTACTCACTCCCAATAACACCGAGCAACAACTTCCCTCTCGGCCTCACATCTTGAACACGGATAAGTCCAAATGCACGCTCCGCACCTCATACTGCCTCACCATTAACCTCAACCCAAGCACGTGCAACTCTCTTCTCGCATCATGACTATCGCAACCACACTCTCCAAGCACACTCACACTCTCCCTCAACTCTCGCCCCATGGAAACCCAGGTTCTACCTCTCCCTGGCAACATAAGCTCCGCTGCTGAGCAAGGAGCCGGATAGCCCTACCCTCTGCCCTCGACCACTCCGGAAGCACCCCCCGTGCTCCTTCGCCTCTTCCAAATGCCACCACTCTCTTCAGGCTAAACCCCTCTCGCTCAATACACCTCCATACAAAACACCTAACCCCGCCCCCTCACACACACACCAACAATCCAACATGAAGAAATTCCCAAAATAGTGTACCTCCATACTTCTTCCCCTCAAACCTCACTCTCACTCCACACCCCTCTCCCTACACCCCTGAAAACGCACACCGAGAAATACCACCCCCACTAACACCCTACTTTCGTCCACCCCTCCCATAGTACACAATCCTCATCCCTCACCATCGGCTAGACCCCACTCTTCTCACATCCGCTCTTCCTTACACTCACACCCACCCTCCCACCCTCAGTGTGGAGAGCCGGGTGATACTGGCGCCGCAACGAGGGAGAGTGAAGTGTGGAAGAGTATATATGAGAAAGAGAGAGACGAAGAGAGAGAGAGAGAAGGAGTAAAGAGAGGAATGACCAACGTCGCTAACTAATACTGGACATCGACGGAGTAGATCTCACAAAGCAGGAGTGTACCTAAATCAATGGGTAGCTTGCCAATCTCTGTGATATGTTAAAAATAGGTGCGTGAGAGAGACATCATCCGGGAATCTCCTCCACCTCTCGACCTCCCAAACCATTCTCCCCGTTCTCCACTAATCTCAGCCTCTTACTCCTCTCTCTCTCACTGTCGTGTCAATCTGGTCCTCTTCTCTCAGTTCCACTCTCATCTCTCTCTCTCTCCCTCTCTCCCCCTCAGGCTTCTCTCACTCCCCACTCCCCTCTGCTCTATCTCTCCCCCCACCCCGACTCGTACTCTACCAAGCCGCTGCCCCTCTCTTGCATCTCTCTCCACCCCAGCTCATGCGGCCCTCCCTTCGTCTCTACATTTCTCTCCATCTCTCTCCCCTACTGAGCATGGGCTCTACCCCCTCGGCCATGGACGAACGCCATCAATGGGGCCATCCTCTATCCCCCCGAAACAATTTACCCTTCCGCCTCTCATCTAAAATCACCACAACCCACCCACCCCACATGCCTCTCTAATCCACCCTCTGCACCTCACTCTTCATTCTCCTTGCACTCCCATATCTCTCTACGTACTCCAATTATCACCTCTCTCACTCGGATCGTTTCCCAGCCTCTCGCTCTCGCACGCACCCCCCTCTCTGCTCTCTCACCACCCACTCATGCGTCTGCCTACTAAACCTCACTACAATCCCTCTAACTCTCCTCTCCATCCGCGCTCCAAGAGCGCACTCTCTTCTCTCGCCCTCTCCCCTTCCAGCTCTCCCCTCCGCCTAACTGACCTCATCTCAACGCCCCACTCAACCGGCCACCAAAAACTGAGTTCGACCTCTCTCAGTCTCATCCGCTCAATCTCTCCCAGTACCTTAACCCCATGATTTTGACAAAGACCCATCTTCTCTCTTACAAATAAATCAATCTGTCTCTCTCCGTCCTCCTCCAAAAATCTTACATCAAGGGGCGTCTTCCGTCCTCACTCTCCTTTCCCTCTGCCATTGCCGTCACAACGCTTCCCCCTTCTTGCCTCGTCTCTTCCTTGCACCCCTTTTCTCCATATGATTTTTTTTGCCGCCTGGAAAGGATAAAGGCTTCTGTCCAAAAATTCTCTCCAAGTTATCTAAATCCCCACCCCCTGGATTAACTTGCCCTCGAGAATTTATACCGAACAAGACCAAACAAAAAAACAACCAAAAAAAAACATACAACTCAAACAACAAACCTACCCCTTACTGAAACCGCGTCGCAATACACTCATAATAATCACCCGTCCAAATGCAGGATCTACGTCGAAAACGCCCCTCTCGTCAGTTCGATCACATCACACGCTCTTCCACAAGCATGAATCTACATTCCGGATCGCTACAACAATGATACCATATCCAGAGACGGGAACACTGTCAGACTGTCAGCCCGATCTTCGCATTACCCCACGTCCCCACGTTACTCCCATCGTCCCCGAACTCGTAGGTCCTTACCGTATCCGTGTACTCTCAGGAAAAATCCATCCAACCCAACCCCATCCCAAAGACCGCTCATCCTCTCACGCCCCCACATGCTGGGCACCACCGCAGAACAAAGCTTTTTAGACAAAAAAATTTTTGGCTGAAACTGCGTAACAAAACTCTCTCCGACCCCCCGGCTCGCTCAGAATAATCTCTTGCGCCCCGAATCTCCCCGCCCACTCCACGCCCCCGTCCCCCCCGCATACGCCGGGGCCCCGCAACCTGCCGCCTCGCGTATCTCACTTCCCCTCACCCCCTCCTCCTTTCTCTCTCATCAGACCCGAAATATGTTAACACCACACAGTCCGTTCGCGAGCCATAACTCTCTGACGAATCCCACACTAATCACTTACCTACCACATCCCACACCTCTTCCCTTGCCCCTCTCCTCTACTCCCACACAACAGCACGGACGACATGGCCACACATCTCTTCCAACCCTGCACCCATGCGCCTGCCAAATATAAGTTCAGACCAGTGAATGACCAAAACTCAGACCCCTCAACATACCGTAACACAACAAACCCCTGCTCTTCTCTCCTCTCATGCCCAAAAAATTTCGAACCAAAAAACCCCTTTAGGCCCGTTAGTCCGCAATCCCTACAAAGCCCACACCCACCCACACGTTAACAATTGGAGAATCGATTTTCCTCTTTCATAGTGGTCACCCAATAACAGATCCACACCACACTAAACGGATAAGTAACGTATTAGGTCTTATAATGAAACGAGAAACCAGATCGAAATCAAAACCTACTTTTCTTTTCAACAAAAATAATAATCCAACTACAAAACACGACCCCAACTGCACGCAGAACGATCATCAGAAGAAACCGAACAGAAATAAGCAAAATGAAAGTACAATGCAGGAGAATACCTGGATTACGATCGGCTCACTCCTCTTCCCCAATCACCCCATTCTCCCAGCTGCAAGCCCATGTACCCTTCATCAAAAATACTTCTGCAAGATATTAACTCGCAGACAGAGAGACTAAAGAAACAGAGAGGAATAGAAGTAAAAAAGTAAAAAGATCATAAAAAAGCAAGTAACTGAAACGAATAATCGAGAAAGTGAACAGAGTACATCAAGAATGTAAGAACAAAGATTAAAGATCCGAGAAAACCATCGATTAGAATAGATTCACCATTCCATCCTACTCTCTCTCCATAGGCCTTCCTAATGCAGCAAAAGGCTTAACAGCCACCTATCATCTGTTCTTATTGACAAGCAGTTTGCGCTTAACCTAAACACGCACGCCCACCCAGCGATCCTATTCACGAAGATTGCACTCTCTCTGTTAGACAAAAAACACGAACTAGCTCTTGAACGAACCAATCTATTCTAATCTTCTTTATATCACATGGCCATTCGGATGCACTCCCCCACAGTACCTGCGTATATCTCTCTCCAACGTCCGCTGCGACCAGTCATACATGTGCAGTCTAGACTCTTCGATACTCGCAGCAGTCTCAATACGTTCTCCTCGCAATCTGACTCTCAAAAATTTACAGACTCTTATCAGCTTACAATTCAATCAAATTTCAAGCCAAAATTTAAACAAAGATTTGTGACTGTGCCACATAAAAACTCCTCTTCATATTATCCTCCACAACGGCTCGATCCTCGCGCAAATCCACCTCTCCATACATATCTACTAGCACGCACAGGACTGAGCCTGTGAGAAGCCAAACTATCATTAATTCACAGCAGTGTTCTCTGGCAACTACAACCCCATAAAATTGAGCCTACCTCCAGCATCTCTTCCTGCAGAGTTACCTCTCTGTCCTAACAATCCCACTATATCCCTCTCATGTGTACTGCATAATTCCCAATAGAATAACCAACAAACCCCTCTCTTAAAAAGCACAACCCCTCACTTCATCGTAATTCTTTGAACATAAGACACCAGGTCTAAAGCGGAAGTTACATCCCACTGAAGATGCACTAAAACACCAATGATTTTGAAGTGTCACGCCTATCACAATTAACTAACACGTTTTCTCAGTGTAAAACACTCAGCAGACTCACAGTGCTTGCACGACTCAACTCTCGCTCTTCATCATCCCATCAACACAGAGCAGAGCACACACAGAATGAGCAACCAAATTTCACAACAGCACCTCACATAACTTGTTTGCTTCACAGGTGGTCGTTTGTCTGGTTGTCTGGCTGTGTGCCGAATGGCTAATACAAAAAACTCGCCAACTCTATAGACGTGCTGCGTCAGACCAGTTCCGTCAATCCTCCCCCCACTTGGATCGCACACCTGACCCGAACCCTATGTAATATACCTTCAATGGATCAGACAATGGAAATGAATAACACTCACATCAAACGGAAACGGAAAGTAATAAAACGCATGGGATAATCAGAAGAACCAAACAAGCAAAAACAAAGACGGATCCCAGAGGAACTTTGGGGACAGAGCGGGTCAGCCCACACCCATCAACCACCAGCACACTAGTGACCCATTCAAAAAAAAACATCAAAAAGAACCAATCAAAAAAAAACAAATAATTATGGCTGCTAACCATCGGTCCGACTCTCAAGTGAAATAATAAACACAATACATCCCCCATCAATAAGATCAAAAACGTCTGAAGCCATCCACATCAACGGAAGCAGTTCAAGGGAAACAAATAATTAAAGATTTCATCCACCAGTATGCCCAACAAAGACCTCAATCATCAAATATTCGGATAACAGCCCACTAACGAAAAGGCTGGGAACATTGCGAAGATTCCCACGATATTCAGCCGTACTGAGGACGGTTTACACATACACCTATTATCCCTCATATGACCAAGAACCCCGTTCCCGCAATTGATAGTCTAGCTAAAGTTTGCCTCTTCAATTGTTCATCGCTTTGGTACAACGTGCTAAACGGTTAAAATATACCACTAATACAGTAATACAGATATTATATACTAACTAATAAATAATATTCTATATATATCTCAATATTATATATAATCCCTGCGAAACCACGACAATGCACTCAAAATCCAAAATTCTCCAACTCTCTCCACACCCCCAACTCCAAAAGTCTCAACACTATACATCTCGGCCCATCACAGCAGCTCATCTCTGCCTCATCTTTTACCCGCCATGAGAACCACCTAGAATACCCACAAAAACAAAAAACACAATCAATCCACCCCATAGAAACTGCCCATGGCTCCACTTTCAGTCTTCCCCTTGCGCAGCTGTCAGAAAATAACACAGAATCTCCGTCTTCCACCGTTTTTCCACAACAACCGCCACTCCATGTCCCGCAACATGATAGCAGCCTTTACCATTAAAAACTCCAGAGAGTGCCTGGTGAAAATTATGTCACATTCTCCAAAAACGCATGCAAAAATAATACGTACCCTGTGGACAAATCCCCCATCTCAATCCCCTCCACCTGCCAGATAATAACAATTGGAAAAAGAGTCAGTGAACACACATTATACAACCTCGCGAACGATGACTCTCTAGTAAACGGTGAAGAACAACAACTGTGACTTAAAAACATCTCTCCTCAACATCATATACGCAATAATAACTAAGAGAGCCAGAACAGATTATCCCACAGTCGAGAACAAAGGACATTTATTGCCGAGATGAGAAATTGCCCGCGACTTACTATCTCTTCCAAAATGCCAAAGGACACTTTATGAAATCGTACCCACCCCAAAAGTACTTTTGCCCCTCAGTCAACGATATAACAGGGTCCCAACAAAATCACTCTCACTTTCAACAAATGCCCGTGATCCTAAAAAAGCAAGTAATTCAACGAACTTCTCATCGTTGGTAAACCACCCTGAAACCGATACTTTATGAACCCTAACAACGCAGATACAATGCACAATACTGTACCCGTCACATTACACGTCACCGTCAAAAAGCGTGCTTAACCTTGGCACCCTCTCTCCTCTCTAGCAAAGTGGCATAGCCACGGTGCTCACCCTCTCCTTTAACTCGTCGACATCGACTCTCACTTGCCCCTCGCCATGCATCCAAACTTCGAAATAAAGTCCCCACGCCAAAGCCTTCCCCTAACCTAGGAATCCCAATCTCTGACCTTCACAAGGTACAGTGGCCAAAGATGAAAGCTCGAAAGAAAATGGAAAGCTTAGCATCCCAGCGCGTCGTTCAAGAGTCCAAAAAAATCGAATCGAACGACTTCGCCAGAAAAAACATAATAAGAAGACCGAGAGGACTCGCGCAACACTCGCATTCATACAAATTCAAACGGAAACGCTTACGACAACAGTAAATGCAAACGACCTACACTTTGCTCAATTGGTTCTCAGGTATACACGTTGGAGAAATGCGACTCCAAAATCACTCACAGATGGACAACTGCCAATCACTGCTTACTCTCTCTCTTGTCTGGGGTAGTCTAAACAACACAACTTCGCGCGTACGCGCGCGAACTGAAATCCTCTGGCCATCTCTCTCCACCTCTGCTGCACCTGAACTGGTCCTCGATCCGCCTCTCTCATCACCTCCCCACCACATGTGGTGCGGTGTGGTATGGGATATTCTCATACTCTTTGAAATGACCAGACCCAACGCACGGAAACCAGAGAACTTAGCCCCCTACTGCGAAGATCCAGAATTCCATTGCCTGACTCACCGATACCACTCCAAACTCCAGGCATACAACCTGACTCCCAGAGACAACCTCCCTACGTTCCATCTCACAGGCGAGGCACCCGCCCCTCCTACAGCCCGCCGGAAACCCAATACGATCTTCAACTCCCAATTTGAGGAGCTTATCCCCTCTACCGTAAGACGTAGGCCCACCGATTCCCCTCCGCTGATTAACCCCAGACTCTCTTGTGGGTACTCAAAGGACCAATCTATTGCGAAACCTAGTCCTCAGACCCGACAGCCTAAGAAAATCAACCGAGAAATCCACGACAACATCCTCAGCACAACCGCCTTTCCCACAAAAGTTGCATTCGAGAACATATCTATCATCCTGTTTGCAGCATGAATTCGGATCCAACGTGGAGCTTACGCGAAACGTGCTCAAAAGCCACAATCGATGACATCTCACACAAAAACTCTAAACTATGCGTGCAATTTGATCCCCCATCTCGGTACACATATAACTCAACTCAGCCTTCTACCACCCATATTCATTCTTTTTAATAATTATATATAGCACACTCCACATTGAGATAAAAAAGTTAATTTGGGACAACCCGTACAACAACTTAAATGAAATAAATTTAAACGCCCGCTAGCGCAACAACTTCCAGAATTACCCGCCAGTATGACTGGAGATCTTCTTTACCACCACTGCTCTAATCCACGTAATATTTCTGTACGTGGGTCCTTATCACTCCTTAAAAAACAGGAATCGCCTTCTGGAAGATTCAAATTTGTTTGACTATACCCACCAAAGGTAAACGATAAATAACATTTCCTCACTCCACTCTGGCACATCGCAAACCTCCCCTTTGCACCTCCTTCTCGTCATCATCAGACCAGCCTCCCCGAGCCCCAATTACATTCGCCAAATCCTATTACCAGGTTGCTGCTTCCCCAATCCACTTCGCTGCAATATACAAACATTCAATTGAATCATCTTTTCCACATCATAAACCCAGGACCGTCTGCGCAAAACAGCACAGACCAGACAACAGAGACCTCCAACAAAATTGCTTAACGCCTCTGACTCTGATTCGCTTCGTGCAACTCTCAGGGTAATAACGACAATACTCCAAACTCCACATCGCTGATACCAAAACCCCACGTCTTGCCTGAGTTGGCAACCCACCAACGACGCGAAGAGAGACTTACTATAAACTACTTTACCCCAACGTCCCCTCAAACTAAAAACCACCACAAAGGTATGGACCTACCTGTCAATCCGCTCACTCATCTACATCACCATCATGACACGGGACCGTGAACCGGGAGCTCTAAGCTGCTGTCCCTATGGCATGAGGACTACGCTGATTCTCGCTCGGGTCTGGTGAGCAACCAAATGCGATCCTACTCCACCTCAATTTGCCTAAAACAGCAGGAGTCTATGGAAAATCCGCCCAATGTGGACCCTCCAAACTGTGTAACCTTGTACTTTTCACCATTTATCTCACCCACCCCCCCCTCCCACCTCGACTGCGCCCTGTGTGCTGAGTGCACATGGTGGGTGGCCGCCCTACCCGCTGCCGCAAGCCCTAAAATACGCTGCGAGTGCCCCCTATTACCATACACTATTGCGCCTCTCTCATCGCGCGCCCTCATTTCATCCCACCGTATCGGAAGGATACAGGTTCATTGTCACGCCCCCGGTGTAATTCATTCAGCCTACAGGCAACACTCGCGGACCACTAAAACCTGATCCTCACCTACCACCTACTCGAACCAGTAAGCCAAGTGCCCATGTCACATTCGAATGGAAGGGCTAAGCCTGTATCCTTGCATCCGACACAAGAATACTGGCTGGGACGTGTTCGCTACAGGACCGCTACGTACGCTGTACTGGGACTCGTGTCCAACAAAGCGACTTCAAACGGCCGCGCACAAGTAAAGCGCTGGATACCCGTGCGTTCTTGCATCCCTTACGGCTCGAGCTTGCCACTCGTACTCGCCAACCAGTTGAATCAAACGCGGCCCCTCAGCTTGTGAGGTATTTCAGTTACGGAGAATGCTCACTCGTTATCATTTTCTCATTATTCTTGTGAATGCCCTCTACAGCTGAGAGGAACCCCAGTATGGCTTGAAACCGCATGGGTTTATACCGTATTGAACTGTTACCGAGATTTTATTGCAGTCCAACAAAGAGAAAAAATGGAATTGTAAAGAGTAAAATAGATAGGATATATGCGAAGTAAAACTAACTATCCCCCAATTCTCTCAGCACATGTGTACGGGCCACTATATCTCCCAGATGAGCCATCCAATGTACGGTAAAATGCGGAAACGTCATTCTATACAATAGGTTCGACCGAATAAAACTCTAGCAATAAAGCACAATATCTCAATCAGACTCGATGAGAGATCTGATGCTAGAGTGTTGCCCACGTGACACGTGATACAGAAAATTTGCATTTAACTCCCACTTTTTATGTGATCGCTTCGGGGGGCCCAACGGGAGTTGTTAAATCTAATTCAAAATTTTAGAAATGGCCGGTAATACAGGCCACTCGGACATAACTATTTCTGTGCAACACCGAAATCATTGGGTTTGGACGTTAATGACGCGGTTGGTTGCATCAATTTGAGGTTCTGGTTTACATATTTTGCAGTGTGGGCCATGGTTTCGAGGTTGCAAAATCTAAGGCATAATATTTTTTTTATGGCTTTCACTTTGGTCAACATGTCCTGATTATTTGTACCATTCGCAGTTTTTCGCCTTTGTTCAAAGGATTTCATTGTTTGGCACATATACCCATTAAACCATCCATCTAAAACATATCAGTAAAAATCAAATTAAGTCGTTTGTTGGAGAGTCGTGCGTCTAAAAACAACACTCAGATTTGGCTAGGACATGATGTGCTGATAACTGACTGTCACGATATCCAAACCCGATTTGTCTTCTACTATCATGTTCGTGTAGCTTGCACTATCGTTTCATAATTCCTCATCCATTTACATCAACCATGGTCGCAGGCTACTGCAGTATGTTGAATATATTAAAGATCCTGTATATAATAATCACCTGAGTCTAGCTTCAAAATACGTTACGCGGGGTTCGGATTAACTAAACAAACACAATCAAGCGAGAGACTATTCTCAATCTTTGGTAATCAGGGACACAACCAAGTTGTTGTGCCCTGTACAGTGGCCAATTTTGTAGGCGGGGAGTAGGCCTATCCAGCTCATTTTATTCCATATAACACCAGGACTCCCTCTACCTTTGTGTTTTTGTATACAGTCAAGAGGTCATGAAACGGCTACAAAACAACGGTGGAAGGATCAGGATAGCCAACATACTAGAAAGGAACAGGAAGAAAGAGAAGAGCGAGGGAGGAGACCCTGAGGTCTGGGATGTGAAGTATAGGCTCAATACATCAGGCTCATACAACGGGAGATTCCAATGATTTAAGGCCTGGTTTCCACGGTGTCAGTGAGCAAAGGTGGGCAGGCAGGCCCACCCCAAGGGAGAAACAGTATTCCATCAAGCTGTGTGAAGCCCTTGTGGGAAAGAGTTAAGGTGTGCCCAAGGAAGGATCTTTGCACAATGGAGGATCCAGTCAGGACTGGCTTTGAAGCCAATTTGAAATGGCTTGCCAACAGTATGCTGAAGTGAGAACCAAGAGTTTGAAGTACTTGAACTTCGTCAAGAAGGGTTTGTTAGAAAGTAAGATGAGCACTTTGCATATGCTTCAAAAGACTCTCGGGCTAAAAACAAATTCCAAGTGTTGACAGGTGAGTGCAAGTCTACGAAGGAAAGACTACTTACGCCACACTAAGATATGATGTTGCACACGAGGTGCATCGCAAGCAAAGAGATAAAGAGATTTTCCAGAGACAAAGATCGGGTGATGAAGATAGAAAAGGATAGGCTAGACACGCCTGGGGCACTCTAGCTGAACACAGGTGACGAAAGGGTTCCTGAGAGCCACACGTTACATAGAAAGTGGGACAACATAATCCAAGTAGTGGCCTTAGGATGCCATAACAAGAATTATGCAAGACAGAGCAGACTGAAAACAAAGCACGAGATATGTCAAGGATAATACTCTGATCCAATGCCGAGATTGAGGGCTCCATCCATTGGTGGAGAGAAAAGCAGCAGTCAAGGTATGTGAAGGTCTGGAATCCGAATTGAGAACGCATATCAGTCCTGGAGAAAAGGAAATGATTTTTTAGTCACTGGATGATGGCAAGACCCGCTGATGATGGAATAAAGGTTAATATGCCCCGCAAAGAGACTTCCATTTCGGTGCACCTCTAAATCACTGTAATGTGTTGCTGACTAGAAACAAATGTAATATAACGAGGCAAATGATAGGGTGAAAAGGGAGAGAGAAGGCAACAGCAGCAAAGAGTGAAGACACGTGAACTGATCCGTCGTCCCAAGTGAAGAATCAGGCGAGGTTGGCCAGAACTCTCCACACCTTCTCAGGTGCAAAAGACACAGGGAACCAGAGCAGTGTGGTGGGACGGACAGGGGAGACAGAGAGCGGAGGATTGGGGAACACAATATTTTGGAAGCAAACATAGAATTGAGGCATTCAGCCGTCTTTTGAGATCGGCGGGGGCGAGAACAGACAGACAAGGATAGATGAACGTGGCATACCCCAGAAGAGTTAACAAGGTACAACCAATTTAGAGGAGGAGAAACAAGTTTGAAAAGCTCAATCTTGAGATTGGACAATGTGTTTATCGCTCTCCTGAAATTGACACCTTGGTTACAAGGTCTTACACATAATTTATGAATGTGGCTTAGTTATGATCGAGTTGTCCTTCAGTTGATTGACTTCCAGGGAAAATGCAAGTGTTTCAAGGCAAATGCCTCACCAAGATCAACTGACCATGATGTGGCGAGGGATCACAACTCACTACAAAGAAGAGATGAATGAATCGTGCAATAAAGAGAGCAAGATTCCTACGATAAGAATTCGAAGTTGCCGTTAAAACGGGATGAGTAAGGAGACAGTTCTGAAGGCGATGCTCTACAGTCCCGCCAGTTAAGCCAAAAGTAAACTGCAGATAAGCGTTGCTGAGGATGTCATGAGAGAATACTGGAGAGATTTGGGACCTAGACAGCACATGATCAATAAACCAATGGGAGTAAAGGAAGCAAGACGAGAGATGGGGGAATTGTAAACAAACTTTACACGATGACAGGAACAGAAAAGAGAAGGGATAGGAAGGTAGACACTGTTTCTGATGTTGTTGTTGTGTTGTGTGTTGTGTCATTATTATGAGATCAAGTTTGGGGACATTGAAAGGAGAAGGGAGAGAACGAGGAGTAACGTTTCTGTTGGTTGTTGCTTGCTAGTTGTTAGTGCACACACTTTGGGGTTTTATTTGACTAAAGCCGGCGTCCCCTTGACGTTCCCGTATCCGATTAGAAAAATTTGTTAAAACCGGCACAGTCGAATACGTAGGTACGTTTGTAGTAAAGCAACGCTGAAAAACAACTGCATAATCGTACGTACGGTGACTTATCGTGTACTTGAGGGTTCCCCAAATTTTGCATCTGGAAATTTTACGCACGTAATGCCGGCGAGACTCACACGTCGCACGCTGCCATAAAGTTGGAGGCACTTACCATCGTTGTCACACGCGACACATGGCCTTACTGTAAAGTTACTCATAAGTCGAAACACGTGAGTAAGGTTAGCGGTCCAAACTATGTTTCTAACCTAGAGTAACGTTTGTAACACACAGCAACCCCAACGGTCCAATCGCAACAAGTACTTGAAAGTCCTCATTCGTCGAAACCCACCACAAGTACCTGTCTAGACAGAGCACGTGAATATTACTATGATAACGTGCTTGGGAAATTGTAAGTCCTACGACATAGATGTGACGATGACGTTCAGGACGACAACAGACGAAGAAACGCATTCTAACTTAAGAGAACATATAGCAGCGATTAGGGAGCAATAATGCAAGAGGAACCCGATCTTTTTTAGACTTCGTGTGAGATACATGTTCCATGTCATTCCGAAGAGAGGAGGAATACGCAACCGCTGAACGACAATCACCTACCTGTCCCGAACATCAACAGAGATCGGGTGACACTGCACATTGCTGTCAAAGCCGGGAAAGAGAACTGAACGGAGGAGAAGAACTGGGTGAACATGGATTGGAATCACGCACCCAATTACGGCATAGAGTACACTGAGGTGGGAGGAAGCAAGAATAGGGGTACAACCGGACGAATGAATGGACAGGGTGATTACACCAACTACAAAGCACGTAGAGCCTGATGAAAAGAGAGTAAGTCAGAGAGTACAAGCGGAGATCAGACTGGGGCAGGAGAGAAGACGGAAAGCAAAGAGCAGGAGAAAACTAACGACGTGAAATCGAGCAATTGAGAGTAATGCAAGATTGGTAAGAGATGAGAGTGAATTTGCAATTTAATGCGAGGAAAAGAAGACAGAGATGAGAGAAGTAGAACGCACCAACAGCATAGAAGACCGAGAGGAGGCAGTCAAGCAAGGAGACAGATGAGGAAGTTAGAGAGTACAGAGTGAAGAGGAAGGAAGCCTACGCCACGAGAGATGGACGCAGGGGTAGCGGAATGAGAGCTGATAGAATCACGAATGCTACTGCAGAGAGAGAGAAGGGAGAGAGAGAGAGGCAGAGGGGAGAGAGCGCAGAGGGTAGGAGAGAGGCAGGGGAGAGAGGCGCAGAGGGTGAGAGAGAAGAGAGGGAGAGGGAAGAGAGGGCACAGAGGTGAGAGAGAGAGGCAGAGGGGGGAGAAGGGGGAGAGGGAGGAGGAAGGGGGAGAGAGAGGGCAGGAGAGAGAGGGGGAGAGAGAGGGGGCGAGAGAGAGGGGGCGAGAGAGAGGGGCGAGAGAGGGGCGAGAGAGAGGGGGGCGAGAGAGAGAGAGGGGCAGAGAGGGGAAGAGAGAGAGAGGGAGAGGGGAGAGAGAGGGGCAGAGGGGGGAGAGAGAGAGAGGGAGAGGGAAGAGAGAGAGGCGCAAGAAGGGGAAGAGAAAGAGGCAGAGGGGGAAGAGAGAGGCAGAGGGGGGAAGAGAGAGGCAGAGGGGAAGAGAGAAGAGGGGGGAAGAGAGAGAGAGAGAGGAGAGAAGAGAGAGAGGAGAGAGAGAGAGAGAGAGAGAGGAGAGGAGAGAGAGAGAGGAAGAGAGGGGGAGAGAGGGAGAGGCGCAGAGGGTGGAGAGAGAGGCAGAGGAGGGGGAGAGAGGCAGAGGAGAGAGGGAGAGGGGGAGAGAGAGGCGCAGAGGGTGGAGAGAGAGAGGGAGAGGAGAGAGAGGCGCAGAGAGGGGGGAGAGAAGAGGAGGCGGGGAGAGGAGAGGGGGGGGAGAGAGAGGCGGGAGAGAGAGAGGAGAAGAGGAGAGAGAGGGAGAGGGGGAGAGAGGGGCAGAGGGGGAGAGAGAGAGAGGGAGAGGAGAGAGAGAGGCGCAGAGGGTGGAGAGAGAGAGGCAGAGGGGGGAAGAGAGAAGGAGAGGGGGAAGAGAGAGGCAGAGGGGGGAAGAGAGAGGCGAGGGGGAAGAGAGAGAGAAAGAGGAGAGAGAGAGAGAGAGAGAGAGAGAGAGAGAGAGAGGGAGAGAGAGAGAGAGGCGCAGAGAGGGGAGAGAGGCAGAGGGGAGAGAGGGAGAGGGGGAGAGAGAGGCGCAGAGGGTGGAGAGAGAGAGGGAGAGGGAGAGAGAGGCGCAGAGAGGGGGGAGAGAGAGAGGAGGGGGGGGGGGGAAGAGAGGCGGAGGAGAGAGAGGAAGAGGAGAGAGAGGGAGAGGGGAAGAGAGAGAGGTGCAGAGGGTGGAGAGAGAGGCAGAGGGGGGGGGAGAGAGGCAGAGGGGGGGGGAGGAGAGGCAGAGGGAGGGGAGAGAGAGAAGCAGAGGGAGAGAGGGAGAGGAGAGAGAGAGAGGCGCAGAGGGTGGAGAGAGGAGGCAGAGGGGGGGGAGAGAGGCAGAGGGGGGGGGAGAGAGGCAGAGGGAGGGGAGAGAGAGAAGCAGAGGGGAGAGAGAGAGAGAGAGAGAGAGAAGAGAGAAGAGAGAGAGAGAGAGAGAGGAAGAGGGAGAGAGTGCAGAAGGGGATGGGGAGAGGAGAGGGAGGGGATTCCAGCAGATGTGACGCCCATTTTAACAATATCCAAGAGATGGCACACACACAATTGATGATACACCCTGCTTGTGAAACACCGTGATGACAGTTTATAGCTTGGTCATCTCTCTTCTCTTCTCTCTCTCTCCTCTCTTTCTCTCCCACCCCTCTCCTCTGCTCCTCCATCCCCTCCGCTAGGGGGAGGGGGGGAGTGGGAGAGTGAGTGAGAGAGTGGGTGAGAGAGGTGAGGAGAGGGGTGGGAGAGGGGTGGAAGAGGGGTGGGAGGGTGAGGGAGAGGGGTGGGAGAGTGAGGGAGAGGGGAGAAGAGGGGTGGGAGGGTGAGGGAGAGGTGGGAGAGTGAGGGAGAGGGGTGCGAGAGTGGTGGGAGAGTGAAAGGAGAGGGTGCCGAGAGTGAGGGAGAGGGGTGCGAGAGTGAGGGAGAGGGGTGCGAGAGTGAGGGAGAGTGAGGGAGAGGGGTGCGCGAGAGTGAGGAGAGGGGTGCGAGAGTGAGGGAGAGGGGTTGCGAGGTGGAGAGGAGACGGAGACGGTGCGAGAGTGAGGGAGATGGGTGTGAGCGAGAGTGAGGGAGAGGGGTGGAGAATGAGGAACGAATGGGTGTCGAGCAGTGAGGGAGATGGGTGCGATGAGTGAGGGAGATGGGTGCGAGAGTGAGGGAGATGGGTGCGAGAGTGAGGGAGATGGGTGCGAGAGTGAGGGATTTCGGCAGATGTGATTTCCAGTTTTACGGCACACACATTGATGAATCACCCTGCCTGTGAAACACTGGGATGACAATTTATAGCTGGATCTGGATTCCAACCCAGGCTAGACAGCTTAGAGCGAGCGTGCATCCGTACTTCTCAGCTATCCTGCCGTGATCTGGTGATTCATTGCTTTACAAAAACTAAATTGATCCGAGCAGCAGTTCCAACTGCTAAAAAACATAAAAAGCTTTAATTTGTCCAATTTGCACATTCTTTGACACCACTTCCTCTCCTCGATGTTGTATGGTGGAGGAGGGGTTTTGGGAGGAGGATAGCATGAGGGGATGGAGAGGCAGCGTGAGGGGATGGGAAGGCAGCGTGATGGGATGGAGAGGCAGCGTGAGGGAATGGAGAGGCAGCGTGATGGGCGATGGATGAGCAGCGTGAGGGGATGGAGAGGCAGCATGAGGCGATGGGAGGCAGCGTGAGGGAATGGGGAGGAAGCGGTGAGCGGTGGAGAGCGTGAGGGGATGGGAGCAGCGTGACGCGAGTGGGAGACAGCGTGAGGCGATGGGGAGGCAGCGTGAGGCAATGGATAGAGCGTGAGAGGATGGGTAGGCAGCGTGAGAGGATGGGAGGCAGCGTGAGGGGATGGGGAGCAGCGTGAGGGGATGGGAGGCAGTACGAAGGAGTGAATGGAAGGTAGCATGAGGGGTGTGAATGCGAGGGATGGGGAGGCAGCGCGAGGGATGGGGAGCAGCGCGAAGGATGGGGAGGCAGCGTGAGGGATGGGAGGAAGCGTGAGAGATGGGAGGAAGCGCGAGGGATGGGAGGAAGCGCGAGGGGATGGGGGGGAGCGTGAGGGGATGGGAGGAAGCATGAGGGGATGGGGAGCAGCGTGAGGGATGGGTAGGAAGTGCGAGGGATGGCATTGGAGCAGAGTTGAGGGGAGGAATTAGAAGGCAGAGTAAAGGAGGGAATGGGAAGGAAGCATGAGAAGGGGAAGGCAGCGAAAGGGAGGGTAGGCAACATACCAGGGTGACAAAATATGCCCACGTTTTCTTTTTAACCCCATTTTCGACATAAAACTGGGCGGTAACATATATAAATTAAAATAATGCCATCCACTTGGCAAAGGACTGTCTGCATGCAGCCCCCCCCCCACGGATTGCTCCAACCGCCTCATGGTCCATGCTAAACGTACACGCCGCACGCCGATATACTCCTTTCACTCGCAGACAGCATGGATTTCCCACACCCACATTGCACTGTAGTGTTCGGATCTGGAAACCATGTGCACTCAACATTCAGGTCCAAAGTTAGTTATGTCGATAAGTATTGTGTACAGTTAGAATGCCATCCCCTTCTGTCTAATGGGAATTACATGTGTGCGCTACGGGTTATTTTTTTTAGTTAGGTTTTTATATACATCCACAACGATTACTACAAGATCGATAACAACACCGACGCCATTGCCGACGTGCGTTCGACCACGTACGTGGGCGGAGATTTTCATCGCCTCAGCTCCGACTCCACCCC
>CM068968.1:45416859-45437702 GCA_035128595.1 Eptatretus atami
TACTGTTTACTGATATAGTATTGTTTATACTGGTTTTTGGTTTCATGATAATATATTTACAATGTGTTTACTATGTGTTTGCTGGTTTTTTGTTTTCATGATAATATATTTATAATGTGTTTACTATGTGTTTGCTGGTTTTTTGTTTTCATGATAATATATTTATAAAGTGTTTACTATGTGTTTGCTGGTTTTTTGTTTTCATGATAATATATTTATAATGTGTTTATACTGCATTTACTCTGTGCTTACTGTTTACTGATATAGTATTGTTATCTGGTTTTTGTTTTTACATGATAATATATTTATATAGTGTTTACTATGTGTTGCTGGTTTTTGTTTTCATGATAATATATTTATAATGTGTTTATACTGCATTTTCTGTGCTTACTGTTTACTGATATGTGTGTTTATACTGGTTTTTTGTTTTCATGATAATATATTTATAATGTGTTTATAACTGTGTTTCTCTGTGTTACTGTTTACTGATATAGTATTGTTTATACTGGTTTTTTTTTTCATGATAAATATTTAATGTGTTATAACTGTGTTTTACTCTGTGTTTACTGTTTACAGTTACGGTGTTGTTTATACTGGTTTTTGTTTTCATGACAATATATTTATAATGTGTTTATGTGTTTACTCTGTGTCTACTGTATAATATTATAGTATTGTTTATACTGGTTTTTTGTTTTCATGATAATGTATTTATAATGTGTTTATAACTGTGTTTACTCTGTGCTTACTGTTTACTGATATAGTATTGTTTATACTGGTTTTTGTTTTCATGATAATATATTTAATGTGTTTTATATTGTTTACTCTGTGCTTACTGTTTACTGATAATATTGTTTATATACTGGTTTTTGTTTTCATGATAATATATTTATAATGTGTTTATACTGCATTTACTCTGCTACGGTTTACTGATATAGTATTGTTTTTGGTTTTTGTTTTCATGTTAATGTATTTATAATGTGTTTATAACTGTGTTTACTCTGTTGACTGTTTACCGATATAGTATTGTTCATGGTGTTTTTTTTTTTAACATATTATATATTTTAATGTGTTTACTGTGTGTTTCCTGGTTTTTTGTTTTCATGATATATATTTATAATGTGATATATCTGTGTTTACTCTGTGTCTACTGTTGACTGATACTCTTGTTTATATGGTTTTTGTTTTAACATGATTATATATTTATAATGTGTTTACTGTGTGTTTACTGGTTTTTTGTTTTCATGATAATATATTTATAATGTGTTTTACTGTGTTTACTCTGTGCTTACTGTTTACTGATACAGTCTTGTTTATACTGGTTTTGTTTTTACATGATTATATATTTATAATGTGTTTATCGGTGTGCTTACTGTTTATTGATAAGTATTGTTTTACTGGTTTTTGTTTACATGTAATGTATTTATAATGTCTTTACTCTGTGTTTACTGTTTACTGATACAGTCTTGTTTATACTGCTTTTTGTTTTTACATGATCATATATTTATATGTGTTTACTGTGTGCTTACTGTTTACCGATATAGTATTGTTTATACTGGTTTTGTTTTCATGATAATGTATTTATAATGTATTTATAACTGTGTTTCTCTGTGTTTACTGTTTACCGATATAGTATTGTTCATGGTTTTTTTTTTTTTACACGATTATATATTTATAATGTGTTTACGATGTGTTTACTGGTTTTTTGTTTACATGATAATGTATTTATAACTGTGTTTACTCTGTGTTTACTGTTTACCGATATAGTATTGTTTTATACTGGTTTTGTTTTCATGATAATGTATTTATAATGTTTGTTTTTACTGTGTTTACTCTGTGCTTACTGTTTACCGACACAGTATTGTATCTTGTGTTTTGTTTGCATGATAATGTATTTATTATGTGTTTATGATTGTATTTACTTTGTTTTACAGTGTTTACTTGTGCTGTTTATTTGGTGTTTACCAGATACCATGTTTATTTTTTAACTTCAAATTGTTACTTACAATCTTTGATTTCGTAAGTATATTGATGACTTCCGTCCTCTGTTTGTGTGTGTGTTTGTGTGTTGTGTGTTTGTTTGTAGGCACGATAACTCGAGAACGGAAGAAGCTACCAATGTCAAATTACACCATGTGATTCAGGAGGGTGATGGCTAGCGCTGATTAGATTTTGGTCAAAATCGGTAAGGTCAAGGTCACAGTGAGGTCAAACATCCAAAAAAAAGTTATAACTCGAGAACGGAAGAAGCTACCAATGTCAAATTACACCACGTGATTCAGGAGGGTGATGGCTAGCGCTGATTAGATTTTGGTCAAAATTGGTCAAAGGTCAAGGTCACAGTGAGGTCAAACATTCGATTTTTGATGGTTTTGTACAGAATTATGTAGAAACTTCTTGTTTGTGTCACTACCTTCTCTAGAGACAGCTTTTTTAGACAAGGTCAGAGGTCAAGTTGACGATTTCGTAAGTACCAGTCTACAACTGCTTGTTTGTTTGTTTCCTCACACACGAAGGTGAAGGAGATTGTTTTCACCCATTCCTGTTGTTTGTCTGTTTGTTTGTGAACAGGATATCTCAAAAATAGTGCACGGATCGGATGAAATTTTGTGGACAGGTTCGGTGTGTGACAAGACGAACTGATTAGCTTTTGGTGAAGATCCGGATCCGGATCCGATGACTAGAATTTTAAAAGTGATTTTTCACCATTGAGAGACAGGGAACTGTGATATATAGGATATCTAAAAAGTTGTGCACGGATCCGGATGAAATTTTGTGGAAGGTTCGGTGTGTGACAAGGACGAACTGATTAGATTTTGGTGAAGATCCAGATCCAGATGACGACTAGAATTTTTAAAGTGATTCTTCACTATTGAGAGACAGGGCTCAAAAACGATATATAGCACGATATCTCAAAAAGTTGGGGACGGATTCGGCGAAACTTGGTGGACAGGTTGGGTGTGTGGCAAGGACGAATTGGTTTGATTTTGGTGCAGATCCGAATCAGGATCTGGATACGAGAATTGTTTAACTTTATAAAGTGATTCTAATTATTGAGAGATAGGGCAAAAACGATATAGTTAGTACTGTATAGCATGATATTTCAAAAATGTATGGGCCGAATATGTTGTCTTGGATCAGCATTGCGTGGCGGAGGTATGCGCTCCACCGAGTGCCCTTCTAGTTTTCTTTATTTTACTTTTTCAAGCTGTTCTTCTCCACCCTTTACTCTTCTCAACGACTTGAACTCCTGTGTCAAATTCAGTGCGTGCAGAGCCTTTTTAATTCAGCGTTGCACAAAGGGGAAACTTGTCTTTGGTCAACGGAAACTTGGTCAGCGACCGTTTTAATTGATGATTTGAACTGAAAGAACTTTGTGCTCCTCCTCATATTGCCTGGGAAGTATGACAGTACATGCCCAATGTATAGTAAAGCACGTCAAAATGTCGGACTGAGCCTGGCCTGCTTGCAGGAGTGCAACCAGAATATTTCTTCGAGGGTGTGTGAGGGGAGGGTCCTCCATTATTGCTGTTAAGTAGAAGAAACCACTATAATTAAAAGGAAATGGGGGCAGGTATATTTGTATACTTTCTCTCTCACTATTGCCAAGGGGTAGACTTGAGCCACCTTTCCCCCACTCCCCATCTTCATGGAACCCTTATGCTGGGCAGCTACACTATTGTTTTAAATTCATTTTAAAATGTCGAGTGCACACATGTTATTACACACAGGAGGCATTCAGATTTTAAGGGAGCTCACATAATCAAAAGAATAATCAAAAGATGATTGCGATGGATATAATTATACCAAGTCATCTTCGTTATCCCCATTTTCCGAGATGTGCCCGGGTCAGCCAGGCTGTATGGAAAAGCGACACTGGCCCTGTACAGCACAACTCCGTGCAGATTCCCTTTCATGGAAGCATTTAACACACCGGATACTCGGTCACGTCGAGCGATCTGATGATAAAACACTTTGTGTTCTCTCGTTTTTTTTTTCAACTCTGAAAGAATATACCAATCGTACCGGTGAGAGTGAGGGAAGGAGAGGCTGGGAATTGGGAGGGAGAGAGACAGACAGACAGACAGACAGACAGACAGAGCTTTGAGCATTAACCACTATCAATTATTATTAATATGATAATCCAGCACCTCATTCGTATTCGAGAGGTGAGGTCACAAATGCAGCTCTTATTTCTAATAAATATTTCCTTTGTTCCGTGCCTTCGGTTTCCACGAAAGCAAATCGTTTGGGTTTCAATCCTGGTAAACGAGTTTTTCTTTCTTCTTCACAACAAACCTGCAGTTGAACCTAATTATTACAAACAAGACATCATTGTGCTTCAAGAAATTCCTTCAAGGCAAAAACCTGTTACTTAGCAGAAATGCTGTGATTAATTGTGCTGATTGATGAAGCGAAAATGATTTGGATCGGTGGTGGGAGAGCGAAAGGTCGGTTCGATGGACTTGTGGTTCGACTTCACTCGGATGGGAAGGTTACCTCTGAATGTAAGATGGTTTTAATGTATGCAAAAATAAACATGCAAAATAATAAACAAGTTATTATATACACAGTGCTGAGGATGTTGTGTGGCACCCCCAGACTGTTGAACGAGCACGAGAAGCGGCCATTCATCGAGGAAGCCGAGAGACTGCGCGTCCAGCATAGAAGGACCACCCGGATTACAAGTACCAGCCACGGCGTAGGAAACCACCGAGGGCGAAGCGATGGTGTGGATTCTCGGCACGGCGCACCCCTACCCCGGTATAGACGAGCTCTGCGTCATGTCTGCCCTTTGTCTGTCTTTTGCTTTCTTTATCGTGATCGGGTAATGTGGAAAAATGTAATCTGGATGATGTCTTTGTTGTATTGTTGTTGTTCTTCTATGACGTTTTTGACCATCACTCATGTATATTTTTCAAGGTATAATAATAATACTTTAGTTTATTCATGTAAAAAACCAAACAGAGGAGTCCGAAGACTGAAATTCGTATGGTTTAACATTGTAAAGTATAAAATAAGTAATCATTAACTTGAAAAAAAAAATCATTACATTAACAAAATCATCAAAGATAAAATCAATACCAATTGAAAAAAAAAAAACTAAAATATGAACTTTCTCCGTTTAGAATCACAAGATAAGTCGTACAAAAATGGTGCTGAAACCACCCAGGATGTACAAACGGTAACAGACTCATGATAACGAGTTCATAAAAGCTGTGAGTGGGGATGGTTGAATTTTTATAGGTTTCATTCTACAACAGGGAAGGTCCAGATTTAAAGAGTTTATTGGTTGGAGGCGGGAACGAGATTGAGATTTATGGATAGGAGGCAGCATTTCAATGATGCTCCAATTTGAGGATAGGCGTTCCAAACCGTGTGAGGAGTTTGTATATGTGCTCGAATTAAGGGGGGGGGGGTATCAAGAGACACATGGATTCTGTTTGTGCGAGTTGCCATCCCATTGTATGCTGTGCAACGGATTGCACGCTTTCTGCACTCATTCAATCTCGACACTCTGAGCCTCAGTCAAACTGGAGCTCCACACAGGTCAGAAGAACAAGCTCGAGTAGGGGGCAGATGTACCTTTTGTAGATGGTCCACCAGGTCCAACAAAAGGACAACTGTTTTTCTTCAAAACGCATAGGATGTACAGCTGTCGTGAAGCAGTGTAACCATCTGCAAAATTGGTGATGGTGATGCCGAGAAGGGCAAGTGAGTCCACCCTTTGTAAGGGTGAGTCATCAATGGTTACTTGGTTGGAGAAGTACATCGATATATATATATTTCGACACAGAACCCATACAGTGTATTAATGTGGACACCAATATTCACAGATTCGCTATTTGTGGACCCAGCATATTCGTGGGTCATAAAATGTGACCTGCTTCGACCTTCGCGCTTCGTGTATTCACGGTTTTAAAATTTACTGTTTATTTAAACACTTCAGGACTGGTCTATATCCACCTGGGAAATGGAAATCAGCCAACATCACAGCATTACATAAAAAGTGAAAAAACGGATCCCCTTAACTACAACGCAATTAGCTTACTTCCATCATCACAGGTGATGGAATCATATCAAGTTACATAACATAAATTCCTTCTCTCAACACGCTCATCTCAGATCATCAATTCAGATTCAGACTGGTCACTCCACCTTGGACATGCTGTTTTCTACTCTCCGCAACAAATTGGTGGAGGCCCTTAATATCAGACATGAGATCAGGGCCATCTTCTCGACATATCTGAGCTACTGATACAGTCTGCCATTCCTGCCTTGCTCTCCAAACTGTCTGCCAATGGAATCCAAGGCCAACTGCACTTTTTGGAATCCTGACTTCCTCCATCTTCATAGACAATGCATGGCTACAGTGGAACCCTTTAATCTTCTCTCCCTGTCAGGCTGGATTACCCAAGGTAGTGTTCTAGCCCCATATTATTTCATCTTCATCAATGATCTCACTATCTCTCTGGAAAATCATTTTTTTTGCTGAGTCCACTCTCTGCGTGATATCTCTCATCCTTTTGACAGACAGGCAGCAGCCTCTCTCCTGCTCAGATCTTGACAAATTCACAAACTGGTCAAACACAATTTTTTCTTAAGCATATATTAGTCACCCTTTGCGTTCTCCATACCCCTCATCGTTACCTGCATCCTTGTTTGTCCATCTCCATCTTTCTCCCACTCTGCTGTTGGTGTTTCCCTTTCTCCTGCTCTTCCCTTGTTAGGTTGTGTCCTGCATTGTTCTGTGTATTTGTCTCTCGCGAGCTAGACATGTTTTAAAAAAAAAACAAAAAAAACCCCAATGCCCCGACATTTGCAGATCCTGACATTTGCGGACCCCGAGTTCACATCATTTTTCAAGAATGTATCCCGTGAATAATGGGGTCCGACAGTGTACATACGGTGCCTTCAGAAAGTATTCACACCTTGACTTTTCACATTTTGTTGTGTCACAGCCTGAATTTAAAATATTTGGATTAAATTAAAAAAAAAATTGTCACTGATCTCCACAAAATACCTCATAATGACAAAGTGAAAACATGTTTTTAGATTTTTACAAAATTTATGGAAAATGAAGTACAGAAATATCTAGTTTACATAAGTATTCAGCCCCCTAAGTCGATACTTTTGAGAGTGCTTTGGATCAATTGGATTCTGTATCAGCTTTCACATCTGGATTTGGGGATTTTCCCATTATTCTTGTATATTTGCTCAAGCTCTGTCAAGTTGTATGTGGAGTGTCGGTGAACAACAAATCTTCAAGTCTTTCCAAGATTCTCAATGGGATTCAATCTGGATTTGCTGGGCCACTCAAGAACGTTCATTCCAGGGTTGTTCTGAAGCCATTCCAGGGTAGCTTTGGCTGTATGCTTGGGGTCATTGCCTGTTGGAATGTAAATCTTTGCCACAGTCTGAGGTTCTTTTACACTCTGAAGAGGTTCTCCTCAAGGATTTGCCTGCATTTGGCTCCATTCATCGTTCCCTCTATCTTAACAGTCTCCCAGTCCTGCCTGAAAAGCATCCCAATAGCATGATGCTGCCCACCATGCTTCATGATCGGGTTGGTGTTAGATGGGTGATGAGCTGTGCTCAGTTTCCACCAGACGTAGCACTTTTCATTCAGCCAAAAGAGTTAATTTTTCATCTATCTCCATAGAATATTTTGCCTCGTGCTCTCGGTCTTTCACGTGCCTTTTTGCAAACTCCAAATGTGCTGTCATGTGCCTTTTTCGCAGGAGTGGCTTCTGTTTGGCACTCTCCATGAAGCCTGGATTTGTGAAGCACGGCAGAGACTCTTGTCTCCAGAAGGTTCTCCATCTCAGCCAAAGAGCTTGTAGTTTCTGTCAGAGTGGTCATTGGGTTCTTGGTCACTCTTCTGACCAAGGTCCTTCTTGTCCATTTGCTCAGTTTGGTTGGACGGCCAGCTCTACGAAGGGTCTGGGTAGTTCCATATTCTTTCCATTTCCTAAATGAGCTCACTGTGCTCTTGGGACATTTGAACAGTCTCGAAATTGTTTTATCCCTTCCCAGATCAATGTTCTCACAATTCTATCTCGGAGTTTACAGACAGTTCCTTGGACTTCATGGTAGAGTTTCTGCTCCGACATGCAATGTCAACTGTGGGCCTTATATAGAAGGTGTGTTTTTTCTAAATCATGTCCAATCAATTGTCGTGGCCACAGGTGGTCCAATCAAGTTGTAGAGACATCTCAAGGATGATCAAGGAAATTGGAGATGCACCTGAGCTCAATTTGGAGTGCCATAGCAAAGGGGTGAATCTTATTGATGCAAAACATTTCAGCTTTTCATTTTTCATTAATTTTTTTTTAATTTTAACAAAAAATCCCACTTTGACAAAATTCCACTATTTGTCATTGATCCACACATATTATGTGTGGATCAGTGACAAAAATTAATTTAATCCATTTTAAATCTAGGCTGTAACACAACAAATATAAAAAATCGAGGGGTGTGAATACTTTTGAAGGCACTGTATAAAAAATAATTCAAAGTGTATGTGGTTATTCTTTCATGGCCAAACCATAGCAAAAAGAGGACCAATACTTGATTGTAGGAATTTAGAATCTGGCAAAGGTTTTATGGTATCTCTCCCACCGAACCCCCCAACAAGGAAGTCCTCTGTATGTATGTTTGTGTAGGTCTAAATATCATAGAAACAAAACGGCTGGCTAATCTTCACCAAATTTTGAGATGTGCTGGGGTCTCAGGGTCAGGTCATGGGTGCAACATCCCCACCATCACAAGGCAATTCTCTGTATGTGTGTCTGAAAATGAAGAATCTGACGTCAAACTAGAAATGGGGCATTTGGCATCATTGATGTGTTGCACTCTCAGGTTATTTTGCTCCAGTTTGAAACGTCAATCTTCTTGATTGTTTACTAAAGTCTAAATAACCCGTTTGTTGATCGGGTGATCAGCTTGGGTGGGCACCCGGGCTCACGGGTAAAACAGAACTACGCTGTACGGGACATGTTGTTGCATTGAAAACGTTAAATCTTATTAATAATTTCAAGTGTTTGTGTGTTTATTTGTGCGTTTGTTGTTGCTCTTTCATGGTGAACCGTAGTACATGGAGGCAACGTTTGGGTGTAGGTACTTCAGAATAATGGGGCAGTTTATGCAACCATATGGCAGTTTCCCGCAGAATTTTATACAATTTTACAATTCCAAACATTAATATATTTATATTTTCATGTTTTGTTATTGTTAGAAAACTTTGTGTGTCGAATGTAGATATATATTTTGTACATTTTGGTTCAGGCCGCTTTGAGGCACAAAGGCCGCTATAAAAGTGTATATTTGGATGTGGGGTCAGGCAGTGCTGCGTCAGCCGCAGGCAAAAGGTAACCACATGAGGCGAAATAACTGCATCGCTTTTCAATGTCCAACACATCCGAAACCACCAACTTCTTAAAAGTTAAAAAATCTACAATCTACAAATAACTCTAAGTAGCTGGTACATTTTTCTCAGCAGCACCGGGTATTCCACCTAGTATATATACAGGGGCTGCAAAAGTAGGTTACAGTAAATTACCAGTATTACCAGTATTAAATAGTGGTGCTAGGATTCATTTAATTTGAACATTTGAAGGCTTAATATTTTTATCATTGATTGTTTATTATTGTTTTATTATGATATGCTTGTATATCAATAAAATCCTTTTGTGCGTCAATTTTTTTCAATTATGTATACCTACTTTTCAGCCCATAATATATATATATATAGTTACTGTATATGTGTGTATATTGTGTGTTATACATATATATATATTATACATAATTGTTTTAGACAGAAAAATATATTGCTGAACAAGTCTAATATAGTTTTGGACAGGTGTTATTTATTACTGTGTATACGTATCGAACCCCGTGCTGTGATCGGTGGGGATGCTTGACATCATTTTTGGATACATTCCCTGGGTGCTATTTATGATGCATTTGCACTTGTACGTCTTGTCGAGTGCTCACAGATTGGTTCGGAATTCCATTTTCAGATCGTGTATACTCTCAAAGCGTTCCATGCTCAAATAGCGAAGGAGCGAACCCAACCTTGACTTGGTTTTGAATATCATCACATTATTTGTGTCCAAGTACATATCCCATGTTGTAACCCAGTGTGTGTGGAACATCGATGGCTTGTGATTGGCCATGCGGTGATTCAACAGTGACATACTAACTGGTCTTGTGTCAATGTTGTGCATTTCAAAGTTGTAGTCCTGCAATTTTGATTTGCAGCACTTGAATATTTTACAACTTTAATGAAACATTTAGATTCTTAACGTTGCTGGTGTTTTTAATTGTTTTCTTTTAATTTATCGACATGCATAGTATTTGTCAAAAATTAAAGGTTTTGATCTGAGTCCTCACGACACCTTTCAAGCTGTGAGCAGTTTCCTCGTCGCCTTCACCACAACTGCCTATTTGTTCTCCAGGTTCGGCAGAGTCCACCGACCCCTCCGGATACGCACAAGCGGAGGGAATGCCAAGGCAAGGGTGAGGGGAAGCGCCCGTGCACTGTCAGGAGACACGAACAGACCACCTTTGGACTTTCAGGCATCGGAATTGGTGCTGAGTCGGAGGTTATCTCCAACATCGGACATTTGACGTCACTGAGTTTGATCAGTACTTGCCACAGAATGGTCTCAGTTATGCGTCCCTGCCAGCATACGCTCCCACAGGCTACGCCCATCAGGGCACGTGGGCACACAGAGCTATCTCGATCGAGAGGGAATCGCATACGAGCTGGAGTCAAGGCGGAGCAGGCGAGTCCTGGAGGTTTTCTCCTCACACCACACACTCCTCCACCACTCCCTTCACCACCACCTCCACCACCGCACCACACCACCAACAGCAGCAACATCAGCAAGCGCAGGCGATTCACTCCCTTGGGGTTCACGCCACCCGCAGTCTTGTCGCCGCTCTACCTGCAATCTTGGCCAGTGGCGTCCACAGCTACCCGATTATCCTTCGGCAGAAATCTCTCTGAGACCTCTTTTACATGCAGGGTCTCTACCAAGCTTTTCCCCAGATATCTGAGTGCGCATCAACGCCCGCTGTACGCGCCTGTGAGCGAGGCGGGAGTGGACCGCATCCGTGGCAACCCCTGGGAGGCTGTGTATACCCAGCTGAGCAGGCCTGAGATTGAAACCCCCAATACCCCCTCTCCTTCCATGCAGAACACGCTAACCATGCCTGTATTGCAACCCTACCCCATATTACCTGCGTGTCTATAAAAGGTAATCCATGTGTATCTCATTCCAATTTTGGCCATCATCTTTAATCTATCCTATCTTCAGTGCTTTATCCCTCTTAAAATTCCCTGGCTTTATAGTTCATACTTTTAACTCATTTCATACAAGAAACATGTGGCAATTGAAACTCGGGAACGAACCCTAAGCACACACACACACACACAACCAACACCACAACAACACACACACACACACACACACGTTTCCGCATGCAAGTCATCCCATGACCGGCGCTTACTTTGAGCACCTGTGCAAACCGTACAAGACTCCTCACACCATGATAGCGAGCGCACACCCAAAACCAGTCCACAAACTCTGCGCATCTCGCACATTGAAGCTCTTAACACATCATTCCAAATCGATCTGGAATTCCAATCGCGACCTTTACCCCCAATCATCATCTCGTGGCAAAGTAAAGATTGTTACCTTTTGCAACCAAAAACAATTTTATTTGCAAAAATTGTGGTCTCACAAAGTGCCCTTTTGTCGTATCCAGCGTCTGTAAAATGCTGTCGTTGTATTGTTAGGTCGTACACCCGCGTAGGTTAACGTTGTGTAAATAACCCAACCCCACGTGGGCTCCTGTACAGTTCTCCCGCGGAATTTTATACAATTTTACAATTCCGAACATTAATATATTATATTTTCCATGTTTTGTTTTTGTTAGAAAACTTTGTGTGTCAAATGTATATATATATATTTTGTACATTTCCACTTATGCCGCTGACCGTGAACCATTCCACTAGATGTTGCTTTTACACTTTTTTTTTCTCAAATCACCCCCCCCCCCCCTTTCGAGTTTGACCACCAGGTTTCACCAGGCAGCCTTAGACATAGTCTGTAACAGCTTTAGGACACCGTGGAACCCAGCCTGGAAACAGCTTCAGGACTTAGCCTTAGTCTCAGCTGGAACAGCCTTTGGACCACCCTGGATCGCTTTTGATCCCATTGGAACAGCTTAGGAACCCATCCTGGAAAGCCTTCGGACCACAGCTTAGGTCTCAGCCTGCAACAGCTTCAAACCCATCATGGCAGCTTTAGGAACAGCTGAGGACCCAGCTGGAACAGCCTGTGGACCCATCCTGAACAGCCTTAGAACCCATCCTGGAACGCGCTGAGGACCCATTTGGAACAGTCTTAGGACACATCCTGGAAAGCCTCAGGACATCTGGAAGCCTTGGACCATCCTGGAAGCCTTAGAACCCATTCCTGGAACAGCTTTAGGACTTAGTCTTATGATCCAGCCTGGAAAACAACTTTAGGACTTGGCACAAGACTCAGTCTGGAACAGCTTTGACCCATCGGAACAACCTTAGAACACAGCTTAGTCTGGGCATTGAATGGATCAACAACAGTGCCCTTCAGTAAACTATTGTTATTGCAGTTATAATGGTATTTAATCGTGATTTGTTCTCATGTCAGTGCAAGGTTTCTAAAAGTGGTGACATTGATGTGCTGTTTAGAAATTATCGTTCACATAAAGCGTTTGCTGATGATATTAGCAATAAATATTTTACATACACTGACAGCACCACCTTGTGTCGCTTAAATTGACACGTCACGTGTTTGGGAAGTTACTGGTTCGGAAATCGGCGTTTAAATCGGTTTGTTTTATTTATTTTTTTAAAAATCACGCGCATTTGAAATACAACCAATTATATATAATCGCGGTGGTGTTATATTGGATTTCAACAAGAAACTCTGCAGGTCTGTTTCCTTGTCTGAAGTAACATTTGGTTTTGTATTTTTGTATCCGAGTCTGCCAAGCTGGCACGGTTTGGGGAGGTTTGTTTTTACAGAAGTCTTGAAGATAACCTCAACCACACACGATCTCTTGATCGTATCGCAGCGGGGTGGTTAATGGTGCGGTGAATGCGCAGGCTCGCGCGTGACGTGTTCCATTGCGCGTTCTCAAGGGGCATCGTACGTTCGTGCGGTTCGTACATTGCCAGCTGCAGGAAAACAGAGCGGTGCGGTACGGGGTGGAAATGCAAGGAGAATTACTGAAGCAACCCGAGCCAGGCACAACCGGCCCAGCCCGGGCCCGGCCAAGATTTTCTGCACCGCTTGCCAAAGCGCCGCGTGTCTGCCTTGTGATTACGTACCTTATGCATATAATTTCACACACTGGTCTGTGTAAATTTACACAACGCTTTTTAAAATAGAAACGGCTTTTAAAATAATGCATATTAAATACTGTACATGCAAAATAGATAAATAAATACTGTACGCTTATACCGCTATAAAAGAGAAACGTCTCCTTGATGAAGTACAGATATTCACCTCATATGGATTGTATCCAGAAACGACAACTCATGAATCATGCGATGTCCTGTTGAAGGTTGCAGCATTTTATAAGTCATATATATATATTATGTATATACAAACAGCTGGTAGGCGACATGTGGTGCTATATAATTGCATACTAGTCATAGTTTTTTGACGATCGGGGCTGAAATTTTTGACAGAGGTTGAATTATAGAGCGCATAAAAGCACGGAAGCCGATTTTGATTTTCGAATATTTTTTTTTTGGATTTGTCAAAAATTTCAAAGTCCGTTGCTAGCAACAGTGGCGTCCATAGCAACGTGCTCAAAAGCATAGAATAGATCCTGGTATGACCTACCAGTCAAGTTTTTATCAAAATCGGTTGACTCTCTGGCCTCCAGAGTGTCCATTACATACATACAGACCAGACGGAAACCTGATAATAACGGTAGTCTAGCGACCACCCAATATATATGTATATCTTCTTCTTTCGGCTGCTCCCGTTAGGGTCGCCACAGGGATCATCCATTATGATCCGCATAATGATTTGGCACAGGTTTTACGCCGGATGCCCTATCTGACGCACCTGTGTTCTTCGACACAGGGATATGTACAACAATTCTAATCGGGCATACGCCGTGCCCAGTACACTGGTACTCACTTCGAGACCTCGGAAGATGACAGGCTGAGTCAACCTCCTTGTGTCTATTAATTCAAGCGGCCAACATGGCTTGAACTCAGGACCTTTTGGATCCCAAGCGCTACCCTAACACTACGCAACACCATGCTAATTATATATAATATATATATATATATATATATCAATATAATCATATATACATTACATATTTCATAATTAATATCATATAATATACTACATATACATATACATCATATATACATATAATACATTACATATATATACATATCATACATATAAACATACTACATAATACATATACATATACTTACCTTACTACTACTATACACTCTACATCCTAATACATATATACATATCATATATACATATATCATACATACATATACATATACATATACCAAACATACATACTATATATATAATAATACATATACATATACATATACATATACATATACATATACACACATATACTACATATATTATATATGTATATATATATATATATATGAAATCCATTCCATTCAACCTCTGTACATGTAAGTACAGTAAATGAACAATCCCCAATGGGATCAAAAACTTCGTCAGCGAAAATCCCGCATAGTTTCGAAATGATTTGATTTCCTTTCACTATATTCGAACCATGGATGAAAGATGATTACGTGAGCGGCGCTGATTGCTTTGAGCAATTAGGATGTTGGCATTTGACTCACTGAGACACACGTCCAAAGCCTCAAATGGTGGGGATCACGTGCGACAAGTATTGAACGTTAAAAAAAAAACGTTATTATTTATATATATATATATATTATTCCGGTTATTTCTTGTTCTATTCCTCAGAATGTGCTCCTGTTCGGAGAATATATAGTTCGTCGTTCGAATTGTTACTAAGTCTCATGTTTCTCTTGCTCGGGGCCTCTCTAAGCTGCGATGGTTTCACAGCCTGCGAGCTTTAGACTGAAGCTGCACATTTATCAAAACAGGTCTCCTCGATTCCTGCGGCTAATAGGACGGTATGGCTCCGATGCTCAAGTGCTAGTCCTGCAGAGTGACCTAGGGGCTGCAACAAGCCGGCTGTCCTGTCCGCTGGCATCAGCAATGGGGGGAGTAAATATCCTTGTTGCTTTCTAATTCAAGAAGGTGGCCATTGTGTCTACCCCTGGTATAGTCAGTCATGCACATTCTGGATATTTTGCTTCTTTTGCATTGCTGATGATGAAGCTGTGGAGGATGACACATGCTCCTTATGTGTGTGGTCCAAGGTATTGCTCTTGAGATTCGTCCTTTCTTTCACTGTGCAAACACTTTACATTCTGTTTCGATTGAATCATTGCAATTAGAAGTAAAGTATTGATACATATGCAAGCAGCTGTAGTCGACATATGGATGGAGTAGTGGATTGTGAGTGAGTACTGGTTTGAGTAGGGGATGGGTGTGGAGAGTAGTAGAGGGGGGATTGGGGGGTGAAGCTGGATTGCGTATAAGGATGTGACTACGGTAGGTGATAGTGGATGTGCCAGTGGATGGGAAGTATGGATATGAGTGGTCGTGACGTGATGGTGACGTACGGGCGATGGTGACGTAGTGGAAGATGTGACGTAGTGGATGGACATGGTACGGATGTGACTACTGAGACTGAGATTGACTGTGATTGTATAGTGGTGACCGGTGACACTGGGACCGTGGTGACGTACTGGGATGGTACCGGATGGACGCAGTGGATGTGACTTAGTGCGATGTGATGAAAGAATGGTGACGTACTGGGATGGTGACGAGAGATGGTGAGTTTAGTGGGGATGTGAACGTCCTGGAGTGGTGACGGGTGAGTAAGTATTTACATTGTTTAATGCTCATGAAGATTATTGTTTCACAACATGATGTAAACCACTTTTATTTAGTCAGTAATATACTTGTTACTTTGATTCATAAGCCTGGTTGTTTGTGTTAGAGTGGCAGCTTGGACCTAGGTCTGAGTCAAGCCCGGTTGCCACTGAATTTAATACACAGGAGTTGACTGCAGCCTTCATCCTTCGAGTCAGCAAAATATGAGTATCAGTGTACTGTAAGGGACACTGCATCAGGTAGCATTAGCATTCCAACCATGATGCAACCAGCACCAGCTGGCATCTATAGAGAGAGCGTTTGATCATTGGCAGTCGTATTCCAACGAGCGAGTTCCTTTTGCATACCGTGACTTTATTTTATTGTACAACTCGTTTAGATGTTGTAAGCTCATGAGGAGGGGTACAAAGGATCCGATGTTGAGTGGTTAAGTACTTCATTTCTGGTGTGGGTTCATTCTCAACGTCTGACCACTTGCTGAATCGCACTCGGAAGCCATGGCGAGTCATCGAACCCCTTCAGCAAAGTTGCAGGGGAGCTTTTTCTCCTGAACGCTGAGTGACGTAATATGACATCACAGACGTTGTGGGTTTTCAAATCCAGCTGAGCAGCAGTGCAAGGGATTTGAACTAAGCTTCAGGAGTAGGTAGTCTCGGGAAGAACTGCCACATAAACATGTGATTGTCGGTAAACCAGTCTGGCTCATTTAGCAACTTCATGTGGGGATAATTGCCCACACTCAGGCCGGTCTGTATCTACGTTGACCACTAGTCCACTCATTGTGGTTGACTTCGCATTTCCATCCTGTTGCACGGAGTGTTGTATCGATACTTTAGTCTTGCTCGTTCATGTACTTCCACTCAATAAATATAACCATTACTCCCTTTAATCTCCCGTTTCTTCTCCAGCAAACATCAGTCGTTCATTTCAGAGGTCACTTGTATATATTGTCTGCCCTATGCCCTTCAAGGGGTTAGTCAGTCTGACTAGTTAGTCTATTCAGGGGTTCCAACTTTTTTGGGCGGAGGCCAAAAACAATGGTGAGCGGAGGGCACCCAAAAAAGGGCTAAAAATATTATATATATTAATATGCGGAAATGTTAAAAAATTAGTGCATGAAATATAATTTTTCTTGCCAACGAATATGAAAATGAATAATCATTATAAAAACACATGGTCTAATATGAATAAAATCATATAAAATTACAGAACGCTTTACTCATTGACTGACAGAATTGCGATATGGGGCGCATTGTAATGTAACTTAATATGGCAGCGGGCCCGATAAATCCGTATAAGGCCGCATGTGCCCGTGGGCCATGTTGGAGACCCCTGGTCCTAGTTTACAATGAAGAGTTTCCCACCGCCCCCTCCCCCCTCCTTTTAGCTTGCAACAATCACAATTTCACGGCATATTTTATTTTTGTTTTTCCCCCCCCCCCCCGAGAGGGGCGCGGATATGTAATCGTCTGTTGTTGTTTAGTCAATCTTGTTACCGCTATATAGTACTAAGTAGTGCCTAAAAAAAAAAATACACTAAAAAAAAAAATATATAAATAATAAATAAATAAACAAAGGCGTTTCTTCACTCTCACGTGCCGTACTTGCGTGACCCGGAAGTTCGATATAATTCATTAGATATTCGAGCAATTTATTTTTAATACCGCAATTATTCAATTAGCGCCATGGTATTTTACTTTCCAAGTCGTGGCAAGAAACAAAAGGAAGAAAGGAGAGAAACAAATTTATTCGATTCGAGCATACCAGACACTCTATGTTCCGAAAATTATACACCTCTATATGAAAACGATCTAACTTGGCATTGTTTACTTATAAATGCGATAGAAGAATCGAGAATTATTAGAAACACGAGAGTCATCACCTCTCGAAGCCCGTACGTTGTAACCTAATGGAACCGAGCTGAGGTTCCTTCCCCATCGCCACGCCACCACAACGTTTTTGCCATTGGTTTGGAAATAAATGCGCATAACTTGGATACGCACTTGTCCATTAATATAACTTGAAAAGGACATCCTCAGGTCCCAGCCATATATCCTGCAAGTTCAATAGATCGACCAGGGTTGTGAACAGCTACACACCACAACACACACACCACGAACAACACAAAAACACAACCACCACACACACACACACACACAACACACAAAGCACCACACACCCACACCACACGAAGTTGCTGGAATTATAATAATTTCCTGATTATGTTTGTCTGTCTGCTGGTGGTCTTTAGCCCTTATTCTGACATTTCATTGTCTGTTGCTCGAAACTTTGGTCAAGCCTAGGGGCTAACCACTCAGATCGACTACACCATGTCCCCTCGGCTTTGTCTTGTTTGTCTGTCTGTTGAGCAACTTTAACGGCACGGCTTTAGCAAAACCTATCAAATTTCACAGGTGGGCAATAACTTGGCACGACCCCCTTAACTTTTGGGTACCTATTGGATCGAAGTCAAGTCAAGTCACTGAAAAGATAAAATTTTATCCTGCTATAAGCTTCGTCAAAAAAAAATGATCTATTACTTAAGTTAAGGAGGGTTAAAGGGAAAAGGACTAGAGATTAAGGAGGGGAGAGTAGAGGAGAAGATGGAAATACTATTCTATTTGTCACTTATATTCCTACACCTATAGTGAAAAATGCCATACTTGTTGACGATCGGTAGGGTCGAGTTTTGCGGTCGATGGTCATACGGTCAAATTACAAAATTTGTACATTATAAATCAAAAAAAGTTTGGAATATGTGTGTTACTATTTGAAACATATATAAGTCCTTTATGGCTTTCATTTGACACCATACTTTACCTACGTGCCTTGAATAGGTCAAAATATTTTACGGTCATAACGTAAAAATGGTTTAATTTGACTTCAACATAAGACCTAAATATTCTTATCTATTCCTTATCAACATTAGGTTAAGGGTATCAAATTAAATTTATCCCCAAAATAACTTTACCTTAAATGCGGATGTTTGGCTGCACCACTTGTTAATATTGTTGTTAAGCATATTATATTATTGTTACGGTCTGAAATTCTTGCAAACACCATAAGGTCCTAGTGAATTATTATTTCTAAGTACAATGTGTGTATGCCAAACCCATTGTATAAGGAATTAATTGTGATTCATTCGGGCTCGCGATCCTTTGGTTAGCGTTTTTCTGTTTCTACCTTGTTTTGATACAAAACAACCAACGCCAGCAGCACAACCTACCTTCGCATGCGCTACAAAAACCTCACATACCCGCATTCCAAAGCCATGGCCATCGGCACCGCCCAAAAACCTCCATCCACTTCTCCTACGGCCATTCCCATCCAGGCCCTGTGACGCCCGACGGTCGGGCTGTCTTCACGTACACGCGGCCGAGTGGATGGCGGTTTTGAGGAGAATTCGATAGGAATCCTACACGCACATCTACCCCAATCAGGAGCGGCGGCTTGCCCGCCTCAGCGCGCCTGAGAAAATCGCATATAAATTTGGGATAGAATGTACACGCCTTTTTCCGTCCAACGCGGAGCGGTCCGGCCCTGAGGTCGTTGGATCGAGAATTTGCATATGGGGTTTCCTGAAGCCGATAAAAAAGCGAGCAAGTGAGTCGGTGAGCATCGGTGGGGGAGTCGGGAACGGATGAAGCAGGGTGGCGGACGCTACGGCGAACGCACGGCGAGGCGATCGCTGAGGAGACCTGGAGGCTCGGGTCCGAGGAGCGAGGTCGCGTTGAATGCGCGTCGCGGAAGCTCGAGCAGCCAGCCATATCCCTCCCCAGAGATCAAAACTTCCCTTTCCACGGCTGAAGAGTGCGACAAGGGGCCCGTTCCCACTTTACTCCAAGCAGGTCCAGAATGGGGCACGCCGTGCATGCGCATTCTGCGGCTCGCCAGAGAGGCGCGGTAGACTTCAGGTCTCGTGGACTGCGCTCATCCATTCCACGCGCATTAGGCCCACGCCCAGTCTATCCCTTGCTTGAGGGGGTCTTTTTTTGCTCTCGTGTGAATGTGGTTGGCGGGTTTATAAGGTAGGAAACTGTATATCGCGTTTCGTGGTCGGTTTAACTCCTTTTATATGGCATTTCTTTGTTCTATTGATATATGTGCAATAGATTGGTGGCTTAAAATCGTGCTATATGTGTGCTCCGTGTGCCACGGAATAATGTTGCATTTGTGAACGTTTCCCGTTTCGCTTCGTCTTTTCTTTATATTGAACTCCTCCTCTTCACGTAAAGGTTCGTAGTGGTGAAACGCCCGGTAATAATATAACTCAGGTCGAGATAAACGTCGTTATCGTGTACGGAACGGCCCGCCCAATGCGGCTGTGTCCGGAGTCGACCTTCGCGAGGACGATCGCGTTAATCGCGTGTAGTATTAGGTGGTAGAGTTTTGGCGAACAACCTTATCTACCGCGGTGGCCGATTGCACGATTGTGGTCAGGTCGAAGGCCGTGCGACCGGTACGTCGCGAGGGTAGTCGACTGAATTGTCCGTCCGGGGCGAGCGGTCGCGTTCGAGTCGCGTGGGCGATCGCACGCCGACGACGCCGTGAATTCCAAACACTGGTTAGGAGAGCGGGAAAACAAACCCTCCTTCTCCAGCTAAATTCACGGATCGGTCCAGGGGTGAGGACGCACCCCGTTCCTCTAATTACAGCGGTAAATTAACCTTAGTGAATAGATGGGCGTCTCAAGCGAGCGGCAGCCGAGGTATTAGGAATGTTTATGTGTAGTGATGTAATATCCTGCGCAAGGATGGAAATCCCCAATGCGACATTGGTGGCAAGACGTTTCCCCCA
>CM068968.1:45456887-45503387 GCA_035128595.1 Eptatretus atami
ATATATATATATATATATGTATATACAAACAAGCTGGTAGGCGACATGGGTGGTCGCTATATAATTGCATACTAGTCATAGTTTTTGACGGATCGGGCTGAAATTTTTTGACAAAGAGGTTGATTATAGAGCGCATAAAAGCACGGAAGCCGATTTTTGATTTTCGAATATTTTTTTTTTTGGATTGTTCAAAAATTTCAAAGTCCCGTTGCTAGGCAACAGTGGCGTCCATAGCAACGGTGCTCAAAAGCATAGAACTAATCCTGGTATGAACCTACCAGTCAAGTTTTATCAAAATCGGTTGACTCCTCTGGCCTCCAGAGCTGTCCATTACATACATACAGACAGACGGAAAACCTGATAATAACGGTAGTCTAGCGACCACCAATATATGATATATATATATATATATATATAAATATATATATTATATAATAATATATATATATATCTTCTTCTTCTTTCGGCTGCTCCCGTTAGGGGTCGCCACAGCGGATCATCCGTTATGATCCGCATAATGATTTTGCACAGGTTTTACGCCGGATGCCCTTCCTGACGCAACCCTGGTCGCTTCTTACGACACAGGGATATGGTACAACAATTCTAATCGGGCATACGCCGTGCCCAGTACACTGGTACTCACTTCGCGACCTCGAAGGATGACAGGCTGAGTCAACCTCCTTGTGTCTATTAATTCAAGCGGCCAACAGGGCTTGAACTCAGGACCTTTTGGATCCCAAGCCGCTACCCTAACCACTACGCCAACACCATGCTAATGTATATATAATATATATATATACATACATATATACATATACATTAACATATACAATACATATACATATACATATACATATACATATACATAACATATACATATACATATCATACATACATATATATACATATACATATACATATACATACATACATATACATATACATATACACATACATACATATACACATACATATACATATACATATACATATACATAACATATACACATACTACATACATATATATATATATTTATACATATACATATACACATACATACATACATATATATATACATATACATATACATATACACATACATACATACATAATATATACATATACACAACATACATACATATATATATATATATATACAATACATATACATATACATATACATATACACACACATACATACATATATATATATATATATATATATATATATATATTATATATATATATATATATCCTGACTCCATTCCATTCCAACCTCTGTACATGTAAGTACAGTAAATGAACAATCCCCAATGGGGATCAAAAACTTTCGTCAGCGAAAATCCCCGCATAGTTTCGAAATGATTTGATTTCCTGTCGGACTATATTTCGAAGCGCAATGGATGAAAACTGAAACTGAGGCGGCGCTGGATTGCTTGAGCCAATAGGATGTCGGCATTTGCTCACTGAGACAACGTCACAGAAGCCTCCAAATCGTGGGATCACGTGACGACGAAGTATTGAACGTTAAAAAAGGTATTAATATATATATATTATATATATATTATTCCGGTTTAATTTCTTTGTTCGATTCCCCCTCAGAATGGTCTCCTGGTTCGGAGACTATTATAGTTCGTCGTTCAGAAACTCCTCTTCGTTCCTAAGTTCCTGCGCGATGTTTCCAAATTCGAGGCCTCTTGACGTGAAGCTGACAGGATTTCTCAAAAGCACTCGGTTCGATTCCGCACTGACTTATATAAACGGTATACTCCCTGGTGCTTCGCGGGCTGCGACGTTGGCATCGCATGAGTACGTGACCCTTCAGAGAGAGGGCCGCAACAAGCCGGCTGTCCTGTCCGCTGGCATCAGCAATGGCGGCGGACGTTAAATATCCAGTGTTGCCTTTCTAATTTCGAAAAGAGTGGGCATTGTTGCCGGTACCCTGGTAGTCAGGTCATCGGCACCATCTGGATATTTTGGCTTTCTTTTGCCATTGCTGATGATGAAAGCCGTGTGAGGATGACACACTGCTCCTTATTGGTCGTGGTCCAAGGTATTGCTCTGTTGAGATCTCGTCCTTTCTTCACTGTGCTACAACCACTTTATCGTTTCTGTTGTGATTGATCATTGCAAATTGGAAAGTAAAAGTATTGATTACATGTACTGCAGCATGTATCGACATAGGATGGATGGTGACGTAGTGGGATGTGACGTACTGGGATGTGACGTACTGGATGTGACGTATGGGATGGTGACGTAGTGGATGGTGACGTAGTGGGATGGTGACGTAGTGGGATGGTGACGTAGTGGATGGTGACGTAGTGGATGGTTGACGTAGGTGGGATGGTGACGTAGTGGGATGGTGACGTAGTGGATGGTGATGTAGTGGGATGGTGACGTAGTGGGATGGTGACGTACTGGGATGGTGACGTAGTGGATGGTGACGGAGTGGATGGTGACGTAGTGGGGTATGGTGACGTAGAGGGATGGTGACGTAGTGGATGGTGACCAGGGATGTGACTACTGGATGGTGACCAGGGATGGTGACGTACTGGGTGGTGACCAGGGATGGGACGCAGTGGGATGGTGACGTCCTGGGATGGTGACGAGGATGGGAGTATTTACATTGATTTAAGGCTCATGAAGATATTGTTTCACAACATGATGAAACCACTTTTATTAGTTCAGTAATGTACTTGTTACTTTGATCATAAGCCTGTGTGTGGTTTTGTGTGGTGGCAGCTTGGGACCCTAGGGTCCTGAGTCCAAGCCCCGTTGGCCACTGAATTAATACACCAGGAGGTTGACTCAGCCTGTCATCCTTCCGAGGTCAGCAAAATGAGTATCAGTGTACTGGTAAGGGGACACTGCATCAGTGCCATAGCCATGTCCCAACCAATGATGCAACCAGCAGCCACAGGCTGCACTCTCATAGAGAGGCTTTGATCTCAGGAGCTCGACCTTATTTTGGATCCGTGACTGTTATTTTATTGTACAACTCGTTTAGAGTTGTAAGCTCAGTGAGAGAGGTGTACAGGATGCCATGGTTGAGTGTGTAAGTACTCATTTGGCTGTGTGGGTTCGATTCTCACGTCTGACCACTTGCTGACTCGCACTCGGGAAGCATGGCGAGTCCGAACGCCCTTCAGCACAAGTGAGGGAGCCTTTTCTCCTGAAACGCTGAGGACGTGATGACATCACAGACGTTGTGGTTCAAACAGCTGAAGGCAGCAGTGCAAGGGATTTGGATTCTAAGCTTCAGGAAGTCGAGGTAGTCTCGGAGAAACTGCCACATAAACGATTGGATTGTCGGTAAAAACCCAGCTGGCTCATTTAGCAACCTTCATGGTGGGGATAATCTGCCCCCCCACACTCAGGCCGGTCTGGTCTACGTGTGACACTAGTCCACTCATTGTGGTTGACTCGCATTTCCTCCGCTTGCTACGGAGGTTGTTCTGGATGACTTTAGGTCTTGCTCGTCTCATGTACTTTCCACTCAATAAAAATATAACCCATTCCCCTTTTATCCTCCACGTTCTCCAGCAAAACCATCAGTGGTTCATTTCAGAGGTCACTTGTAGATATTGTCTGCCTCCTATGCCCCTCCAAGGGGTTAGTCCAGTTCGACTAGTTAGTCTAGTTCAGGGTCTCCAACCTTTTTTGGGCGGAGGGCCACACAACCAAAGTGGTGAGGGGCGGAGGGCCGCACCCCAAAAAAGGACGCTAAAAAAATATATATATATAATTAATATGCGGAAATTTAAACAAAAATTAGTGCTGAATATATTTCTTTGCCAACGAATATGATAAATGAATAATCATGTTAAAAACACATGTGTCTAATATGAATCAAAATCATAATAAAAATTACAGAACGCTTTGATCATTGACCTGACAAATTGGCATATCGCGGGCCGCATTGTAATGTAAACTTAATATGGCACACCGGGCCGCATAAATCCGTATAAGGGGCCGCATGTGGCCCGTGGGCCGCAGGTTGGAGACCCCTGGTCTAGTTGTACAATGAAGGAGTTTCCCTCACCCGCCCCCCCTCCCCCCTTCCTTTAGCTTGCAACAATGCCACAAATTTCAGGCATGATTTTCATTTTTGTTTGTTATCCACCCACCCCCCCCCCGGAGGGAGGGAGCGGGATATTGTAATCGTCCGGTTTGTTTGTTGGGTAGTCAATTCTGTCTACCCTTATTATCAGTACACAGTACGTGCCCGTAAAAAAAAAAAACACAATAAAAAAAAAATAATAATAATAAATAAATAAACCACACAGGCCGTTTCTTCGCTCTCACGTGCCCGTACGTGCGTTCGATATTATTTGCAGTTACGATTATTCGCAATTTATTTTTAATACCCAATTATTCAATTAGCGCCAAGAGTATTTACCTTTTCGCAATGTCGTGGCAAGGAAAAACAAAAAGAGAAGAGAAGAGAGAGAAAAAATTTACTTCCCGATTCGGAGCATACCAGCACTCTGATGTTCCCGAAATTTATACACCGTCTAATATGAAAACGATCATAACTTGGGCCATTGTGTTTATCTATAAATGCGCATAAGAAATCGAGAAATTATTAGAATACACGAAGTCATCACTCTCCGGAAGCCCGTACGTTGTAACCCGTAATGGGGAACGCGGCTGAGGTTCCCTTCCCATCGGCCACGCCCACGCAAACAACGTGTCTTGCCATTGGTTTGGTAAATAAATGGCCATAACTTGGGAAGCACTTGTCCGATTAATATCAAACCTTGAAAAGGCACATCCTCAGTCCCAGCAATATACCTGGCAAGTTTCAATTAGTGGACCAGAGTTGTCGAGAAACAGCGGCGTCCACACACACACAGACACAACACAGACACACACAGACACACACACACACACACACACACAACCACACACACACACACACCACACACACCACACATTGCTGGATTATAGATAGATTTCCGTCGATATGTTTGTCTGTCTGTCTGTTGGCTGCTCTTAGGGCACCCTTATTCTGGACATTTCCATCTGTCTGTCTGTCCGCGAAACTTTGGTCAAGCCTAGGGGCTAAACCACTCAACGATCGACTACCCATGTCCACCTACGGCTTGTCTGTTTGTTTGTCTGTCTGTTAGCAACTTTACGGCAAAACGGCTTTAGCAAACACTATCAAATTTAATCCACAGGTGGGCAATGAACCTTGGACGACCCCCTTAACTTTTGGGTCCATTGGATCGAAGGTCAAGGTCAAGGTCCGAAAAGATCAAAATCGTTTTCGCTCATAACTTCGTCAAAAATGATCTGATTTACTTCAAACTAAGCTTATAGTGAACCTTATTCTATTTGTCACTTATATTCCTACCATTCCTATAGTGAAAATGCATATTGTGAGATCGGTAGGGTCCGAAGTTTGGGGGTCATGGTCATCGGTCAAAATTACAAATTTTCCATTATAAATCAAAAAAGGTTTGGAATATGCGTGTTTACTATGGAAAGCATATATCAAGTCCTTTATTGGCTTTCATTTACACCATGACCTTTGACCTTACGTGGCCTTGAAAGGTCAAAATCATTTCACGGTCATAACTTCGTAAAAAATGGTTTAATTGACTTCAAACTAAGACTAAAATATTCCTTATTCTATTCCTTATAATCAACATTCAGGTTAAGGATGTATCAAATTTAAATTTGATCCCCAAAATAACTTTATGCCTTAAATGGGCGGGATTTTTGTGCTGGCACCACTTGTTAAATATTGTTGTTAAGCATATATATGTATTATATTATATATTATATATTTGTAGGCCGGGGTTCGGTGGCGAGAACGACCACTAGGGGGAAAGCTTGCGTCGTCTCCCCACCAAACTCCCGGAATTGTAGGCCGTCGCTCGGATAACTCCGCGGAGTTGCGGGTCGTTTAATCCGACCGTGTCGCCAATATTTCAACCGCGTAGCATGCGGTCTATTTGTCTATAACCAATTACCTAATTAACAACGTGATTTCGACTACTGGGGAAACCACGTCCTTCGGCACGTCTTGCTCGAACTTGGTCACTCTACCGACTGCGTAGAGTTCAACTTACCGACTCCAACTCCGGTTCGGGTGCAGCCCAGCAGAAACTGCCAAAGCCGTGCCGCTGGAATGAACGGATATTATCGGGGATAAAACCCCGCTAAACTCAGATCCGAACCATGCTGGACCAACTCAAGAAGGGACGGAAACGAACGGGGAACATTTCTAACAAGTTTTATTTACAGTAAATGAAGACACAAAGCAAGACTTAATGCGAATATGCAAGAAGTATTTACAATGATCGAAAACACTTATTCAGTTCTACTAAAGACGGGCCCACATGCAGACACACACACACACAAATGAAAAGAAACCCAGAGTTCTTTATTGGACCCTCGCAGCTGAGGAGAGAGACAAGCTGGGGTCAGAGTTCGGTTGGTACCTGGCCATCGGAGAAAGGGGTACTCCGTGCTGCGGCACCTGATAATGGTCGCTGGTTTGGTCCCCAGTCACACGTGTGGGACTCGAGGTTTGTGGCGGAGCTCGGGTGGTGAGTAGCGAGGTCCACGGAGGGGGGGTCGGGGTCGCTCTTTCCTTCCTTGTAGAGGGCCAGCAGAGACACGTTCGCCGCATCTACGACCTTCGTAACAGCAAAAACCCTTTTCGTGACAGCAAAACCCTCCAAAACTCTCCAAAAAGACCCCAAAAAGACCCTCCAAGACCCCAAAAAGACCATCCAAGCCCCAAAAAGACTCCTGCCTCAGAGAGTGCTCGGGAATTTATGGACCTCCCTCAGCGGGGAGGGACCTTGGTGAACACACCTCGCTGTCTGCCTTTGATTGGACAGGGTCCCACGGCATACCTTTCCGGGCAGGGCCTTGTCCCCTGCCGCGGAAACCATAGCCACTCTTCCACGCGGGTTCATACTTGACGAGTAACAGTATCAATGCTGCAACGGCCCCTGCCGGGAAACCCCAGCCACTCTTCCACGTGGGTTCATACTTGACGAGTAACAGTATCAATGTTGCAAAGGTTGTCGTGAAAGAGTTACAACGTTCGTGGGAGCCGAGAAACCGGAACCGCGAGATCTTGCCTTGGCACGTCAGGTGCGAGAAGGCAGCTGGTTGGTGGTGGATCGTGATGGCCGAGGGGTCATGCAGATGGATGGTTGTTAGATGGCTTGTTGGAGGGTTCGTTTGATGTAAAGATTTAATAACCTAACTAAAAAGAAATCGCAACGCACGCCTTTTGATTCTTCCATGAGACAAAAGGAAGGGGATCTGACTACACACATACTTAACGACATAACTGACTTTTGGGACATCTGCATGTTGAATGCTTATGGTTTCCCGATCCGTAACAATATGTATGTTATATACGCACACTAGTGGTTATGCTTACACATTGTAAGCAATAACGAACCATGCTTCATACGTAGGTACATAATAAATAGAAGCTTCATGATTAAAGGCAAGATTTCACCGACCTGCAAGATATCAATTAGGTTTTATTTCACAGTTTACAGTTACAGAAATAACAATTTTCAAATGTTTGATATTAATTGAGTTTTATTTCACAGTTTACAGTTAGAGAAATGTAGAAACTAACATTTTTTATATAAAGTATATATATATATATGTATTATATATTTTTTCAGTATATACATACTGTACATACATTCATATACTTACATACATACATTCATATACATACATACATACATTGTAACACTTACCACTGTGCTGTACACAGTGTCTCGTGTTGCTCACCTGCAGTGAGCACAACAAGGCTGCACTTATTTTCGGATATTTTCTTCGTCAATTTCAGCCTTCTACATCACCCGGAGGGCACCAAACATTATCAGTCAGTCAGTGAATAGTTAGAACTGATAGATATATATATATAATATATATATATATATATATATATAATATATATAATATATATTATATTATTATATTGTTTGGGAATTCGCGCCCGCCGGCGTGCGAACGGCCACGTAACTCGAATCCGGCACATCGCCCCACCGGACGGGACAATTCTGTCGCGACCCTCTCGAACAACGCCGTGAGCTAGTCACGGGTGGGCCTTTCGACTCACCACAATCGTGCCAATCGGCCACCCGCGTAGGGTAGGGTTGTTCGCCAACTCGACCTACCAAGTACCCACGCGGATGGTTAACCGGGCGGATCGTACCTCGCCACAGGTCGACTCGGACACGAGCCGCTTGGGCGGCCCGTTCCGTACTATCGGGATAACCGAGCGGTGTTATCGTCGACCTGGACGGTTCAGATTAATTACCGGATGTGTGAACCCACTACGAACCCGTTACGTGATGCAGATGGAGATTCAAATAGAGAAAAGACGAAGCGAAACGGCACAGTTCAACAAGCCAAGCAGTTTTACACACAACACCACACACACCACACACACACACACACACACACACACACACACACACACACACACACACACCACACACACACACAGACAAGCACGTATCCACAGCCATACAGTCAAATGCCACATAAAGCAAAATGCGAGTTGTAACAATAAGCCAAAGAAATACCACGACTAAAAACCGACACACGGCAACACTTTAACAATACTACTTTAACGGAGACAGGCGCCACCCACAGTCATTTACACAAACCCAAAGGAAAAGCAAAGTGGCGACTTCCCTGTGGGCTGTCGAGTCCTCTCCACGTCGTCGGCGTTGGTCGCGCCTGGCCCGACTTACCTCGCGGTCGGCAAACCTCTCTCGGCACTCCTCATATCGGACGCGCGGGTCCACCACACAACCGGCGCTGTCGCGTCTGCCGTCCGTGCCTCCGTGGATAGGTCGCCACCAAACCGCGAGCGCAGGACCAACACGACAGGAACTCGAAGACGAGAAGAGACTCGACTCTCGGACGACAAAAAAGCTCTCGCGACAAAAGACCACCACTGCAGACGAGCGAAGAGGAAGAGGAGGAGGAAGAGAGTGGAGGAGAGAGAAGGGAGAGAGAGAAACGCCCCGCCCGTGTCCGTCTTTTATAGCGCGGGCTCCGCCCTCACTCCGCCCCGTTTTCGGCTCCACCCTCCTCGGAGAAAGGTTCTCGAAAAGGGCGTTCCCTCACCCTGACCGCCTCACGCTGTCCATCCACCAATCGGCGGCGAGTGCCCTTCCCCTTCCCTCACACCAAGCGCGGGGAAGAATGGCGGGAAAAACCACGAGCATCGTTGGTGGTTTTTGTTTGTTTGAAAATAAAAGATAGAAACAGAACAATGGCTAACTCAAAGCGTCGCAGCCCGGATGGATCACATAAATTCCCTCTATACAACGGGTTTGGGCTAACTACACATGTACCTACAGAGATATCTCACCTGAGGCCCTTTATGGTGTAATGCGAATTTCCACAGCCGTAACAATATATATATATATATATATATATATATATATATATATATATATATATATATATATATATTTACCAGTGGGGCAGGCTTGCACATTGCAGCGCAATTACTTGGGTGCATCCTACAGGCAGACATAAAAATATAAGTTTTTATACATTTGATGATGTGGATTGCGAGAGATTTCTATTCAAGAGCACTACATTTACAATGAAATACAAGCCAAAAGATAAACTAAAAATGGTTGCATATTCATAATTACTTAATCAAACAATGACAAAAAAAAAAACATGGCGCGTGTGACCCAAAATGCAATACAATTAAATATGCAATATTCAGTGTGCTATCATTACCACAATTACTTAGTAATCAAATTGCTAATTACTATGACCGCAGCAATTACCAAAATTTAAAACTTTTCAATACTTTACAATTATATCAGACACATCATAGATCAGAGACATAGATATAGGAATCACTTGTACTTGCTTCCTTTCAAATGGATAGTCCAGTCTCCTTCAACTGTTTTAAAAGCCAATTGTGCTTGCATTCTGCAAACAGCTAATTAACTCGAGTAAATCGAGAATTAGTGAATAGATCGAGCTCTTTATTTAAAAGTTTATAGCTATTGTGAGTTTTAATGTCAACACGGGAAAAGTTATAATATAAGAGGCAGAAAAACGGTGCTTATTACATTGCTTAGCAACCAGTTTCCAATTTTAGCTCCATTGTCTACCAGCAGCGAGCAGACAGAGGCTGTACCGGCCGACTGTTATTCATGGATATTTTTCATTTATGGACAATTTCCGTCGGTTTTGTGATTTTTAATTTTTTTTAAAGTTTTTACCTTGAATATTGGCTTCAAGTTGCAGCAGTATGAAAAATTTCAGCTTTCTTCGCCACCTAGAGGTACTAAAAACATTTATATCAGTGGGTCAGTCAGTCATTCAATCAGTGGTTCGAAAAAGCTTATGTATTGGATATTATATTTCCACAGTCCAAGATTAATTGCATATTTTTCTCTCAGTTTTGGTTAATCTGCTAAGCATCCAATATTTTTTTTTTGTATATTTGTTTTGTATCTCCCAACGGTGACTTTGATAATTGATTCAGTAACTTTTATCAACTCCCGCACTGAAGCCCCTTCTTAGTTCAAAAATATCCAATGTTGGAGATGGAGAGCGTCTTCAACATGTGTGGTCGATGTTACATGGCCTATATCGTTTCAGTGTAGGCTGTAGGAGAAAGGAGAACTCGTAATATTGACTGCAAGGATTCAGTACATCCCGTCCTTGGGTGCTTGCATTACATGGTGTCCTGGTTCTATTTCATTCAGAGGCATTACATTGAAGATTACCGTAATAAGACTATGACAGGACTTCTATCAATTGAGAAAGTCCTCGAGCAGCTCATAATCGTTACCCCATTCTACCATACACCGATGACCATGAACAACCATAGATTGGCCTCATGTCCAGTCTGCTGCTCTCACCTTGTCATTGATGTTGGACTTTGGTCATCGTGCTCTTTATACCTCTTACTACTCATTCATACATCATCTTCAGTGGGTGTGAATTGTAGCTTCATTGTGAAGACTTAGTTAACTGCATGTGGTCGTTAACTCGAATAGACGGATATGATATATACACAAAGTATTTCGCCTAGTTACCCAGGTCCTACATGTTGAGTTTGGTTCTATTTTCACCCACTCAGTTCCAATTCGTCGCAGCGTGAATGGTGTACATAATTTGCTCGTGTCCTGTGCTGTAATTGAAAGGCACAAAACACGTCGGGTTTTGTCACAAAGACAAAGGCCCGACGTTTCAGCCAGATGACCTTCGTCGGGGAACTATGCAACTATGTAAGCGGCATGCGTTTTGATATCCATTTAAAATGGACCAAGGCAATGCTTGTGACGGAGAAATGAGAGCCACATCCTCGTCAATAGAATAAAGGAATATCGAGATGTATTTGTTGGTGTTTGTTTGACCACTTACGTCGTGTTTTGTAAGGATTTATGACTTTTTTCCAATCGAATTGCTGCGAACGTTCAACAAATTAACTCGGGGCTACGTGGAAATGTGTGCGCTGTCCTTCGGACGAACGTTAAGTGAGTGCCCCTGTGCCAGCATTAGTGGTGGACTTGAAGAATCCCATGGTGTCCTTCGTGAAGAGTCAACAAGTCATCGTCGGCATCCTGAACAAAGTATACGGATTCCACCCGGATGTGCAGAGGCACGGCTGAGCTTCAGTGAAATGATGGAATTGAATCCCAGTCCAGTACGTACTTACCGCCGACCGAACGAACCGTCTGTTTGGGCGATAACGCACACACACACAATGAGTGTGGCTCAGTGGCCTGTCGGCTCTCTTCTGCAGTTCTGGGAATAAAGAGCGTTTTGATTGTGATCCCTGAGAATCCTGCAACCGCCGGCCAAAGGGTGCTCGGTTTCGCTCCGGGTCCATGCACGTGGAACTTGGCTGCCACATTAGCTTGCTTGGTTGCCTCTGCGTTCACACGACCATGGAGATGGTTATCTCGAGACCCCCTGTTCGAACCTGTGCGTATCGAGAAGATTGCAATCATCATTGTTCGTTGGAGTATAAGGGGACATGAGAGTGTGTTTGGCAATCCCTGAATGAAATATTCTAATTACCAATATTGCGCTTCATTACATCATTGACAGAATCGTACTGATAGAAGTTCTATCTCATGACAATTTGTGGAAAACACTGTTCTTTCCTCTTTCTCGAGCCTTTTCCAAGCAAACCTTGTTGACAGTTTTCGCTCTGCTTACAAACCGTTTATCGTACGATGCTTTTTTTTTGATTCTCCCGAATGCCATTCCGAGAATTTTATTCGCCTCTCAGTCTGCCAGATTGCGAGTTGTTTCGAGCCTTTCTCCCTGTTATTGTGATATTTTGTCTTGTCTATTCAAGTATGGGCACATGCGATTTCTTTTCTTAAATTAAACTTGTTTAAAGGGGGGATTTTTGAACGATATTTGCTTTTTCATAGGTAGCATTAAGCCTGGTGTTGGCTTAGTGGTTAGGGTGGCAGCTTGGGATCCTAGGTCCTGAGTTCAAGCCCCGTTGGCCGCTGAATTAATATACACCAGGAGGTTGACTCAGCCTGTCATCCTTCCGAGGTTGGCCAAAAATGAGTACCAGTCTATATCAGCGGCATAGCCACGTCCCAACCAATGATGCAACCAGCAGCCACAGGCTGCACTCGATGGAGAGAGATAGGTATCATTTTGGTGCCCATCCAAAGTTCACCTGAGGGCGATAGAGTCGACACACAAGTTGTTGTCATTCAGACTGAGCAGGATGGGTGTTACCCCATCCTTTGAGGTATAATGAGCAGCTGAAGTTTACCCTCCCCATCTCCCCCAACCTCTCCTCTCCTCCCCATCCAGCCCTCCTCCCACTTCCTGACAGTCCATTTTGGTAATACGGTCATCTCGCTCTGTCTTCAAAAGCCTAAAATCTAAGTCTCAGTACTTCTACTTTCTGTGGATTTGAACCCACAACCTCTATCAAAATAGTTCCAATGTCCCCACCACCTTATTTCACAAAATTAAAAGGCATGACACCCCCGACCGCCCACCTGAGAGATTGCATGTAATTAACAGATGGTGGTTTTGTGCAATGACCTTTTGCTGTGCAATGGTATGGATGATAGGTCATTTGTATGGCAGCCAATATTGATTAAAGGGAAAAAAAAATGTTTATCTTCTCTCTTTTTGCCTCGAGGCCTCTTGACGTGAAGCTGACAGGATTTCTCAAAAGCACTCGGGTTCGATTCCCGGCACTGACTTATATAAACGGTATACTCCCTGGTGCTTCGCGGGCTGCGACGTTGGCATCGATGAGTACGTGACCCTTCAGAGAGAGGGGGGCCGCAACAAGCCGGCTGTCCTGTCCGCTGGCATCAGCAATGGCGGGCGGACGTTAAATATCCAGTGTTGCCTTTCTAATTTCGAAAAGAGTGGGCCATTGTTTGCCGGTACCCTGGTAGTCAGGTCATCGGCACCATCTTGGATATTTTGGCTTTCTTTTGCCATTGCTGATGATGAAAGCCGTGTGAGGATGACACACTGCTCCTTATTGGTCGTGGTCCAAGGTATTGCTCTGTTGAGATCTCGTCCTTTTCTTCACTGTGCTACAACCACTTTATCGTTTCTGTTGTGATTGATCATTGCAAATTGGAAAGTAAAAGTATTGATTACATGTACTGCAGCAGCTGTAGTCGACATAGGATGGATGGTGACGTAGTGGGATGGTGACGTACTGGATGGTGGGACGTACTGGGATGGTGACGTACTGGGATGGTGACGTAGTGGGATGGTGACGTATAGTGGGATGGTGACGTAGATCGGATGATGGTGACGTTAGTGGGATGGTGAACGTAGTGGGATGGTGACGTAGTGGGATGGTTGACGTAGTGGGATGGTGACGTAGTGGGATGGTGATGTAGTGGGTATGGTGACGTAGTGGGATGGTGACGTATGGGATGGTGACGTGTGGATGGTGACGGAGTGGGATGGTGGGACAGTAAGTGGGATGGTTGAGTAGAGGGATGGTGACGTAGTGGGATGGTGACCAGGGATGGTGACGTACTGGGATGGTGACGAGGAATGGTGACGTAGTGGGATGGTGACGTCCTGGGATGGTGACGAGGGATGGGAGTATTTACATTGATTTAAGGCTCATGAAGATATTGTTTCACAACATGATGAAACCACTTTTATTTAGTTCAGTAATGTACTTGTTACTTTGATTCATAAGCCTGGTGTTGGCTTTGTGGTTAGGGTGGCAGCTTGGGACCCTAGGGTCCTGAGTCCAAGCCCCGTTGGCCACTGAATTAATACACCAGGAGGTTGACTCAGCCTGTCATCCTTCCGAGGTCAGCAAAATGAGTATCAGTGTACTGGTAAGGGGGACACTGCATCAGTGCCATAGCCATGTCCCAACCAATGATGCAACCAGCAGCCACAGGCTGCACTCTATAGAGAGAGGCTTTGATTCATTGGCAGCTCGTTACCTTTTGGGTACCGTGACTGTTATTTTATTGTACAACTCGTTTAGAGTTGTAAGCTCATGGAGGAGGTGTACAAGGATGCCATGGTTGAGTGGTTAAGTACTCATTTGGCTGGTGTGGGTTCGATTCTCACGTCTGACCACTTGCTGACTCGCACTCGGGAAGCATGGCGAGTGCACCGAACGCCCTTCAGCACAAGTCGAGGGGAGCCTTTTTCTCCTGAAACGCTGAGGACGTGAGAATGACATCACAGACGTTGTGGGTTCAAATCCAGCTGAAGGCAGCAGTGCAAGGGATTTGGATTCTAAGCTTCAGGAAGTCGAGGTAGTCTCGGGAGAACTGCCACATAAACGATTGGATTGTCGGTAAAAACCCAGCTGGCTCATTTAGCAACCTTCATGGTGGGGATAATCTGCCCGCCACACTCAGGCCGGTCTGGTCTACGTGTGACACTAGTCCACTCATTGTGGTTGACTCGCATTTCCTCCGCTTGCTACGGGAGGTTGTTCTGGATGACTTTAGGTCTTGCTCGTCTCATGTACTTTCCACTCAATAAAATATAACCCATACTCCCCTTTTATCCTCCACGTTCTCCAGCAAACCATCAGTGGTTCATTTCAGAGGTCACTTGTAGATATTGTCTGCCTCCTATGCCCCTTCCAAGGGGTTAGTCCAGTTCGACTAGTTAGTCTAGTTCAGGGGTCTCCAACCTTTTTTGGGCGGAGGGCCACAAAACAAAGTGGTGAGGGCGGAGGCCGCACCCCAAAAAAGGACGCTAAAAAATATATATAATATAATTAATATGCGAAATTAAACAAAAATTAGTGCTGAATATATTTTTTCTTGCCCAACGAATATGATAAATGAATAATCATGTTAAAAACACATGTGTCTAATATGAATCAAAATCATAATAAAAATTACAGAACGCTTTGATCATTGACCCTGACAAATTGGCAGTAACGCGGGCCGCATTGTAATGTAAACTTAATATGGCACCGCGGGCCGCATAAATCCGTATAAGGGCCGCATGTGGCCCGTGGCCGCAGGTTGGAGACCCCTGTCTAGTTGTACAATGAAGGATTTCCCTCACCCGCCCCCCTCCCCCCTTCCTTTACTTGCAACAATGCCACAAATTTCAGGCATGATTTTCATTTTTGTTTGTTATCCCCCCCCCCCCCCCCGGAGGGAGGGAGCGGGATATTGGTAATCGTCCGGTTGTTTGTTGGGTAGTCAATCTTGTCTACCTATTATCAGTACAGTACGTGCCCGTAAAAAAAAAAAAACACAATAAAAAAAAAAAATAATAATAATAAATAAATAACCACACAGGCCGTTTCTTCGCTCTCACGTGCCCGTACGTGCGTTTCGATATTATTGTGCAGTTACGATTATTCGCAATTTATTTTAATACCCAATTATTCAATTAGCGCCAAGGTATTTTACCTTTTCGCAATGTCGTGGCAAGGAAAAACAAAAAAGAGAAGAGAAGAGAGAGAAAAAAATTTACTTCCGATTCGGAGCATACCAGCACTCTGATGTTCCCGAAATTTATACACCGTCTAATATGAAAACGATCATAACTTGCGGCCATTGTGTTTATCTATAAATGCGCATAAGAAATCGAGAAATTATTAGAATACACGAAGTCATCACTCTCCGGAAGCCCGTACGTTGTAACCTTAAGGGGAACGCGCTGAGGTTCCCTCCCATCGGCCACGCCCACGCAACACGTGTCTTGCCATTGTTGGTAAATAAATGGCCATAACTTGGGAAGCACTTGTCCGATTAATATCAAACCTTGAAAAGGCAATCCTCAGGTCCCCAGCAATATACCTGGCAAGTTTCAATTAGATCGGACCAGAGGTTGTCGAGAACAGCGGTCACACACACACACACAACAGACACACACAACACAGACACACACACACACACACACACACACACACACACACACACACACACACACACACACACATTGCTGGAATTATAGATAGATTTCCGTCGATATGTTTGTCTGTCTGTCTGTTGGCTGCTCTAGGGCACCCTTATTCTGGACATTTCCATCTGTCTGTCTGTCCGCCGAAACTTTGGTCAAGCCTAGGGGCTAAACCACTCAACCGATCGACTACCCATGTCCACCTACCGGCTTGGTCTGTTTGTTTGTCTGTCTTTAGCAACTTTACGGCAAAACGGCTTTAGCAAAACACTATCAAATTTAATCCACAGGTGGGCAATGAACCTTGGACGACCCCCTTAACTTTTGGTCCATTGGATCGAAGGTCAAGGTCAAGGTCACGAAAGATCAAAATCGTTTTTCGCTCATAACTTCGTCAAAAATGATCTGATTTACTTCAAACTAAGCTTATAGTGAACCTTATTCTATTTGTCACTTATATTCCCTACCCATTCTATAGTGAAAAATGCATTATGTGAAGATCGTAGGGTCCGAAGTTTTGGGGTCATGGTCATCTCAAATTACAAATTTTCCATTATAAATCAAAAAAGGTTTGGAATATGCGTGTTTACTATGGAAGACATATATCAAGTCCTTTATTGGCTTTCATTTGACACCATGACCTTTGACCTTACGTGGCCTTGAAAGGTCAAAATCATTTTACGGTCATAACTTCGTAAAAATGGTTTAATTGACTTCAAACTAAGACTAAAATATTCCTTATTCTAATTCCTTATAATCACATTCAGGTTAAGGATGTATCAAATTTAAATTTGATCCCCAAAATAACTTTTATGCCTTAAATGGCGGGATTTGTTGTGCCTGGCACACTTGTTAAATATTGTTGTTAAGCATATATATATATATATATATATAATATTGTTACGGCTCTGGAAATGTCGCAAACACCATAAAGGGTCCCGTAAGGTGAGATATATTTCTTAAGTACATGTGTAGTTAGCCCAAACCCATTGTATAGAGGAATTAATGTGATTCATTTCGGGCTGCGATCCTTTGAGTTAGGCGTTTTTCTGTTCTTACCTTTGTTTTGAATACAACAACAACAACAACGCCAGCACATCAACCTCTTCGCCACTCGCTACCCGGCAAAACCTCACATCACCGCCCATTCCAAACAGCGCCCATGGCCATCGGACACCGCCGAAAACCCTCCAGCCACCTCTACCTACGGCCATTCCCGCACCAACCTGTGGACCGCCGAAGGCGTCGGGCTTCTTCAGCGATCACGCGAGACCGCGAGTGCAGATGGCGGGTTTTTCTGAGGAGAATTCGGATCAGGATGCTACACGCCCACATGCTGATCCACCTAAGCAGGAAGCCGGCGGCTTGGCCCGCCTCCAGACGCGCCTGACGAAACATCGGCATATGCAATTTGAAGGATCAGGAATGATACACGCCCGCCCGCCCCCCCCCCGCCCCGCGCCCGCCCCCCCCCCCCCGCCCCCGCGCCCCGCCTCCCCCCCCCCCCCGCCCCCCCCCCCCCCCCCCCTGTACCGGCCCCCCGCCCGCCCCCCCCCCCCCCGCCCGCCCCCCCCCCCCGGCGCCCCCCCCCCCCCCCCCCCCCCCCCCCCCCCCCCCCCGCGCCCCCACCCCCCCCGCCCCCCCCCCCCCTCCCCCCCCCCGCCCGCCCCCCCCCCCCCCGCCCCCCCCCCCCCCCCCCCCGCCCCCCCCCCCCCCCCCCCCCGCCCCGCCCCCCCCCGCGCGCCCCCCCCGCGCCCCCTGCCCCCCGCCGACCCGCCCCCCGCCCCCCCCGCCCGCCGCCCCCCCCCGCGCCCCGCCGCCGCCCCCGCCCCCGCCCGCCCCCCCCCCCCCGCCCCCCACCCCGCGCCCCCCCGCCCCCCCCCCCCCCCCCCCCCCCCCGCCCCCAGCCCCCCGCCCCCCCCGCACCCGGCCCCCCGCCCCCCCCCCCCCCCCCCCCGCCCGCCGCCCCCCCCTTTTTCTCCGTCCAATCGGCGAGCGTGGCTCCGCCCTGAGGTCGTTTGGATCAGAGAATTTGCATATGGTGGTTTCCTGGAAGGCCGATAAAAAAGACGAGCACAGTGAGTCGGTGAGCAGGTCGGTGGGCGGGAGTCGGGAGACGGAGCTGCGAAGCAAGGTGGGGCAACGGCTACGGGGGCGACGCAGCGGAGGGCGATCGGCTGAGGAGGACCTGGAGGCTCGGGTCCGGGACGACGAGGTCGCGTTGAGTCGCGCGTCGCGGGACTCGAGCAAGCCCAGCCATACTCCCTCCAGAGCATCAACAATTCGCCCTTTCCCCCGCGTGAGAAGAGTGCGCAAGGGGCCCCGTCCCACTTTACTCCAAGCAGGTGCCAACGGACTGGGGCACCGCCGTGCAGGCGACATTCTGCGGCTCGCCAACGAGGGCGCGGGTAGGACCCTTCGGTCTCGTGGACCTGGCCGCTTCATCAGGTTCCACGCGCATTAGGCCACGGGCCCAGTCTGAAATCCCTTGCCTTTGAAGGGGCGGTCTTTTCTTTTGGCTTCGGTGTGAATGCCGTGTTGTGGCGCCGGTCAGTAAGGTAGAAACTGTATAAGTGGTCCGTGTGTCGTGTAGTCGGTTTTAACTCCTTTTATATGTGCATTTCTTTTGTTCATATGTTGATTATATGTGCAATCGCTAATTGTGGCTGTAAATACGGCTATATGTGTGCTCCGTGTGCCACGGAATAAATGTGCATTGTGTGAACTGTTTTGCCCGTTTCGCTTCGTCTTTTCTTTAATTTGACTCTCCATCCTGCATCACGTAAAGGGTTCGTAGTGGGTTCAACGCACATCCGGTAATGAATCTGAACCGTCAGTCGAACGATAACAACCGCTCGTTATTCCCGATAGTACGGGAACGCGCCCGCCCAAGCGGCTCGTGTCCGGAGTCGACCTGCTGGCGAGTACGCATCGCCCGGTGTTACCATCCGCGTGGGTATCTAGGTAGGTCGAGTTTGGCGAACAACCCTAACCCTACGCGGGTGGCCGATTGGCACGATTTTGGTGAGGTCGAAAGGCCCACCCGTGACTGAGCTCCCGGCGTTGCCGGGAGGGTCGCGACTGAATTGTCCGTCGGTGGGCGAGGCGGTCCCGCGTTCGAGTCACGTGGCCCGATCGCACGCCGACGGGCGCGAATTCGCAACACTGGTGTCAGAGAGCGGGAAAACAACCCTCCTGTCTCCCAGCTAAATTCACGAATCGGTCGCAGGGGTGAGGGGAGCGACCCCGATTCCCTCTCAATTACGAGCGAGTAAAATTAACCCATTACGTGGAATAAAGATGGCGTCTCAAGGCGAGGCGGGAGCCGGGGGTAATTAGGAATGTTTATGTGTAGTGATGTAGAATCCCAGGCCCAGGATGGAATCCCCACGCAGGACAATTGTGTGGCAGGACAGTTTCCCCAAACGAATCGCAGGGCGCCGAAATGGGTGCGGCGGCGGCAGAGGCCGCGTGTATAACACCTCCCCTCCCCTCTCCACCAAAACTCCCGATCCTGGCCGCATCCGGCTCAGGCTGAGTGCACCCGACATGGCCCGGCTATTTCGGCCATGCTGGCAGAAATGAACGAAAAATGGATGGGAAACGCACGCAAATAGAGGAGTGAACAAGCAGATGGAAACAAACACAAAACAAAATGGATGGAATGAACGAAAAATGGATGGAAACGCACTCAAAATGGAAACAAACAAAAACGAAATGAAGGAAGAAATAAAAGAAATGCGGGGTGAAAAGCAGCAAATGGGCCGGAGGCCTGCAGTGCGGGCCATGAAGGCCTACAACAGCGAAGTGCGCGGTTAATTGGCGACGCCACGTGTGGGAGCGACGAGCTGGGAGGGGTGCAACGGTTGTCAGGCCGCGTGAGCGGGTGAGGAAAAAATAATTCGGGAAGACGGTGTTGGCGAGAAGTGTGGAGGTACGGAAAAAGTGACGGTAACCGAGAGGGAAAAATTAATTGGGTGACGGAGACGTGCACGAAGGAATAAAATAGTGGAGTGTGAGAAAAGACTGCAAGACATGACGAAGAGAGTTGATAAAGCTGGGACGGGAGTAAAAACGGAGACAGAGGAACTGGAAGACGGATAGACAAACACCAAGGCAAGAATGGAAGACAGTTAGAAGCGCAAGGCAAGGTCGGAGGGTGCGGAGATGAGAAAAGTAATTAGAAAAAGAAAACTGAGTTTCAGAAACACCAAAACAAAGGAGAAGGAATTACAAGATGAAGCTGGGGAACGTTGAAAAAAGGAATTAAGAAAAAGAAAGCTTCTGAGTTACAGAAACACGAAAACAAAAGAAAGAGGATACAAGACGAACTGAAGATGTTGAGAGAGGAAAGGAAGAAACGGAGATGAGACGTTAAGGACACCACGCTGATACAGATAAACAGTGGAAGCAAAGGCCAGATTGGAGAATTGAATGCAAGAAAGAGTAAATGGATGGAAGAACGAAATGAGACAGAAGAAGGAAGATCAGGAAGACCCGAGTCTCAGATCGAAAAGAGATCTGAAAACCACAGGAGAATTGTGAAAATACTGAGATAAATGATGAACAAGAAAAGAGTACTGGATACAGAGAACAAGGAATGAGACAGGAGAAAGAAATCTTGTCATTGAAAGAAAATACGAGATTACAGAACTGAGGAACAAGAAAGACAGTGGAATAGAAAACTGGAAAGAGTTATGAATTTGAAACTTGAACGACCAAAAGAAAAAAATAGTTGGAATACGAGGAGAAAGTGAAGAGCAAGGAATGAATGCAGGAAGAGGAGAAATCAGGAGATTGAAGGACAAAACGAGATTGGAGAGGGTAAGAACGAGGAGGAACAATGGATAGGAAAACAAAAAGAACATGAAGCCATGAGGCTTGACCAATTGAAAGAAAAGGCAAGGCTGGAGTGCGAAGAGGTAGACAAAGCACAGCAAGAAACAAAAGGAAATTAAAAATTGAAGAACCAATAACAAAAAAGAAGGAGAACAAGAGGTAATGCAGCACATAACCGGTTAGAAAGCAACCATGAAACTGGAGAAGAAGGACAGAGAAACAGAGAATGAGACAGCACAAAGACGAAAAGGATAAAATGAGAACGAACGAGAAAGACAGGAGAAGCAATTGAGAGACAGCGATGAAAAAGGAGGAAATGCAGCCAATTTGAAAGACGATGAAGATTGGAAGCAGTGAGAAGCATGAGGAAGAGTGGGAGAGAAAAACAAACTATACGAAGTTTGAAATTAATGAACTGAGGAGAGAGCTAAAATGAATCCAGAGAGAATTGAAAAACTCCAGAAAGAAACAGAAACTATTTTATAGATGTATAGAGCTCAGGAGATAGGGAGAAAAAATAGAGGAGAGACGGCATGGATAATGACGGCGGTAAAGGAAAGCAAACACACACCACAGAGGTAGTGAAGAGGATAATGAGGGTCGAGCTCGGCAGTCAGCTGGGTAGAGGACCCGGTCAATTGTGGCAGCTGCGATGGCCCGCCTCCAGGAACGAGGCGGAGGAAAGTATGCCTCCCCTTGAGGGCGAATCACGACCAGGTGGGTAATTCGGTCGTGCAAGCGGAGTTGAAGGACGACGTTGCTTGTGGATAGGTGCACGTGTGCTTGGGGGGTACTAGAGGCCCCGGAACCCTTGTGGGACACGAAATCCCAGTTGTGGTTGTGCAGGCTGTCGTTGTTCGAGTGTGCGGCGATGCGTGCTTATCCGGCCAATGGTGTGAGTGAGACCCCTGGCAGTGAAAGGTTGGGTCAGTGAAGTGAGAGGGGTCCGTGTGAGCGGAGACCTCTTGTGGTGGTGACGGTCTCTGTATGGAGGGAATTCGGTTCGACTGCTGTGTGGGAGCACGCGCGCGTCTTCCCGGTTGTGAATGTGGGTGTGATTGGAGTGGAGTCTGTGCGTCGTAGACACGCAGGTGTGCGATGGTTGGAACGAGCGAGCGGCGACAGAGGGACAAGAAGCCGGGTAGCGGCCGTTATTGCTGTAATGTGGTACCGCGCCGGGTTCTACCCAGGCAGCGAGCGCGAGGTCCGTGCTGAGCAACGAACGAGGCCCCCACTGTGACTCTCTTGCGGGAGTGATGCCCGGTCCGGAAAGCGCCAGGGGGATTTGCCGATCCCGCGGACGGACAAGGTTAGGCAGGTAATTACGAATTTTGGACCGGACGGGTTCTCCACGCGAGCTGTGTGTTAAGCCTCCAACGGGCAGAGCACATGTGTTCGCGTGGGGAGCCCTCGGAGTGCGGAGTTGTTATGTGGGGACGTGCGCAGGGTGACGTCATGGCTGCCACAGTGGGGTTGGAATCCGGCAGGAGGGTATCCCTGCCGGATGGTAACGTGCCAAGAGGGACGACGGTACACGTGCAGCTGCATGACGTCCAGGGAAAGTGCAAGAAGCGCAGGTCTGTGAGTTCGCGCGCTGGTGCTGCGATAATGGAAATACAACAAAATTAAACGGAAGCAAGCCTCGCTTTCGGGTGAACAGATTCCCTGGGCAAGGGGTGAAAGACCCCCTTACCGAGGGCACAGGATGGCAACTAGTCAGGGGAAGGGTAGTTAGTAGACCGGTCCATGGGGCAGGGTAAGTCTCATGGGGCCCGTGGAATGGATTAAGTAGAGGATGTCAGTAGCTTTAAGATGGGTAAATTGAAAATGATTTCTTAGGACATTGAGACAGTGAAGATGGGATTTGTAGAGGGGACGGTAGATTAGCTACGTAGTGATTAAATAGGAACGTGTGCTGTAGATTAAGGGACGTCGGGAGCACGAGTTGTAGTTTAGCGGTTGAGGTAGATATAGAAGGGGCAGGAGTCTGCCGATTGTGTGTTGTTGAAAGAGTGTGTGATTGTGTGAGACATGTGAGTGGTGAGGCCAGGCAGGTCTGTGTGTGGGATGCGACATGTGGAAATGCATGGTGCGAATAGTGATTGGGGGAGGAGTGACTCCCGCCAAGGGACCCGCGTGGAGTCAAATGTAGAGTGAGTTAGCTGGGTTATTAAATGAAAATGAGAGGTCGTTTGTTTGTTGGGAGTGTAGGCTCGGATAACCCTGTTTGGAAGGGGTGCAGGAGCCTGTTGCGGGCTGGAGCGTGGCTTGCGAACGGTTGTAGTATCGCTTGAGTGGGTACCCCGGGCCCGGCAGTCGGCCGTGGTAGGCAAGGGCCCATGGGGGGCAGCCGGGTTAGCGTAGTGGGCACGGCGTGCGCCCGTTTGCGTGCGGGGCCCGGAGCGCCGTGTAGCCGGTGGAGGCAGTGTCGTGGCGAGTGACTCTCGAGAAAGGGGCCGCGGGCGCCAGCCCTGCCACGTGTGCGTATGTCAGGCGAGTTGCCATGGGGGCACTCCCCGGTGTTTAGGGAAGCTGGTAGGCCGGAGGCGTGTAGTGCCGGGGTGGCCATCGTTGGGGAATCGGAGAGGTTCGTCGCGCTGCACAAGGGGAGCCACGCGTCCCAGCCACGAAACCGTGCATGGCGGCACGGGCAGGAAAATTCTGGGGCGAGGCCACGAATGTGTACAGACACCAACACAGGCGACGGGAATCGTGGGTTGTTAGAACGCATATAGTGTTAAAGCGAGAGGCCGCTTTTGAAAGCCCCGGGTGGAGTTAGTTCTTAAATGGTTAATGCGGTAGTGTAGGAAGTGTACCCTCCGCACCATCATCCCTTGCTCTCGTTGTGGGCCCGGACCCACTTTGGTTAGATCGCTGAAGTCTGGGAGAGGCATCCTGAAGGCTTGGTTGGGCCTCGACATAGGCGCTAGCTTCGCCTTATTCCCGCTCCGGGAAGGGAACGTAGGGGTTGGGAGTAGGTAGGGTGACAGAAAGGTTAGCCAGAACCAAGGACGATAAAGGGCGTTAGGGGATACGATTATATAGGTGGGGAAGTAGGAAGTGAAACATAAAAACACACAAAAAATAAAATAGTTTGGGCCTAAATTTGGTTTCTGCAAATATAGGAGGGTGAGATGACAGTGATCATGGCAAAGGCGATAGGTGGGAGGGAGACCGTAAGGGTAGGTCCGATGGCCACCTCTGCGAATTGTGTGGCCTAGACTACCACCGCACTCCTTTTCCACCAACCTCCACTGCATGGCCAAAGGCGGCCCTTAACTTCCATCGTCTGGGCAGCTGGTGCTGCGGCCTGTGCCGGCAACTGATCATCTGGCTGTTGTTTCTACAAGGCCTGTGCCGCGGTATCTGTCTGCTAGGTTGTTTTGCTGGCAAGGCCTGTGTGCCGGTCTCGGATCTGTTCCGACGCTTGTTTTTTCTGCAAGGCCCTGTGCCGGCCAGTGCTCGCGCGGCTGTGTGCCGTGCACGGCCTTTTTCTGCAGGCTAGTTTGCCTTCTTTTGCCATGTCTGCCCACTTGCCCCATGATTCTGACTTAGCCCGTTCAATTTTGCTTTGGCACCCCCTGTTCATTCCATGCGGCCAGTTTTTCCGCGGGTCAACTATGTTCTGCAAGCTGGCAGGAATGTCCTGTTGGCAGCTGCAACACGGGCCTGCAGTGGCGGCCCGGTTTGCAGCCGCGTTTTCTTTTGACTCTTTTTTTTCCTGCAGGAGTGCCATTGATCCTGGGCCATGGTAAGTGTAAATTTAGGTAATTGCTTAAGGTTGTTTGTGTATTGTAAATATGAAGTGGGCGCCCCGGCATGTATGTGTTAGCGCCGGCAATTTTATTAAAGTCGTCCGTTGTGAGTGAGTTTGTTTAGTGAGTTACTCAATCCCTCAGGTGTATTTATTTTGGGGACACGAATCTGATTGAATGTCGCACTCAGGGATCCGTAGGTAAAACGTACGTATGGGGAGAACTACACATGATGGCACCAGATAATTGTACGACTCGGGACGAGTCCTGGTAAAAGGGAAGGGGGTAGTGTTACGGGCTCTGGGAAATTCGCCAAACAACACTAACAGGTCCCGTAGGTGAGATATTATTGCTTAAGTAAAATGTAGTTAGGCCCAAACCCATTTGTTAGAGGGAATTTAATGTGATTCATTCGGGTGCGTCCTTTGAGGTTAGGCGTTTTTCTGTTCTACCTTTGTTTGATACAACAACAACAAACAACGCCAGCCAGCCACAACCTAACCTTCGCCACTCGCTACCCGCAAACCTCACATCACCGCATTCAAAACAGCGCCTGGGGGCCATCGGACACGCCGAAACCCTCCACCACCTTCTCCTACCGGCCATCCCGCACCACCATGTGGAGCCGAGCGTCGGGCTGCCTTCAGCGATACACGCGAGACGCGAGTGCAGATGGCGGTTTTCTGAGGGAAATTCGATCAGGAATGCTAACACGCCCACATCTGATCCACCCAATCAGGAAGCCGCGGGGCGGCTTTGGCCCCGCCTCCCAGACGCGCCTGACGAAAATCGGCATTTATGCAATTTGAGATCAGAATGATACACGCCCCTTTTTTCTCCGTCCAACGGCGAGGTGGCTCCGCCCTGAGGTCGTTTGGATCCGAGAATTTGCATTATGGTGGTTTCATGAAGCCCGATAAAAAGCGAGCGGCAGTGAGTCGGTGGAGCAGGTCGGTGGGGCGGAGTCGGGAGCGGAGCTCGAAGCAGAGGTGGGGCAGATCGGCTACGGGGCGAACGGCAGCGGAGGGCGATCGGCTGAGGAGGACCTGGAGGCTCCGGGTCCGGGACGAGAGGTCGCGTTGAGTCCGCGCGTCGCGGGACTCGAGCAAGCCAGCCATAACTCCCTCCCCAGACATACATTCCGCCTTTCCCGCGCCTGGAGAGATGCGAACAAGGGCCCGTTACACTTTACTCCAAGCAGGTGCAACGAACTGGGGCAACGCCGTGCAGCGACAATTCTGCGGCTCGCCACGAGGGCGCGGGTAGGACCCTTCGGTCTCGTGGGACCTGGCCGCCATCTGGGGGGGGGGGGGGGTTCCAACGCGCATTAGGCCACGGGCCCAGTCTGACTCCCGCTTGCCTTTGAGGGGGTTTCTTTTCTTTGGCTTCGGTGTGAATGCGTGTTGTGGCGCCGTGTCCTTGTAAGGTAGAACTGTATAAGTGGGTCCGTGTGCGGTAGTCGGTTTTAACTCCCTTTTATATGTCCATTTTCTTTTTGTTCTATGTGATATATGTGCAATCGCTAATTGTGGCTGTAAAATACGTGCTTATATGTGTGCTACCGTGTGCCACGGAATAAATGTGGATTGTGTGAAACTGGTTTTCCGTTTCGCTTCGCTTTCTCTTTAATAGAACCTCCATCCTGCTTCACGTAAAGGGTTCGTAGTGGGTGTCAAAACGCCCGGTAATAATCTGAACCGTCGAGGTCGACGATAACACCGCTCGGTTATCCCGAATAGTACGGAACGGCCCCGCAAGCGCTCGTGTCGCGGAAAGTGACCTGCGGGCGAGGTACGATCGCCCGGTTTACCATCCGCGTGGGTACTTAGGTAGGTCGAGTTTTGGCGAAACAACTTATCCAACGCGGTGGCCGATTGGCATCGATTGTGGTGAGGTCGAAAGGCCCACGCCGTGACGGATCCCGGCGTTAGCCGGGATGGGTCCAACGACTGAATTGTCCGTCGGTGGGCGAGCGGTCCGCGGTTCGAGTCGCGTGGCCGATCGCACGCCGACGGGCGCGAATTCGCAACAAATATATATATATATATAATATATATATATATATAATATAATATATATATAATATATATTGGTAGGCCAGGGTTCGGTGGCGAGAACGACCACTAGGTGGGGAAAGCTTGCCGTCGTCTCCCACCAAACTCCGGAAATTGTAAGGCCCCGTCGTCGATAACTCCGCGAGTTTGCGGGTCGTTTATCCGACCGTGGTCGCCAATATTTCAAACCGCGTAGCTTCGGGTCTATTTGTCTATAACCAATTTACCTAACTAACAACGTTGATTTCGACTACTGGGGAAACGTCCTCCGGCACGTCCTTGCTCCGAATGGGTCACTCTACCGACTGCGGTAGAGTTCCAACTCGACTACACTCCGGTTCGGGTGCAGCCAGAGAAACTGCCAAAGCCGTGCCGGCATGGGAAGAACGGATATTATCGGGGATAAAACCCCGCCTAAAAACTCAGATCCGAACCATGCTGGACCAACTAAGAAGGGACGGAAACGAACGGGAACATTTCTAACAAGTTTTATTTACAGTAAATGAGACACAAGCAAGACTTACGCGAATATGCATAGAAGTATTTATCAATGATCGAAAAACACTTATTCAGTTCTACTTAAAGACCCGGGCCCACATGCAGACACATCACACACAAATTGAAAGAAACCCAGAGTTCTTTTATTGGAACCCTCGCAGCTGAGGAGAGAGACAAGCTGGGTCAGAGTTCGGTTGGGTACCTGGCCCATCGAGAAAGGGGGTACTCCGTGCTGCTGGCCACCTGATAATGGTCGCTGGTTTGGTCCCCAGTCACACGTGTGGGACTCGAGGTTGTGGCGGACTCGGGGTGGTTTTGAGTAGCGAGGTCCACGGAGGGGGGGGTCGGGGTCGCTCTTTCCTTCCTTGTAGAGGCCAGCAGAGACACGTTCGCCGCAATCTACGACCTTCTAACAGCAAAACCCTTTTTTCGTGACAGCAAAACCCTCCAAACTCTCCAAAAAAGACCCTCCAAGAACCCAAAAGACCATCCAAGACCCAAAAAGACTCCTGCCTCAGAGAGTGCTCGGGAATTTATGGACCTCCCTCAGCGGGGAGGACGTTGTGAACACACCTCGCTGGTCTGCCTTTGTATTGGACAGGGTCGCACGGCATACCGCTTTCCGGGCAGGGCCTTTCCCCTGCCGGGAAACCATAGCCAGCTCTTCCACGCGGGTTCCATACTTGACAGTAACAAGTATCAATTGCTGCAACGGCCCACTGCCGAGGAAACCGCCAGCCACTCTCCATCGATGGGTTCATACTTGACGAGTAACAGTATCAGTTTTTTTTTTATATTTATGTTGCAAAGGTTGTTCGTGAAAGAGTACAACCGTTCGTGGAGCCGAGACACCGGAACCGCGATGATCTTGCCTTGGCAAACGTCATGGTGCGAGAAAAGCAGGTGGTTGGTGGTGGTCGGTGATGGGCCGAGGGTCCATGCAGATGGGATGGTTGTTAGATGGCTTGTTGGAGGGTTTCGTTTGATGTAAAGATTTATAACCTAAACTAAAAGAAATCGCAACGCACGCCTTTGATTCTCCCACGAGACAAAGGAAGGGATCTTTGACTACACACATACTTAACGACATAACTGACTTTTGGGACATCTGCATGTTGAATGCTTATGGTTTCCCGATCCGTAACAATATGTATGTATATACGCACACTAGTGGGTTATGCTTACACATTGTAAGCAATAACGAACCATGCTTCATACGTAGGTACATAATAAATAGAAGCTTCATGATTAAAGGCAAGATTCACCGACCTGCAAGATATCAATTAGGTTTTTATTTCACAGTTTACAGTTACAATTTTCAAATGTTTGATATTAAATTGAGTTTTTTATTTCACAGTTTACAGAACTAACATTTTTTATATTAAAGTATATATATATATATGTATATATATTTTTTCAGTATATACATACTGTACATACATTCATATACATACATACATACATTCATATACATACATACATACATTGTAACACTTACCACTGTGCTGTACACAGTGTCTCGTGTTGCTCACCTGCAGTGAGCACAACAAGGCTGCACTTATTTTCGGATATTTTCTTCGTCAATTTCAGCCTTCTACATCACCCGGAGGGCACCAAACATTATCAGTCAGTCAGTGAATAGTTAGACTGGATAGGACTATATATATATATATATATATATATATATATATAATATATATATATATTATAATATATATATATTGTTGGGAATTCGCGCCCGCCGGCGTGCGAACGGCCACGTAACTCGAATCGCGGCACATCGCCCACCGGACGGACAATTCTGTCGCGACCCTCTCGGAACAACGCCGTGGAGCTAGTCACGGGTGGCCTTTCGACCTCACCACAATCGTGCCAATCGGCCACCCGCGTAGGTAGGGTTGTTCGCCAAACTCGACCTACCTAAGTACCCACGCGGATGGTTAACCGGGCGATCGTACCTCGCCACAGGTCGACTCCGGACACGAGCCGCTTGGGCGGCCCGTTCCGTACTATCGGGATAACCGAGCGGTGTTATCGTCGACCTGGACGGTTCAGATTAATTACCGGGATGTTGAACCCACTACGAACCCGTTACGTGATGCAAGATGGAGATTCAAATAGAGAAAAGACGAAGCGAAACGGGCACAGTTCAACAAGCAAGCAGTTTTAATCACACACACACACACACACACACACACACACACACACACACACACACACACACACACACACACACACACACACACACAGACAAGCACGTATCCACAGCCATACAGTCAAAATGCACATATAAAGCAAATGCAGAGTTGATAACAATAAGCCAAAGAAATACCACGACTAAAACCGACACACGGCAACACTTTAACAATACTACTTTAACGGAGACAGGCGCCACCCACAGTCATTTACACAAACCCAAAGGAAAAGCAAAGTGGCGACTTCCCTGTGGCTGTCGAGTCCCTCTCCCACGTCCGTCGGCGTGGTCGCGCCTGGCCCCGACTTACCTCGCGGTCGGCAAACCCTCTCCGGCACTCCTCATTCGGACGCGCGGGTCCACCACACAACCGGCGCTGTCGCGTCTGCCGTCCGTGCCTCCGTGGATAGGTCGCCCACCAAACCGCGAGCGCAGGACCAACACGACAGGAACTCGAAGACGAGAAGAGACTCGACTCTCGGACGACAAAAAAGCTCTCGCGACAAAAGACCACCACTGCAGACGAGCGAAGAGGAAGAGGAGGAGAGGAGAGAGTGGAGGAAGAGAGAGAGGGAGAGAGAGAACGCCCCGCCCGTGTCCGTCTTTTATAGCGCGGGCTCCGCCCTTCACTCCGCCCCGTTTTCGGCTCCACCCTCCTTCGAGAAGGTTCTCGAAAAGGGGCGTTCCCTCACCCTGACCGCCTCACGCTGTCCATCCACCAATCGGCGGCGAGCTGCCCTTCCCCTTCCCTCACACCAAGCGCGGAAGAATGGCGGGAAAAACCCACGAGCATCGTTGGTGGTTTTTGTTTGTTTGAAATAAAAGATAGAACAGAACAATGGCTAACTCAAAGCGTCGCAGCCCGGATGGATCACATAAATTCCCTCTATACAACGGGTTTGGCTAACTACACATGTACCTACAGAGATATCTCACCTGAGGGCCCTTTATGGTGTAATGCGAATTTCCACAGCCGTAACAATATATATATTAATATATATATATATAATATATATATATATATATATATATATATATATATTACCAGTGGGGCAGGCTTGCACATTGCAGCAATACTTGGGTGCATCCTACATGCAGACATAAAAATATAAGTTTTATACATTTGATGATGTGGATTGCGAGAGATTTCTATTCAAGAGCACTACATTACAATGAAATACAAGCCAAAAGATAAACTAAAAATGGTTGCATATTCATAATTAACTTAATCAAACAATGACAAAAAAAAAAACATGGCGTCGTGTGACCCAAAATGCAATACAATTAAATATGCAATATTCAGTGTGCTATCATTACCACAATTACTTAGTAATCAAATTGCTAATTACTATGACCGCAGCAATTACCAAAATTTAAAACTTTTCAATACTTTACAATTATATCAGACACATCATAGATCAGAGACATAGATATAGGAATCACTTGTACTTGCTTCCTTTCAAATGGATAGTCCAGTCTCCTTCAACTGTTTTAAAAGCCAATTGTGCTTGCATTCTGCAAACAGCTAATAACTCGAGTAAATCGAGAATTAGTGAATAGATCGAGCTCTTTATTTAAAAGTTTATAGCTATTGTGAGTTTTTAATGTCAACACGGGAAAAGTTATAATATTAGAGGCAGAAGCAGTGCTTATTACCATTGCTTAGCAACCAGTTCCAATTTTAGCTCCATTGTCTACCAGCAGCGAGCACACAGAGGCTGTACCGGCCGACTGTTATTCATGGATATTTTCATTTATGGACAATTTCCGTCGGTTTTGTGATTTTTAATTTTTTTTTTAAGTTTTTACCTTGAATATTGGCTTCAAGTTGCAGCAGTATGAAAAATTTCAGCTTTCTTCGCCACCTAGAAGGTACTAAACATTTATATCAGTGGGTCAGTCAGTCATTCAATCAGTGGTTCGAAAAAGCTTTATGTATTGGATATATATTTCCACAGTCCAAAATTAATTGCATATTTTTCTCTCAGTTTTGTTAATCTGCTAAGCATCCAATATTTTTTTTTTGTATATTTGTTTTTTGTATCTCCCAACGGTGACTTTGATAATTGATTCAGTAACTTTTATCAACTCCCGCACTGAAGCCCCTTCTTAGTTCAGAAATATCCAATGGTGAGATGGAGAGCGTCTCAACATGTGTGGTCGATGTTACATGGCCTATATAGTTTCAGTGTAGCTGTAGGAGAAAGGGAGAACTGCGTAATATTGACTGCAAGGATACAGTACATCCCGTCCTTGGGTGCTTGCATTACATGGTGTCCTGGTTCTATTTCATTCAGAGGCATTACCATGAAGATTACCGTAATAAGACTATGACAGACTTCTATTCAAATTGAGAAAGTCCTCGAGCAGCTCATAATCGTTACCCCATTCTACCATACACCGATGACCATGAACAACCATAGATTGGCCTCATGTCCAGTCGTGCTGCTCTCACCTTGTCATTGATGTTGGACTTTGGTCATCGTGCTCTTTATACCTCTTACTACTCATTCATACATCATCTTCAGTGGGTTTGAATTGTAGCTTCATTGTGAAGACTTAGTTCAACTGCATGTGGTCGTAACTCGAATAGACGGATATGATGTATACACAAAGTATTTCGCCTAGTTACCCAGGTCCTACATGTTGAGTTTGGTTCTATTTTTCACCCACTCAGTTCCAATTCGTCGCAGCGTGAATGGTGTACATAATTTGCTCGTGTCCTGTGCTGTAATTTGAAAGGCACAAACACGTCCGGGTTTCTGTCACAAAGACAAAGGCCCGACGTTTCAGCCAGATGACCTTCGTCGGGGAACTATGCAACGATGTAAGCGGCATGCGTTTGATATCCATTTAAAATGGACCAAGGCAATGCTTGTGACGGAGAAATGAGAGCCACATCCTCGTCCAATAGAATAAAGGAATATCGAGATGTATTTGTTGGTGTTTGTTGACCACTTACGTCATGTTTTGTAAGGATTTATGTATTTTTTCCAATCGAATTGCTGCGAACGTTCAACAAATTAACTCGGGGCTACGTGGAAATGTGTGCGCTGTCCTTCGGACGAACGTTAAGGTGAGTGCCCCTCTGCCAGCATTAGTTGGTGGACTTGAAGAATCCCATGGTGTCCTTCGTGAAGAGTCAACAAGTCATCGTCGGCATCCTGAACAAAGTATACGGATTCCCACCCGGATGTGCAGAGGCACGGCTGAGCTTCAGTGAAATGATGGAATTGAATCCCAGTCCAGTACGTACTTACCGACGACCGAACGAACCGTTTGTTTGGGCGATAACCGCACACACACACAATGAGTGGTGGCTCAGTGGCCTGTCGGCTCTCTTCTGCAGTTCTGGGAATAAAGAGCGTTTTGATTGTGATCCCCCTGAGAATCCTGCAACCGCCGGCCAAAGTGTGCTCGGGTTTCGCTCGCGGGTCCATGCACGTGGAACTTGGGCTGCCACATTAGCTTGCTTGGTTGCCTCTGCGTTCACACGACCATGGAGATGGTTATCTCGAGACCCCCTGTTCGAACCTGTGCGTATCGAGAAGATTGCAATCATCATTGTTCGTTGGAGTATAAGGGGACATGAGAGTGTTTGGCAATCCCTGAAATGAAATCTTCTAATTACCAATATTGCGCTTCATTACATCATTGACAGAATCGTACTGATAGAAGTTCTATCTCATGACAATTTGGGAAAACACTGTTCTTTTCCTCTTTCTCGAGCCTTTTCCAGCAAACCTTTGTGACAGTTTTCGCTCTGCTTACAAACCGTTTATTGTACGATGGCTTTTATTTTTGATTCTCCCGAATGCCATTCCGAGAATTTTCATTCGCCTCTCAGTCTGCCAGTTTGCGAGTTGTTTCGAGCCTTTCTCCCTGTTATTGTGATATTTTGTCTATGTCTATTCAAGTCATGGGCACATGCAGATTTCTTTTCTTAAATTAAACTTGTTTAAAGGGGGGATTTTTGAGCGATATTGCTTTTTCATAGGTAGCATTAAGCCTGGTGTTGGCTTAGTGGTTAGGGTGACAGCTTGGGATCCTAGGGTCCTGAGTTCAAGCCCCGTTGGCCGCTGAATTAATATACACCAGGAGGTTGACTCAGCCTGTCATCCTTCCGAGGTTTGCAAAAATGAGTACCAGTCTATATCAGCGGCATAGCTACGTCCCAACCAATGATGCAACCAGCAGCCACAGGCTGCACTCGATGGAGAGAGATAGGTATCATTTTGGTGCCCATCCAAAGTTCACCTGAGGGCGATAAGAGTCGACCACAAAGTTGTTGTCATTCAGACTGAGCAGGATGGGTGTTACCCCCATCCTTTGAGGTAATTAATGAGCAAGCTGAAGTTTACCCCTCCCCATCTCCCCCAACCTCTCCTCTCCTCCCCATCCACCCCTCCTCCCCACTTCCTGACAGTCCATTTTGGTAATACGGTCAATCTCGCTCTGTCTTCAAAAGCCTAAAATCTAAGTCTTCAGTACTTCTACTTTCTGCTGGATTTGAACCCACAACCTCTATCAAAATAGTCCAATGTCCCCACCACCTTATTCACAAATTAAAGAGCAGTGCACACCCCGACCGCCACCTGAGATGTGCATGTAATTTAACAGATGGTGGTTGTTGGTGCATGACCTTTTGCTGTGCAATGGATGGATGGATAGGTCATTTGGTATGGCAGCCATATTGGATTAAAGGGAAAAAAATTTTTACATCTACGAAAGCACTCAACAAAAAAAATTGCAACTTGGCATGTGTCATAAACACCCCATGGGGTAGAAAGGGTGATAATGATGACAGCAGCGAAGTGGTATTCCAGCCATAATTGGTTGAATCTAAATCCTTATGAATCTGATCAGACCCGATGTGAGTGGAGAATTACATTTATGATGCCATCGGTCACGTGGTCTGGGGGTCATATTGAATTGAAAATAAAAATGTTAAAAAAAAATCATCTCCAGAACCGCTGAACAAATCAATGTGAAACTTCATGATAATACAATGCCTGTGACATCATGGGGTGCATGGATGATACGGTTATCTGGGCAACAATAGCAATGGGCCATAATAGTCACGTGTTCAGTCAATGATGGTACAGTGCCTTCAGAAAGTATTCACACCCCTCGACTTTGGTCACATTTTGTTGTGTTACAGCCTGAATTTTAAATGGATCATATTATATAATAAAATTGTCACCGATCGACACAAAATACCCCATGAAGACAAAGTGAAAACATGATCTTGGAATTTTTATAAATTAATTTAAAATGAAAAGCTGAAATGTCTTGCTTCAATAAATATTCAACCGCCTGAGTCATTACTTTGTAGAAGCGCCATTGGCAGCGATTACAGCTTTGAGTCTTCTTGGGTATGTCTCTACCAGTTTTGCACATCTGGATTTGGGGATTTTATCCAATTATTCTTTACAGATTTGCTCAAGCTCTGTCAAGTTGGATGGGGAGCATCGGTGAATATCAATCTTCAAGTCTTTCCACCGATTCTCAATGGAATTCACGTCTGGGCTTTGGCTGGGCCACTGGAGGACTTTCACGTTCTTGTTCTGAAGCCATTCCAGTGTTGCTTTGGCTGTATGCTTGGGGTCATTTTCCTGTTAGAACTTAATCTTTGCTACAGTCTAAGGTATTTTGCACTCTGAAGCAGGTTCTCCTCAAGGATTTGCCTGTATTTGGTTCCTTTCATTGTTCCCTCTATCCTTACAAGTCTCCCAGTCCCTGCCACAGAAAAGCATCCCCATAGCATGATGCTGCCACCACCATGCTTCATGATCGGGTTGGTGTTAAATGGGTGATGAGCTGTGCTCAGCTTCCACCAGACGTAGCACTTTGTATTCAGGCCAAAGAGTTCAATTTTCATCTCATCAGATCACAGAATATTTTGCCTCATGCTCTCAGTCTTTCACGTGCCTTTTTGCAAACTTCAACCTTGCTGCCGTGTGCCTTTTTCTCAGGAGTGACTTCCATCTGGCCACTTTCATATGAAGCCGTGATTTGTGAAGTGTTGCAGATATTGTTCTTTTGGCAGGTTCTCCCATCTCAGCCAAGGAACTCTGTTGTTCTGTCAGAGTGGTCATTGGGTTCTTGCTCATCTCCCTGACCAAGATCCTTCTTTTGCACTCTTGCTCAGTTTGGTCGGACGGTCAGCTCTCGGAAGAAGTCTCGGTAGTTCCATCTTCATTCCATTTCCTGATCATGGAGCTCACTGTGCATTCAGGCTGTAACACAGCTTGGGAACTTTCAACACTCGAAAAATTGTTTTATACCCTTCCACAGATCTATACCTTCTCACAATTCTATCTCGGAGTTCTACGGACAGTTCCTTGTTCTTCATTTTAGAGTTTCTCCTCTGACATACACCGTAAACTGTGGGACCTCATATATAAAGTTGTGATTCTTTCCAAGTCATGTCCCATCAATTGGACTCCAACCAAATTGTAGAGATATCTCAAGGATGATCAAAGGAAATTGGATGCACCTGAGTTCAATTTGGAGTGTCATTGCAAAGGCGTTGAATACTTTTTGACTCGAGACATTTCAGCTTTTCATTTTTTAATTAATTTGTAAAAAAATTCTCAAAAAAAAACTTCCACTTTGTCATTATGGGGTATTATGTGTAGATCAGTGACAGAAAAATTAAATTAAATCCATTTTAAATTCAGGCTGTAACAACAAAATGCAACAAAAGTCGAGGTGTGTGAATACTTTCTGAACGCACTGTATTTGTTCAGAATGAACGCACGAGGAAAGACTGTGCTCTGCAAGTGTCGCTCTAGTTGTTTTTATTTTTTTTTGACTTAGTCTCAAAACCATTGAACATCTTCAATTATTAAATGCAACACCTCGAGAGTTTGCTTGTGGTGTTGCACCTGGTTTGGCGCTAATTCTCCTCGAATGTTCCAATCACACGCTTAATCGATGAAGCTCCTGAAACAGAAGCCCCACACAATCCAATCCCACTCCTTAAAACCTCGAATAGTGTGTTTAATCTCCACCAATATCTGCATTTTATGCCTTACCAAACCCCCCTTATCCGGATGCACCCCTTCCTACTACACCCTTTGATACAGTTAACTGGTGCTGAAGAAAAGCACTTCATTAGTATTGCAGAAGTGCAGCAGGGAAGGAAGCACTTCGTTGTGCAACGATGTGCAGTTAATCTTTCTCCGAAGTACTTTTACCCACTAAAGAATCGCAAAATGTTTCAAAAATAATAAGAAACATCTGCATTTTATGTTGAAAGAATTATTGCTCAAACACTTCCCTTCGTGAACAGGTCACCGATGAGGCGAAACAGAGGGGAAGGAATGAAAGCCGTGATGTGATAAATGGCTCTGAGCAGCCAACAGGACATCTGGCTTTGTCACGAGTTTAGGTCAGATGGCAAGCCGAGCATAAAGATGGTACTGCTGAGAGGTGGATGAAGGCCTGATGGAAAATGATGGCTGGATGGAACGAAGGGTTTGAGAAACAGTTGTGATTCTGATGTGCCACACTTTTTTGTAGACAATGTCAAGACTCGTATAAGAGCTGTGAGCAGGAGACGAGCGGTGGGAGATGGAAGGACAAAACAGTGGGGAACAGAGACATTTGGAGGTCTGTGGAAGGGTGAGGGATGGGGTGGAGTACACGGGGTAAACAAGATGGACACTACAGGGAGTTTCAGGAAGGAAAGCAAGGAATTCGAAGGAGTTGGGTTTGGGACGGATTAACGGGGGGGGGGGGGGGGGGTAGAAAAGATCGTGGTTTGGATGGGGGAAGATAAGAGATGGTGCTGAACAGCTGTTTTGAAGACCTGGAGGGAAGGTGGAATTGAAGAGAGTGTGGGAGTTTACTCCAAAGGCGGGGAAAAGAGGAATGAAAGAGTGAAGGTGAGCAGTGATTTGTGATTGTGATTTTAGGTTTTGGCAGAAGGGGGTTGCTGGCAGACCTTGAGTGCCCTGTAGAAATATGGGGGGGGGGGGTATCGCAGAGAGTAAGGGGGGCGAGGCCGGAGAGTAGATGGTAGAAGACAGAAAGACCACTGACCTGCCTGTGGTGAGAGAGTTCCATCGTATGCTGCCTTTTTGGCTTCTGTTTGCATCATTGGTTAGGGGCGCAGCTATGCCGCTGATTCAGTGCCCCTATTACCAGTATACTGCTGCTCATTTCACTGACCTCAGAAGGATGACAGGCTGAATCAACCCCTTGGGTTAATTAAGTGGACATCGGGGCTCGAACTCAGGACCCTAGGATCCAAAGCCACCCCCCTAACCACTAAGCCAACACAGGCTGGTGAGAGAGTGAGAGACCCAAAGACAGCCTCATCGTGGGAGATACCAATGATCCGAAATGCCTTGGTTTCCACAGCGTGAAGCGAGAATGGTGAGAGGCGGGAGCACCAGCCCAGAGCGGAAAGCAGTATTCCATCAGGCTGTAGACAAAACATCTGTATGTGGTCAGGAGTTCAGGTGTGCCAAGGAAGGACTTTGCATGATGGAGGATGCCCAGTCGGCGACTGGCTTTGGAGGCCAGGTTGGAAATGTGGCTTTCCCAGGAAGGATCAATGTAGATGTGAGCCCCAGAAGCTTGAATGAAAGGACTTCGTCAAGAGGATTGTTGATAAAGTAGATGGGTGGGTTCCTTTCAGAGATTCAGAGAGACAGATTGTGAGATTTTCAGGATTGAAAGACATGTCCACGTGTTGGACCAGCTTGTGATTTTATCAGATCTGCAGAGAGTGAAGAGGCTGCTGCTTGCCGATCTGAGGGATGACAGATGGTTTGGCAGAGGGTGGAGTCATCAGCAAAGAGATAAAGAGGATTTTCCAGAGAGTAAGAGATATCAATGATGAAAACCAGAAAAAGAACAGGGCCAGAACACTGCCTTGAGGAACTCCAGCCTGGACAGGAAGGGGGGGGGGGTGAAAGAACTCCATTAAGGGCCACATGTTGGCTGCAACAGGAGAGGAAGTCTCTGAGCCATGAGTGGAGATGTTCTTGGATACCATAGGAAGAGAGTTTAGTGAGTAGGGCAGGGTGCCAGACCATATCAAAAGCACATGGTATGTCTAGGGACTTGGCTCTGATTTCATGTCTGGCATTGAGGACTTCCATCCATTGTTGGGAGAGCAGAAGCAGCATATCCAGGTTAGAGTGACCTGGTCTGAATCCAAATTGATAATTGAAATCAAGCCATTGGTGAAGAGAAAGGATTTAATGTCTGAAGCGATGGTGGATTCCATAACCTTGCTGATGATTGGGAGAAGGCTGATTGGTCTGTAGTTCCAGAGATCTGTTTTTGCACCTTTTTATGCAGAGCGGTAATGTTTGCTGATTTCCAAGCAGATGGAAGATGACCTTGAGCAAATGAGAGGGTGAATAGAAAAAGAGATGGTGAGCAAGAGCAGCAGAGCAGGTTTTTAGGACACGTGGGCTGATGCCGCTGGACCCTTTGCAGAATCTGAGTTGAGGCTTGACAGCAAGCTCTCTAATTTGTCAGGAGAAATGACACAGAGTCCAGGAACAGTTGGGTGCGACTGGGTAAGGTGGGTACAGAAAGTGATGATTTTGGACACAAGATTTAGAAGCAAACACGGAGTTTAGTCATTCAGCCTTTTCACGTGCAGAGTCAGCTGTGTGGCCATTTAAGGTAAGGGAGGGATGGAGGGGGAATATACACCAGAAACAGACTTTACTAGACGCCATCAGGATTTGCAGGATCGCGACAGGTTTGAGAGTTCAGACTTGAGATTAGAAAGATATTGTTTCCTGGCTCTCCTGAGGGTAGACACACACTTGGTCCGAGCTTTGTGGAAGGAACCGAGATTCTTCAGTTGGATTTGCTTTCCATGAGGTGAGGCAAGTTGTGTCAGGACAACTGCCTCGCCTCAAGCTTCAGTGAACCATGGGCGGGAGGAAGGGTAGGACAACTGAAGACGAGATGGGATAAATCTGTGCATGAGAGAGAGCAAGTTTCTTTGAAATATTTCCCAGGATGAGTTCATGTCGGAGAATGTGGAGATGGCAGACCAGTCTAGAAGTTTGATGGCTGCTTGAAGTCCGTGCCAGTCGGCTTGAGTGAAATGCCAGACTCGATGCACTGAGGTGGTTCTCTAATAACAGCCAGAGAGATGTCTACTTTGATAAGCAAGTGGTCAGATGAACCAATTGGAGCAGAGGAAGAACAGCAGATATTTTCAGGGATATGGTCAAAAACATCCAGAAGAGATGGAGTACCTTGGTGGAGATTGGGGTGGGGACGTTGACAGATTGTGTCAGTCCCAATGAGTTGCAGAAGTCTTTTGCTGAAGTGCATGGCAGGTGGAGAGTTACCCACACTCAGCCAGCTGGCATGATGACAATTGAAGTCACCACATATGAGGAAGAGAGAGTTGTTCACTGATCCAAAATCTGTGTGGTTTAAATTTCCACCACAAGTATGGTTATTTAACAAAGTTCCAATTAAAGTGCATTCTGGTATTCCACACGTCATAGGTTTTAGTCAATTTAAGGGCCCAGGTTCGAGGATATTATTTACCTGCTCACGGGGAGGAGGGGATTCCATAGTGTTGGTGCTGCTGAAGTAGTTTCTCAGCAAGGTTTTATACTGGATGGTTTGCCATCGCCTTCCCAGCAGTATTTATGGCAGGAATTTGTAATTTGGTCATGATGTTGGCGATAGCTTGCCTACTCTTTGCAAAATACACCATGTGATCTTTAATGCCTACCAACCAATGCCGGCAGATGGGACACCATTTTGACGTTCATCTGAGGGAGGCGCATGCACAATGATGAATCACCTTGCCTGTGAAACACTGTCCAGGATGACAGTTTATAGCTGGGTTGGGATTTGAATCCAGGTCGGCAGGTTGCATGTGAGTGTGCATATCTCCAGGCCATCCTGCCAGCCCTGAGAAACAATAGATAGGAATAATTGAATGAAGATGAGCACTTTTGATTTATTAGTTTCCTTTATTTAATCTTACTCCAATTCACTCCAAACCTGTTGCAATACTCTCCCTTCCCTTTCCATTCCTCAGTTTACCCCCCCCCCACCCTTCCCCGCTAGCAGGTACATAATATCCTCGAAAATGGGCCCTTAAATTGACTAAAACTATGACGTGTGGAATACCAGAATGCACTTAAATTAGAACTCTTAAATAACCATACTAGTGCTGGGAATTGAAGCCACACAGATTTTGGATCAGTGAACGAGTGCAAGTATTTAGGGTACAGGCCTCGATTGTGATTGCACCTGTTAAGATGTCGATTCATTGCCATCCTCTGTAAAGGCTTAATGTCCATCCAAATCCAATTTATTATGTTCATAGTCCATAGTCTTAGTGAGTTGTCCTACAAGATTGCGCAGAGGTAGTGCACTTACCTTTGTGCCATCTAGTCTGGGATCAATACCTGACGCGATTGATCAGTGGTTCACAGGTAGGGAGTTCCATCGCAAAGTACGCCGTCTCTGGGATGGACTTTCAGCTGGGTATCCTGTCGGCTATCATTATCTGGTCGATGTTAAAGATCCTACGGTGTCATTCGCCAAAAGGAAGCGAGCCATTGCCTGTACCCTGAACAAGTTGCAGACCAAATATTCTTCAGTCGAACGTCGGTCAAGGTCTTGCCTGCTGGTTGGTGGAAGACTTTGTCCAAAACGGTCCCCAGTGGACTCCATACGAAGATGGGATCAATCAGGGCCGTTAAATAAGTTGCAGTGGATGTGCTTCGTCGTCGCGAGTTATTGGAAGCTCTCGCCAGTTGTAAAACCAAAAAACTTGGCTTCTACTCAAAATTGGCCAAAGCCAAATTGTCAAGATTGACTACGTAGGGCCTGATTCAGTTCTTGAGTTCGAAGTGGTGAGGATTCCAAAATGTAAGGATGATGTTAGGAAGGAGGGTAGAGGGTGAGAAAGCAGTGTGTTGTATACTCGATTATATCGTATTGAAAGTCTCTTTCAAACAATTCATCCTTGTGATGATTAATTATTCGCTGCTAATTGACACAAATGTATGACCATTCTCAGATAAATGAAGCGGTACTTCTAGGTGAACTGCAAATGCATTAAAACAGTTCCTCAAGTTAAAAATTTAATTTGAAAATTCTCTAAATTGACTTACATTTTGGTGGTTGACGAACGACACCTCGACTATTCAAATGCCTGGCTGGCTTACCTGAGTATGATGTTCAAGTCCATTCGCAGACTTGGCACATTCATTTTATGAATTTGGTGGGAGACTAGACCAAGATGTTATTTTGTGATATGTACGGGACATATTTTACACAAATAATGATATTTGGAATCATGTTGCGTCGCTGACCCCTCCTCCACGACAATCTTCACTATAACAACATACGTACTTATCCTGCGTTCCACCCCTGTATGTTTCTTCTCGTCTTTACTATTAAGATAAATATTTCAGATGTGTCTACTTGATGTTGTGGGAAAACTGCGCTATGAAAAGATTAACTCGACACTTCTCATCCATGTCAGCCTCCGCCATGGTTATATCAGAACGAGCTGATTTGTCACACCGTCACGGATTGTTTAACCCCAATATGGGGCTGTTCAAAAATTACGTAACTTTTGGTTTTTAGGGAGGCGCATACTGTACGTGCTCAGGGGGGTTGATTAAACCTTACTTATAATTTTTATTTGACATTGATTCGATTTTTTTGGGGGGTCACTTATCGTGCGGAACACTCAACCCAAACAAAGAAAATGGAAATCTGATGCAGCGACCAGGACAGTGTATAATCAGCAAAGGCTACAGGCCTGATATCTTAGGCCCACCCACTGATCTCTTTACTAACTGGATGGGATGGGGAAGCTCATTTTTTGAAGCCATTTGTCCGCCATCTTTGCTCTACCAAACGAATGAATGGGACCGTTAGTAACTAAGGTGAATGCCACTTACCGATGAAATGTGATTCCTCTCTTCCTTTGATCACGACTGTCACAGTTTTACAACAATAAGAAGCCACACAATGACATTTCATAAATACTATAACAATGCTTTTAAAAAACAACCTGGGAGTGGACTAAAATCAAGTGGGAAAGAGAAAAATAGGACCACTGGACCTGAGCTTATCTGGGCCCTGGCCCAATGTTGTCACTCAAATTTGGTAGCATTCTGATTGGCGGGTCAGGAGAAGAAGATTTTTGACGGAATTTACGTGACCGCCATTTACCTGCGAAAAGTCACATGACCAGAACGAGCTTTGCATTCCCTGTTACCAGTCAGGAGCAGACCTTGCTGCCAACTTTCAGTCGGATCGGCCCCAACGGTTTGCCCGGAGAAGACGAAATATGAGATTCAACTGGAATTCCAATTCCAGTTGAGCTAAAAAATCAAGTAGGAAGGTAGAATTTTGTAGGAAATATGCATCTTGAAGCAAGTATTTGTATTGATGCAAACAGAATATTCTCTTTGTGGGAGAAGGAATATGGTGGATGGAGCGCTTCCGGTGGCATCAGGATCGCCAGACCAATTAACATTCGGCACCCAATCCAGTTAGTATGGAGATCAGTAGGCCCACCAGAAACCAAGATGGCGGCCATGTCATCGTGTCTGGGTGCCATGGTGGGTGGAGTCAAGGACAGATGTGGTAGTGGTCCGGCAGCTGTCTGACCAGTTGGTGCACGTTTCAAAAAGAGATCCCAGCAAGAAGTACAACAACAGCAACAACCATGCAGAACTCTTGACAACCTGCGACTTGAAAAGGATTGGTATTGTATTTGGGTTTGTTTGTTTGTCTGTCCTCACAGAACGTGAGTATATTCTATCAATTACATACCATAGGAACGTGAGTACGTCTACTAATTACTACTATTGGAACATGAGCACGTTCATTAATTCTACACAGTGCAATAAAACTAAAACACGGTGCTTGTTTGTCCTCAACCAAACCGCGATGTGTCCCGTATAGCACCACTCGGTGGTGGTCAAAGGGTATTGCAAGTTAGCTGTGGAGAAACGAGTGATGACGCTTGCCTATGGTAAGAGTAGGTGAGCTCTTGCTGGCACCTTGGCCAAATTCCAATTCCTGCCTTACCAGCAGAGGGCATAGCCACGCCCGTACAGCGTGTGTGCTGCGTACAAACGAAGAAGCTTACTGATGCTTACGGTTATGCGTCAATGCTTCATTATGGATGATTTCAACAACACACAAGCACGACACAAACCAAGTCTGGTGAGGGTCTGCGATCTCTGATTGCTCTTTCTTGTTTGGCCATGAAGAAGGCCCTGGACGATGCAGAGGTAGATGAAACAGAATGGACCACATTGAAGGAGGTCTTTGTCCTGCAGTGGACTAAATGGGCTGCTCAAGTTCAGTGATGGCTTCTACCATTATTTGGCTCTTTATGGTGAATTTTGACCGAGAATTTGCAATGAGATGCAACCAGGCTTGTTACATCTAGTGGGTGGCGTCCTCATCTACCAACCTGGAGGTGGGGTGTTTCTGGTTAGCATTGGGTCAGATTAGTCGAGGAGACTTTGTAACTATTTGGAAAATGGATCGAAAGCCTTGGCTCACAGTTTCCCCGTACTTTGCCTTCCGATTTGCCTGGTCCTTGTGCTCCGGCAGATGGCGCAAGCTGCGCGGAAATGGAGCTTGCAAGCCGGAGCAGTGTGGGTCACCTGCAGCAGGTGTTGTCGCCATTCGCTGCTTGGCACATCGATTGAGGATAGGATGGCGACAACACCTGCTGCAGGTGAAGCGTGCTCTCGAGAACATTTTTGTGGCACACGTCCCGTGTCCTTCACTTACCGATCTGAGCCATCGTTCTCCATATGCTTTGTTCGCACCACAATGATGTTGTACCAGGGATCCACCGCAATGCGGTCCAATCCATGCACGAAATATCAAACCCTGCAGGTTTTCAGAACCACACGCACTGTGTGTATTTAGGCCATTATCAAGACCCAAAGTATCGACACATTATGGTAATAAGGTGAGGTTTCCATTTATTTACAAGTCACAAATTATTAGTTTTTATAAGCAGGTCGTTCCACAAGCAGTTACTGAACATGTAAAGCCATTGAGTACAGGCATGCCTGTGTTTGCCTTCATGGTTAGGGTGGTGGGCTTGGGATCCTGGATCTGAGTTCAAATCCCCTTCGACTATTGAATTAATACCAGGTGGGGGGACTCTGCCTGTCATCCTTCCGAAGTCAGCAAAATGTGTACCAGCTTGCTGGTGTCCTGTGTCAGAGTGGCGACCTGTCCAGGATTGTGTCCAATAACCAAGGAGACTGCTTAAGCAGCATCAACGCTCTGCACAGAGTATGGTCTCGAGAGATGGATGGAGTGCAGCAGTGCAAGACGTCCGGCGTTGAAGCGACGGTGGACGTGATCGGAGAGTGTGCAAGCAAGAATTGGCTCATGGTGGTGCCGGCACCACAGCAGGTTGCAGAAGACTCAGTAGCCGCAGATCGTGCTATCCTGAGATGTAGTCGATATGTGCTCGCTCGTTGCTGTGTTCTCCATTGTCCATGTGCTCAATTCTCCATTTACAGCACTTTAACACAGCTTGCCATGATGGACACGCGCTGCTATACCACACATGTGGGAGGGCATGCGATGATTGCACGATTAATGGACGATTTGTTATTTTGTGTTCATGACCTCGCACAGGGAACGTGCATGGACGTTATGGTGGATGAGTTAGAAGAGGTGACAAGAACAAGTCGATTAGATAGATTTGGGTTCAGGTCCGAATCCAGATCCGGCCTATCAGTGGGATACAAAACGTAAACTAAAAAGGTAGTGGCAGCAGAAAAAGTTGATAATTTAAATTAGAATTAGATAGGTACCTGGAAGTTATGGAGATAGAGGTGTATGGAGATGTTGATAAGACTTTTAGGTTGTTTGAGTATTGATGGTGATGTTGTATGGAGTGCTGTTGGTGGGGGTTTGTTAAGGGGGGGGGGTTGGTGGTTGATGTGTGTTTTTAACCAAGCCCATGCCCCCTCCCCGAGGGGAAGAAAAGAAATATTTTTTACACAAAAATAACAACAAAAAAAACAACAATTTCTTTTTCTTTCATTGATTAAACTTTTTTTTTTTCATTTTCTTTCTGGATCTTGAGTTGGTGTGGTGTTCACACAGGCATGATGGGCTGAATGGCCTCCACTGTGTTGGATTCCTTGTTGTCCTTGTTGTTCATCTGGCAGGGGTATACGCTCTACCGAGTACCCTTCCAGTTCACTCTCATTCAGAGAGAAATGTTTGCAATACAGGAGAGGCTGCCATTACCTGCCAGGACCACAACTCAAGGCGAATGCTTCTCGGATCAAGGACCTTCAAGAAGCGGATGGTCATACAATCGGTCGATGATGGGACAAACGAAGAGCTTTGATGCGTCCTGAAGATCGGTATTAATAGTGCCAGTACCATCGCTGGGTCCCGTCTTCTCGACAGAATGACAGATGGTCAGGAGGAACTCCGGTCCAAGGAGGGAGAAGCACATGCAGTTGAATTGCGAACGAACGTTTTATAAACGACGAAAGGCAGATATTAAATCAATAAATTATCCCTACACAAGGGAAATTGTTAAACACGTTGGCAATGTCTTGACCACAAGAGATTGAATCGTTTATAGACTGAGGAGACCATCTGTTTATTACATACGAGCAGGGGTGCCCTCATTGCTGGGCCATGTGGGGTCCCTCCTTCGCCCCTTCCCTCCTCAACCTCCACTCATGCTGCCTCCTCCCATCCCACCCCTTCCCTCAAGACTCCCCTCCTCCTTCCACCCCC
>CM068968.1:45529181-45547978 GCA_035128595.1 Eptatretus atami
GGCGATGGTGTTGAGTCGGAAACGGGGCGGGTGAGACGCCCGCTCCTTGCCGATTGGCCAAAGAGGGACGTCATGCCTATATTAGACTCCGCCCATGCGCGGGCTTGCTGGCGAGCGCGAACAGAGTGTTGTTGTGTGAAAGTGAAGATGTAAAAAATTATATCTATAAAATAACCCACAGCGCACGTCCACTTAATTCCCATTAGACACAGAGGATGGATTCTAACTAGAAACACGTACTTACCGATATAGCTGATCTATAGGGACTCTGGCTGTTGTGTGCAGTAAGCTTCCAAATTCGTAACAATACTGGGGGGTTTGCCATTTCCTTTCCAGCAGTAATTAGGGTAGGAATTTGTAATTGGTTCAGGGTGCCAGTGATAGCTTGCCTGCTCTTCGTGAAGAATACCGTGGGATCTTTAACGTCCACCAACTATTACTGGAAGACGAGACGCTCTGTTTAACGTCCATCCGAGAGACGACACACACACTGATGAATCACCCTGCCTGTGAAACACCAGGAGGGCAATTTATAGCTGTGCGGAGATTCGAACCCAGGTTAGACAGCTTGGGCATGTGTACATACCTCGAGGCCTTCCTGTCAGCCCTCCATCTTGAAAAGTGATGTTATAAGAGAGCCAGGTCGAAACTAGAATGCCACTCATCGACGTAGCGACGTCGATAGATATGCCTCTGCCCACATTATTATTGAAGGCTTTTATGTTAAAAAAAAAACTATATGGCTGCCGAACCACGAGTCCGATGACGTTATCAATCACCCCCTCCCCTCCACCCCCACCCCACCAATACAATTTATCCCGAGATGACCCTCAAAAATTTTCACACTGATCAGATAAAGTGTTTGACATATGCAATTATGATGTCACAACGAAGCCACCTCTGACATCATCAAAAATCACACTTATTTCCCATGGGAGTACTTGACATGTGCCAAGTTTCACTTTTTTCCATGGAGCAGTTTTGGAGATATTGAGGTTCAAAGTTTTCCCTCTTTTCCAAAATAGCTGCCACACCACATGACAAATGTTCTCTCATAATTATCATTAAAATATTCTACATGAGTCGGCGCATCTGTGGTGAAAATTTTGTGTCAATCAGATAAGCGGTTGTAGAGAAAACAGAGAAAATTACCACGGATGGGTGGACAACCCGAAAACATAATGCCACCGGTGACTTCGTCAGCGGAGGCATAAAAAAAACGTTTGATCATATGACACATAATTTACCAATGTCAAATTTGTGGCCAAATTGCAGGCAATGACGTGCAGTAGCCAACTGCGTCACCGCATCAAACCGGGTTGCCCAATGTTTTCATCTCTAATAACCTTTGCTTAAATAGATCCAGCCAAGCAGGTTGAGCAAACAACCATGAACAAGCTGTGAACGTTTCTGTGATGAATAACCAATCCTGGACACGTTGGCACTCTGTTACAGGATGAGGAAATTTACCACCAAGCAGCCTTGGGATTCAAACCCCATTGAGATTCAAACCCACACCTGTGGAGGGCATTGAAATAAGGCTTTAACCACTTCACCATCATGCTCCTTCATTTCTGAACTCTCTCTCTCTCTGGTAAATCACAAGCAACTCCAAGCAAGCGACATGCATAAAAATTCCTCCCACGCAGTTCCTGATGAGAGCCATTTACCTGCTGAGCTGCATAAATGGACCAAATTGAACAGTCATCAGCTTCTGAGTAAAAGCATGCTGGAAAGCTTGCCTTTCAGTTATTGGTATGTGTTGTGTGTATGAGTGTTGCTATGATCACCATTCTATTTTATTTTATTCGAAATTGTGGTTCATGGAACAGGCAGGCAATAGAGGGGGAAAAGGTAATTTGGCAACAGTGGGGCAATGAGCAGGAAGGTGTTTAAGCATGGAACGGTCTCCCTGGAAAGGTAGTGGCAGCAGAAGCAGTGGATAAGTTAAAATGGAATTAGATCGGTACCTGGAAGTTATGGAGATAGAACGGTATAGATAGGGATGTTGGCAGGACTTTTAGGTAGCTTATGTCTGGATGGGTGATTGTGTACATCTGTGTGGAGTGTTGTTTCAAGGGGTGTTGTGCGGTTCATGTTGTGATTTTTACAGCGCGTGTGCTGTATACAATTGCACCGACTTTGAAATGTTCCCCAGTGTCTACCACGTCTCCAGTGTCCCCCCCCCGCCCCCCCCCCCACGTGCCTCAAGACAGCCATGACGGCCATCCGGTAGATGCAGTGTGTAACCTAGACGGAAATAGCGAGAATTGACGGAAATACCCGAGTATTTCAATGGAAATTTGTGAAACTAATGTGTTTATATATGTGAACACGTCTGTCAGGTCAGGTCCGGTAGATCTGTGACCTGCTACAGGTACCATGTAAACCTGTACTAACCTGTTCCATGGTCGGGTTGTCGGCGACTAAACCGTCTCCCCTACCAGGTTTTCTGGTGAGGAGGGTGTTTGGATATGGACACCAGCAGGATTAAAAACAAAACCTGTCAAAGGGCGGAGGAGCTCCTTGTGAGCCAACGGCCCATCCATATCTAGTGCCAACTGTGTCTGCGGACGTCCTCCTGCAGTTGGGTTACTTTTTTATTAGGAGGTTGGTGGCAGGATTTGCACTCCGGCCACCGTAAAATCCTTCATTCCGCAAAACACAAAAACGCAAAAAAATCTGAAAACCCCCTCCGTGGAGTACCTCCTGTGCAGCTTCCCTTCGCAGGGCAGCTCACCGGATGACGGGATTGGGGCAAAGCCTTCGGGACCCCCAATCTTTGATGATAGGAGGGAACCACGGGGTAACATCCCTGGGTCAGATTGCGGGAGAGTGTGTCGGAGTGGTGCTGAGGTGTCGTCCACCAGACGGCGGTCTCCTTGGGTTAACCTGAGGCGGTCCCTTCGGGTGGGTGCCTGGAATGTCCTATCCTTAAGAGAGGATGATCACCTGTCTCTGTTGTCATCTGAGCTCAAGCGTTTGGACATCGGGATTGCAGCTCTCTCTGAGGTTCGGAGACCGGATTGCGGCGAGATAATGGTGGGTGGTTACACCTACTATTGGTCTGGTCGCTCTGATGGTTGCCATACCCAAGGAGTTGCTGTGGCTGTGTCCAATAAGCTGACCCCAATGATAATTGAGGTAACACCGGTCAACGAGCGTATTATGAGATTAAGGATTCGTCACTCCTTAGGTGTCATTTCCCTGGTCTCTGTTTATGCTCCGACTGAGGCGAGTGATCTCACCGTGAAGGACGCATTCTACGCCACGCTCGAGTCTGTGGTTGATCAGTGCCCCAGACGAGATACACTTCTAGTCTTGGGGATTTCAATGCATCGACTGGAACTGATAGGGATGGTTATGAGATGTGTGTTGGTCCCCATGGGTCAGGAACTATGAACCAGAATAGCACTAAGTTCCTTGACTTTGCAAGAAGTCATGGACTTAGGGTGGCTGGTTCATGGTTTCAGCGCCACAAGCTCATCGCTGGACTTGGTATTCCAACGCTGGTGGTGTGGCAAAGGAGATTGACCATCCTCATTGACGGTCGCTGGAGGATGATCCAGAACTGCAGGGTCTACCGGAGCGCTCAGTTCCTCAATACTGACCACAGGCTTGTTGTAGCAACTCTAAAGCTGCACCTTAAATCCTGGAGAATGGTACCATCCCAGCCTAGGCTGGATGTTGGCAAGCTCAGGGATGAGAGAGTAGCTGAGGAGTTTGCGAACAGGCTGAGTGGACACTTGGGGGTCTGGGTGCTTTGGGGGGTCCTGAAGAGTTGTGGAGTGCCTTCAAGACCACCATCCTTGATGTTGCCGGTGGATGTCTTGGAACTCACCGCAGGGCAAAGAAGAATTTTGTCTCTCAAGGGACACTGGATACCATTGACCAGAGTCGCAGGGCCAGGCTGAATGGCAAAGCTGAGCTGTTCAGGGAGCTGAGGCGTAAAACTGTACGTGCACTGAGGGTGGACAAGGAGGCCTATGTGCGAGGAATCTGTGAGGGGGTAGAGCATCACCTGTGGACAGGTGATTCTCGTCCCGCTTACAGGGGAATTCGCGCATTGCGTTCATCCAAGCCCATCCCTCGGAGCACTGCAGTTAGAGCAGAGAGTGGTAGGCTCTTGACAGAGGAGTCTGAAGTGAAGGCCCGCTGGGCCGGTTACTTTGAGCGGTTGTACCAGGCTGATGCCCCAGCTGTCGAGTTGGACGTCAAGGTGTTACAATCCCTGTTGCTGACCCTCAAATCAACTGTGGTCCACCTTCGCTTGTGGAAACACGGGCTGCGGTGAACCGGTTGAAACGGGGCAAAGCTCCCGGGATCTGTGGCATCCATGCTGAACTTCTCAAGGCTGGTGGAAATGCTGCACTCGTGTCGTTGCATGCAGTTTTGTGCTCTGCCTGGAACACAGGCATCATCCCAACTGATTGGAAGAGGGGCCTTGTTGTTCCTCTCTGGAAAGGGAAGGGTGATCGCCAAGACTGCAAAACTACCGAGGGGTGACGCTGCTCTCAGTGCCGGGCAAGGTCTTTTGCTCGGATAATTCTTGATAGGGTTCGCCACCATCTGCTTGAGCACCAGCGTCCAGAGCAGTCAGGCTTTACACCAAAGAGGTCAACGATTGACCGTATCCTTGCTCTTCGTGTCCTCACCGAACGCAGACGAGAGTTTCGGAGGGGCTGCTTGCAGCCTATGTTGATCTCTGTAAAGCGTTTGATTCAGTGAATCGGGATGCCCTCTGGAGGATTCTTGGTCTTCGTGGGGTGCCACCAAAACTGATCGATCTGATGTCTGAACTCTACTCTGGTACTGAGAGTGCTGTGAAGTGTGGTGGTACCATCTCTGACTTATTTCCAGTTGTTACTGGAGTTCGTCAGGGGTGTGTACTGGCCCCACACTTTTCAGCACTTGTATGGACTGGATTTTAGGGAGGATGTCGGAGCGATCAAGCTGCGGTGCATCGTTTGGGAATGTCAAGATCTCGGACCTTGATTTTGCAGATGATGCAGTCATCTTTGCGGAGACTTTAGATATCCTTTTGGGGGCCCTCGAGGTGCTGAATGAGGAGTCGGAGCCGCTGGGATTACGGGTTTCTTGGGTCAAAACTAAGATCCAGGCTTTCGGTGACATCTTGGATGCTGCTGTCCTGTCTGTGTCTGTTTGTGGTGAGGATGTAGAGGTCGTGGGAGATTCACTTACTTGGCAGTGATATTCATGTCTCTGCTGGCTGTGAGTCAGAGGTCAATAGACGTCTGGGTCGGCCCTGGGAGTCATGGATTCACTGGATCATGGGGTGTGGCGCTGCCGGTACCTGTGCGGGAGGACGAAAGTCGAGTCTTCAGGTCCTTGGTACTTCCAGTCTTGCTCTATGGATGCGAGACTTGGACTCTGACCAAGATCTGAGACGGAGACTTAATTCCTTTGGTACCAGGTCTCTTCGGAGAATCCTTGGCTATCGCTGGTCGGATTTTGTGTCCAACGAGCGGTTGCTGAGAGAGACTCGGATGAGATTTTTTACCTGCATAGTCCGTGAGCGTCAGTTGCGGCTGTATGGACATGTGGCTCGTTTTCCTGACGCTGATCCTGCTCACCAGATTCTCTCAGCGGGGGAGTCTCGTGAGTGGAGGAGGCCAGTGGGCCGACCACGTGCCTCGTGGTTGCAGCAGTTGACCATCATCTCAAGGAGATGGGATGGGCCTGACATCTGCCTGGGGGATGGCCAGACGGAGGCCCTGGAGTACCGGCGGAAAGTGGACGCAGCGACGCGCTGTTCTGGCACATGCTCCCATACCTGACCTATATATGTGAAACCATTTAATTTTATTGCTTGACGGGAAAAAAACCAAGAAACGCGCCCTCTCATGTACGAACGAACGAAAGATGTCATTTCCGCCCACCATCGCATTTCGCGCCGAAATACGTCATTTCTGCCACCATCGCATTTCGCGCCGAAAGACGTCATTTCCGCCCACCATCGCATTTCGCGCCGAAAGACGTCATTTCCGCCCACCATCGCATTTCGCGCCGAAAGACGTCATTTCCGCCCACCATCGCATTTCACGCCGAAAGACGTCATTTCCGCCCACCATCGCATTTCGCGCCGAAAGCGTCATTTCCGCCCACCATCGCATTTCGCGCCGAAAAACGTCATTTCCGCCCACTATCGCATTTCGCGCCGAAAGACGTCATTTCCGCCCACCATCGCATTTCGTGCCGATCGCCGAATGCTGAAAGCTAAGTTTTTCATATGCCATCATTCTTTTGCGGCCCCCTGCCACGCTGTATCGAACGATTTCATTCCTTCTGTTATATATAACAAAAAAAAAAACTGAAGGATTTATGAAATGCAAACACGAAGATTTAGTGTTTTGCCTGTGTATCAAATATACTGTAATAAATTAAATTAAAAATAAGAATGAAGTTTTAAGTATCTTTTCCAAAGAAAATCCAAATATAAACCCCACCAAGGCCAAAATCTGTTTGACTCCCAGAAACCACTCCTCCCCTCCACTCTGACAATTTCCAGTTTTTCCTTTCTGAGAGTTGCTCTTCTGTATCCATTTTGTCACACACTCACTGCATTCTACACTACCCCTCATCATTACCGCACGATCCTTGTTGTCTGTCTGTCCTTTGTCTCTCAGCCCTGCTGCTGGTGTTTCCCCCTTCTCCTTTTGCTGTTCCTTTTGCTGCTGCTACGCCTGATTGACATTCTGTGTTCTAGCGATTCTATGAGCTTGATTTTTTAATGCAAAAAAAAATATATAAATAAGGCTGCAGAAAAACACAAAACAAACTCTTATCGGAAGATTACTCCATTGAAAATTAACACCCTTTTTAAACGCCACCATATTTAACATCAATTATTAGTTATTTTGTGCCAGTATGTCTCGTGTCCTTTATGATAATCCCTTAAAACAGTAAATTTCTGTTGGCAATAATTTTCAACTTTTGTTTGACTGACAAAGACAGAGAAAATGACTTACCAACGTTGTGAACATAGCGACTGGGATGAGATTTTGTACATCGCCAAATTCAGAACCAAAGTAACTGGCAAACTGGAGGTTTGTGCTCTGACTCGTGTTCAATTTGTGTTCTACTAAAGTTCAAAAATATAAAATCAATTGAAATCAAGTGGTTCCTTGATCATAAAATGGACATGAGGCAAACAGACAGAAGTGAACCAATTAACTTACCCAATGCTTTGCACATGCATGAGGGGTAATATGCCATACTAGACAAATTATCTTACAGTCCACGGCCACAGACTTATTATGGCAGAGTTTCCCATGCGTAAATAAATGCTTGATATGGTTTGTGGTGTGCGTATACTATTGTTTTTGTATACATAAGTCTAGTTGATGGAAGAGCACAGTACATAGTACACTGAGACTGAGTCAGGATACAACAGGACAAGGAACATGCAGACAGAGAGGGGAATACACCAAGCAGTCAGAGCTGAAGGCCCAAGACAGTAGTGTCAGGAGGAAATGGGGAAAGGAGAGGATGCATGGGAATGGACAAGAGGATACAGAGGGAATACGTTCAGGAGAGGGAAAGCTGGAAATTTGGGGAGGAGGGAGAGTGTGGTGGGGGGGGGGGAGTAAACGAGTTTAGAAGAGATCATGGTTATTGGATTGAGTGGACATGTGAGACGATTGGAGATGGTATTGTTTTTTTGTTGTTGGTTGTTTCATCAATTTTTATCATTTTGGTTGTGGTATGATTGCAAATACCCCAGGACAATGACACTTACTCACATCAGAATCAAATCGTAATCACGTCAGCCATATTCGTGCCTCGGCGGGCTGAAGAAAGAGAAAGTACAATTTGTTGTTAGCATATCCGATTTTGGTGATCTAGCGATGTCATTCTGGCATCTTATATCAGTCTTGGTGGTACAAATGCTCGGATAAAGAGTATGGCTATAAGGCTTAATGCATTCAACCTACAACTTTCAGCTCAATCATTTTGTACACAATTTGCTGCGGCGGGCATTTTTATCCTGTGTCCATCCCTCCATGATATCTCACACGACCATGATCCATATACGAAGTAGGAATACGTCATAGTCTGTTCTTTACAACAGTGAGAAACAAGGTGATGGATCAGTGAGGTATGTATTCAAGGCTTTGAGAGTCATTTGTCAGGTAAGCACGTCATTCATAGACACACAATATACGTGCATCACCTTATATGGATAAATAATAGATGACCCGTGGACCCGTTGGTCCGATTGTGAACGGTATGAAAAAAAAATCATTTCCAAAAAAAAGAAAGCAAAGATAACTCCAGCAAACTAATAACCGCTGAGGTTGTATTGCATTGATCAAATAATCCCGAAAAGAGCCATGACTGAATCGAGAATTGATGTTTTATAATTTTATTCGTTGCCGATTTGAATGAAACTAGATATTGCGCGTCATGTGAAAGAAAAAAAAAAGGAGAAAAGAAAGTCGAAGAAATTTGTGCGATCTTCTAAACACAATTTTATTATATAATGAACGACGAAGTATTCAGATCGAAATGACAATGTAAATTTATGCTTAAAAATAAATCGTTCTTTGTCTATACGAAAATGTTTGAGATTTTAAATAATCATTCAAGAAAAAAAAAATACATCAGCTCCAAGCGAACTATACGGCTGAGGTGTTGCATTAAGATCAAATTTCCAAGAGTACTTGACTGAATCGGAAATTGATTCTTTAAATAATTTTTTCGTTGCCCACATTTGATTGACGAAACTTGATACGCACCACCGCGGAAGAATGAATGAGTAAGGTGGGCCCTAAAAAATGTTTGTGCTATCGTGTACATTTTTGGCTGTATTTGGAACATACATACATACACTACATACATACATACATACATCCAACATACATACAAGATGAGAGTTTTATAATATATAGGGCATTTGGAGGTTCCATAAATCTCTCATTTGCGTAAAAGCCGTATCTCATTTGGATGGAAACTCACTTCCGAGCGGGTATCAGTCCGATAAGAATTTGGTGCGTCCAATGTGCCTGCAAAGTGCAAAGTCCACAAGTGTTCTACAAGTGAGACTATACAATACGAGTCCGACTACAGAGATAGCTTGTGGATACTCTATTCGATGCCACTCATGCATCGTGCACGTTTAAAGTATAAAGGGGGCTTCGGCGCAATTGACATGAGATGCCTCCAGTGTGTCGGTGTGTCGTGGAGCATTGAACAGTGCCGCAGGCTGTGGATGTGCCCAACGTCAGGCATTTCCAACGGATTGTTTGGAGAGGTTGGAATGGTTTGATGGTATCGCAACCATGATGGCCCACCACATGGTATAAAGACTTTATATTTGTCCCATATACTTGCTTGAGGAGAACATGAAAATAGAACAGCCACTCCGTTTCATGAATATCTCTTTCTTAAAGGATAGATGTATCATTTTTGGCCATACATTTCTGAATTGACAATACGCTTTTCACATCTGAAGGTAAAATTCAAAACATGTGGACGATGATGAGTGCGTGTAATTTTTTTGCCAAGAACATGGTTATGCAGTGCTGTTCAAATCAAAATGTACACATTTAAGTCACCCTGGCTTTTGGGCAAAAAGGCAACAGCAGTCGTAACAAGGCAGCCATTGGTTCTTGAAAGGAGAAAAAGGAATACCTTCATCAAGAAAAATGTAAAAAATAAAAAAAAATCCGAATTTGATGGTCCAGCTTCGCAAGTACTTTTATCTCAAACAACGAAAGTGGCAAAGTCAAGCTTGTCCAACAAATACATTACACCTTCATTTGGGGCTGGCATGTAGAGTTGTACACAAACACGTGCATCTGGCCTGAAAGCTCAATGAATCACTTCTCCTTCTTCCTTCTTCTTGCATATGGCAGCCTTGGCTGCCAGGAAGCTATATTTTGTTGGGGAACAACGATAACCACTGATCCATTCCTATTGTGCCATACTCTGTGCGGAGCGTTGGTCCTGCCAAACTCGTCCTCCTGGGCTATTGGGCACAATCGCCACTCTGACTCAGATACTCAAATGGCTCAATCATCCCAAGCCAACTGTACTCATTGCCAACCTGGAAGGATGACGCTGAGTCAACCCCAACCTGGGCTTGTTCATATCAGCAGCCATCAGGGCTCAAACTGAGGATCAATAAGAAATCTCAAACCAGCCACCATAACCGCGAAGCCAACCACCGGCTTACAATGAATCTAGTGTGTGTGTGTGGTGTGTGTGTGTGTGTGTGTGTGTGTGTGTGTGTGATGCTTTTTGTGTCGATTAAATTATGTCTATTGGAATGTACCTTTTGACCCTTGAGACTCTGAGAACCCTTCGACCTCTGAAGACCTCCGAGACATCAACGCCCCAAAATATTTCTACTATTATTACTATTATAATTATTATTATTATGTGGTTCAAGGCCTCAAGCCTGGGAAACCTATTTTGTTCAGACGAGCAAAAAGACGCCCAAGGCCGTGAAGAACCATGAAAGTTGGTTCAAATGGACCAAGGTCCCCTAGTGGTCTTGAAACGTTTACACTTTTTGTTTCTCTGTGACAGCACGTATATGTATCGGTGTACAGGATACAAAACGAAGTACGATATGGCTCATGATCGCAATAACTCACAATCAGTGGTGACTTCATTTCCATCAATTGAATGACCAATCAATGATTTTAGAATGAGCCATAATTAATGGTTAGATTTCGATCTTTTACTTGACAGTTGTCACCGTTGTGGGAAATGACACAGCCCCAGTGAGGATTTGGGTCTCTGATGTTTAGGGCAGAAGCAGATGTACTGCCTTCCGCGACAGGACAAGACTTGAGAGTGCAGAGGGATGATGGCTATCGTCTCTTACTTTATATGAGCAGGCCTAGAGTATGGTGTCCTCAACGAAGATAAAATGAATGAGAGAAGTTAGCAATATCTCCTAAAATTGGTGATATTATGGATGATCTCTTCCAACATTGTTGTAGAAAAGTAACTGAAAGCAGGGCTTATAACCCCTTTGTGTTTTATGTACTTTTCTGGACAATGCTCAATTCTGCTTTTGAAGTTTTTCAATGTGCAAATTCTGTTTTTTCAGATCTCTTGTATCTGATTCTGATATATCGTACGTCTGTTACAGAGGCACCTGTGTCTCAAAAGCAGCTTCCTCAGCAGGGGTTATACTGTTGGTTGTGGACCGGGTCTCGGCGGCGAGCACGACCCTAGGTGGAGCAGTAGAGTCGGCTCACACCGAACACGCCGATAAGATCGTGCTTCTCGGAAAACTTCGAAGAGCACGGGTCCCTTACAAGACCGTGAATCGCCAATAATTTGGCCGCGTGGAATACGGGTTAATTGCCAACTTCAAATATACCTAAGTATCCACACAGCAAAAGCTACGGGGAATTCCACACCTCGGCAAGCCTCGAGCGGAACGAGCCATTACCGTGCTCAAAACCATGCGTAACCCGAGCGGATGTACCAAGACCCATCGGTCAAATGCACAATTTACCGTTCCCAATTTCCCAACACGCACCATGCTAAGTCAAATGAAAGAAGCACAGAAAAAACGAGCTGGTACATTCAAACATTTAGGGGTAATTTATTTAGCATGGGGGGGGGGGGGGAGGGAACACACAAAGAGCAAGAGTTATCCGAATAACGAAATGTAAATAATGTACAAGCAAAAGCACTGAACAATTCTACTTGACAAGAAAGGCCCGCACACAGACACGCAACACCCAGAAGAGAGATGGCCTGCCGAGGGTCTTTATTTTCGGCTCTCGCAGCGCGAGAGATAGTTCGGCTGGGAGTCAGGATGGCTGGCTACCTGGCCCGCGAGCCGCGCGGCTTGGTCGTTCACGCCCTTCCGGAGCTCCAGTCGCCAAAGGACGGACCAGGGCAGCCGAATCCAAGAGAGGTGGACAGAGGTGATCTCCCGTGTTGGAGTGGTCGACGCTGTCATCTGTGCCAACGCGACGCCTCGGATTGCGTGGGGTGCTGTCAAGCCGCAGACCAGACAGAAGAACGCGCTCGAGCACACGGGACCAACCACCCACCCTCGACCCGACCCACCACACTCTTTCTCTTATGGAGGAGAAGGGCCCTCTTCTGGCCACTCGCTCTTGATTGGTCAGACCCATCGTGCGATTCCCTGGGCCGTCTCCCATTGGAACAGTCCCACGGTAGGCAGGGAAACTCCCACCCTTCTGGGCGGAGTCTCCGATCAGAGGCGTTTGTGGCTCTACCTACCCTCCTCACCACTGGCCACGTGCTCATGGCGATGGTGTTGAGTCGGAAACGGGGCCGGGTGAGACGCCTCGCTCCTTGCCATTGGCCAGAAGAGGACGTCATGCTATATTAGACTCCGCCATGCGCGGGCTTGCTGGCGAGCGCGAACAGAAGGTTGTTTGTTGTGTTGAAGTGAAGATGTAAAAATTATATCTATAAAATAACCCACAGCGCACGTCCACTTAATCCATTAGAAACAGAGGATGGATTCTAACTAGAAACACGTACTTACGCGATATAGCTGATCTATAGGGCTCTGGCTGTTTGTCGTGCAGTAAGCTTCCAAATTGTCGTAACAATACTGGGGGTTTTGCCTTTCCTTTCCAGCAGTAAATTGGGTAGGAATTTTGTAATTGGTTCAGGGTGCCAGTGATAGCTTGCCTGCTCTTCGTGAAGAATACCGTGGGATCTTTAACGTCCACACAACTATTACTGAAAGACGAGAACGCCTGTTTAAACGTCATTGCCGAGCAGACGACACACACCTGATGAATCAACCCTGCCTGTTGACACCAGGAGGGCATTATATGCTGTGCGGAGATTCGACCCAGGTTAGACCAGCTTGGCATGTGATACAACCTCGAGGCCTTCCTGTCAGCCCTCCATCTTGAAAGTGATGTTATATAAGAGAGCCAGGTCGAACTAGAATTGGCCACTCATCGAACGTAGCGACGGTCGATAGATATGCTCTGCCCACATTAAATTGAAGGCTTTTATGTTAAAAAAAAACTATATGGCTGCCCGAACCACGAGTCCGATGACGTTATGCAATCAACACCCCTCCTCCTCCACCCCACCCACCAATACAATTCCGAGATGACCACTCAAAAATTTTCAAATGATCAGATAAAGTGTTTGACATATGCATATTTATGATGTCACACGAAAGCCACCTCTGACATCTCAAAAATCACACTTATTTCCCATGGGAGTAAACTTGACATGTGCCAAGTTTCACTTTTTTGCCAATGGGCAGTTTTGAGATATTGAGGTTCAAGTTTCCCTCTTTTACCAAAATAGCTGCCACACCATCATGAACAAATGTTTCTCTTCCATAATTATACATTAAAATATTCTACATGAGTCGGAACGCATCTGTGGTGAAACATTTTGTGTCAATCAGATAAGCGGTTGTAAGAAAAACAGAGAACAAATTACCGACGGATTGGGTGACAACACCGAAACATAAATTGCCACCGTGACATTCGTCAGGCGAGGCATAAAAAAAAACGTTTGATCATATGAACACATAATTTACAATGTCAAATTTGTGGGCAAATTGCAGGCAATGACGTGCAGTAGCCAACTGCGTCACCGGCATCAAACCGGGTTGCCCAATGTTTTTCATCACTAATAACCTTTGCTTCAATAGACCAGCCAGTCAGGTTGAGCAAACAACCATGAACAAGCTGTGAACGTTTTCTGTGATGAATAACCAATCCTGGACACGTTGAGCACTCTGTTAGCAGGATGAGGAAATTTCGCAACCAAGCCAGCCTTGGGATTCAAACCCCATTGAGATCAAACCCACACTGTGAGGCATTGAATAAAGGCTTTAAACCATTCAACCATCATGCCCTTCATTCTGAACTCTCTCTCTCTCTGGTTAAATCACAAGCAACTCCAAGCAGCGACATGCATCAAAATTCCTCCCACGTCAGTTCCTATGAGAGCCATTTACACGCTGCTGAGGCTCATAAATGGACCAATGAACAGTCATCAGCTTCTGAGTAAAAGCATGCTGGAAAAGCTGCCTTTCAGTTATTGTATGTGTTGTGTGTAATGATGTGTTGCTATGATACCATTCTATTTTTTTTATTCGAAATTGTGGTTCATGGAACAGGCAGGCAAAAGAGGGGGAAAAGGTAATTTGGCAACAGGGGGCAATGAGCAGGAAGGTGTTTACGCATGGAACGGTCTCCCTGGAAAGGTAGTGCAAGCAGAGCAGTGATAAGTTAAATGTGAATTAGATCGGTAACTGGAAGTTATGGAGATAACGAACGGTATAGATAGGGATGTTGGCAGGACTTTTAGGTAGCTTAATGTCTGGAATGGGTGATTGTGTACATCTGTGTGGGAGTGTATGTTTTCAAGGGGTGTTGTGGCGGTCATGTGGAATTTTACAGCGCGTGTGCTGTATACAATGCACCGACTTTGAAATGTCCCCAGTGTCTAACCAGTCTCCAGTGTCCCGCCCTCCCGCTCCCCCCCCCCCACGTTGCCTCAGACAGCCATGACGGCCATGATCGGTAGAGTGCAGTGTGTGTACCTAACGGAAATAAGCGAAAATTGACCGGAAATCCCGAGTATTTCAAGGAAATTTGTGAAAAACTAAATGTTGTTTATTATAATGTGAACACTCTGGTCAGGTCAAGGTCCGGTTAGATCTGGTGACCTGCTACAGGTACCCATGTAAACCTGTACTACCTGTCCATGGTCGGGTTGTCGGCGACTAAACCGTCTCCCCTACCAGTTTTCTGGTGAGGAGGGTGTTTGGATATGGACACCCAGCAGGATTAAAAACAAACACCTGTCAAGGGCGGAGGAGCTCTCTGTGAGCCAACGCCATCCATATCTAGTGCCAACTGTGTCCTGCGGACGTCCTCCTGCAATTTGGGTTACTTTTTTATTAGGAGTTGGTGGCAGGATTTGCCACTCCGGCCACCGTAAAATCCTTCATTCCGCAAAACACAAAAACGAAAAAAATCTGAAAACCCCTCCGTGGGAAGTACCCTCCTGTGAGCTTCCCTTCGCAGGGCAGCTCACGGATGACGGGATTGGGGGCAAAGCCTTCGAGGACCCCCAAATCTTTGATGATAGAGGAACCACGGGTAACATCCTGGGTCAGATTGCGGGAGAGTGTGTCGGAGTGGTGCTGAGGTGTCGTCCACGACGGGCGGTTCCTTGGGTTTAACCTGAGGCGGTCCCTTGGGTGGTGCCTGGAATGTCCTATCCTTAAGAGAGGATGATCACCTGTCCTCCTGTTGTCACTGAGCTCAAAAGCGTTGGACATAACGGATTGCAGCTCTCTCTAAGGTTCGGAGACCCGGATTGCGGCGAGAATAATGGTGGGTGGTTACACTACTATTGAGTCTGGTCGCTCTGATGTTGCCATAACCCAAGGAGTTGCTGTGCTGTGTCCAATAAGCTGAACCCCAATGAAATTTGAGGTAACACCGGTCAAACGAGCGTATTATAGATTAAGGATTCGTCACTCCTTAAGGTGTCATTTTCCCTGGTCCTGTTTATGCTCCGACTGAAGGCGATGATCTCACCGTGAAGACGCATTCTACGCCACGCTCGAGGTCTGTGGTTGATCAGTGCCCCGACGAGAAATACACTTCTATCTTGGGGGATTTCATGGCATCTGACTGGAACTGATAGGGATGGTATGAGATGTGGTGTTGGTCCCATGGGTCAGGAAACACTATGAACCAGAAATAGAAGCTAGTTCCTTGACTTTTGGCAAAAGTCATGGATTAGGGTGGCTGGTTCATTGTTTCAGCGCCCAAAAGCTCATCCTGGATCTTGGTATTCCAACGCTGTGGTGTGGCAAGAGGAGATTGACCATCTCTCTCAATTGACGGTCGCTGGAGGATGATATCCAGAACTGCAGGGTCTACCGGAGCGCTCAGTTCCTCAATACTGACCAGCAGCTTGTTGTATGCACTCTAAAAGCTGCACCTTAAATCCTGGAGAATGTACCATCCCATGCCTAGGTGGATGGTTGGCAAGCTTCAGGGATGAGAAGAGTGCTGAGGAGTTTTGCGAACAGGCTGAGTGGACAACTTGGGGGGTCTGGGTGTTTGGGGGGTCTCGAAGAGTTGTGGAGTGGCCTTCAAGACCAACCATCCTTGAATGTTGCCGGGATGTCTTGGAACTCACCGCAGGGCTAAAAAGAGATTTGTCTTCTAGGACACTTGGATACCATTGACCAGAGTCGCAGGGCCAGGCCTGAATGGCAAGCTGAGCTGTTCAGGGAGCTGAAGGCGTAACTGTACGTGCAACTGAGGGTGGATCAAGGGGCCTATGTGCGAGGAATCTGTGAGGGGGTAGAGCTCACCTGTGGACAGGTGATTCTCGTCCCGCTTAGCAGGGGGAATTCGCGCATTGCGTTCAGATTCCAAGCCATCCCCTCCGATGCACTGCAGTTTAGGCAGAGAGTGGTAGGCTTTGACAGAGGAGTCTGAAGTAGAAGGCGCGCTGGCCGGTACTTTGAGCGGTTGTACCAGGCTGATCCACAGCTGTTCGAGTTGGCACGTCAAGGTGTTTACAATCCCTGTTGCTCGACCCTCAAATCAAACTGTGGTGCACCTTCGCTTGTGGAAACACGGGCTGGCGGTGAACCGGTATGAAACGGGGCAAAGCTCGCCGGGATTGTGGCATCCATGCTGAATCTCTCAAGGCTGGTGGAAAGCTGCACTCGTGTCGTTGCATGCAGTTTTGTGCTCTGCCCTGGAACACAGGCATCATCCCAAACTGATGGAAGAGAGGGGCCTTGTTGTCCTCTCGGAAAGGGAAGGGTGGTCGCCAAAGACTGCAACAACTACGCGAGGGGTGACGCTGCTCTCAGTGCGGCGCAAGTCTTTTGCTTCGGATAATTCTTGATAGGGTTCGCCACATCTGACTTGGAGCACCAGCGCTCAGAGCAGTCAGGCTTTACACCAAAGAGGTCAACGATGAACCGTATCCTTGCTCTTCGTGTCCTCACCGAACGCAGACGAGAAGTTCGGCAGGGGCTTGCTTGCAGCCTAATGTTTGATCTCTGTAAAGCGTTTGATTTCAGTGGAATCGGGATGCCCTCTGGAGGATTCTTGGTCTTCGTGGGGTGCCACCATAAACTGATCGATTCTGAGTCGAACTCTACTCTTTGGTACTGAGAGTGCTGTGAAGTGTGGTGGTACCAATCTCTGACTTATTTCAGTTGTTACTGGAGTTCGTCAGGGGTGTGTACTGGCCCCACACTTCTTCAGCACTTGTATGGACTGGATTTTAGGGAGGATGTCGGAGCGGATCAAAAAGCTGCGTGCATCGTTTTGGGATGTCAAGATCTCGGACCTTGAATTTTGCAAGATGATGCAGTCATCTTGCGGAGACTTAGATATCCTTTTGGGGGCCCTCGAGGTGCTGAAATGAGGAGTCGGAGCGCTGGATTACGGTTTCTTGGTCAAAACTAAGACAGGCTTCGGTGTCGACTCTTGATGCTGCTGTCCTTGTCCTGTGGTCTGTTTGTGGGTGAAGGATGTAGAGGTCGTGGACGAGATCACTTACGTTGGCAGTGATATTCATGTCTCTGCTGGCTTGTGAGTCAGAGGTCAATAGACGTCTGGGTCGGCCCTAGGGAGGTCATGATTCACTGGATCATGGGGTGTGGCGCTGCCGTACCGTGTGCGGTGAGGACGAAAGTTCTGGAGTCTTCAGGTCCTTGGTACTTCCAGTCCTTGCTCTAATGGCATGCGAGAACTTGGACCTCTGACCAGATAAACTCTGAGACGGAACTTAATTCCTTTGTACCAGGTCTCTTCGGAGAAATCCTTGGCTATCGCAGTCGATTTTGTGTCACAACGGCGATTGCTGAAAGAGAGACTCGGAATGAGATTTGTTTACCTGCATAGTCCGTGAGCGTCAGTTGCGGCTGTATGGACATGTGGCTCGTTTTCTGACGTGATCCCTGCTCACCAGATTCTCTCAGCGGGGGAGCCTCTGTGAAGTGGAGGAGGCCAGTGGGCCGACCACGTGCCTCGTGGTTGCAGCAGAGTTGACCATTACATCTCAAGGATGATGGGATGCGCCCTGAACATCTGGCCTGGGGGATGGCCAGACGGAGGCCACCCTGGAGTACCGCGGAACAGTGGACGCAAGCGACGCGCTGTTCTGGCAACATGCTCCCAATACCTACCTATATATGTAATACCATTTAATTATTGCTTGAACGGGAAAACCAAGAAACGCGCCCCTCTCAATGTACGAACGAACGAAAGATGTTCATTCCGCCCACCATTCGCATTTGCGCCGAAATACTCATTTTCTGCCAACCATCGCATTTCGCGCCGAAAGACGTCATTTCCGCCACCATCGCATTCGCGGCCGAAAGAACTCATTTCCGCCCAGCCATCGCATTTCGCGCCGAAAGACGTCATTCGCCCACACATCGCATTTCACGCCGAAAGACGTCAATTTCCGCCCACCATCACGCATTTCGCGGCCGAAAGCTCATTTCCGCCCACATCGCATTTTCGCGCCGAAAAAACGTCATTTCCGGCCCACTATCGCATTTCGCGCCGAAAGACGTCATTTCCGCCCACCATCCGCTTTCGTGCCGAATTTCCGAATGCCTGAAACGCTAAGTTTTTCATATGCCATCATTCTTTTGCGGCCCCCTGCCACGCTGTATCGAACAGATTTCATTCCTTCTGTTATATATAACAGGTGCTTATCAAAATAATAACAAGATTTTTACATTTCAAATATAAGTACGCCTTTTTAATTGTTTTTCAAACTGAAAAAGCATAAATTGCATA
>CM068968.1:45589623-45603491 GCA_035128595.1 Eptatretus atami
CTCTCTGCCAGAATATAGCTCAGAAATCAGATTGATCAACTTTGGTGGCACCCCACGAAGACTGAGAATCCTACAGAGGGCATCTCGATTCACAGAATTAAATGCTTTTCAGAGATCAACATATGCTGTGAGCAGCCCCTGCCGAAACTCTCATCTGCATTCGGTAAGAACCCAGAGAGCAAAGATACATTCAATCGTTGACTTCTTTGGTGTAAAGCCCGACTCCTCTGGGTGCTGTTGCTCGAACAGATGGTGTGGAACCCAATGAAGAATTATCCTCGCAAAGACCTTGCCTGGCACTGAGAGCAGCGTCACCCCTCGGTAGTTGTTGCAGTCCTGTCGATCACCCTCCTCTTTCCAGTGCGGGCCAACAAAGCCCTTATTCCAGTCAGTTGGGATGATTCCTGTGTTCCAATCAGAGCACAGAACTGCATGTAATTATACCACTACAGCATTTCCACCAACCTTGAAAAGTTCAGCGTGGATGCCATAGATCCCGGGGGCTTTACCCCATTTCAACTGGTGCACCGCAGCCTGGGTTTCCACAAACGAAGGTGGTTGACAGTTGATTGTAGGGTCAGCAATGAGGATAGTTATACCCCTGATATCTAACTCAATAGCTGGTGGGTCAGCCTGTTCCAGCCACTCAAAGTAACCGGTCCAGCGGGCCTTCACTTTGGTTGTCTCTTTCAAGAGTCCACCATCCTCTGCTCCAACAGAAACACACCGAGTGACGGGCTTTGAGGAACGCAATGCATGAATTCCTCTGAAAGCAGGATGAGAATCACTCGTCCACAGGTGATGCTCTACCCCCTCACAAATTCCTCCCACATTGGCCTCCTTGTCTGCCCTCAGCGCATGTACAATTTTATGTCTCAGCTTCCTGAGCAGCTCAGGTCTGTCAATAAACCTGGCTCTGTGACTCTGGTCAATGGTATTCAGTGCCCCTTGGGAGACAAAGTTCCTCTTCACCTGATGGTGGGTTCCATAACATGCACTGGCAACATCAAGGATGGTCATCTTCAAGGTACTCCACAACTCTTCAGGATTCCCCACAGCACCCAGACCCCCCAAATCCCCACTCAGCCTGTTCACAAACTACTCAGCTACTCTCTTATCCATGAGCTTGTTATCATCCAGCCTAGGCTGGAATGGTACCATTCTCCCGGATTTAAGCTGAAACTTCAGAGTTGCTACAACAAGCCTGGAGTCTGTATTGAGGAACTGAGCATTCCGGTATACCCTGCAGTTCTGAATCATCCTCCAGCGACCATCGACGAGCACATGGTCAATCTCCTTTGCCACACCACCAGTGTTGGAATACCAAGTCCACCGATGAGCCTGTGGGCGCTGAAACCATGAACCAGCCACCCTAAGTCCATGACTTCTTGCAAAGTCAAGGAACTTAGTGCTATTCTGGTTCACAGTTCCAGACCCATGGGGACCAACACACATCTCATAACCAACCCTATCAGTTCCAGTTGATGCAATGAAATCCCCCAAGACTAGAAAAGTGTCTCGCCTGGGGCACTGATCAACCACAGACTCGAGCGTGGCATAGAATGCGTCCTTCACAGTGAGATCATTCGCCTCAGTCAGAGCATATATGGCGACCAGGGAAACGACACCCAAGGAGTGACGAATCCTCGGTCTCACAATACGCTCGTTGACCGGTGTTACCTCAATTATCATTTGAGTTAGCTTATTGGACCCAGCTACAGCAAGTCCTTGGGAATGGTAACCATCACAGTGACCAGACCAATAGTAAGTGTATCAACCCACCATGATCTTGACAATATCTGGTCTCCGAACCTCGGAGAGTGCTGCAATACTGATGTTTAAGCGCTGGAGCTCAGATGATTGCAGAGACGGGTGATCATCTTCAAGTGTGTTTTGCAGAGTGAAGGGTTTATGGTGGCCAGACTGCAAATCCTGCCTCTAATCTCCGAGAAAAAAGTATCCCAACTGCAGGAGGACGTCTGCAGATACAGTTGTGCACCAGATATGGATGGCCGATGGCTCACGAGTAGCTCCTCTGCCATTTGATAGGTTTTGTTTTTCGTCCTGCTGGGTGTCCATATGCATACACCCTCCTCACTAGGAAACCTGGTGGAGGAGACTGTTTAGTCACCGACAATCCGACCATGAAACAGGTTAGTACAGGTTTACGTGGTACCTGTGGCAAGTCACAGATCTGATCTGGCCTGACCTGACAGGAAATTCACCTGTTGAAAATGGAGGCACTGGTGATGTCATCTTCGACCATGTCCGGTTCAATGCATAGCTATTTTAATTTTGTCTAAACCTCAAAGTGGGGGGAAAATTATTGATATGAAACCAATTTTCATTCGGAACCGTCAAAGCTAGCCACCTCCGTCAGGGCCCTGTCACACCGTTGACGTTTTAGCCAGGAATGGCAACGTATAAAAATGCACGTAAAACGTTGGCGTACGCTGAAGTTTTGAGGTTTTTTTTTTTAAGTTTTGTCGTATTCATAACGTGTTGGTCGTATTGCATAACGTATTCGTAAGGGCACAGAACGTTTCGTTGTGTAAAGATAACTTATACCAACGAATGCTTAGCCTGTTGTCGGCGTTCACAACCTATGCCCAATGATAGTTTAACTTAGTCATAGCGCGCTGCACGTATCGCCGACGAACTCGTGGCGTTCTCTGTTAAAAACCTGCCGCACGCCGATTTAAATCATAACCGCCTGAAAATTGGAAGTGTCAACATCGCAGTCACACTTTGACGATTTAGCCAGCTATGCCGACTTATGAGAAAATGTGTCTAAAACGCTGGACACGTCGAATACGGTATGGGTAAGTTGTGTATACGTTAGGAGCACGCTGAAAAACAATGAAGTACGCTGCATATTACGTGGTACGTCTAGTACGTCGTGAAATTTCAAGCATGCTGAAAATTTTAGACGTACTCGACGTATGGCTCACAAGTTCCGCATACGCTGGCATAAGTTCTCGGCACGCTCCGCGATCTTTACACACGTCGGCCACACGTTACTTGTAAGTTACTCATAAGTCGAAACACGTCGAGGTAATGTTTAGCATACCCGAAACTTAATTTTTAACCTACGAGTAACGTGCTTTGAACCTATTAGTAGCGTGCTTTGAACCTATGTGTAACGTATCTCCAAACGCATATGCGTATGTAGACGAATTTGATTGACGTCTTCTGGACGACCACAGAACTTACTGAACGTGTTTCTAACTACAGCTACCGTATAATGGCGTATTGGCAGCGTTTAGGGGAATTGGTATATACAAATGGGCTTCACAAGAGGAACCCGTCAGTGTTCCAGACTCCATGTTGATTAGATGTCAATGTCAGTAGCAGTAGCAGTAGCAGTAGCAGTAGTAGTTGTAGTAGTTCGAGAGAATTTAGTGATGTCGATGTTATATAGTAGTAGTAGTAGTCGAGAGAATTTAGTGATGTCGATGTTAGTAGTAGTAGTATTAGTGTAGTAGTAGTAGTTGCAGTAGTAGTAGTTCGAGAGAATTTAGTGATGTCGATGTTGGTAGTAGTAATAGTTCGAGAAATTTAGTGATGTCGATGTTAGTAGCAGTAGTAGTAGTAGTAGTCGTAACAGTAGTTCGAGAGAATTTAGTGATGTCGATGTTAGTAGTAGTAGTAGTAGTAGTAGTAGTTCGAGAGAATTTAGTGATGTCGATGTTATTAGTAGTAGTAGTAGTAGTTCGAGAGATTTAGTGATGTCGATGTTAGTAGTAGTAGTAAGTTGAGTAGTAGTAGCAGTAGTAGTAGTTCGAGAGAATTTAGTGATGTCGATGTTGGTAGTAGTAGTAGTAGTGTTCGAGAGAATTTAGTGATGTCGATGTTAGTAGTAGTAGTAGTAGTAGTAGTTCGAGAGAATTTAGTGATGTCGATGTTAGTAGTAGTAGTAGTAGTAGTAGTAGTAGTACTTTCAAGTAACGTGTTGCAAAGTGTGAACAACGTTCGTGTAGCGTGCTTACAAAACGTTACTCTAGGTTAGAAATAGTTTCGGGTACGCTAAACATTACCTCGACGTGTTTGACTTATGAGTAACTTACAAGTAATGTGTTTCGACATGTGTCAACGATCGCATAACGTGCCTACAAATGATGGCCAGCGTAGCGGAAGTGTGAGTCATACGCCGGCATACGTCGTAAAATTTCAAGCATGAAAAGATTTGAGGAAAACCCAAAAGTACAACGTTTAAAGCCAGCGTACTACGACCTATGGCAGTGTTTTCAGTGTGCTCTTAACGTATACAAAACGTACCCATAACGTATTCGACGTGTACCAGCGTTTTAGACAAATTTTTCATAAATTGGCATACGCTGGCTAAATTGTCAAGGTGTGACAGGGCCTTCACCGAAGGTGGACGCTGATTATGTTTTCACCATTATTTGTCTGTCTGTCTGTCTGTGAGCAGGATATCTGATATCTCACAAAGTTATGGACGGATTCAGACGAAACTTGTTGGATGAGTTGGTTAGGTAACAAGAACGAGCCAATTAAATTTTGGTTGAGGTCCGGATGCAGATGTGGCCTCTCAGTGGGATAAAACACGTAAACTGTTCAACCTGGCGGAGGTATGTGCTCTACCAAGTGCCGTTCTAGTTATCCATGCCGTTATTGATCCCCGAGGAATAGTTGTTGCTCTCCAAACTGGACATTGGTGTTCGGTGTAGCACTTTTGTCATTGCTGTCGTTGAGCGGTTATGCTGGTTCAAAGTTGTACGTTTGGATTATTATCGACTGTGCTGAAGTTCACCTCGTACGTTGTTTTGGCGCCCTCTGTTGCCTTAAGTCGATTTGAATTTATTTAGTCTTTACCCTTCGTTATGTTAAACATCTCTTTGGAATCCCCTTGTAATCATCTTTAGTAGATTGAATGGATGAACATTGTTTCTTGCTCTATTCAGTTTTAATAGTTTGTTTGTTTGTTTGTTTCAAATGGGTGTTTTTCACTTGGACCATAGTTTGTGGTTTGTGACCATGTATTTTTTTCTGTTAGTATTGTTAGGATGATTGGATTAACAAGTTGTTCCTCAGTTGTGCTGTGCTGGTCACCCTTCGTATCCGAAGAAGGTTTTTCACCTGACAAATGTGAACTTCTTGATCAATTTGTTTGCAGTTCAGAAACTGCTGTCCAGACAGGAACCACAAACTAAGATGGCAATCGGTGTGACCTGGTGTCAAGAAACCTCCAAGATGACCAGTCCACTTGCTTCCCCACATTCCAGGCAGGAATTTGTAGTTTGTTCAGGGTTTCGGTGAAAATTCGAAATGTACTCTTCTCAATTGACATGTGCACCCACCAATGTTGGCAGATGGGACTCCCAGTTTAACGTCCATCCGAGAGACAGCACACACATTGATGAAACACCGGGTTGGGATTCAAACCCAGGCAAGACAACTCAGAAGTGAGTGTGCATACCTGGTGTGTCCAGTAGTACATAAAAGAACGCTCTGAAAAGTTTGTAGTGGTGTTGGATGTGCTGATGGAAGGTGCTGAATGCAACTTCATCACCAGGAGCAACGTTATCCAGGAGGCAAGAAGCCTGGACCCCTCTGTAGCGGCAACCCATGCGGGGTTAAGATCACTGCTGGGATTTTGAGGAAACGCACTGAGATGTGATCGGCTGAGTTCCAAAGGAATGTTACATGCAAGGAATTACTACTACTACCTGGCTCATTGTAGAAACGAAACTGGCTCGCTGCATGGATGTTTTTAATCAACTAAAGGTCGAGGAAGGCAAATGACCACTCTGGAAAAAGAGACGTGGCTGACGTTTCGGGCATGAGCCCTTCATCATGGCGAAAGTTCTCAATGGTGACTTGGACCGGGCTCAGAGAGACTTTACTCGGCGTGACTGCACTGCAGGTGAGAGGTTTGGTGTCTTCTGTTTCCACACACTCTGTGCTGCAACTCCTGTAAGGTGTGGAACAAATACACACATGTTTCTACACTGCACTGCTGCACTATACTACTGTACTTTACCACAGCACTGTACTGCACTTTGGTCCAACTGTATGAAGGCACTGTACAGCACAGCCCGACTATACTGGACGACTGGCACTGTACCGCACTACAGCACTGTACCGTGTTACTGCACAATGTTGATGCACTGCACCGTGGTATTACACTCCGCTGGTACACTGTACTGTGGTACTGCACAATGTTTGTGCACTGTACTATGGTACTGCACAATGTTTGTGCACTGTACTGTGGTACTGCACAATGTTGATGCACTGTACCCGTGGTACTGCACATTGTTGATGCACTGCACCGTGGTATTACACTACGCTGGTGCACGGTACCATGGTGCTGCACTATGCTGGTGCACTGTACTGTGGTACTGCACAATGCTTGTGCACTGCACCATGATATTACACTACGGTACTATGGTGCTGCACTATGCTGGTGCACTGTACCATGTTGCTGCATTACGCTGGTGCAGTGTACTGTGGTGCTGCACTATTCTGATGCACTGTGCCATGGTGCTGCACTATGCTGGTGCACTGTACTGTTGTGCTGCACTATGCTTGTGCACTGTACTGTTGTGCTGCACTATGCTTGTGCACTGTACTGTTAGGCGCAGGAGGGACCAGGCCGGGGAGGAGATGTGAGAAGACTAAGACCACTGACCTGCCTGCGGTGAGAGAGTGAGAGAGCCAAAGACTCAGCCTCATCACGGGAGATACCAATGATCCGAAATGCCTTGGTTTCCACAGCGTGAAGCCGAGAAAGGTGAGAGGCGGGAGCACCAGACCAGAGGGGAGAGCAGTACTCCATCAGGCTGCGGATGAAAACTTTGTATGTGGTCAAGTGCTCAGGTGTGCCAAGGAAGGACTGTGCACGATGGAGGATGCGCCCAGTCAGCAACTGGCTTTGGAGGCCAGGTTGGAAATGTTGCTTTCCCAGGAAAGATCATGGCAGATAGTGAGACCCAGAAGCTTGAATGAAAGGACTTCTTCTAGAGGATTGTTGAGGAAGTAGATGGGGTTTTTTTCCAGATGGTCCTTTCGTCGAGACATAGTGAGAGTGTGAGATTTGGCCGGATTGAAAGACACGTTCCAAGTGTTGGACCAGCTTGTGATTTTATCCAGATCTGCAGAGAGTGAAGAAGCTGCTGTTTGCTGATCTGAAGGATGACAGATGGTATGGCAGAGGGTCGAGTCATCAGCAAAGAGATAGCGAGGATTTTCCAGAGAGTCGGAGAGATCATTGATGAACACCAGAAAAAGAACAGGGCCCAGAACACTGCCTCGATGAACTCCAGTCTCGACAGGAAGAGGGGATGAGAGATTTCCATTAAGGGCCACATGTTGGCTGCGACAGGAGAGGAAGTCTGCGAGCCATGAGTGGAGATGTCCTTGGATACCATAAGGAAGAGAGTTTTGTGAGCAGGGCAGGGTGCCAGACCATGTCAAAAGCTGAAGCCATGATGGATTCCATAACCTTGCTGATGATTGGGAGAAGGCTGATTGGTCTGTAGTTGCAGGGAGTCTGTTTTCAAACAGCCTTTTTATGCAGAGCGGTAATGTTTGCTGATTTCCAAGCAGATGGCAGATGACCTTGAGTAAATGAGAGGGTGAATGGAACAGAGAGAAGGTGAGCAAGAGCAGAAGAGCAGGTTTTTAGGATACGTGGGCTGATGCCGTCTGGACCAGTTGCAGAATCTGAGTCGAGGTTTTACAGCAAACTCTCAACCTTGTCAGGAGAAAAACGATACAGAGTCCAGGAACAGCTGGGTGCGACTGGGTAAGATGGGTACAGAAACTGATGAGTTTGGGCCACAAGATTTCGAAGCAAACACGGAATTTAGGCATTCAGCCCTTTCACCTGCCGTGTCAGCTGTGCGGCCATTTGAAAGAAGGGAGGGGATGGAGGGGGAACATACACCAGAAACAGACTTAACTTGACGCCACCAGGATTTGGAGGATGGTGACAGGTTTGAGAGTTTCGACTTTAGATTAGAAAGATGTTGTTTTCTGGCTCTCCTGTGGGTAGACACACACTTGTTCCAAGCTTTGTGGAAGGAACTGAGATTGCCTTCAGTTGGATTTGCCTTCCACGAGGTGAAGACAAGTTGTTTCAGGACAACTGTCTCGCCACAAGCTTCAGTGTACAAATGGGATTCTGCCGGGGTGGGTTTTGCTTCGGTTCAACTCCCTCGTGAAGTGAAATATCATACTCATGCTTCGCAAGGTGACCGAAGTAATGCCTACAGTTTGTAGGTCCGAATCCACTCCTTCCAATTTTTTGAGACGTTCCCCTGAAGGGATGAGCCTGGTGTGGCCTAGTGGTTAAGGTGGCGGCTTGGGATCCTCGTTGGGATCCTCGGGGTCCTGAGTTCGAGCCCCGCTGGCCACTGAGTGAGCATCAGGGGGGTCGACTCAGCCCGTCATCCTTCCGAAGATCGGCGAAATGATCACCAGCATATTGGTAATTATCCCTGCAGGGTCGAAAGCGACTAAAAGGTTGGTATGGTGTCAGGAAGGGCATCCGGTCGTAAAATCATTTCCACAAGAAAGGGATAAAGGCTTTCAAATGGTGTGATGTTGTTCTCCTCCTGAAGGGATGTGTCCTGGCGGCTTCAATCCAGCCATTTCGATCCCACTTCTGACACCATGTAATGTATCCCACATGCCCGGTGTATTATGTTCCTGTGGTATTTTGTGACGAGCACAAAAGACACTGACTCTTCTGATTGAGCTCTCAGTGTGCACTGTCTTTATTTTCCCTTTCTGCTCAGTCAGCGGCGTGCTCATGACAAACCAACACAGTACATGACAACTCCGTTCCACCGGATTTTATCTTTTTCCATGGAGGATTACTTTCTTAAAGACATTCAGCGACTTGGGGATACGAAACGCTCCGAAGCAACCAGTCAGTGTCATGATGAGGCCCATTTGCAATTTACTGGATTCCTCATTGGATGTGTTGAGAGGACTTCCCTCCAAGCAATCATCTTGCTTCGTCTCCAGCTCTCCCATATCTATCTATAATTCCAGCAATATGTGTGTGTGTGTGTGTCTGTGTGTCTGTGCGTCTGTGTGTCTGTGCGTCTGTGTGTCTGTGTGTCTGTTTCTCGACAACCACTGGTCCGATCTAATTGAAACTTGCCAGGTATATTGCTGGGGCCCTGTGGATGTGCCTTTTCAAGGTTTGATATTAATCGGACAAGTGCTTCCCAAGTTATGGCCATTTATTTACCAAACCAATGACAGGACACGGTGCTTTGACGTCACAAATTTTTTTTTTGTTGCACGTTTGGCAACGCACATACGGACGCGTACTAGTATCTCCAACTGTAATAATGGAAACCTCTTATATTTCTTAGTTCTTCCATGAGTCTCGATTTCCTCATCGATTTTTTTTAATGAAGATTGTGTGAAATCTCATTATCATCTGATCATCATCAATTCATCTCTATTGTATTTGTATTCTCTGAGACGCTGCATTGTCCAAATCCACGCGGTGTATAAAGCGGGATATTTTTTTTTTTAACTTGACGTTTAAAATCACCAATAAGGTTTAAACAGTTTACGTAAATATTTTAATAATTAACAAGCTACTGGTCAAAAGTTGAACGTATGCGAAGGGGTCATGGCATCACAATCCAACCGAACGTTTCACCGTCATGACATCATCACGCCACGGCGTAGCTTGTCTCTCATTGGTTTGCTGTTGAGGTATTTCTGAATCGATGGTTCGCCCCTTCTCGACTGCCGAGCGTTGAACTTTCCTGACGTAATGACGCTATGACGTAGCTCGTCTCTCATTGGTTTGCTGTTGAGTCGGTGGTTTCACTCAACGGACTGCCGAGCGTTTTACCGTGCTGACGTGATGACGCTATGACGTACCTCGTCTCTCATTGGTTTGCTGTTGAGGTATTTCTGAATCGATGGTTCGCCCCTTCTCGACTGCCGAGCGTTGAACCTTCCTGACGTAATGACGCTATGACGTACCTCGTCTCTCATTGGTTTGCTGTTGAGGCGTTTCTGAGTCGGTGGTTTCACTCAACGGACTGCCGAGCGTTTTACCGTGCTGACGTGATGACGTAACGGCGTAGCTCGTCTCTGTGTCGCTGTTGCTGAGTCGGTGCTTTGCCCGTCTTGACTGGGCGAGGTTGTTCAAAACTTGAAAGGTAACGGTTTACATTATAAATGGAACTTTTGATGTATTTTGTAATTGCGATTGGGGTTTTTTTGGTTATTACTTCAAACTTGCGTTTCCTTGGAGCTCATTCTTGTTTCCCACGATTTTTACTTATTCTTGCAAATTCATGTGTTTTCTGTCGTGTTACCAAAGGCGTTTACGTCAAGTGGGGAATTTTTCTCGTCATTGGTTGGATTTGGTAACTATTAATTGATTTGGTTTGAAACTTTGAAGTGCACGTGGCCTGACCGGTCACGTGACATGGCTGGGAGGATTGTTCTCTAATTTTAAACCCCAGTTTACTCTGGGGGGGGGGAGAGGTTATCGACGCTGCTGTGTAAAGTCCGTGTAAACCAAGTCATGGAGGATGTTAACTCCACAGAGCGATGGCGACAAAAACGTTTTCACGTTGAGAACATTTTCCTTTTATTATAGAGATATTTTTCTTCTGTTTACCCTCTTTACTATAACAACACGAACACGGATTTTTTATTATTATGATTCAATCTTCAGAACTGCTACACTTACCCATTCCTCCTACATACCCATTCCTCCTACATACCCATTCCTCCTACTTACCCATTCCACCTACTTACCCATTCCTCCTACTTACCCGATTTCCTCCTACTTACCCATTCCCCTACATTACCCATTCTCCACCTACATTCACCTTACTTACCCATTCCTCCTACTTACCCATTCCACCTACTACCCATTCCTCCTACTTACCCATTCCACCTACTTACCATTCCTCCTACTTACCCATTTCCACCTACTTACCATTCCTCCTACTTACCCATTCCACCTACTTACCCATTCCTCCACTTACCCATCTCACTACTTACCCATTCCTCCTACTTACCATTCCACCTACTTACCCATTCCTCCTACTTACCCATTCCACCTACTTACCCATTCCTCCTACTTACCCATTCCACCTACTTACCCATTCCTCCTACTTACCCATTCCTCCTACTTACCCTTTCCACTACTTACCCGTTCCACCTACTTCCCGTCCACCTACTTAACCCGTTCCTCCTCTACTTAACCCATTCCACCTACTTAACCCATTCCACCTACTTACCATCCTCCAACCCTATCTCCTACTACCCATTCCTCCTACTTAACCCATTCCTCCTACTTAACCCATTCCTCCTACTTAACCCATTCCTCCTACTTAACCACATTCCACCACTTACCCATTCCACCTACTTAACCCATTCACCTACTTAACCCATTCCACCTACTTACCCATTCCTCTACTTAACCCATTTCCTTACTTAACCCATTCCTCCTACTTAACCCATTCCTCCTACTTACCCATTCCTCCTACTTAACCCATTCCTCCTACTTAACCCATTCCTCCTACTTAACCCATTCCTCCTACTTAACCCATTCTCCTACATACCCATTCCTCCTACACCCATTCCTCCTACATACCCATTCCACCTAGTTAACCCATTCCACCGACTAACCCATTCCACCGACTTAAACCATTCCACCGACTTAACCCATTCCACCTACTTAACCATTCCACCTTTACCATTCCTCTTCTTAACCCATTCCACCTACTTAACCACTTTCTCTTACTTAACCATTCCTCCTACTTAACCCATTCCTCCTACTTAACCCATTCCACTACTTAACCCATTTCTCTTACTAACCATTCCTCCTACTTAACCCATTCCTCCTACTTAACCCATTCCTCCTACTTAACCCATTCCTCCTACATACCCATCCTCCTACTTACCCATTCCTCCTACTTACCATTCCTCCTACATACCCATTCCACCTACTTACCCCATTCCACCTACTTAACCCATTCCTCTACTTACCATTCCTCCTACTTAACCCATTCCTCCTACTTAACCCATTCCTCTACTTACCCATTCCTCCTACTTACCCATTCTCCTACTTAACCCATTCCTCCTACTTACCCATTCCTCCTACATAACCATTCCACCTACTTAACCCATTCCCCTACTTAACCCATTCCTCCTACTAACCCATTCCCCTACTTAACCCATTCCACCTACTTAACCCATTCCTCCTACTTACCCATTCCTCCCTACTTACCCTTCCTCCTACTTACCCATTCTCCACTTACCCCATTCCTCTACTTACCCCATCCTCCTACTTACCCCATTCCTCCTACTACCCCATTCCACCTACTTACCCCATTCCTCCTACTTAACCCATTCCTCCTACTTACCCATTCCTCCTACTTACCCCATTCCTCCTACTTAACCCATTCCTCCTACTTCCCATTCCAACCTACTAACCTTCCTCCTACTTAACCCATTCCTCCTACTTACCCATTCCACCTCTATCCCATTCCTCCTACTTAAACCCATTCCTCCTACTTAACCCATTCCTCCTACTTAACCCATTCCTCCTACTTAACCCATTCCTCCATTAACCCTTCCTCCTACTTACCCCATTCCGCCTATTTAACCCATTCCTTACTTACCCATTCGAATTACTCTTCCCTTTCTCCGCAACCTATGCCGCACACACGCACACACGCGCACACGTACACACACGTACACACATACACACATACACACATTAGTGTTCAACCTTACTCTTTCCCTTTCCTTTGTCCACTTCAAATCACCACCCCTCCTCCCTATTCATCACTGTCAACTTTTTCTCACTATTTTTCATTTTACCATCTTCTAAAATTAATTTTCTTTCACTTACCTACCATGACAGGTCGTTACCTGCTTTTGTTTTCATGGAGAATCAGAGAGACAGTGCCATGTGGAGCAGACACGATACCATGCTGCAGCAGCCTTTGTCTGAGAATGACCCTGAGGTTGAGTGTTTTTTTATTTTTTATATTCATAGTGAACGTAATTATTTTATTTTTTATATTTGTAGTGAATGTAATAATTTTATTTTTTATATTCATAGTGAATGTAATTATTTTATTTTTTATATTCATCGTGAATGTAATTATTTATTTTTTATATCCATAGTGAATGTAATTATTTTATTTTTTATATTCATAGTGAACGTAATTATTTTATTTTTTATATTCGTAGTGAATGTAATTATTTTATTTTTTATATTCATAGTGAATGTAATTATTTTATTTTTTATATTCATCGTGAATGTAATTATTTTATTTTTTATATTCATCGTGAATGTAATTATTTTATTTTTTATATTCGTAGTGAATGTCATTATTTTATTTTTTATATTCATCGTGAATGTAATTATTTTATTTTTTATATTCATAGTGAATGTAATTATTTTATTTTTTATATTCATTAAGTGAGAGTGTAAAATTATTAGTTTTATTTTTTTATATTCCAAGGTGAATGTAATTATTTTATTTTTTATATTCATAGTGAATGTAATTATTTTATTTTTTATATTCATAGTGAACGTAATTATTTTATTTTTTATATTCATAGTGAACGTAATTATTTTATTTTTTATATTCATAGTGAATGTAATTATTTTATTTTTTATATTCGTAGTGAATGTAATTATTTTATAGTCAGAGTGAATGTAATAATTTTATTTTTTATATTCATAGTGAATGTAATTATTTAATTTTTATATTCATAGTGAATGTAATAATTGTATTTTTTATATTCATAGTGAATGTAATTATTTTGTTTTTTATATTCATAGTGAATGTAATTATTTTATTTTTTATATTCAGAGTGAATGTAATTTTATTTTTTAT
>CM068968.1:45615244-45629766 GCA_035128595.1 Eptatretus atami
GTGATTCATCAATGTGTGTGCCGTCCCTCGGATAGACATTGCACCGGGTGTCCATCTTCCGGTCTGAGTTGGTGGCCATTAAAGATCCCACGGTGTCCTTTGTGAAGAGGAGGCGAGCTGTCGCCAGCGCCATGAACAAATTACAAATTCCTGCCCAAACTAATGCTGAGAAGGCAATGGCAAACCACCCATTATAACCTTTGCCCAGGAAGCTGATTCGGAGACACCGGCAATTTGTTCATGTCCATCTGTCTGTCTATTATCAGTTTATGATCGAAGAACAGCTTATTTAAATCAAATGTTGGATTTTGAACACCAATTGGAACATGAATATGAAGACGAGTCTTTTGTTTTACCGTACTTTGCCTCTGAATTCGTCGAGATGCACAGAGAGGAGTGAGATAAATTGAATTATATACTTGAAGACTGTCGTACACAAATCGTATGTCATAATACTTCCAAGAACCACCAGTTTTGCTGTATGTACTTCAATTTAAATAAAGGTTCGATGGGGGTGGTGTATAAGGGTGCTGTTTGGGACTGCTTGTGGACTACTTCAATAGCACTCAACCTTTGGATTTTTCTTTTTTTACTGTAGTTAAAATCATTATTTTATTAAAAATGAAGTAACACTGTATGAGGTATCATGTTCTATGAACTCTGTAGTTTCAATTGTGATGTGTTTATTTTTGGCTGCTGCCCACCTTACTCTATATTTTCTCGAAGCCCAGGAACCTAACCCCCTTATTCCCATAGGAAATTGGTTTTTGAACGATCACGGTTTTTAATATCGCGGCATTTTTCCAGGGACGTAACCCCCATGATATTTAAGGGTTTAACTGTACTCAAATCTGACATACTGTGTTATTAATCCCGTTTCCTTGTCTGTTTGTCCCATTATGGCTTCAGGAATTCAGCTGACATTACAAATCCAGAAGCAAGGTAATGCCAAAGAGGTCCTGCACGAATTTCGCAAGAGGCTGTTACAGGACGAGGCCTGGCATGAGCCAACAGCGAGTCTTTGTGCTGAAGTGGAGGCTTTTGCCAAAAAGTTCCCGTTGCCTGGGATACCTGAACTCTGATTCTCATGTACTTTGACCTTTTTATGAGTCTGTAGTTTGGATTTTTAAAGCTCGATGCTCATGATGATTACGGTTTTCGAGATTTAAATACTGTGCAGTATTGCAGGACCCGCTACATGCCAAAGTCTGAAATTGCAGGAGCGATCCAAGTCAAATTGGATATGGTATCTCAATACCTTTTAATGATGAAATAGATAACTAACTGCCTGATATATCTGATTTTAAATAAGCCATGGTTAAAAATAAATCAATAAACAGACGTCGTACATAGCACGATACTTGTGAAATCCAAATATAAAATTGTTGCCATGGAAACAGCAATTTCGAAAATGTGACTTATCAAGTGTTTTACATGATTGATTGTTATGCACAACAAATTTTGTTGATAAATGTTGTAACTGCAATCCAATAATTGTTTTACATGTTTTTGATGGCCTTGACCTTGACTAAGTTTGACCAACTTTTACACACACGTATAAATAAGCTGTGTAAGTTTAAATTTAATATCTTGAAAACTTTTTGAGATATAGCATTAATATGATCATAAAAAGTCCCGTTTGCTGATAATGGGGTGAAATTGTCATGGAAAACGGCTAAATTGATCGTTCTTATTTTTGGTGAACCAATTCAGTGATGCAATTTGCAAACCTTGGTCAAATATCAAGTAAATCGGATGAAAATTGAAGATTTAAAAAATTGGACCTGGAGGTCCAAATTATTGACCTTGACAGCTTGAGAAAATGGCTGACCAGAAGTGATTGTCCAAACACTGATTTTTAAATTGCTGGTCAAGTATAATGTAGCGACACAAACCGGAAGTCTCAACAATGACTGTGCCAATACGGGACATTCAAAATGATGTAATCCTTCCCAGAATGCTCGGTGCGCATGCGTAGAAACCCCTAGAAATGGTGGTGTTCAGGACACCCTAAAGTATATCATATGTGTGAGATAAAGAACGTTACCAGAAATGGCTCACAAAGTATCTAAAAGAAGCTGAAAATATTTGGAAAGCACCTGAGAGAAAGGGCTTTGCCTCTGATCAACAAAAGGCTTGGATAACTTTTTAAGCTCGCCAAACGGGCAGCTGCGCGTAATGCAAACTTCCGACCATGTGGGCCAGTGCAAGGCTCGCGTGGACGGGTATGTGCTACCCAAACCCTCGACGGATTTCTTCCAGTGCATGGAATTTGAACCTTGTGGGAGTGCCGACTGTGAACATGGCAGGCTTGGTGATTTATTTAATGGACGTCAGTAATTGGAAAGACTATGCCGTGCGTCTTTACCAGGTAACGGTAACCAACTCGTCGGCAAAGGACATCTTCATGTTGTGAAAATACACAAAGTTTATGCCAGCTACATTTACTTTGGAGTTGGATGTACAAGGTAGACTTCCCTGAGGAAGATGTGGAGTGTCTGGTTTGGGTGCTTCTGAACAGCGATGGAAACGTCATATCTGGTGCTTTTGTGAATGCACAGAGTGAGTTTAAAATCAACTTTTAAAATTATTATTTTTACTATTAATAATGGATGTGAGGATTGTTAGATATATATTTTTTGTTTGGTTCTGGGGCCACAAGATAAATTGTACTATATTTATGCATCTATTGCTCAAAAGAGAAGTGTGTCTTTGATTGTTTTCTCTATAATTCGGGTTTCAGAAGGTGGAACAGAGCCCTCCAAGGACTCGAATTATAATTATCCACCTTTTGGTGAAGGATCGTGATTCATGGGTTAAGTTGTGAAGTTTTGTTGTTCTCAGAGATTTGTCCCATGGGCTTTTTTCAGGATCGTCACTGAGCCCCAGACATCCCCCAACTGTAATTTGTTTGTGGTAATGTTCCCAGGGATGGTTTGTGGGATCTCTGTGAGGTTCTTTTTATCATTCCCATTGCTCCAATGATCACTGATACAATTTAGGTGCTCTTCAGCTTCCAGGATCTTTTCTTTTCATTCTTGAGGTCTTGATATTAAGTCATTTTCCTGATTTCTGCATTATTTAGACAAATCACTGGGTACTAAAACCTCAATTAACAATGCCTTCTTTTCCTTTTTGTATTCGAGTGCTATGTTTTCTATGTTCATGCTAGATGGGATCATCAGGTCGTCATGAGCATTATGTCCTTGTTTTCAATGATTGTTTTTGGTTTGTGTTTCCATGAGTTTTGTGGAACTGGGATATTGAAACTTCTACAGATGTGCCAGTGGATCACTCTCCATTCCTTGTTGTACCTTTGTGTGCACAGCTGTTCTGACATGAGTTGTTTTTTTTTACATCCAGATAGGAGGTAGCTTGTACTTTCTGTTACTACCTTGCAGAACCTACACTTATCCGATTGGCTGAGTCCTGCCATTTTTTTAAAAGCCATTCATGGAGCACCCTTGGTCTTGGGCATTTATAATGATTCATTCTCCATCCCATTTGAGCTGACCTCTTTTTAGCCATTCCAGTGATCCTTCTTTGTCTATCCCTAATGTGTTAAAGTCTTTTTTTTCTTTTATTTTTTTAAATATTGCCCTGCTCTTTTATCTTTCTCCCAGTTGTCACTATAAGTCTTGTATTTTTCTTTTGTCTTTTTTTTGCAATTGTTGGGGCTGTATTTGTCACTGTTTCGGTTTGGTGCGTGGCATCTTCTGTTTGCACTTGTTTTTGGAAGTTTATTGCAAGGTGAGTGAGATACTTTTTCTGGTTCATCGTATTCGGTAGTCTGTTGAACTTTTCACGTATTCTGCTAATCCTACATTCATCGCTCTGTGCACTTGATCGAGTTCCATCAGGCCGACACCTCCTCCTTTCCTCGGCAGGTACATTCTCGGGATGCACTGATTTTTGGAGAACATTTTGTGGAGAATGAGGAGTTTCCTTGTTCTGATATCTAGTTTTTGGATTTCCACTTGTGGCCAGTTTACTATCCCACAGCTGTATTGGGACACTGGTACTGCAAGTTGATTTATGGTTTTAATTTTGTTCCTTGGGGAGAGATGTTTTCAGGATCAGCCTCATTCTATGCAGGTATTCTTTGGTAATTGTGTTGTGTATTTTTTTTATGACATGTTTGATGGCCCTCTTCTACTCCGAGGTATTTGTAAGATGCTTCGTTGTCTAGATCCTGTACTGTTGTATCTAGGCCTATTTTTATGTTGTCCATTTTTGTTGGTCTGCCTTGTACGAATGTGCACTTGGCACACTTATGTAGGCCAAATTCCATTTGGATGTCATCAGAGTACCGTTTCACTAATTTTAGTTGTTCTGTCAATTTTTCGTCATTTGGTGCAAAGAGCTTTAAATCATCCATGTAAAGTAGATGTCATGTTTCGTGTTTCTTTGGACGTTCCTTTATTGGTTGTTAGGGTGTATCCATGTCCTTGATTATTAAAGTCGAGGATTGCACCCAAACATTAGTCAGGGTGATCTATAAGATTTTGGAGTGATGAACAAATTTAGAAGAAATAAATAAATAAAAGAAAAAAAGTTTGGGATCCAGGGAGTTTGAAAGCAACGAATCCACAGGGGTGGATTGAAGGGTGCAAAGAAAATTTAGAAGGGGTGGATGGCACTTTTGGACCTGACCAACCTGCAACGACTTGCACTTAGGGTAAAGTTCTTTGATGCTTACTGTCCCAAGGGATCCGTTTTGCAAGAAATTGGGACATGGGTAATTGGTATGAGAGCGAGTGAGAGTGACTCAATGGTCAGTAAGGGGATTGGTTTGGAAACCAAAATTGTCTTGTGTTGATGTCTGTAATGTGTAATGAATTGGATTGTTTTCAGAGAATGAATATGAATTATATCATCTAAGCAGGTCATGGCAGAGTAGGAACATGATCACCATTTTTGCATTGCATTGTTTGAGAATTGAATGACAGCGGGGGAGGAAATGAGATGTTGGATTGTGTGGATGGGGAAGATATGTGAGACCGCAGGAATGGATCAAGCTCTGGAGGAGAGGTGATTGCGGCCCCCACTGAGGTAATTTGTCTCTGGCAGCCAGTGAGTGGTGTCTGGAAATGGAGACCCGTTGGATGGGGAGGTCTGGTTTGGCGGCCAGCGGTAGAGAGACCCCTGGCGACCCGTATGAAGCCGTGAGTGCCTTGATATGTGGAGACCGTCTCCGTCGGGGTGTACAGCAAAAGAGCTGTTTTGGCTGTCAGGGACCGAATAGTTGAAAGGGTTCGGTGGGGGGAGCGAAGAAGTAAGTCTGGCGACTTTTTTTGGACTGCGGGTACCACAACCGAAAGAGCCCCCACCATTTTGTTGTATGGTACCTCCCCGCTGCTCAGTTGAGGATCACACGTGTGTAATAACATTTAAGCCATGGTCTTGCAGGATTGTAATGAATGATTGATATTGGGTTGATGTATGAGTGTGTGAGGAAGGTTCACTAAATCCATGTCACTAACCTGTATCGGAGAGACAGGGCTCGCGGAAATTTGGATAGGTAAATTGGGATGGCTCTGCAAGTAACGTGGGGGTATCGTGGCATCCACTGATGAATGTAGTCTTTAGAAGGGGGTTGTACAAACGTTAAAATACATTTTTGGTTCAGGTTTTGTCCGTGAGTCAGTTTCTGTGTGTGTTTTCTGACATTTTCTACCCGCCCCAGGAGTTAGGAGTGAGGAACCAAGAGTTTTGCAAATATTTGAATTGTTTAAGGGGTGTAAAACGTTAAGGAAAATAGGTAAGTTAACTACGGCTCGCTTCCCACAGCCCCTTCTTATTCAATTCATAAGCTAATTAGGTGTGTGTTGGTAAATGGTAAGGCTGGAATGGTAACGCCTGCACTGAACCTTGCTGGAGCTACGGTTGCAGGCAAGGGGCTGTGTTGTGATAGTGGGGATAGATGGAAGAATTTAATATGGAATATAGCATTGTGTAGCATTGCTTGGTCCGTGGATGTGTAGGAGGCAGCTCAATGTAAGTAAGTAGGGAACCTGTGAGCTTAAGTGTTACGTGTCACCACACGTAACAGTGTTAGTGTTGCAGTGTTAATTAGTCTAGGGAGTAAGAATAAGTTCCCCAGTATGTGATTGTGATTTTTCCTTATGTTTTAATATTTCAAGATCGGCAATAAAGGTGGGGAACACGTCCCTAAAACCACAACAAACTGGTAGAAAGCCCTGCCTTCAAAGGTTGACAAGTGAAGTCGCGCCCCCGAGGGACGATTGATGGGCGTGACGTCAGAAGCTAGCCGAGCTGGCAGAAGCCCCGCCTTCCCGGGTTGGGTGCGAGTAGGCTGGTGCTTTTGGTGGAGAGCCGTGATAGGCTGGCGCACGCACGACGCAGAGTCAGAGGCGAGAGTGGAGGGTGAGCACGTGCCGAGGAGGACGACATGACCATTGACTTCGTGCTGAGGCGATTTGGCTCGTGTGGTGAAGCAAGACGCTGGCCTTTGGCTCTTGGTTGGGTCGGTGTGGACGATTGGCAGACAAAGCCGTTGCACTGGGGCTCTGAGCTTTTGTGTGGAGTGCCACTCGTGGATTGCCTGGTGTGCATTTGTCTCTCCACGAGAGAAGCGCCATTTTGTGTGCGTCTACATATGCGAATAGGAGCGCCTCGATTCCAGTTCCACAAAGACCAGCTCCGGGCCAAGTTAAGCACAAGAATACCTGAAAGGAGGGTTTTCCTTTTTATTTTGTGTTCCTGTTGTCTGTATTTGAGTCTGTGTGAGAGGTGCCGGGCCTTTCGGATTTATTATTGCATTATTATTATTGTCCTTTGTAAATATTTGTTATTTCTATTAAATGCATTCCTTTGAAGAAGCTGTAGTGTATTTGTAGTGGGGTTCGAGCATAAACCCCTTGTGCTGTGCTGTGCTGTGCTTCTCCTGGGTGGATTGCCCCTCCGCCATTGCGCCCCCTTCCCGCGCATGCATCAATCTCCGGGTCTCGGTTGTAAGCCTTTAAGGAAGAAGCTTTCCCATCCGTCCAGGTCAGGGGTTCCACCCACTGGACACGACAATACTTTGTCTATGGCATCCAAGGTCAACTCCACATGTGGCTTCCTGATATCCTCTACTCTCGTAGTCAACATGTGGCTCTCAACGGATCCTTTAATCTCTTCTCCTTGTCAAGGCTGGAGTGGCCCAAGGCAGTGTTCCTGGCCTCCATCTTATTCCAAATCTTCATAAATAATATCTCTGACTGGAAAATCCTCCATATCCATTTGCTGATGAACCTCAACCCCAGCCCCCCGCCATGAAATCATATCCATCCGATCGGAAGGCAGCAGTGTCTTCCCCCTTTTCGGACCTTGATAGTCAAACACTTCGAATATGTTTTTCAATCCTGAAAAATCTCATATTCTCACGATCTCTTTCCGAAAGTACTGTTTGGTAACCCCCCCGCCCCCCCCTCCCTCCCCTCATCTACCTTCTTCGCAATCCTGTTGAGGAAGTTCAGTCACTGAAACTCCTGGGACTGGGCATCTTCCGTCATTCTTCTTCTGCCTCCTTTCTGGTCTTGTACCCTCTGCTCTTTCGTATTTGCCTCCCCACCCCCACCCCCACACCCATCCTCCAGGTTTCTGCGGGGCACACACGGTCCATCAACAACCACTTCTGCTGAGACTACCTAAATCCAGGATCACTGCTCACCTCCACTCATTCGTTCCCTTTTTCCCCCCACTAGTGGAATCATCTTGCACATTCTCTTCAATCTCATTCTTCCCTTCAACACCAGCTCATTTCCCACTGTGCTGAAGACCCTTCGGGCATCAAATTCTGCAAGTGTAACATTTTATAAATCTCGAATTTGAAGAAATCAGGGAATATCAACGATGTACAAGTAGTCTTTGACGCATGTTTAATGTACGTATTGTGCTTTCCAAGAGAACAAATGTTCCAGTGAGGAGTGGGCAAAGCATCACAACAAGAGTGCAACAAACAACCAGCAAAAGGTTTTAAAGAAACTGAAACAACATAAGAAAAGTTAGAATCACAGCATTTCAGATTGCGGACATTGTTCTCGCGTTCATTTGGGATCACGTATTTTCAGTTGCAGTTGGAAGGATGTCCTCGAGCGACGTACAATTGAGGTCTAACTAGCTGTCCACCTGTCTTCTTGCAAAGCTGCACATCTCGTATGACAATGTCACGTGACGCCGCTTTGCACGTGTACAGAGCTTTGGCAACAACGCTCACTGCAAACAGTGCCTCCGTCTCAACACCGGTGTGAGCGCATGCCTGGCACTCTGCAGTAACCAAAACGGTGTGCATGTTCGGCTCCGTGGTTAGCTGTATGTGGACAGAATTCAAAGGCACAGAATGACGAAGTGGAATAAGAGCGCTTGTACGCTTTGCAGCCACGAGCCCAGCGAGCGGAGGCACGGCGACAGCATCTCCCTCGTGGGAAGGCCCCTGGTGCAAAGCCGTGGAAATGCCGTCTCACCGAGTTGAACCCTTGCCTGAGCGACGGCACCGCTCAGATTGTGCCTTGCTGCTCACATCTACCATCCGCGCTTGCCGTGTTGATCGAAACGTGTCAATTCGCCGAGTAGATCACTTGCAGCCATTTTATCCAAGTATATATCGTTATGGAGGTGCGTTGTTCCACTCGCCTTTCTCATTTTTGGGATCTCGTGTCGAGCATCCTTGGTGATAACAAACGACCACGTGCTCCAGGAGTTGCAACGGCCTCGTATTGCAGGCCCGGATGCAAACTTGTGAAAGGATGACGTCTGTGATGAAAGAATTAATACGTACGTAATAATTAACCACCAATAAGGATCATTGTTTTGTTCTTCAGCTTCGAAATGTTAAACATTCCTGGTTTATGAAACACAATACCATTCTTCAGAAACACTTTTAAATAAACAACACCGGTTAATTGTGCTACGTGTAAGGTAGGTGTTCGTACCCGTTTCTTCCTCTTCCTCTTCGTAAACGAGGCTCCAGACAACACAGTCATCATTAGTTTGTTTGGTGTACTCTGGTGATGTCATTATTGGGTGTTCTCTGGTGACATCATTATTGGGTGCACATTAGGGATACAACTTTTTTGCAACTCCATAGTCCTGTATCATATTCTGATGAGCTTTTGCTAGAAAACAATGAAAATCAATGTTTTTTTTGTATTTGTTCAAAAAAGTTCACCCATGACTAACTTTGAAATTTGCATGACTTGCATGACCTTAATTGCTCGCTCACAGCATTGATTGCTTCTGCTGATGTTTAGTTTTGATGGCTCTTGTTTCCAGTGATTTGTCAAGGATTTCAAAGCAGTCTTGCAGGGTAGTAAGGCTTTTTTAAAGTTAAATAAATAATTAAACAGGGTTCTAGTTTTTGGAAATCCACCCAAATGCAACTGAGTATAAAAATTTCAGTTAGTCATGGGTGAACTTTTGCGTACTACGTATGCCAGCGTACTACGACGTATGCCAGCGTGCTCTTAACGTATACAAACTTACCCATAACGTATGCGACGTGTGCCAGCGTTTTAGCCAAATTTTTCATACGTCAGTCATACGCTGGCTAAATCGTCAAGGTGTGACAGGGCCTTTATGGGGGTGGTGATCACGTATGGGTGAGATGGGCAGAACAGACACCTTTTATATCACCGCCAAAGCAACTCCTCTTCTTCATTCGCATGCAGTCCAAGGCTGTGGAGTGACATCATTGGCCGAGGGTGGAGTTGTGCTGCTGATGCAATCCCTTTTATTGGTTGAGGCAGGAATTTGTCATTTGTTCAGGGTGTCTGAGATTGCTCGCCTACTCTTCGCGAAGGACACCACAGGATCTTTAACACCCACCGACAAATGATGGCAGACAGAAGGCCCGTTTAACGTCCATCCGATAGACAGCATACACGTTGATGAATCATCCTGCATGTGAAACACAGGGATGACTTTGTAGCTGGGTCGAGCTGTTTTTTTTGTAAAGAATACAGGCAATCGTTACCATAGCACCGTTTCTCTGACAAGACACAAAAGTTGGAAGGAGATGGGATAAGAAAGTTAGAAGATGGTGGAATTGTAGTAACATGTCACGATACTACGACGTCCACTACCTCGACCCCAATTATTTTGTGGAGTCGGCTGGGGAACCTTTTTGACCCAAGTCTTTCACAAACTGCCCAGCCAGGCCAAACGTTCAGCTGAAGGTGGCAGGAATTTGGAATTGGTTCAAGGTGTTGAAGATAACTTGCCCGCTCTTCACAAATGACGCCATCGGATCTCTAGTGTCCTCACCGATCAGTCCTGGCAGACGGCTCCTTCGGTTTAACGTCCTGCTGGTGGACAGTACAAACATTGATGTTTCGTCCTGCATGTCAAACCCCCAGGATGAGAGTGTATAGCTGGGTCGAGATTCAAACCCAGGTCAGACGGCTTGAAGGCGAGTGGTACATCTGTATACATGTGGATAGAAGCGCGATACGTTTGATTTTACCTGTATTCTACATACCACTCAGGATTTGGATGGCAAGAAGGACGATGAAGAGCACGAAGAAAGACAACCAGCCATATGGGTACGTGTGAGTCGGAGGGAAAAAGTAGGTAGGCCCAAATAGTTGAGGCAGGCACTCCTTATCGAGAGTACATGTTATGATTTTAAACGTACCCTGTGCATCGACAAGCCCCAGATGTGACCGTCCCATCAGTGTTCAGAAACATGGAGGTTTGGTTAGAATAAATAGTCTCATCTACGAACCTTCGGCCTTTCACTGCCCACATCATTGGGAGTTTTTGCGGTACGGGCTGCAAGATATTAACGTTTTACACATGTTCTCCAAATCTTTCGTTTCGCGGAGGCTGAACAATACCATCTCTAGGTAGTCCATGGTAATGTCTTGTGAAGATCACTCACTCATATTCCCCTCCAATCTCCTCCACCCCCTCCAATATTCTCACCATTTGACCATTCCATCGATTGGGACCATTCTCTGTACAGAGCAACGGTGCTGCCGAAGCAGTCTCCTGGACTATTGGGCACAATCCTGGATGGGTTTCCACTCTGACGCGGGATACTCAAATGGCTCACTCATCCCAGCAAGCTGCTACTCATTTTGCCGACCTCGGAAGGATAACAGGCTGTCAACCCCACCTGGTATTGATTTACCGGCCGAGCAGGATTTGAACTCAGGACCCCAAGCCCACCACCCTAACCATTAAGCAAACACCAAGCATGATTCCCTTTTATTAATTTACCTATATTTACCTGCTCACCTTTAAAAAGCTCTCATTTCATCTCCACATCAAACACCTGAGTCATAAATGCAAAAAGAGCATCTGGAGCATCTCACCTGTCCCATTTGCCGTGACATTGCAGTTGGACCGCACAGCTTCCATCCATGACCACATTTTCTGTGCCGTGCCTGCAAGCAATGCACCGTCACAACACCGGACAGATCCGCTGTGCACTTTTAATTTATTAATGGTTAAATCTGATTTGGTTTGACACAGTAGCTCTGAGATCAAATCACACAACCTAAGGTGGACATCATGACCAACATTTTTACACCCCCACCTGCATTTATCCAAATAAACAAAAATGATTAATTTACTCATCGCATGTTGTTTGTTTTCCTTACCAATCCCGAAGATCGAACCTGTTGAACTTCAAACCAATTCTCCAGCTGCTTCCTCTGCACAGGGTGACCTGTTCTCCACCAAGAACCACTGCCACCTCCTCAAGGACATCAAGTGGCGGAGATGCTCGATTCTGCCATTAACATGGAACCTGATAATGACACCTCAACAAAGAAGCAGAAGAAATCAAAATGTTGCAGGAAGATAAGGAAGTGCTTCAGCAAGTTCAGAAAGTCCAGCAACCACCAACAGGTTGCACTATAGGACGACGACAAATCTGCTGAAGATTCTTCCTCAACCACCGACGAGGTCTTGCATTCACTCCTTATGCTTTGGAAAAATTATTTTTTCAATTTTTGTGATCAGCTTCATAGTGAGAGAAAAGAAGAAATATAATAATACACAAGGATGTTGTTGTGTCATGGGGTTGTCAGGAATGTGGAGATGACACAGGCTTGATGGGCTGAATGACCTCCTCCTGTATTTCTGATTTTTAAAATTTTTTAACCAGTCGAGGTTTTGATGTTTCTTGCACCCTTACACTCACATTTTGGGCTTGGAGTCATGGGTGGTGTGTGTGAATATGTGAGTGAATGTGTGTTTGGTTGTTGCCTCCATATGCGGGATTCAGAATGTGGAACGAGCCCTTCCAGTCCTCAAATTATCCACCTTCATGAGTGTGTGCATGTACATATGAGTGTGCGCACATAAACGTGTGTGAGTGTGGGTGCGTGCAAGTTGCTGTTGACTGCTATCTGCACACATGGGTGGGTTTCAGGACATGGAATGGAGACCTACCTGCTCTCAAAGTATCTACCTCCGTTGGTGTGTGTATATTGTTACATGAAAGGTGGGAGGGATCATAGATAGACTGTGGTAGGTGTCTTATGGTCAGTGTGTTTCGCGTTGGTTAGAATAACAGGGACCTGAGAGAGCAAGTCGTTTGTGAGACGTGATGCTGAGGAGGTAGTGTATGTGATTTATAGACATGGGAGACATTAATTGTGGATGCAAAAAAACCTTGTGGTAGGTGTGGCAAGGTGTGGACTTCCCATCGCAGAGGCACACGTGACAATTGTGATCTCTGGCCAGTGTGTGCCACCTATGGTTGTGCAGTGGACTGTCGAGCCCAGAAGAAAGGGATATGCTAATATTTTTAGTGGGGCCACCCCGTGGGTGGGACCAGGGAGAGAGTCTGTCCAGGAGTTGCTGAGGAGAGAACGTCCGGCAGGGGAGTCAAAACAAGAGAACACCAGGAAAGGAGGGTGAGACCAAGAGTCCTGCAAAAGAGACGAGTACGAGAGTACTGCACCAGAGGCTTGTGTATAAGGACGGAGGACTCACTTGGAGAAGCCTCGTGTGCAAGGACGAAAAAGAGGAACACATGGCCTCATGGAAGGCCTGGCCTACCCATCACTGGCCCTGAATCGTTGCTGCCTCTCAGCTCCCTCCTGTCTCTAAAGCAGACACAATTGTGTTGAATTGCACCCACCCTGTGCATCAAAGAAAAGGGAATAGTGTAGTAGATAGTAGAAAATCGTGCAAATTATGATACAAGCATCAAATTTGGCATTTCTGTTCTGCAGGGCTTTCTGATCAAATCTGCCCGATTGGCCATTTGAAAATCCAAATTTTGAAAAATTTGGATTTTCAAATGGCCAATCAGGCAGATTTGATTAGAATCCCCTGGAGAACAAATGTGCCAAATTTGATGCTTGTATCATCATTTGCACGATTCCTCTCAAAAATTGCTGTTATCTGCCCCACTAGAAGTCCCACCTGCATTATTGTTGTGATGTGAAAGTGTTATCTGTGGCACCCATTGGGTTGTATTTGAGCTTTTATTTCTCCATTGTGCAGGGTGGAACAAAATTCTGGAATCAAAGGCTAATTTTTTATTTTTCAGGACAGAACCAATGAAATTGGATAACACGATGCAAGACAAAGCTGAACTGGTCCTCTTGGAGGTTTAAGCCAGAGAGAAACTTGTCAAGAATTCCATCGCCGACATTCAACGGAATGCCGAGTGTGTAACTGCAAAGCACACCATGGATTACAATTTGAACATTTGTTCAAATGAAAGCCTTTGATTCCAGAATTTTGTCAAAGCACACACACAACACACACCACACACACACACAACACACACACACACACACACACACAACACACACACACACACACACCAACACACACACCACACACACACACACACACCACACACACACACCCAAAAAAAAAAGAAAAAATTAACCTATGATTCAAGAATTTTGTTACACCCTCAATAAAAGTTTACAGATTCCCATTCCCATTTTTGAGTCTCTTACCTCGTTTGGTTTGTTCCGTTTATTATGGCATCTTCTCGACCCTCTTCCCTGAGATTTACTTCGTAAAAATTAATCCTTTCAAAGGTAAGAGCGTGTTTCAGCCATCTGCTTTCCGTGTGGGTTTGCCGTAGTTTCAGCTCATTTGGTTGACCTTAGGGAATGGTAAAAGTAAAGTAGAATTGAACACAGTGATTTAAAAGACCGCTTGGACCATCTCTTGGGCTGTTGGACCATCTCTCGACCATCCCAGCTCCGAGTAATTCTGTATTAACGCATACTTAGATGCGAGAATATAATATATCACGTATAATATATGCGTAATCACATATCATTATGTGTATAGAATATGTATTTAAATCACAATTCATGTGTGAGTGTGTGTTTCACTGCATATTTTGGCTTTAAGTCATGGGTGGTGTGCGTGTATACATTGGGTGGGGGTGGGGGTGATTGTGGAGGGTTTTGCTTTATTTAAGGGTTGAAGCAAAAGCTCCTTGTATGATCGTCCATTTTGGTTTTTCAGGCCAAGGTGCCATTGCTGAGTCTTTCACGGATTTTGAAAATCTTGCACTTTGGTATTCGGGTTCAAGA
>CM068968.1:45630200-45641013 GCA_035128595.1 Eptatretus atami
TCTGGATAGAAATAGTATATTTCCACACAAGTCTTCAACGACCATGAGAGTGATTTGTTTATTTTGCGATTACAGGTGGAATCAAACATAATAGAGGAGAAGGAGCATCTGCAGAATCTCACCTGTTCCATTTGCCAAGACATCGCAGTTGGACCGCACAGGTGTCATCCCTGTGACCACTTTTTCTGTGTGTGGTGCATGTGAGAAATGCACCGTCACGACTCCGGTGCACGCATCGTTGGTTGTTATGTCCCTTTGCCGGTTTGAGGAGATGGAACAAAGTCCTCCCAGGACTCAAAAGTATCCACCTCTGCTTTGGTTGGGGATCTCAATTCATGGACCAAGCTATTTAATGTTGTTCTCAGTTTTGTTTTGAAGGCTCTTCCAGGATCATCACTGAACCTACTAACCTTTAAAAAGCTCTCATTTCCACATTATACACCTTCGTCAGATATGCAAAAAGAGCATCTGGAGTGTCTCACCTCTCCCATTTGCCTCAACATCGCAGTTGGACCACACAGCTGCCATCGCTGTGACGACATTTTCTGTGCGTCGTGTCTGCAAGCAATGAATCCTCACAACTCCGGACAGATCCGCTGTGCACTTTGGCGAAGCCCCATCACACAGGAGATGCCGAGGTAACCATCAGTAATGGAAGATTACCAATTACTGTTTTTATAACTTCCTTGTTTTAATCACTACTGTACTAGGCATTCCTCCAATTGTAGTTTGCTTCCCAGGGATGGTTTTCAAAATCTCAGTGAAGTTCTGCTTTGTCATTCCTGTTGCTCCAGTTATCACTGGTGCAATTTTGACGGTCTTAAGCTTCCAAGATCTCTTGATCGCATTTTTTAGGTCCTGGTATTAGGCAATTTTCTTGATTTATACATTATTTACCCAAAATTGCTGGGTACTGATATCTCGATCAACAATGATGTCTTTTCCTTTTTGTTCCTGAGAACGATGTCCAGTCACAAGGCTATGTTTTGTATGTTCACACTCGATGGGATCATCAAGTCGGACGTGAGCATGACATCCTCATTTTCAACGATTGCCCTTGGTTCCTGTTTCCAAGAGTTTCTGGAACTTGGATGTTGAAATCTTTGCAGATATGCCAAGAAATCACTTTGTATACTTTATTGTGCCATTGTGTGTAAAGTTGTTCTGATCATAGTTTTTTGCATCCTGAAAGCAGGTGACTAGTACTTTCTGTCTCTGTCTTACAGAACTTACACTTGTCCATCTGGCTCAGTCCCACCATCTTTTTAAATGCATTGGTGTGGTGTCCTTGATGTTGGGCATATATTGTTATTTGTTCTCCATCCAAGGACAATTCTTAAGAGCCATGTCAAACTCGTGGTAAAGACAAGGATTGACACTATGTCGGAGAACAGACTGCATAGTGGACTTGCGGTCAGGTGCCAGGCATCCCAAGTCAGAGATGCTCTTGTCGAGGCTCAGCAGAGTTTATGTGATCCAGCTGCCAAAGTGGAGGCCCAGGCCCTGGCAGAAGAAGTTGCATCCTACCGCTTTCTGATTTGCTGCGTTGTGTGGTGTGACATCCTCACCACTGTGAAACAGGTCAACAAGCTTCTGCAGTCAGCATCCATGCAGTTGCATATTTCCATGAATCAGATCAACACCACCAAAACATCCCTCACACAATACCAGGGACTCAGGTTTAGCTGTGGCACAGACAACTGCGAAGGACCTGTGTGAAGAACTCAATGTGGAGGTAGTTGTAAAGCAGAAGAGGTTCCACAACACAAAAAGACAGTTTGTGTATGACGCTGCTGATGAGACAGTTGGTGATGCACTTTGAAGCCTGGAAGTCACATTTTTTTAATGTGGTGATTGATGTTGCTCTTGATTCTCTGGAAGAGAGGTTCAACAAACTAAACCAGGAGCAAGACAGCTTTGGTGTTCTGCTCAACTTTAATGATGTCCAAGACATGTCCAGTGACACATTGAGGAGACACATTGTCAATGCTCTTCCACTCAAGCGAAAACGTGTGATGTTATCGAAATGGTGAGTATTTTAGCTTCAAATTCACAAAACGCTGCATTTCACAGAAAAAACGTGTAAACGCAAAAATGCACAAATTGGCCTAAAACAAGCTTTTTTCACCAAACAAAAGCATTGCCTGACTCAACTTTTTGTTCTACATCACTATTCTGCTGCAAAAACGCGTGATGTTATTGAAATAGTGAGTATTTTAGCTTCGAATTCGCAAAACGCTGCATTTCACAGAAAAAACTTGTAAACAAAGCTTGTAAAAGCAAAAATGCTCAAATTGGCCTAAAACAATGCTTTTTTCACACAACAAAAAGCATTGTCTGACTCAACTTTTGTTCTACATCATTATTCCGAAATGAAAATCATGACTTTATTGAAATAGTGAGTATTTTAGCTTCAAATTTGCAAAACGTGCATTTCACAGAAAAAACTTGTAAACGCAAAAATGCTCAAATTGGCCTAAAACAAGCTTTTTTCACCAAACAAAGCATTGTCTGACTCAACGTTTTTATCTACATCACTATTCTGAAGCGAAAACGCGTGATTTTATTGAAATAGTGAGTATTTTAGCTTCAAATTCGCAAAACGCTGCATTTCACAGAAAAAACTTGTAAACGCAAAAATGCTCAAATTGGCCTAAAACAAGCTTTTTTCACCAAAACAAAGCATTGTCTGACTCAAATTTTTGTTCTACATCACTTTCTGAAGCGAAAACGCGTGATTTTATGAAATAGTGAGTATTTTAGCTTCAAATTCACAAAAGCTGCATTTCACAGAAAAAACTTGTAAACGCAAAAATGCTCAAATTGGCCTAAAACAAGCTTTTTTACCAAACAAAAGCATTGTCTGACTCACTTTTTTGTTCTACATCATTATTCCGAAATGAAAACGCTGACTTTATTGAAATAGTGAGTATTTTAGCTTCAATTCGCAAAACGCTGCAGTCACAGAAAAAACTTGTAAAGCAAAAATGCTCAAATTGGCCTAAAACAAGCTTTTTTCGCCAAACAAAAGCATTGCCTGACTCAACTTTTTGTTCTACAAACTATTCTGCTGCAAAAACGCTTGATGTTATTGAAATAGTGAGTATTTTCGCTTCAAATCGCAAAACGCTGCATTTCACAGAAAAAACGTGTAAACGCAAAAATGCTCAAATTGGCCTAAAACAAGCTTTTTAACCAAACAAAAGCATTGCCTTACTCACTTTATGTTCCACATCACTATTCTGAAGCGAAAACACGTGATGTTTATTGAAATAGTGAGTATTTTAGTTTCAAATTCGCAAAACGCTGCATTTCACAGAAAAACTTGTAAACGCAAAATGCTCACATTGGCCTAAACCAAGCTTTTTTCACCAAACAAGCATTGTCTGGCTCAACTTTTTTTACATCACTATTCTGAGCGAAACACGTGATTTTATTGAAATAGTGAGTATTTTAGCTTCAAATTCACAAACGCTGCATTTCCCAGAAAAAACTTGAAAACGCAAAAATGCTCAAATTGGCCTAAAACAATCTTTTTTCACAAACAAAGCATTGTCTGACAACTTTTTGTTTTACATCATTATTCCGAAATGAAAATGCATGACTTTAATTGAAATAGTGAGTATTTTAGCTTCAAATTTGCAAAACGGTGCATTTCAAACAGAAAACTTGTAAAAAGCAAAAATGCTCAAATTGGCCTAAAACAAGCTTTTTTCACCAAACAAAAGCATTGTCTGACTCAACGTTTTATCTCATCACTATTCTGAAGCGAAACGCGTGATTTTATTGAAATAGTGAGTATTTTAGCTTCAAATTCGCAAAACGCTGCATTTCACAGAAAAAACTTGTAAACGCAAAATGCTCAAATTGGCCTAAAACAAGCTTTTTTCACCAAACAAAAGCATTGTCTGACTCAAATTTTTTTCTACATCACTATTCTGAAGCGAAAACGGTGATTTTATTGAAATAGTGAGTATTTTAGCTTCAAATTCACAAAACGCTGCATTTCACAGAAAAAACTTGTAAACGCAAAAATGCTCAAATTGGCCTAAAACAAGCTTTTTCACCAAACAAAAGCATTGTCTGACTCAACTTTTTGTTTTACATCACTATTCTGACGAAAACGCGTGTTTTCATTGAAATAGTGAGTATTTTAGCTTCAAATTTGCAAAACGCTGCATTTCACAGAGAAAAAATGTGAAATTGCTCAAATTGGCCCTAAAACAAGCTTTTTTCACCAAACAAAAGCATTGCTGACTCAACTTTTGTTCGACATCACTATTCTGAAGCAAAGCACGTGATTTTATTGAAATAGTGAGTATTTTAGCTTCAAATTTGCAAACGCTGCATTTCACAGAAAAAACTTGTAAACGCAAAAATGTCAAAATGGCCTAAAACAAGCTTTTTCACCAACAAAAGCATTGTCTGACTCAATTTTTGTTCTACATCATACTATTCTGAAGCGAAAACGCGTGATTCTATTGAAATAGTGAGTATTTTAGCTTCAAATTCACAAAACGCTGCACTCACAGAAAAACTTGTAAACGCAAAAATGCTCAAATTGGCCTAAACAAGCTTTTTTCGCAAAACAAAGCATTGCTGACTCAACTTTTTTGTTCTACATCACTATTGCTCAAAAAAACGCTTGATTTTATTGAAATAGTGAGTATTTTGCTTCAAATTCACAAAACGCTGCATTTCACAAGAAAAACGTGTAACGCAAAAATGCTCAAATTGGCCTAAACAAGCTTTTTTCACCAAACAAAAGCATTGCCTTACTCAACTTTATGTTCCACATCACTATTCTGAAGCGAAAACCATGATGTTATTGAAATAGTGAGTATTTTAGCTTCAAATTCGCAAAACGCTGCATTTCACAGAAAAAACTTGTAACGCAAAAATGCTCAATTGGCCTAAAAAAGCTTTTTTACCAACAAAGCATTGCCTTACTCAACTTTATGTTCCACATCACTATTCTGAAGCGAAAACACATGATGTTATTGAATAGTGAGTATTTTAGCTTCAAATCGCAAACGCTGCATTTCACAGAAAAATTGTAAACGCAAAAATGCTCAATTGGCCTAAACAAAGCTTTTTTCACAAACAAAAGCATTGTCTGCTCAACTTTTTTTTACAATCACTATTCTGAAGCGAAAACGTGATTTTATTGAAATAGTGAGTATTTTAGCTTCAAATTCACAAAACGCTGCATTTCAGAAAAAACTTGAAAACGCAAAAATGCTCAAATGGCCTAAAACAACTTTTTTTCACAAACAAAAGCATTGTCTGACAACTTTTTTGTTTACATCACTATTCTGAACGAAAACGCGTGATTTTATTGAAATAGTGAGTATTTTAGCTTCAAAATTTCGCAAAAACGCTGCATTTCACGAAAAAAATCTTGAAACGCAAAATGCTCAAATTGGCCTAAAACAAGCTTTTTTCACCAAACAAAAGCATTGCCTGACTCAACTTTTTGTTCTATATCACTATTCTGAAGCGAAAACGCGTGATTTTATTGAAATAGTGAGTATTTTAGCTTCAAATTCGCAAAAGGCTGCATTTCACAGAAAAAAACTTGTAAACGCAAAAATGCTCTATTAGCCTAAAACAAGCTTTTTAACAAACAAAAGCATTGCTGACTCAACTTTTTGTTACATCACTATTCTAAAGCGAAAACGCGTGATGATATTGAAAGGTGAGTATTTTAGCTTCAAATTCGCAAAAAGCTGCATTTCACAGAAAAACTTGTAAACGCAAAAATGCTCAAATTGGCTAAAACAAGCTTTTTTTTTCACCAACAAAAGCATTGTCTGACCCAACTTTTTTGTTCTACATCACATTCTGAAGCGAAACGCGTGATTTTATTGAAATAGTGGAGTATTTTAGCTTCAATTCGCAAAACGCTGCATTTCACAGAAAAACTTGTAAACGAAAAATGCTCAATTGGCCTAAACAAGCTTTTTTCACCAAACAAAGCATTGTCTGACAACATTTTGTTCTTACATCACTATTCTGAAGCGAAAACGCGTGATTTTATTGAAATAGTGAGTTTTTAGCTTCAAATTCGCAAACCGCTGCATTTCACAGAAGAAAACTTGTAAACGCAAAAATGCTCAAATTGTCCTAACACCTTTTTCACCAAACAAAAGCATTGTCTGACTCAACTTTTTGTTCTACATCACTATTCTAAAGCGAAAACGCGTGCTGATATTGAAATAGTGAGTATTTTAGCTTCAAATTCGCAAACGGTGCATTTCACAGAAAAAACTTGTAAACGCAAAATGCTCAAATTGGCTAAAACAAGCTTTTCACCAACAAAAGCATTGTCTTAACCACTTTTTGTTCTACATCACTATTCTGAAGCGAAAAGCGTGATTTTATTGAAATAGTGAGTATTTTACCTTCAAATTCGCAAAACGCTGCATTTCACAAAAACACTTGTAAACGCAAAAATGCTCAATTGGCCTAAAAACAAGCTTTTTCACCAAACAAAAGCATTGTCTGCTCACTTTTTTTTTACATCACTATTTCTGAAGCGAGAACGCGTGATTTTATTGAAATAGTGAGTTTTACCTTCAAATTCGCAAACGCTGCATTTCACAAGAAAAAACTTGTAAACGCAAAATGCTCAAATTGGCCTAAAACAAGCTTTTTTCACCAAACAAAAGCATTGTCTGACTCAACTTTTATTCTACATCATATTCTGAAGCGAAAACACGTGATTTTATTGAAATAGTGAGTATTTTGCTTCAAATTGCAAAACGCTGCATTTCACAGAAGAAAACTTGTAAACGCAAAAATGCTCAATTGTCCTAAATCAACCTTTTTTCACCAAACAAAAGCATTGTCTGACTCAACTTTTTGTTCTACATACTATTCTAAAGCGAACACGCGTGCTGATTTGAAATAGTGAGTATTTTAGCTTCAATTCGCAAACGTGCATTTCACAGAAAAAACTTGTAAACGCAAAAATGCTCAAATTGGCCTAAAACAAGCTTTTTTCACCAAAACAAAGCATTGTCTGACTCAACGTTTTTTCTACATCACTATTCTGAAGCGAAAACGCGTGATTTTATTGAAATAGTGAGTATTTTAGCTTCAAATTCGCAAAACGCTGCATTTCACAGAAAAACTTGTAAACGCAAAATGCTCAAATTGGCCTAAAACAAGCTTTTTTCACCAAACAAAGCATTGTCTGACTCAAATTTTTTGTTCTACATCACTATCTGAAGCGAAAACGCGTGATTTTATTGAAATAGTGAGTATTTTAGCTTCAAATTCACAAAACGCTGCATTTCACAGAAAAACTTGTAAACGCAAAAATGCTCAAATTGGCCTAAAACAGCTTTTTTCACCAAACAAAAGCATTGTCTGACTCAACTTTTTTGTTTTACATCACTATCTGAAGCGAAAACGCGTGATTTATTGAAATAGTGAGTATTTTAGCTTCAATTTGCAAAACGCTGCATTTCACAGAAAAAATTGTGATGCTAAAATGGCCTAAAACAAGCTTTTTTTCACCAAACAAAAATTGCCTGACTCAACTTTATGTTCCATCACTATTCTGAAGCGAAAGCACGTGATTTATTGAAATAGTGAGTATTTTAGCTTAATTTTGCAAAACGCTGCATTTCACAGAAAAACTTGTAAACGCAAAAATGGTCAAAATGGCCTAAAACAGCTTTTTCACCAAACAAAAGCATTGTCTGACTCAATTTTGTTCTACATCACATTCTGAAGCGAAAACGCGTGATTCTATTGAAATAGTGAGTATTTTAGCTTCAAATTCCAAAACGCTGCACGTACAGAAAAACTTGTAAACGCAAAAATGCTCAAATTGGCCTAAAACAAGCTTTTTCGCCAAACAAAAGCATTGCTGACTCAACTTTTGTTCTACATCACTATTCTGCTGAAAAACGCTTGATGTTATTGAATAGTGAGTATTTTCGCTTCAAATTCACAAAACGCTGCATTTCACAGAAAAAACGTGTAACGCAAAAATGCTCAAATTGGCCTAAAACAAGCTTTTTTCACCAAACAAAAGCATTGCCTTACTCAACTTTATGTTCCAAATCACTATCTGAAGCGAAAACACGTGATGTTTATTGAAATAGTGAGTATTTTAGCTTCAAATTCGCAAAACGCTGCATTTCACAGAAAAAATTGTAAACGCAAAAATGCTCAATTGGCCTAACCAAGCTTTTTTCACCAAACAAGCATTGTCTGGCTCAACTTTTTTTACATCATATTCTGAAGCGAAACACGTGATTTTATTGAAATAGTGAGTATTTTAGCTTCAAATACAAAACGCTGCATTTCCCAGAAAAAACTTGAAACGCAAAATGCTCAAAATGGCCTAAAACAAGCTTTTTTTCAAACAACAAAACATTGTCTGACAACTTTTTTGTTCTACATCACTATTCTGAACGAAAACGCGTGATTTTATTGAAATAGTGAGTATTTTAGCTTCAATTCGCAAACGCTGCATTTCCACAGAAAAAAATCTTGAACGCAAAAATGCTCAAATTGGCCTAAAACAAGCTTTTTTCACCAAACAAAAGCATTGCCTGACTCAACTTTTTGTTCTATATCACTATTCTGAAGCGAAAACGCGTGATTTATTGAAATAGTGAGTATTTTAGCTTCAAATTCGCAAAAGCTGCATTTCACAGAAAAAAACTGTAAACGCAAAAATGCTCTAATTAGCCTAAAACAAGCTTTTTGTAACCAAAAAAGCATTGCCTGACTCAACTTTTTGTTCTACATACTATTCTAAAGCGAAAACGCGTGATGATATTGAAACGTGAGTATTTTAGCTTCAAATTCGCAAAACGCTGCATTTCACAGAAAACTTGTAAACGCAAAAAATGCTCAAATTGGCCTAAAACAAGCTTTTTTTCACCAAACAAAAGCATTGTCTGACTCCAACTTTTTGTTCTACATCACGATTCTGAAGCGAAAACGCGTGATTTTATTGAAATAGTGAGTATTTTTAGCTTCAACTTCGCAAAACGCTGCATTTCACAGAAAACTTGTAAACGAAAAATGCTCAAATTGGCCTAAAACAAGCTTTTTCACCAAACAAAGCATTGTCTGACAACTTTTTGTTCTACATCACTATTCTGAAGCGAAAATGCGTGATTTATTGAAATAGTGATGTTTTAGCTTCAAATTCGCAAAACGCTGCATTTCACAGAAAAAACTTGTAAACGCAAAAATGCTCAAATTGCCCGAACAACTTTTTTCACCAAACAAAAGCATGTCTGACTCAACTTTTTGTTCTACATGACTATTCTAAAGCGAAAACGCGCTGATATTGAAATAGTGAGTATTTTAGCTTCAAATTCGCAAAACGGTGCATTTCACAGAAAAAACTTGTAAAACGCAAAAATGCCCAAATTGGCATAAACAAGCTTTTTTCACCAACAGAAGCATTGTCTTAACCAACTTTTGTTCTACATCACTATTCTGAAGCGAAAAGCGTGATTTTATTGAAATAGTGAGTATTTTACTTCAACTTCGCAAAACGCTGCATTTCACAGAAAAATTGTAAACGCAAAAATGCTCAAATTGGCTCTAAAACAAGCTTTTTCACCAAACAAAAGCATTGTCTTAACCAACTTTTTGTTCTACATCACTATTCTGAGCGAAAATGCGTGATTTATTGAAATAGTGAGTGTTTTAGCTTCAAATTCGCAAAACGCTGCATTTACAGAAAAAACTTGTAAACGCAAAATGCTCAAATTGTCCGAAATCAACCTTTTTTCACCAAACAAAAGCATTGTCTGACTCAACTTTTGTTCTACATACTATTCTAAAAGCGAAAACGCGTGCTGATATTGAAATAGTGAGTATTTTAGCTTCAAATTCGCAAAACGGTGCATTTCACAGAAAAAACTTGTAAACGCAAAAATGCTCAAATTGGCAAAAACAAGCTTTTTCACCAACAGAAAGCATTGTCTTAACAACTTTTTGTTCTACATCACTATTCTGAAGCGAAAATGCGTGATTTTATTGAAATAGTGAGTATTTTACCTTCAAATCGCAACGCTGCATTTCACAGAAAAAATTGTAAACGCAAAAATGCTCAAATTGGCCTAAAACAAGCTTTTTTCACCAAACAAGAAGCATTGTCTGGCTCAACTGTTTTTTTTTACATCACTATTCTGAAGCGAGAACGCGTGATTTTATTGAAATAGTGAGTATTGTAGCTTCAAATTCGCAAAACGCTGCATTTCATAGAAAAAAACTTTGTAAACGCAAAAATGCTCAAATTGGCCTAAAACAAGCTTTTTTCACCAAACAAAAGCATTGTCTGACTCAACTTTTTATTCTACATCACTATTCTGAAGCGAAAACACGTGATTTATTGAAATAGTGAGTATTTGCTTCAAATTGCAAAACGCTGCATTTCACAGAAAAAATTTGTAACGCAAAAATGGTCAAAATGGCCTAAAACAAGCTTTTTTCACCAAACAAAAGCATTGTCTGACACTTTTTGTTCTACATACTATTCTCATCTCAACCGAAAACGTGTGATTTTATTGAATAGTGAGTATTTTAGCTTCAAATTCGCAAAACGCTGCATTTCAGAGAAAAAAATTTGTAAACGCAAAAATGCTCAAATTGTCCTAAATCAACTTTTTTCACCAAAACAAAGCATTGTCTGACTCAACTTTTTGTTCTACCATGCTATTCTAATGCGAAAACGCGTGCTGATATTGAAATAGTGAGTATTTTAGCTTCAAATTCGCAAAACGCTGCATTTCACAGAAAAAACTTGTAAACGCAAAATGCTCAAATTGGCCTA
>CM068968.1:45644779-45659129 GCA_035128595.1 Eptatretus atami
CACTTCTGGTGCTGACTGAGGGAGGTTGTTCATCTCATTCAAATAAATTGGCAGGCAAGACATGTATTTAGTGTGACCTGAGGATACAGTGTATGGCAACATGTTTTGGGCCTCTTGCAAATGCTGCCTCCACAAGCCAACCCTCTCGGCATGGATGTATCGCTTGATTATGAGTACCATTTCGATGTACATGTTCCACAATCTAGCTGTCATGCCCAGTGTGCGCTCAAAATCCCTCCAAAGGTTTTCTAGTGTTGCCAGATGTCTCAAGAGAGATCAAACATGGCTATTTTTTATCAAAAGTTAACCACTTTTGAGTGCAGTTTGCCGTCAAATTATGTACACGCCTGATAAAGCATGGTCACAACACCAAAACCGCCATGTTGGAATTTCTTTGAAACAAATCTGCCACAAGAGGGGGCTATAAAGTGTTTAATGAACAAATAAACAAGTGCCAATTGCAAAACAAATAATGTTTGGCATTTTACAGTGACAAAGTAGTTTATTGAACGTGTATGATAGTTTAAAACCAAAAGATTCGTGTGCCAAATTACTTTAAACATGCGAATAAACAAATGTCGAGAAAAAATCACATTTTGGGTGTTTCACGATGCCATAAATCACATATGGGTAAAAAATGAAAATTCATTGTTAATTAACACCCTAAATCACATGCTTTTGAATATTAAGATAGTTTATATGGATAAGAGCGAACATTCGCATGTCAATTAATGCACAATGTAAAAAAACACAAAAATTTTCACCTAATTTGACACTTTTGACCTTTAAGGTCAAAAATCGAGGGGTGGCATCCACCCAATTTTCTTCCCACCCTAAATGAACCGGATTGATCTAGCATGGATGCCTGCTATAAACAAAAAAATGCACCCCAGTTAAAAAAATACATGTTGGCTGGTGTACTAACACCTGGAGGGTCTTGAATAAGAAGAAAATAATGTTCTTGAGTGGCCCAATCAAAAGTCCGACTTGAAACCACAAACATTTATGTTGAGACTTGAAGATTACAGTCAATCGATCGATCCCAATTAAACTTGGGCAGAACTAGAGAAATTTTTCACGTGAAGAATGAGCCAAGGATTTCAACACAATCTTACTGTGCAAAAGCTGGTAGAGACTCTACCGCATCAACACTCGGAATACACCTTCTTAACAGTAATGACTGCTACATAAATGCGGACCTCAGGAGCTAATTACTTTTACAACGCAGTGTATTTTGATTTGTACAGTGTTTTTGCAGATATTCCCTGCATGTAACCTTCCCTCAAACTACAACAGTATTTCATTTGAATTCCATTGCAGTATGAATAAAAAAAAGTTCATTTGGAAAAATTCATTCCAACAATTCGTAATTCATATAAATGTGGCATTATTGGGAGGGGGGGTGATTACTTCACAGGCTACCTGTAAATATCGTTTTTGGCTGACATTAAATAAATCACTTCTCGGATACTGACTAAAAATGGTGAAGAATCACTGATCTGGAAAAAAAAAATGCACATCCAGGGTCTGGATCCTCACCAAAATGGAATAATTTGTTCCTCTGTCATACACCCACACCAGAACCTGTCGCACCAAGTTTCGTCCGAATCTGTTCATAAACGTTTTGAGATATCCTGCTTCACAAAACAAACAGATGTGATCCATAACCTTTTCTACCTTTAAGTGGCGGAGTAATAAACATGTGCTAAAATAAATACAAATTGGCTTACCGACGATGTTCCTGCTGCAATGAAGCAAGATTAAACATGCCCTTCCCCTTCTGTAATACAAGGAAATACATAGGAAATAGACGCAGGTGGAGGCCATTCCAGCCCATTATCCCTGCACAACAGCAGATCAAAAGAAAGAAAATGCAAATTGTGTTTTTTATTATTTCTTTAATCAAGTGTTTCTTTGTTGGGGTTTTTTGTAGGTTTTGTAATTTTTTTCCAGGGGAAGGGGCATGGGCTGGGGTAAAACAAAAAAAAAAAAACAGAGGGGGAGCACTCGGGAAGAGTGCCCAAAACCTCCGCCGCCAAAATACTGTGGGTCCACTCAAGTGAAAACCTTATATCTTATTCATTAAATATGATGGTCACGAAGTGGCTGACCAGAGTTATAGTTCTTTTCTCCATTTTTTTTTTGGGGGGGGGGGGGGGGGTTTGGAATCAGCTTAAAACATGTAGAAATGCAAAAAAAAGAAATCGAGCATTTTTTTGAAAAAAGTTTGCAAGAAAAATTTTTTTTCTCTAAATTTTTTTGGGGTTGAAAATCAACTTAAACATGTAGAAATGCAAAAAAAAATTTTTTCTCTAACAATTTTTTTGGGGGGGGGTTGGAAATGCACGTAAAACATGTAGAAATGCAAAAAAAAAAAACTTTTTTTCTGCTAACAAATTTTTTTTTTTGGAGGGGGGGGGACGCAAGTCCGAAAATTTAGAATGGCACTGATCCTTGGACCTACTAACCCCCACACGCAAGTTTCGTCGAAAATCCGTCGAGGAGTTTTCCGTAAACTGTTCACAAACAAACAAACACACAAACAAACAAACAACAGAAAGGGTGGAAAACAAGTAAACCTCCATCATCTCGAAGATGCGGAGGTTTAAAAAACGACAAGCAACAAGCACACTACACCCTTGAAGAGACCTCCCCCACAACAGCAACCGCCATACAATGCACACAATCACCATCGATGATCAAGCTCAACTACCTAAAAAGTCATATCAACATCCCTTAACCCTCTATCTCCAAAAACTCCAGGTAAACCCATCTTAATTCCAATTTAAACCATCTATGTTTCCTGCTGCCACCAACCTTTCCAGGGAGGCCCATTCCATACATTATAGTAGCATGGCATCTAAGCCTGGAAATCAATCTAGTGCCCTGCGCTGAACTCTCCTCAACTGCAATTCTCGTGCTTCCTGCGCTGTGGTGACGCAAAACTGCACACAAAATATTCCTAGATGAGACATCAACTAAAAATTCCTCTACATGTTAACACCAATTTCTTTTGATTATAATTGATCCCCCTCAGAGTAAAACTAACACTATCTCTTTAACCCTGTAGCTGCCTGACACACTGGTGGCTCCTGCTTACCTCCCCAATATATCATCACGCAACCCCCAGATCCTATCCCTGTGTGACACGCTCCAAAATTACGCCCCCTTTGCCATCCTGTAATCTCTATTTTTTCATTAATTCTTCCCTCCCCAAAACACCTTACACTTGCTCAAGGTTAAATTCCCATCTGCCATTCTTTTGCCCCAATCTACACAAGTACAATACTTTCCTGAATCGTGATCACCAACCTCCCTTCTTGTATCCACCTTACCTCCAAGCTTTGTGTCATCTGCAACCTTTGGAAAGCCTACTCTTTACCCCATTATCCAAATCGTTGATGTAATCATGAATAGTATGGTTTTAGGTACTAAATCCCTGAAGGTACCCCCACTAACTTCGATCCTCCCAGCAATGACATCCTCCCACTCACAGCCACTCTTTGTTTCCCATTCACCAACCGGTTTGCAATCTAATTAGCTACCTGTCAGACACCTCCAACACCCTCACGCTTGGCATTAACAACCTCTGATGTAATACATTAATCAAATGCCTTCTTAAAGTCGAGATTATACTGTGTACACTGCCTTTCGCTCAAAATCCACCCAAATCAGACACTGCTTCACAAAAACTCAAATAATAAGATTGTTTAAACAGGAACTACTTTGTAATCTCACGCCTAACGTACCTTTAATTCGTTTTATGATTTATTTAAATGGTTCCTCATCTCATCCTTAATTAATGTCTCAAACAACCTTCCGCTCACAACTGACAATCAAAAAACTAACAGGTATAACGTTTCCCAATTCTTCTCTGGAATCCTTTCTTAAATAATGGTGTTACATTTGTGACTCTCTTAATCCACCGGTAACCCTGTCCTGACTCCAGTGAGCTGTTAAAAAATATCTGTTGACAATCTGCTTACCTGCTCAAGCACCTGCCATCAATACTATCTGGTGCATATTATCTGGCCCCGGAGCCCTTAATCTTCTTCTACATTTCCAAGCTGTTCCTTTACTTCCTCCACCTAACAGTGGAATCTTCTGTAAATCCTTTTCTCACTTCCCTAAAGATACTCTCAGCAATTGGACAATTCTCCTGACATTTCTTGTGTAAAGTTGAAGCAAAATAACCTGTTTAATAAGCCTGCCATCTCACTTTCATCAACTAACCACTCTCCTGGTGCTATTCTCAATGGGCCCACACTGGTCCGTCCTGTTCTTTTCCCTGATATACTTTATAGTGCATCAGCTGGGGGGTCCTCGTGAGGGGGGGTGCAAAAAATGTACCTAAGTTACCCACTGGAATTTTGAAGTTGACGCACTCCCTTTAACAGAAAAACTGTCTACCAATTTCCGGATAACCCGGCAATAAGGCGAAAATGGGTGCCTCTTGGGCTTCCGACAGAAAATTGTCGGCCAATTATTAGGCGGTAAGTGGAAATGAAAACGAGTGTTTAACTTTGCAGTCTACAACGCCTAGAAACACACTAAACTACCCTCAAAAATGCGGTCTTGAGACCTCTTTCATATGATATTGCAAATTAGGTTCAATTGGTTCAAGATCGGGTCACCAAAGAGGTCAAAGGTCACGAAAAATTGGGTCAAGTGAAAATCGACTATCTCTGAAACATGCACACAGAACATGCCACATCCATATTTCACCCTCTCTGAGGGTCTATCCCATAACCCATAGGTGCCAAGGAACACATTCATATGAATAAAGTGGAATTTGTTGCAATAAAATGAAAACAGCACAGAAGAGAAAAAGCGGTAGACTTTCATACTGAATCACTTTTTTGGCCACCGCTAAACGATTCCTGTTGGGAAACTTAAATGGTTATTATGTCACGCCGTTCACACTAGATAGACAAAATTAACCCTTAAACTTTCCTAACACCTTAACACTCTTCCACAGTCATATTACCTTTATGGAGATTGGGGCCAATAATGAGGTCAACTAAGAGGTCAAAAAGTCACGGAAATATGGGGTCAAGTGAAAATTTCTGTGGAAACGCACAACAGTACATGCTCAGAATCCATAATTTTTTTTGCATGCTATGAGAAATGCCGAAAGGAACACAATAAATCTTGTAAAAAACTACAAGGATCCTGCTCGTACCCTCCTGCATTTGAAAGAAGAAGTAACAGCGAAATCTCCCGAGAGTGTGCCACTTCCTTCACAATGCCAGGGGACCACACGGCTGAACCTAGTAGAGAGATTTTAACGATTCATTTCAAAGTGTTGTGAGGAAGGAGACATCGGTATTGGAACACCTTTCTAACCCTGGTGTCCTCATCTTGAGTACCTAATTCGGAGTGATCGCGAGGGAAACTGGACCTTCAATGACAGCCATTCAAGATCTGCTAGCCTTGTTTGCTGCTTTTGATTCCACGAACCTATTGAATGGTGCTCCCTCTACCTTGAGGACATGAGGAGGCTGCCTGAAGATCAGCACCAAGAAAGTGCATTCAGAATTTATGGAGGGCAGATTGCCGTAAAACGAACAATGGGCACGGTTTCAAAGTGTTTGGTCAGACGCTTGCGTTGGAACAGACTCACAGGGCCTCAGAAACGTGTGGGGGCAAAATCAAAGGAAGAAAAATACTTTGGTAAGTTCCCCAACAGAAAGAAAAGTTTTGTTGCCAGTGGGAACTGATATATCATGAGAATGCCTGCCATCACACAAACCCCATCACAGAGAACTTGCTGTAGAGGTAGTTCCTCCTATGAGTTAGAAGTCAATCGGTCATTTCAGCAAAGCAGCAACCGAGGTTTTGAGAAAGGCCTCATTCACCATATTAAATGTCATCAGAGCAAGAAGAGAATCCCTTCCTACACTACCCCAAAAGAGAAAAATGCTCCAGAATATCTTAACCGAGGAGATCATCGTCAAAAGATATCAGAGAACAGCTGCTCAATGTGGAGAGAATGGCAACGATATCCTACTAGAAAACTTCGTAGAGAAAGGTACAATAGAGAGACCGTTCGATCTGTCAGACAGCAGATTCATCGCACCATCCTTACAAACCTTTGCTGCATCGCACAGATAATTCATCCCACAAAAGGAAAGCAAAATCAACAAGCGAGAAAGATGCTCAGTGAACGTACATTTCTAGAGATTGCAAAGATAGAGGACGGGACTATGGAGGAAACTCCTGCAGTAGATGTTTGTTCAAGCGTCTCCTCTCTTGATGACGAAGCCTAATGATACCAGCCAATTAAAAGTGAATTTCCATGAACTTGAATAACTCATCTCAGCGACCAGGACCCAAGAACACCTGAGACCTGATACTCAATGGAACATGCTGTAATAGTTTGATGTGATGGCAAACATTCGGCAAGATCCAAACGAAAGAGTTCAAAAATTGTTGGTGACTTCTGTGATGCCTTTCATAAGCTATGTTGCCTCGACAGCAAAGGGTGGCCTCGAAGAATTGATTTTTGTGTTTGATTCCTACATGGGAACTCTTTTGAAGGATTCTGAGGGCAAAGCGAGAGATGAGGTCACCCATAGAACTGTCGGGCATGGAGTTCCTCGGGATGTGTCCAGGGAAACAATGTGTCGGATGTGTCCAGGGAAACCCCTCCCTCGAAATGGAGCAGGTTTTTTGGCCATCCAGTTTCGACAAAGCAAAATTTGATCCTCATTCATGAGAGGCGCTGGTACGGAATTGGAGTGCTCTACGTTTGGAGATTATAGTCAGTCATTTCTGTGGACGCAGACAGCATCGTCAGTTTCATGTTTGTCATGATATCGGAGACCTGTAGGTTCCACAACTCAAGTTAGTGGTAGAAGAGGCTGAATGAAGGAATTATAACCACATGCAATTGTCATGCTGTTAAACAAGTATAAAATCGTATCAATAGTCCTAGTGCGTCAGACACGGGATGTGTTATTTTGCTGATGTTCTACTGGAAGCGAAGCTGAAAATGCGAACGGCCCTGCTGAAGAACTCTGGGTGAAGGGGTGGTGATCGACAAGATACATATCCTTTTCAAAGAGGATTGGCCGAAGTTATGTGTCAGGTTTTTGCCGCTGTCCACACCACTAACTGGGTGTGACTACACAAGTAAGTTGGAACGCATAGCATGCTGCTCTAATAGCCAACTCCAGAGATGTACTTAAAGGACTTTGTTGGTGGCGACAGGTAACCTGGATAAGTAATTGATAAAGTAGAAGCCTTCTGCATACAGGTCTCTTAAGAAATGGAACACGATGAAAACCATGACGCAGCTCCCGAAGCCAGAGGTAATTCATCATGCAAGTCGGTCATGTGGGGGTTGCGTGACCTGCACCCACAAGTCATTGCCATTGGTTTGCAACATTTTGAGAGCCTACTTTGCTACAAAAAGAGATGGTGTCCGCTCCTCTCATCATGCGACACCCTCTGACCCAAGCCAATTGTTTCGAATCTAACTCGATAGATCTCTGGTCAACAAAGCAGGGGGACAATCCAATTCTGAAGACATTGCAGTCCACTGCACTATGTCAAAAGTGTGGAACTCGGAGATGTCTTGCCTGCAGTTCTAACAATCCTGTTGTACATTTTGCACTTGTCAAAGTGGACTCGGAAAGTCAGGATGTAAAATGTATTTTGTGTCGTCAGAAAAGTGAGTGACTAGAATCATAAAGTTTATACGCATTTCAAACCAGAATCACGATTCACCAGTCTTTTCAGTGGGATGTGGGAATAGTGATTTACACTTGCATACAAACTCTCTTCCTTTCTTGAACGTACCATGGGTTTACTTACTATGTTGGAGTGGCAGGTTTTGTTTAGTTGTTTCGACGACCTATGGGTGGTCATTAAGTAAATTCCATTCATATCTGTTACTTTTTTATCATATTCAAAAATTTGACCCAATAGAGACAAAAATATGGATCTGGCATGTGTTGTGCATCTTTCCACAGAAATTTTTCAATTGGACCCATTTCCATGACCTTTTTGACCTCTATGAACTTCAATTATTGGACCAAATCTCCAGAAAGAAAGACTCTTCATGTGATATTACCTAAGATAACAGTTTAAAGGGTTATTTGTCTATCTAGGGTGAACGGGGCGTACATAATAACCATTTAAGTTTTACCAACAGGAAATCGTTTAAGCGGTGGCAAAAAAGTGATCAGATTGAAAGTCGACCGTTTCCAATTCTGTGCTGTGTTTATCATTTATTGCAACAAATTCCACTTTAATTCAATATGATTGTGTTCCTTGGCACCATGTGATGGGAAAGACCCTCAGAGAGGGTAAAATATGGATGTGGCAATGTTCTGTGGCGGCATGTTTCAGAGAAATAGGTGCAAAGCGAGAGCTGTATGGGCGCGGGGTCCAGGGCCCTATGCGGGCCCCTGGAAGCCCGGAGGATACTAGATGGCTGGAGAATGCCATTCTAGCATGAATTTCATGACAATGAAATAGTTCTCATTATCATGCTGTTTGGGGTGAAAACTCCACAAAAACAGGTGGTTAGGCCTATCTGGATGTTCATTAACAATACTGACTTGACTGTTGACTGAAATTCAGCTCTTACTGTTAGTTAGTTCAATCTATGTACATGCATCGACCCTGTGGTACAGTATTCAAGTTGCCAAGTTCACAGCTGCCTCATACTGGCCTTCAACTTCAGTGAATAAACGGCGATTTTCAGTTGCAAATAACCACGAATAATAAACATGTAAAAGCTGCTTTAAGCTTATAGGCCAATTCTTTAATAATTAAAAAGCACAACGGGTGACCGTGTTATTTTGGAGCCGCATCATTTGCCAAAAGCTCAAAATGGACTCGGTGTAAACCGTGTTTCCGTGAAACAACAACAACGTCGCACTCGCGAGAGTGCAAAGTTTAGACCAAGTTACTGATGGCCAGAAGTTACTCCAATGCTTTGGACTTCTTCGAAAAATCCAAAGTCAAAGAGGGATTTTCGTTTTGATGCCATCGTTTCGGCACCCGAACTGGAGGCCTACAAGTTATTTCTTGAGGTCATTGCTGTATGGTATCAGGGTACAGGCCAACAGCCAACGAGGCTGTCCTGCTTAGTAGACGGCTGCGGGTCGCCGGTCACCGGCTTCTAAGGAAACCCTGCACTCCCTTTGTCCCTGGAAATGATTCCCACTTGCTTCTTAAAATGTAAAACCTTCTCCCTACACCCATTCTTCCCAGCCCATTGGTTGAATGTATATTGCTCTGCTCATAATCATTTCATTCCCTAATGTTGGAAGAATCCAGAAAAACATGACATCAACAAGCTTTGCTTTCAAGTCCCTTACCCAATATCCTCTGTGTATCTATTTTTTCAAAAACCATCTGAGTACTTCAACAAATCATTCGCACCTAGGTGTACCACAACCAACTTCTTCCTACCGACGACCAATGCCCAATATCGTTTACCCTTCTTCAATGTCTCTAACTCCCTGCCTCCTTCAAAACTGCACAGAATTCTATATCTGTGAAGTGTTCCTGCAGAATGAAGAATCCCACATATTTAAATAATCTCATACCCATCAAAAACTGTCTCCCAAAACCTCATTTCCTACCAATCTCTATTGCTGCACTTCACCACTGCCTGCTCCCGCTGTGCAAACCGTCCCCATAACCATTATTATGACAAAGTTTCTACATTCTGCTAACTTGCTGCAAATTATCTATCTGTTCCTTTTAACATAGTAATAACCATCCTCAAGTGGGCCATTTCCACAGCAATACATATTGACCCGCTGAAACAGGTAGACCCTCTAGTCTTGGGATCCAAGGCCATAAATCCAACTTTGAGTGACACCCTGCTGTAAAATTTTTGGCACTTGAATCATGTTTGTGGGGGTGTAGGACACCAGAAAAGTGACTTGGCAAGTGGATCGGATTGCGCTACTTCTCCAGGATTTTTTTACTTCAGCGGCAAATCCAATATAAAAAAACTAGGGGTAGGGGAAATGCAAATCCCTGTATTCTTGAACCCTGCATCTCACAGTACAACAACCTCACATTCTTTTTGGTAGAATGTCAGCTTTCAATGATATATAACAAAATTTGATTGGATGACCTCTGGGGTCAGGGGAGGTCAAAAGGTCACAGAAAGTAGGTATGCTGAAAATCAGGCCTTACATTAAACAAATGTATATTTTGCTGCTCTCATGTTGAATAAAGCAATCCTTGATATTACTGTGTTCTTTACATCCCCCTGATGTTTTTGGAAAGAAGGTTAGGACTGAGAAAATTTTGCCTCTTTATTTTGAGTGTATTGGGGGGTCATTTTTTCAGAAATCCACAAATGTGTATTTTCGTAATTAATTAATTCGTCGTAAAATTAATATGTTAGTATCATTCATGCTTCCCCTATATCTACCATAACCTAATGATGTTTTCCTTTTTTTCACACAGGTACGGCCTCATATTAAGAATGGAGCTGTAAATAACAGTGAGGTAAGGAAAAAGGACTTTTCTGATCGAAAATGACTCAAAATGTTTGTCTGCCAAACAGTATGTGATGACAAGGGGTCTCTGTACAAGCTAACCAAAAGAGTGTAAACTTGTAAAGTAAGTGATAACGAAATAACATGCTTGAATCTGGAAACTTGGGCGAAACAGTGACATTAGCTTCAAAGATGGAAGGAATTTGAATCTGCAAACATTAAGAATGCTGTCGAAATCAGAAAGACGAGGTGCATCAAAGACTGTGGGGTGACCTTCAGGAGCAGATGATTTCTGTCAAAAAATCCTCTGTGCCATGTAAAGTGTCGCAGTGGTATACACACAAAGGTCCCTTGATGATAATTTCTGCTAAGGGCAAGGATGAGCAAGGTTGGGGAAACTTCAGAGGAGCCAGTAAAGGACAGACAAGTTCCATGGATTTCAAAAAGACTTAAAACTGTGTGTTTTCTGTGTGAAAAGGAACGTGATTCAAAAGGGACAGAACATTGATACTAGTTAGTACAATAGAGAGAAGAAATCAATTCATAAAAGGCAAAGGAACTTAATAACAAGGATATTCTATTCAAATTGATGGTTTGGTGACCAGTGCCTACTTAATTGCAAATGATTTCCGCTATCATGTGAGGTGTATGAACAAGTTTATGAGTGAACGTAGCAAAACTGAAAATAAAAGTCGAGACCCAAGTTTGCATGACCAGGTGTTTCAAACATTCTGTCTGAGGTTACATCAGGACTTATGATGACTGATAGATGCAGTTCTATTACATCGCCATTTCAAAAGTATGATGAAATTGAAGCAGCAGATGGTAATACTGCACAGCGCCTTATAGAACTGATAGGTTGACAAAACGATTTTTGGATATTTTGGCGCCGACATTCAGCTCATTACTTTGAACAATGAACTTAATTTGTTCCTCTTCTTTGACCACCAAGGAACTTTGTGATGAGTGTGGGGCTCAAGGCTGAAGTTGAGAATGCCAACTTTTGCCAGATGATGATTATGATTGGTGACAATTTTATTACAAATGTATCAGGTAGTTCATATCCTCTGGCAAAGCACTTGCAGATGGAAATAAAACAGGCTGCAAAAAGGGTGCCTCAAGTTCAGGGAACTGCAATTGAGATTTCTTACAAAGAGGCATCTAATCAATTCCTGTAGATTGTATAATCATTTGGCATGGTTGATAACAAACTGTAATGAAACTACAGATGAAGGGAAAGGTTCAGATTCCTAAAGACGAAAATGAGAAGTTCTGAACTTAGCGCAGATGTTATGGGATACCTAAGCAACCAGCCACTCCCAAAACACATTGGGGTTGGTCTTCATATTCTTAAACAAGCGGAGCAAAAACCTAATAACAATGATGAACAGATTTGGAAATGGCATTAGTTATGCCACCACCAGCGATACCTCACAACAGTGGCAAATTAATTTCTGAGAGAGAAGAGAGGGAAGGAATATTCATCCCAACTAACGTTATCCCTGGGCATTTTACACAGTATGCACTAGACAACTTAAATTTCCATTCTGACACAGAGAATGGTGGCAGCCTGATGCCACTACCAATATCATTTACCAGTACCGAGAAAGACTGACGTTGAGCAGGCTGGAATGGTTCTAGTCAAAAAAACAAGGCAATTAACTATCAATGCGCCAGAAAAGTTTGTACCTGTGGACAGTAATCTTGCTTGAAGGAAAGAAAACAAGCCAGATCATTGCATGGTATTGAAATCTGTCAGGGTGATGACAAAGAAAGTGGCACTCTGGCTGATGAAAACATCGTTTGGTTTCTTTTGGATGTTTCAACAAATGATGACCATTGTAGAAATGCGTGTCTATTTCTTCTCCAACTTGGAACAGTTTCTTCGAACTTAGTGCTGGGCAAGAAGCACCAAAAACAACAATTGGTTATGGCCCACTGTATCCCAAACTCCCAAAGTCCTGATGTTGTCAAAACCTCATTGGATTACTTCATGTCAGTGAGCCTTAAAGGCCCAATCACACCTTGACGTTTTAGCAACGTAATGCCGATTTTTGTTAATAAAATTGTCTAAAACGCTTGGTACAACGTCGAATACGTTAATGGGTAAGTTTTTGAATAACATATTGAGAGCACGCGAAAAACACTGCCACTACGTCGTTGCACGCTGGCTTTAAACGTTCTGTTACTTTCGGTTTGTCCCAAGCTTTCCATGCTATTTGAAATTTATCGATCTATGCCAGCGTATGACTTCACACGTTCCAGCATTAAACGCTCGCCATATAGTTGTAGGCACGTCACGTCGATCGTTTGAACACACGCTACGTTTGGTAATTACTCATAAGTCGAAACACGCTTCGAGGGTAATGTTTAGCGTACCCGACAACTTATTTCTAAGCTATGAGTTACGTGTCTGTACTAACGTTACGCGATCGTGACACACATCGACACACGTTACTTGAAAGGTGCTCAATAAGTCGAAACACGTCATAAGGTAAATGGTTAGCGTCAGTGTTCCAGACTCCCTGGATTTTTATTTTTTTTTTAATATTTTTTTTCTTCCCTTCCTTCCAGGTATGATGGGTATGTGACTACTTCGATTTCTAGTGCGGTGTAATATAATTTAATTAATTAGACTGCCGCCTCAACGATTTAAAATCACTACCGCACTGTACACTGAACAACCGTCATACCGAAGAAAAAAAAAACGGGAGTCTGGACACTGACGCTAACCATTACCCTTGACGTGTTTCGACTATGAGCACCTTACAATAAAACGTGTGTCGATGTGTGTCAACGTATCGCATATCGTGCGTACAACTTATCCCAGTCACATACGGAACGTGCTTCATACGGCAAGTACGTCGTAAATTTCAACATGCTTAACAATACAAGACGTACTCCACTTAAATAGGACGTTGATAAGCGCTACTTTAGCGTTTATCACGCATACCAAACTTTACCCATTACGCTGTATTCGACGTGCGCGCAGCGTTTTAGACGCAATTTTTCAGAGGTCGGCATAGCGCTGGCAAAATCGCCAAGGTGTGACTGCGATGTTGACACTTCCATTTCTGCGGCGGCTTTATGATTTGAATCGTTTGGCGGCAGGGCATTTTCCATAACTACGCCACGTCATGTCGGCGTATGCGTGCAGCGGCTTCATGCAAATGAGTTTAGACTATCTTGGGCAATAAGGTTGTGAAGCGCACGACAACAGGTGTCAGCATTCGTTTATAATTATCTATAACACAAACGAAACGTTCTGTGTCTCATTTACTAATACGTTAATGCATAAGAACCAAGTCGTTATGAATACGTCCGAATCTTTAAAAAAAAACATGCAAAATAAGTTCAACGTAAACCAGCGTTTTACATTACATTCTAATACGTTGCCATCGCTGGCTAAAACGTCAAAGTTGTGACTGGGCCTTTAAGCTTGGGCAGCCAAAAACGGTCATCACTTTGTGACCAAGCAATCTATGATATATAAAGGGCTTGGTAGTAAAAGAACAGTGGAAGAAAATACAAGGATGCATAGTACGCTTGGGAGGTTTCCACATTGCACAAAAATTCCTGGCTCCATCGGCTTTTTCATGAAGGAGAGTGGCATCGAAGACCTACTGGTTTCAAGTGACACCTACGGGAGAGGCACAGCTAACAAAATAATAGGCGGAAAGGACTATTACAAGATGGTATCGTACCATTCATGGGTCTGTGAAGCAATGTTCATGCTCAAGTGGAGTCCTTGAGAGATGGCTGGCCAAATAAATGATGTTGAAGCCTTTCTGTAGTGTCGTCATCGCTGGAAAATCTGAGAAATGTGTTTGAATGAAAGACAAGCAGAAAGTTTCGGAATTTGTGGATTGAGGTCTTGA
>CM068968.1:45662713-45673250 GCA_035128595.1 Eptatretus atami
AAGAAATCTCAATTGCAGTCCCTGAACTTGAGGCACCCTTTTTGCAGCCTGTTTTATTTCCATCTGCAAGTGCTTTGCCAGAGGATATGAACTACCTGATACATTTGTAATAAAATTGTCACCATCATAATCATCATCGGCAAAAGTTGGCATTCGTCAACTTCAGCCTTGAGCCCCACAACCTCATCACAAAGTTCCTTGGTGGTCAAAGAAGAGGAACAAATTAGAGTTCCATTGTTCAAAGTAATGAGCTGAATGCTCGCGCCAAAATTATCCAAAAATCGTTTTGTCAACCTATCAGTTCTATAAGGCCGCTGTCAGTATTACCATGCTGCTTCAATTTCATCATACCGTTTTGAAAGCTGGCGAATGTAATAGACATGCCTGTTCAATCATAAGTCCTGATGTAACCTCAGACAGAAGTGTTTGAAACACCTGGTCATGCAAACTTGGGTCTCGACTTTTATTTTCAGTTTTGCTACGTTCACTCATAAACTTGTTCATACACCTCACATGATAGCGGAAATCATTTGCAATTAAGTCTAGGCACTGGTCACCAAAACCATCAATTTTGAATAGAAATTCTTGTTATTAAGTTCCTTTGCCTTTTTATGAATTGATTTCTGTCTCTCTATTGTAAACTAGTATCACTGTTCTGTCCCCTTTTGAATCACGTTCCTTTTCACACAGAAAACACACAGTTTTTTAAGTCTTTTTGAAATCCATGGAACTTGTTCTGTCTCCTTTACTGGCTCCCTCTGAAGTTTCCCCACAACCTTGCTCATCCTTGCCGTTTAGCAGAAATTCATCATCAAGGGACCTTTTGTGTGTATACCCACTGCGACACTTTACATGGCACAGAGGATTTTTTGAAGGAAATCATTTGCGTCCTGAAGGTCACCCCACAGTCTTTGATGCACCTCGTCTTTCCTGATTTCGACAGCATTCTTAAATGTTTGCAGACCTCTTTTGGTTAGCTTGTACAGAGACCTTTGTCATCACATACTGTTTGGCAGACCAAACATTTTGAAGTCATTTTGATCAGAAAAGTCCTTTTTCCTTTACCTTTCACTGTTATTACAGGCTCCATTCTTTAATATGAGGGCCGTACCTGTGTGAAAAAGAGGAAACATCATTAGGTTATGGTAGATATAGGGGAAGCATGAATGATCTAACATATTAATTTTACGCGAATATAATTAATTACGAAAATACAGCATTATGTGGATTTCTGAAAAAATGACCCCCCAAATACACTCAAAATAAAGAGGCAAAATGTTTCTCAGTCCTAACCTTCCTTTCCCAAAACATCAGGGGGATGTAAAGAAACAAGTAATATCAAGGATGCTTTATCGTAAACACATGAGGCAGCAAAATTACAATTTGTTTAATGTAAGGCCTAGATTTTCAGCATACCTACTTTCTGTGACCTTTGACCTCCCCTGACCCCAGAGGTCATCCAATCAAATTTTGTTATAATCAATTTGAAAGCTGACATTCTACCAAAAAGAATGAGTGGTACTTTGTTACTGTGAGATGCAGGGTTCAAGAGATACAGGGATTTGCATTTCCCCTACCCCTAGTTTTTTTGATATTGGGATTTGCCGGCTGAAGTAAAAAAATCGTCCCTGGAGAAGTAGCGCAATCCGATCCAACTTGCCAAGTCACTTTTCTGGTGTCCTACACCCAAAAACATGATTCAAGTGCCAAAAATTTTACAGCAAGGGGTGTCACATCAAAAGTTGGATTTAATGGGCCTTGGATCCAGACTAATGCTAATGTTTGCAATCGCTTCACATTGTTTCACTTAAAGTTACACTTTTCAGGAACGCATCTCCAACGTTAAGTGAAGGCCGATCTGTACAGGAATTTGGTGAACTGCCTCATGTGAATTTTTCTGTGCAGTTTTGGTCACCACATCTGAAACAAGGACATAACTACAGAGGGAGGTTTCAGCAAAGTGACTGGTTTCATTCCTGATCTAGTTCGACTAAGCTATGAGGTGTGGTGCTGAAGGAGACGGGACTTTGTACATTTGAAAGGAGGCCGATTAATGAGAAGGATATGTTTGAAATGTTTAAGATGATGAATCATAATTGGACAAAAAAAAGGACAGAAGGTTTTTTCAGCCAGAATAGACAATGATATGACAGGGACCATACCCCTGAGAAGTAAATAAGAAGGAGAGTTAAGATGGTAGTTTAAGGGAAGGGTCTTCCACTCGGAGAGTAAGTTAATGTGTGGAATGGTCCCTCCCTGGAAAGGAGTAGCAGTAAGAAACAGTGGATAGGTTTAACTGGAATTGGATAGGTACCTGAAAGTAATTTGGAGATAGAGGAGCCACAGGAATCTTGGCAGGATATTTAGGTAGCTTGAGTATGAATATTCCCTGGTGTTGGCTTCATGGTTTGGGGTGTGGGATTTGGATCCTAGGGTCCTGAGTTCAAATCCCACTCGGCTGTTGAACTAATACCAGGTGGGTTAACTTCGGCCCTGTCATCCTTCCGAGGTCGGCAAATGAGTGCCAGCATGCTGGTAATACTGTGTCGGAGTGGCGACCCGCCCAGGATTGGTCCCAATAAGCCAAGGAGATGCTTAAGCAGCACCAACGCTCTGACAAGAGTATGGTCCCCAATCTCCACCTCTCCTTGAGTATGGATCGATAATTGCGTAAACATCTGTCGTGATTGTGAATGTCTGTGAAAGCATCTGATCAAAAGATAGTGGATTGCTGTTTTTGAGCATTCCCTCACCTTAAAACTGTCCTTTGCCCACTCTCCCCACCAACCCCCCTCCCCCCTTTCCAATCCAAAAAACAAAGAAAACATTTTTCAAATTAATTTTTACACCCTGGTGGTGTCCTGAGTGGGCCCAACACGTTTTCTAATCCCCATCCCTGCATCCCCTGCCCACCCCCAAATGAATTTATTTAGCTTGATGGATTTAATTCAATCTCATGCTGTTTTTAGGGCAGCATGGTGGGCTTGAAATGGCTTTCCTCCTGCCTCAAAGTTCCTTGCTATTTCTGACAAATTGCTGACCCCTGGGTGTTTGTCCCTCCTGCAGACCATTTCCACTTTGCGCCATTTGCTTCTGACGATTAATTCAAGAATTTCTGGCTCAGCACGGACGAACACCCTGAAAACCTTCACCTCGTGGCCTTGGTGGCAAGGTCTGTGGGGGTTTGACTGGTGGAGAAAATGTGCAGTGCCCATGGTGTACAGGAGCCTTCGAGTGTACAAAGTTTAACCACATGTTTCCAGAATGGTCGAAACGAACCGCTCAAACAAAAAGCACCTGGCCTCTTGGATTTGTTTTTTTCTAAACTGAGATTGGGATTTTTAGAGAGTGTAAAGTTTGACCTTTTTATTTTTTTTATTTTTTACTAGGAGCAAGGCTTATGGAAGATCTGATGGTGGGACAAAACCATTAAGGGAGCGGGAACAAGCATAATAAGAGGAAGGGGAGGAGGGAGGAAAACTGAAATACTTTGTTAAGATGGTTGGTTATGGAAGGTTAAAGGGGGTAAAATAAGTGGATTGGTCATAATTTGGGGAGGAACAAGAAATGGCAAGTGCAACTGTTTGCTTGAAATCACTGGAGGGAAGAGTGTGATCGAACAGCCACTGGAAGGTTGGTTCCAGAGATGGAAATAAAGAGTTGAGGTTTGCAGACATCCCCTGGATTTTGGAAGTTTAACAAGGAAGGAGTTACTGGAAGATTGGTGTGAATTCTGGAAGCAGAGCACTGAGAGAGCAGAGAGAATAATGATTGGAGAAGATTCGGTTTAAAAAAATTAAACACACCACGCAACCTGCTGCGATGTGAAAGCAGCAGAGCCTTGAGCTTCCGCCTCATTAACGGACTATTGCAATAAATTTTTGACAGCTTTAGATAACACAGAATCCAAAAAGATATGAATGTGAAGCTGGGGTTGCTGCAATCGGAGAGGGTAAGACTTTCTGCGAAAGTTATTTCTCAAGCAGAACCAATATCATGACTTGTGGAGATGGGAGCTCAATTTTTTGGAAGATAGTAGATCAGGTTCACTGGGTGGGGGCAGCGGGAACACGTGGTTGTGTGGGTTTAGGGGCAGCAGGATGTTGAGGATTGGGACTGCGAGGGTGTTGTGAGGGGAGGCAGTGGGACTTCGCGGCTTTGCTTGGAAGGGTAGTGGGATGTGGGCGTGTTATGGGCAGTGGGACATGCAAGCTGTGTATGTTAGGTAGGCAGGTTTGCGGTTAAGTGTATCGGTTATGCGGGGTATGTTCTGTGGGGTGTGCCAGCTACACAATGAATAAATGGTGAAGAAAAAAAAAGGAACAATGTTGGGCTAAATGCGGGGCAATGGGGACAAAGTGGGGGAAAGTCAAACAACTTGCAATGAGGTAAGGGGGCCAGAGGGAAAACACGGCTTTTTTTTGCGGAAAGGTTTTTTGGTTTGCAGCGGGAAAAAAATGCCGTTGGCCCTTCCCAAAATCGGGTTGGGCCCCAAAAAATGGGAAAATTGCGTTGGGGGGCCAGGGGTTAAAAGGGCAGTGGGCCAAAATGTTGTAGATTCCGCAGGGTGGTGGGCATGTGAAAAAAAAAAATGGGTGCAGGGGCAAAAGGGATTAAGGCTGGCCCCTGGGTGGGTGGTGGGTGGGTGGGTGGCCTTTTGCCAAAAGGGTGGGAAAGCAGGCGGGGAAAGCGGGGTGGCCTTTGCCCAACTGGGTTAAGGTGCAGCAAAGGCCCCCTTGTGTTGGCTTTTTCCTGTTGCCAAGCAAGGAAATTTATTAACGGTGGTAGGTTTTTTTTTTGGCAAAAATGGGGTTTTTTTTTTTTGAGAACTTTTTTTGTAATGCTGGTTACTTTTGGGTTCCCCCATAACTTCCTTTCGAGGAAGGAATAAAAGCAGCAATGAAAAGGGACAAGTATACAAGACCAGAAATTTAGAGTTTTTGGTAGCTTTTGCTTGGTTTTGAAGAAAGTGGGAAACGCGCAAAAGCTTCAAATGTTACTTTTGGCACTGGGTTTTTTTCCTTGTTATACAAATAAACCCATCATTGTCCCCCAATACCTGTCAATTTTTGGGTTTTCCTGTTTTATATTTCAAATACCCATCCATATTTTCGCCAATCCTTTTTCTTTTTTTTCCCTTATTTTTTCCTCTCCCTTCTCTCTAAACATTGTGATGGGCATCATAGACAGGAAAAAGGAATGTGTTGGCGAAACCCTTGCGCCTCTGGCGGAGTAAACAGGCCAAAGTTTTTCGTGACCAGGAGGCTAACATTATCAAGCGTTTCAATTCCTTGGACGAAGGTAAGATATATTTATGAAAAATCGATCACTTTTTCACTTCCCCCCCTTTTCATGAAAAACCTTTTATTTAATCACCATCCCAAACAACTAAATTATAAAAAGGAAGATTTGTTTATAAGAAGATACAAATTAATCCCACACAGATAGAGGCACTAGAATTTTTACCTCTCTACTTGGTTTTTAATATCAGTTGTTGACACATGTCCCTTTTTTTTTTTTTTTATTTGATAATACTTAATTTATCGAGGCCTTCGTTGATGAGGGAGGCTTAAACAAAATCGAGATCAATAAAGCTTTACAAATATGAAAAGCCGAAAATAGAAAAAAAAGGATAAAAGAAAGAGCCCCTCCCACCCACTAAGGGGGTCATTCACCCACTATAGTTAATGGAAGACTCTCAGAATGTATAAGTGTGGGGTCGAGAGAGCGGGGTGGGGAGAGCTGGGCGCGAGGGCGCCGAGGACCACCAAATCACCATAGTGGCCGTGGCATACACAAGTAGCCCACAACTTATACAAGGTAAGGTAAAAAGAAATATGGTAGAGGAGAAGTGGAAGGAGAGGAGAAGAAAATGGAATGGGACGAGTGTGATAGGACTGGATTGGGTGAGAGATAAAGAAGACATGTGGAAGACATTTACATGTGGAGAGAGCTTTATGTTACAAGGATGAAGGAGGAATTAAGCATAGGGTAAAAATCTTCCGAAGAACAGGGAAGTTAGGAGAGAGGGCGTCTTCTTTTAGGGACGCTCGAGCTACAACTTCTATATCTGGGTATTTGCTATAAGGGGTACGTTAGGACCTTATACGTATAGACTTGCGGCGAGGTATTACACTTTCCTTGGGAGTATTTGGCAGAGACAGGAATGTCAAGTTTACAATATGCAAAAGTCGATGCGCGATGTGTGACACAACCCACGCCCTGTATTCACTGTTATATTTTGAAAGCAAATCGGTACGGCGTGCATAGAAAAACATGAGCCAGACACAAAGGCCGAATGTACTGGGACGAGCTCTGAACCCATAAAGGGCACACGGCTCTTAGCTCCTCTTGCTGTAGCTTTACGCCCACCCCCCCCTCTCTTGGTTGACAGAAATTTCTCGCGCGATAAGCCACCACGCAACACCCTGTGTTAAAACCCATGCCACCTGGAGGCGTCCTTATTCCTGGCTCAGCTTGTTGCCACCTTGAGTGCATCGGAAGGGTGGCTAGCTCTATCGTCCCCAAGGATAGTAAAGCGCTTGAGATAAAAATCTGGACAGTCTCCCATGGTCCCTTTCGCCCGCCGCAACGTGTCTTCTCCTTTTCCAAGATTTCTTATTCGAACAGTTGACGGCCCTCTCCTAAACCGCCCGCAATGGTTTTTTTTTCCCTTGAAGCATGCTATTGGAGCCTTAAGTACCTTTCAGTCTACCCGCAGAAATGGAAGGAGGCTTAATGTGAAATTCATAAAGATTCGCCGCGCCCTGTCCGACCACAACCTATACCCTGAAATTGAATCCTTTTGTTCATTAGCCCTGCCCCTGCTAGAGTAGATAATTTTTTTTTCTCATGAAAGCCATAACCTTGTTATCTAAAGCCAACATATCCTCCTTATAACTACCCCTCTTTTGCGAAATCGCTTTCGTTTGTGTGTTTTTTGGTCTTACTGTATCAATAGAAAGCACAAAGACAATATATATTCTTTCGAGTATTTATTTTTATATAGCTTTTAGTTTTTTACTCTCCACTTCCCTCGACCACACCACATAATCGCGCACACCAGATATTTCACGCTTTTTTTTATACCCTGTTACCCAGGCGCTATCAACTAATTTTGACCTGGTTCTCTGCGCAATAAAACAAACAAAGCAGAATGCCCACCATGTAGAAAAAAAATGCGAATATTCCAACGTATAGCAGAAGGTGGGAGCGGGCTAAGGAGACCCCCTGGTCCCCAAGTCTTCTCATGCAAAGTATGGTACCTGTGCCCTCTGATCACGTTGTAGGCACGGTGCTGGTTGCAAACAGATCCAAATTCGTTTCCTCCCACTTGATCCCTTTTTTCTTTAATTTTTCGAAGGCATAACCACGAGCCCCAAGCGCATACTTGCCTATCGCCTCTCCAACAACACTGCAGCATACGATTCCCTTTACCACCATTACTCTCCTTACGTAAGGTTTGTAACCTATATGCCCATCACAATCCAAGACTGTCGCTCACAATTCCTTCTACAATTCATGAATCCTAACTTGGGGTCCAGCCCTGGCCCTGCCAACACGCAAGATCTTTACTTCTTTGTAACACTCTCCCACTATCTCTTTCCACTATTCACTTAATTTTCCGCCTTCCTCTCCTTACTTCCTCAACTATCTCTTACTGATATATTTATTTTGGTTTCCTGGCTCTGGCACCAATACCCTTCCGTAGCAACTACAATCCCTAACGTTATTGAGCTAGCAAACCCCCACTCTTCTTTAGCCTTTCACACTTTGGTCAGTAAAGAGTCTCCTTCTCTGCGATTCTAGTAGTATTAATTGTTGCAACTTTATCAAACGACATGAGTATGTGCCACCCTTAACCACCAGATGGAAGTACCTTTTAAAAATAGCCACCAAATAGCAGGGCCTGCCCCCCCCGTTTTATTTGTATGTTTTGCTTCGGTGAAAGTACAGATGTCTTTGAACACAACATATCTCTCTTTTCGTACAGGTCTGCCAGTGCTGGGTTCCAACAGTCGTGCCACGTTCCACGTTTTTTTGGGGTGTGGTATAAGCAATGAATCTATAACTTTAAGAAATGGTCCCATGGGCTTTTTTGAAACGTCGTATTATTCTAACCTAATACTTATATCATCAATTCAGCTTTTGCGCCATTCCAATCTCTTATTGAAACAGTAAAAGATACGCGGCAGTACCTTGCCTCGTGCATACCAACACAATTCGCCATTTTATTCTATCATCTATTTTAACTTTTACTCCCAAGATAAACTCCCTCCCTTGGGATGTCCTTATAGAATATCACACCTCCCTTTCGATACCAATCTTAAGTCAATGGTAACTAGAGCACACCAATTGAAGTTTTAAAACACTAGAGGATCTTGAAGTCGGAACACCTTCTTGTAATGCTCTAACTCTTATTACAACATTGGCTCTTCGTTGAGAACACCAAATCCTTTTTCTTAACAATTCGGTATCTTGGCGCGCATGTCCCCGAAAGCAGATTTGACTATCATCTTTCTAAACTTCTTCAAAGCCTCTTTTTGGAAAAAACATTGCCGAATTCTCAGGCATCGTTGTTCTAAACATAAAGTTTTTTATTGCCACCTTTGGCTTTGCCAATGTTGCCCTTGTCTCTCTCATTATTAAAGCCCCCAGGCCACACCCCCCAATATCAACAAAGGTTTCTTATATTGTGACCTCCCTTTTTGTTATAATCTGCCTAAAAGGTTTCTGCACGGGCAAGTTATTTTTTGTTTACTCCCAGAACGCTGGATAACTTACAAGCTAGTTCTTTATAGTTCCTCCCTCCTACTCTATTCCTCTTATATTCTTGTTCGTCTCCTTTATGGTTGCCCCACATCAGATCTTCCAAGCCCTGCCCTATTAAAATAAAAATATAAAGGTCAATTTAACTCTCTAAAAATCCCAATCTCAGTTTTAAGAAAAATACAAATCCAGAGGCAGGGCTTTGTTGAGCGTTCGTTTCGACATTCTGGAACAGGTTGGTAAACTTGTTACACCTCGAGCTCCTTACACCATGATGGCAACTGCACCATTTCTCAACAGTCAAACCCCACACCTTGCCCCAAAAGAGTGCTTCGGGAGGCTGAGGTGCACACGCGCTGGATTTAGATAGTACCATCCACTTTGACAGTTTTTTTCACTTACAGCGCACAAGTTGACGAGGCAGGTGTTTTTTTGATCGGCCGCGAGTAAGATCATTCCTGCGCTGCGCACTCTACTATTATATTTTACTCTGTGGATTATGTTCGTCAATTTTCGTTTTTAGGTGTTTAAAACGTTTTCTCCGATACCGATAACCCTTTATAAGGTTAAGATTGTTATTGTTAGGTCTGATCGCTCGAGGCCCCTCCTCAATTCAGCTTACAATAGATTAATTCTCCAAAAGAAGATTGAGAGAATTTATCATGCTTAAAGCCCTTTAGATCGTTTGGCCCGATTCGCGCTATGAACCTATTCTTGTTTTTTTTGCCTTTCAAAAGATTTTGACTTGCAAAAGAAGTATTTGATTTAAGCCTTGGGATTTCCAGATTGGGATGTAAAGTCCCAAATTTTTTTACTTCAACCCGGCGCGGTTTGTTTAACTCGTCCTTTATATTTTTTGTGTTTAATTTTTTTTTTTCCAATCCTGAAAGTCCTTTAAGAGGATTATTTCAAAACAAGAATTAGTTACTATTTTGAGAACTTTATCCATTCCCTTTTTCCTATGCCAAATATAATTACAATCCACACAAAAACGGTTTTGTGATTTTTTGCAAAGAACTAAATGCTAAAAAAAAAAGAGTATACAATGGGGTTCTCTTTTGTAAAAAAATCACTTAGCGCAGTTTTATTTTTGTTATTTCGAGATTTATTTTTACACCACACTTAACTCCCCCAAGCAAAGTGATCTCACACCATTGCAAAAACACTATTAATGTTCTCTTCTTTTCTTGTTTTAATAAGGTTGATATAAAAGAAGTCTGTTCTTAAACCACAATTTATCTACTCTTAATCACCTCAACTGATTCTTTTCTTTTGGGCAGGCACTGGTCACCAAAACCATCAATTTTGAATAGAATATCCTTGTTATTAAGTTCCTTTGCCTTTTTATTCCCGCGCTTTCGAAGAAAAGCGGGAATATTGTGATTGTCTCCGCCGTCTGTCCGTACGTCCGTACGTCCGTACGTCCGTACGTCCTACCCTGTAACTCCTCCTACACCGTTTGAAATAGGAACTTGAAACTTTGGGACATAGTAGATAGATATATGTATGGGGAAGTGCACAACACTTTCGGATTTTTGATATGATCCCTGAGCCGGGCCAGAGGGGTTGGGGTCATGGGGGTCGATTAAAAAAATAAAAAATTGTCATAGCTTTTTAAATCAAACATATTCATGAGTTATACATTTAACAACATTTTTTTTTACAACACATGATGATCAGAGGGTGCTTGGGGGGTAGGGGGGTGCTTAGTGGATAGGGGGTCAAAATAGCTCCTCCTACACCGTTTGAGATAGGAACTTGAAACTTT
>CM068968.1:45697772-45711099 GCA_035128595.1 Eptatretus atami
CTACCCGCCTATGCTCCTTCTCCCCTCGCTACCAAACACAAGCATTGGTCGACTCAATTTTTGATCCACACTATTCTGAAGGAAAACGCAGTGATTTATTGTAATAGTGGGTTATTTTAGCTTCAAATTGCATAAACGGCTGTCATCTCAAGAAAAAAAAATTGTAACAAGCATATAGATGCTGCAAATTGCCTAAAACAAGCTTTTTTCACCAAACAAAAAGCATTGTCGACTCAACTTTTGTCTCCAATCACTATTTCTGAAGCAGAAAACGGTGTTTTATGAATAGTGAGTATATTAGCTTCAAGTCCGAAAACGCTGCATTCACAGAAAAAAACTTTAAACGCAAAATGCCAATGCCTAAAACAAGCTTTTTCACCACAAAAGCATTCGACTCAACTTTTTGATCTGCATCACTATCTGAAGCGAAAACGTGTTGTTATTGAAATAGTGAGTATTTTAGCTCAAATTCGCAAACGCTGCATTTCACAACAAAAACTTGTAAACCAAAAATGCTCAAATGCACAAAACAAGCTTTTTCACCAAACAAAAGCATGTCGAACTATTTTGTTTTACATCACTATTCTGAAGCGAAACGCGTGATTTTATTGAAATAAGTGAGTTTTAGCTTCAAATTCGCAAACGCTGCATTTCAACAAAAAACTTGTAACCGCAAGAAATCGCTCAAATTGACCTAAACAAGCTTTTTTCAACCAAACAAAAGCATTGTCCGAATCAAATTGTTCTACATCATATTGTGAACGAAAAGCGTGATTTTATTGGAAAGTGAGTATTTAGCTTCAATTAGCAAAACGCTGCATTTTCACAGAAAAAAACTTGTAACCACAAAAATCTCACAATTGCCTAAAACAAGCTTTTTCACCAAACAAAGCATTGTCTGACTCAACTTTTGTTCACATCACTATCTGAAGCGAAAACGTGTTTTTAGTGAGAGATAAGTATTTTACTTCAAATGCAAAACCTGCATTGTCATAGAAAAAACTTGTAAAGCAAAAAATGCTCAAATTGGCCTAAAACAACTTTTTCACAAACAAACAAAAGCCAATTTCCTTGATCTCTATTTGAACACACGTGAATGAAAAATTTAGTGTATTTAGCTTCAATTAGCAAACGCTGCATTTCACGAAAAAAACTTGAAACGCAAAAATGCTGCAATTGGCTAAAACAAGCTTTTTCACCAAACAACAAGCATTTCTGACCAACAGTTTGTCTACCATCACTTCTGAAACGAAACGCATTTTCATTGAAATATGTGAGTATTTTAGCTTCAACTTCGCAAAACGCTGCATCGACAGCAAAAAACTTGTAAACAAAAATGCTCAATTGGCCTAAAACAAGCTTTTTTCACCAACACAAAGCATTGCGACTCCAACTTTTTTTCTGTATCTCACTATCTGAGCGAAAACGGGTATTTATTGAAAATGGTATTTAGCTTCAAATCCAAAACGCTGCATTCAGAAAAAAAATTGTAAACGCAATACAAATGCCCAATTGGACACACAACTTTTTTCACCAAACAAAAGCATTGCCTACTCAACTTTTGTTCACACTCACTATTCTGAAGCGAAAACGCGTTTTATTGAAATAGAGTTTAGTTAACTTCCGCAGCAAAACGCTGCATTTCACAGAAAAACTTGTAACGCAAAAATGCTCCAATAATGCCTAAAGAAGCTTTTTGCACCAAACAAAGCATTGTCCGACCTACGTTATCACTATATCTAAAGCGAAAACGCCGTACTTTATGAAAAGTGAGGTTTTAGCTTCAAATTCGCAAAACGCTGCATTTCACAGAAAAATGTAACCAAAATGCTCAAATTGCCTAAAACAAGCTTTCACCAAACAAAAGCATGTCGACTCAACTGAAGCGAAAATTCTGAGCGAACCTGTTTTTTGAAAAGTGAGGGTAGTTTTAACTTCAATTCGCAAAAACGAGCGTCTGCTTCCAGAAAAATCACGCAAAAATGCTCAATCTTGCCTAAACAAGCATTTTGTCACAAATTAACAAAGAGCATTGCGATCCAAGTCTTTTGTTTTCTACATCACTTCTTTAGAGCGAGAACGCGTGATATATTGAGACAATTACGTGAGTATTTAACTTCAACATTAGCAACGGCGATTCCAAAAAAAACGTTCTGTAACACAAAACTGCTCAACCTATTGGCCTAAAACAAGCTTTTTTCCCAACAAGAAAGCGAATGTCAGACAACTTTATTCTTTCATCACTATTGAGCGAAAAGCGAGACGCGTGATTTATGTGAAATAGTGAGTATTACCTGTCAAATTGCGCTAAAACGCTGCATTTCACAAAAAAACTTGTTGAAATGCAAAAATGCTCAGACGATTGGACTACAAACTTTACAGAAAGCATTGTTCGTTTTTTTGCAGCGAACAAACAGTGATTCTATAGATAAAGGTGAATTTAAGCTTAAATTACGCAAAACGCTGTCGATTTTCAACAGAATAAACTTGTAACGCAAAAATGCTCAAATTGCCTAAAAGCTTTTTCACCACAAAGCAGTTGTCGTACCAACTGTTTTTCTGCTATCATGACTATTCTAAGGTAAAACGCGTGATTTATTTGACGAATATGAGTATTTAGCATTTCAAATGCAAAAACGTTGCATTCACAGAAAAAATCTTGTCAAACGAAAAATGCACAATTAGCCTAAAACAAGCTTTTGCACCAAAACGAAAGCATTTCCTGGACTCAACTTTTGTAGTCTACATCACTATTCTGAAGCGAAACACGCTGTTGATGTTATTTGAAATAGTGAGTATTTACTTCAAATCTCGCAGAAAAGGTGCATTCTCAACAGAAAAAAAAATGTAAAACGCAAAAATGCGCAATTCGGCCTAAAACAAGCTTTGTGCACGCGAACAAAAGCATTTGTGCCTGACTCAACTTTTGGATCTTACATCACTATGCTGTTAAGGAAACGCCTGATTTTATTTGAAATAGTGAGTATTTTACCTTCAAATTCGCAAAACGCGTTTGCTATTTCACAAAAAAACTTGTAAATACAAAAAACTGCAAATTGGACTCCACAAGCTGTTTATTCCACCAAGAAAAGCGACTGTCGCTCATAGTTTTCTTCTACTGCCACTATCTCAAGCGAAACCCGTTGTAGCTTTATGAAATAGTGGTTTTAGCTTCAAATCGCGAAAAACGCTTGTCATTTCACAGAAAAAAAATTGTAAACGGCAAAAACTTCATGGCTATAAATCAAGCTTTTTCACCAAACAAAAGCATTGTCCTGACTCAAACCTTTTTGGCTTCTGATCACTATCTGCAATGCGTGATTTTATTAATAGGTGAGTATTTTAGCTCGCAAAATTCCAACTGCATTTCACAGAAAAAAACTGTAAACGCAAAAATGTCTCCAAATTGGCCTTAAAACAAGCCTTTTTTCACCAAACAAAAAGCAGTCGATAACTCAACGATTTTGTTCACATCACTATTCTGAGGCGAAAACGACGTGATTTTATTGCAATAGTGAGTATAGCTTCAATTCAAAACAACAACGCGCATTTCACAGAAAAAAACTTTGTAAAAGCAAAAATGCTTCAAAATTGGATCAACAAACCCAGCTTTTTTCACCAAAGCAAAAGCATTGTCTGACTCAAACCTTTTTTTTACATCACTATTCTGAAGCGAAAACGGTTTGATTTATGAAATATGAGTTTTCAGCTTCAATTGCACAAACCATGCCATTTCACAGAAAAAACTGATAATCACAAAATGTCGCAAAATGGACCTATAAACAAGCTTTTTCACAAAAACAAAACATTGTCCCTGAAACAAGTTTGTCTTACATCACGCATTGCTGGAGACGAAAACACGTGATTTATTGAAATAGTGACGTAATTAAGCTCAATACAAAACGCTGCATTATCACAGAAAAAAAACTGTAAAACGCAAAGAATGCTCAAAGATTGGCCTAAAACAAGCTTTTGTCACTCAAACGAAATAGCATTGTCCTACCTCAAACTTTTGTCTAATCACTATTCGAAGCGAAAACGCGTGATTTATTGGAAATGTGATTTCGTCTCAAATTCGCAAAATCTCTCGGAAACCGTAACGAAAAATCGCTCTAACGTCACCTACAAACAAGCTTTTTCACCAAACAAAGCGATTGTCCAGACTCAACTTTTTGTTCAACATCAATTCACTGAGAGCAAGAACTGTGTATTTATTGAAAGTAGTGAGTATTTAGCTTAATGCGCAACGCTTGCAATTTCTGAAAAAAACTGATAAACGCAAAAACTCGAAATGGCCTAAACAAAGCTTATTTTCTTCACAAAACAAAAGCCATTGTTCCATAGGTCAAGTTCTTGTTTACAGCACTATGTCGAAGCGAGACAGCGCGTGATATTATTGAAAAGGAGTATGTAAGGGCTCAATTCAAAAGCCTGCATTCACAGAAAAACTTCTGAACAGCAAAATGCTCAAATTGCCCTAAACAACTTTCGAACAAACAAACAATACAAACCAAAACGCAATTACGATTTAAGAATGTCAACCCTAAAACAAGCACCAACAAAGCATTGTCTACCAACTTTTGTATCTAGCAATCACTATCTGAAAGCGAAAACGCGTGAATTTATTGAAATATGAGTTATAGCTTCAACATTCGCAAAAACGCTGCATTCACGAAAACAAAACTTGATCAACGCAAAAATGCTCAAATTGGCCTAAACAATTTTTTATTCACCAAACAAAGCATTGCCTGACTCAACTTTTTGTCTAGCATCAACTATTCTTGAAGCGAACGCGTGGATTTTATTACTGATAATAGTGCCGGATATTTAGCTTCAATTCGGCAAAACGCTTGTCATTTCACAGAAAAAAAAATGTAAACGCAATAAAATGCTCAATTGTCGCCTAAAAACAAGCTTTTCACCAAAACAAAAGCATGTCGTACTCAACTTTTGTTCGCATCACTATTCTAACGAAAACGCGTGATATTGAATATGAGTTATTTTGACCTTTCAAATCAGCAAAACGCGATGCATTCACAAAAAAAAACTTGTAGAACCAAAAATCTTCTAAATGGCCTAAAACAAGCTTTTTCACCAAACACAAAGCATTGCCGTAGCTCAACTTTATTGATTACATCACAGTGCTGAAGCGAAACGCGTGATGTGTAGGGAAAAATGTGGTATTCGTCAGCTTCAAATTACGCAAACTCTGCTTTCACAGAAAAAACTTGTGAAAGTCAGCCAAAATGAATTGCCTAATATTTTCAAACAACTGCCGACAATTTTGTTCACATCCAATTAGCGAAAAGCGGATTTATTGAAAGTGAAGTATTTAGTCTCAATTCGCAAAACGCTGCATTTCACAGAAAACATTAACGTTGTGAAACTCAAAAAAGGCCAAAATTGCCTAAAGAACAAGCTTTTTCACCAAACAAGCATGTCGACCAAGATTTGTTCTAGACATCACATTCTTAGAGCAAAACGCGTGTATTCTATTGAAATGAGGTGATTTTAGCTTCAATTTGCAAACGCGCATTCACAAAGAATCACTTGTAACGCAAAATCCCAAAATGGCCTAAACAAGCTTTTCACCAAACAACAAGCATTGTGCGATCAACATTTTGTTCTACTACTATTCTGAAGCGAAACTGTCGTATTTTTATTAGAAATAGTAGTATTTTAGCTTCAAATACGCAAAACGCTGGCATTTCATAGAAAAAAATTTGTAAACGCAAAAAATGCTTCAATTGCCAAAGACAAGCTATTGTCATCACAACAAAAGCAGCCAACTCAAGTTTTTGTTCTGACATCACATTTGCAGCGAAAAAGCGTATATATTTGAATTAGGAGATTTTAAGCTTAAAATTACAATTCAAACGCTGCATTTCACCAGAAAAAAACTGTAACGCAAAAAATGCTCAAATTGCCTAAACAAAGTCTTTCACACAACAAAGAGCATGGTCCGTACTCAACGTTTTGTGTCTCACATCACTATTCTGAAGCGAAAACCGTGGATTTATGAAATAGCGAGTATTTTTAGCTCAATCCGCAAAACGCTTGCATTCACAGAAAAATCTTGTAAAGCTGCAAAAGTCTAATTGGCCTAATAACAACCATGTTTCACAGCCAAACAAAAGCATTGTCCAGACTCAACTTTTTTTCTATACATCACTTGATTGCTAAGCGGAAAACCTACGTAATATTGAAAAAGGAGAATTTAGCTTCAAATTGCAAAACGCTGCATTTCAAAGAATAAGAAACTTGTAAACGCCAAAAATGCTTCAAATGTCTAAAAAAAGGCGTTTTTCGCCAAACAAAAGCTATGGTCCGACTCAACTATTTTCATCCTCTCATTCTGAGCCGAAAGGTGTATACTTTATTTTATTGATATTGTAGTTCGATATCGAACAAAACTTGCAAACGTTTCTACACAGAAAAAACGTAAATCGGCAAAAATGCTCAAATTGCGACACAACAAGCTTTCACCCAAACAAAGCACTTGTCCGACTCAACCTTTTTCTACAATCACTATTCTGAAGCGAAACGTGAATTATTGAAATACGTGGTTTGTAGCCTTAAATTCGCAAAACGCTGCATTTCACAGAAAAAAACCTTGTAAATGCAAAAATGCAAATGGCCAAAAAAGCATTTTTACACAAACAAAAGCATGTCGTATCAATGTTTTGTCTAACATCACTGTAACGAAAAAACGCGTGATTATTGAAATTAGGAGTATTTAGCTTCAATTACGCAAAACGCTTGCATTCCACAGAAAAAAACTTGTAAACGTCAAAAATGCTCAAATTGGCTACTTTAACAAAAGCTTTTCATCCACAAACAAAAGCGTTGACTACTTTGTCTATATCACTTTCTGACAGCGAAAACGCGTGATTTCTATGTGACAATAGTGAGTATTTCACTTCAAATTCCCAAAAACGCTGCATTTCACAGTAAAAAACTGTAAAAGCAAAATGCTGCAAATTGCCTAAACAATTTCCGCAAAACTTGTCGACTCGAACTTTTTCTTACATCACCTATTCTGAGCGAGAACGGTGATTTTATTGAAAACGTGAGCAAATTTTAGCTCAAATCCATAAACGCGCATTGCATCAGAAAAAACTTGTAAACGCACAACAATGCTCAAAATTGGCCTAAAACAAGCTTTTCACCAAACAAAAGACATTTGTCCCTGACTAAATTTTGTTCTTAATCACCTATTCTGAAGCGGAAAACGCGTGATTTTTATGATATAAGTGAAAATAAATTTAGCTTCAATTCTGCCAAAACGCTGTTCTCAACGAAAACAACTAAAGTAGCAATTTCATAATCTGGCCAAAACAAGCATTTTTCCACGCAAACAGAACAGCATTGTCCGCTCAACTTTTTGTTCTGACATCACATCTAAAGCGAAAAACGCGACTTCTAATTGACATCAGTGAAGGTAGTGTTAGCTTCAAAATTCACAAAACCGCGCCATTCACAGAAAAAAATCGTAAACGCAAAAATGTCCATGCCTAACAGCCTTACAAAACAAAAGCTTGTCGACCAACTTCTTTGATTCTAACACAAGTGATTAGTTCAAACTGAAACCAGAGACTGTTATGAAATAGTTAGTATTTAGCTTCAAATTCCGCAAAACGCGGCATTTCCAGACAAAATTGTAAACGCAAAAATGCTCAATTGGGCCAGAACAAAGCTTTTTTCACCAAAAGAGCTTGCGACTCCAACTTTGTTCTATCTTCACTATTCTGAAGCGAAAAAGCACTTGATGTATGAAAAGTTGAGTTATTCTGCTTCAACATTCGCAAAAACGCTCGCACTTCACAGAAAAAACTTGTATACAGCAAAAATGCAAATTGGCCTTAAAGACAGCCTTTTTCACCGAACAAAGATTGCGACTTACCAACTTATTGCATTCACGTAAGCACTAACTGATTTACTGAAGTATTTAGCTTCAAATCAACAAAACGCTGCATTTCACCGAGAAAAAAAAATGTAAACGCAAAAAGCTTCAAATGGACTTACTAACCAAGCTTTTTCACCAAACAAAGCATGTCTAGCTCAACATTTTTTCTAGCATCACTATTTGAAGCGAAAACAGTGGTATTTTATTGAAAATGGATAGTGCTAGCTTCAAATGCAAAAACGCTGCATTCACGAAAAAAACCTTAAACGCCAAAATAGCCAAATTTCGCCTAAAGCAAAGCTTTTTGCACAAACAAAGCAATTGTCCGACCAACTTTGTTGCTAGATCGACACTTTGAAACGAAACGGCGTATTTTAATTGAAAATAGTGAGTGTTTTACTTCAAATTCGCAAAACGCTCATTCACAAAGAAAAACTTGCAACCCAAAATCCAAATGGCCAAACAAGCTTTTTCACCAAAAAAGCCGATTTGCGACTCAACTTTTGCTTCTACACTCACTTATTCTGAAGCGAAAACGGTGATTTTATGAAAGAGTGATTTTAGCCTTCAATTGCAAAACGCCTGCATTTCACAGAAAAGAACTGTTAACGCTAAATAATGCTCAATGGGACCTAAAACAAGCTTTTTCACCAAAAAAAGAGCTGTCATTGTCTACCAACAACGAAAGTATTTATGTTACAAATATCTACTGTCAAAAACGCTTAAGATGTAGAAGTATGCTTAATTAGCAACGCTGCAATTCACAAAAACTTGTTAACGCAAAAAGCTCAAATTGGCCTAAACACAAGCTTTTTCACCAAACAAAAGCATGTGTCCGACTCAACTTTGTTTTCACTATATCTGAAGCGAACGCCGCTGACTTTTATTGAAATGTGAGTATTTAGTTCAATATTCGCAAAACGCGCATTCTCACACGAAAAAACTTGGTAAGCAAAAAGCTGCCAAATGCCTAAAACAATGCTTTTTTCACACAAACAAACAGCCGAATAACGTGTGGTTCTACCTTCAATCACTGATTGTGCACAGCAAAGCAAGTCGCATAACTCATTGTAAAAAGTTACAAACAAAGTCTACAACTTGTCACAGCATTCGAGAAAAGTATTAGACAATGTAAATTCAATCGAAAACCTTGCATTTCACAGAAAAAAACTTGAAACACAAACAATGCCTCAAATGGCTAAAACAAAGCTTTTTCCACCAAACAAAAAGCATTGCCTAACACTTTTCTAATCATTTCTGACCTACGGGATCTTAGAAATAGCTAGTCCTTTAGCTCAAATCGCAAAACGCATGATTTCACAGAAAAAAACTGTAAATGCAAAAAATCTCAAAAATTACCTACAAACAAGCTTTTGTCACCAAAAAAAAGCAATTTGCCTGACTCAAGTTTTGTTCTTCTCCTAGCACGCGTAGATTTTATTTCGCATATTATTACACTAGTGAAGTATTTTAACCTCAAATTCGCAAAAAAGCTGCCATTTCACAGAAAAAAAACTTGTAAATCGCAAAAACTCAAAATGGCTAAAACAAGCTTGTTCACCAAACAAAACATTGCCAAATTTTTTTCACGACTTGAGCGAGAAGCTATTTCTATCAATATAGTACTCAAATGCAAAGCTGCATCAGAACTTGGCTGAAAACATGCCATGGCAACATTTTTAAACAAGGAAAGTAATTTTAGCTTCAATCGAAAACGCGCCCATTCACAGAAAGATAACTTGTAATCACAAAAATCTCAAATGATGCCTAACAAGCTGTTTTTTCACCAAACAAAAGCTGACGCTCAGCTTTGATTCTACTATTCACATCTGAAGCAAAAGTCGTATTATTAAAGAAATAGGATTTTAGCTCAAATTCTGCAAAACGCTGGCATTTCACAGAAAATAACTGTAAATGCAAAAAATGCTCAAATGCTAAAAAACATTTTTCAAAGCAAACAAAAGCATTGCCGACAAAGTTTGTGTCTACATCCACGTATGGAAGCGGCAAAAGCGTGATTTATTGATATAAGTGAGTATTTTAGCTCAAATTGCAAAAACGCTGGCATTTCACAGAACAAAACATTTAAAGCAAAAAATGCTCACTAATTGGCCTTAAGACAACGTTTCACCAAATCAAAACATTGCCCACTCAACTTTTGTGCTACATCACTATTCTGAAGCGAAAAGCCGTGATATTTTGAAAAGTGAGTATTTCAGCTTCCAAATCCAAAACGCTTGCATTTCCCAACAAAACTTGTAAATCGCAAAAAGCCAAACTTGGTCAAACAAGCTTTCACCAACAAAGCATTTCCTGACTCAACTTTTGTCTACAAATCACTATCTCGGCGAAAACATTGATTTTATTGAAAGTAGAATATTAACGTTCAACTTACGCAAACGCTGCATTTCTAGAAAAAACTGTAAACGCAAAAATGCTCAAATGTGCCTAAACAAGCATGTTTCACAAACAAAAGGCCAGTCGATCAACTTTTTTTACATCAAATTCTGAAGAAAAGCGACGTGATTAATATTAAATAGTAATATTTAGCCTTCAAATCTATGCAAAAACGCTGCATTTCACAGAAAAAACTTGTAAACAGCAAAAATGCTCAAAGTGGCCTAAACTAACTTCTTTCGCCAAACAAAAGCATTGCCACTACAACTTTATTCTGACTCACTACAACGGAAACAATCGCTTTATGAATGAGTATCGCTTCCAACTTCGCAAAACAGCTTGACATTTCACAGAAAAAACTTAAACACAAAAATGCCAAATGTGCCTGAAAACAAGCTTTTTCACCCAAAACAAAGGCATTTGTCCGATCAACATTTTGATCTTCATCACTATGCTGAAGCGAAAACGCGTGATTTTATTGAAAAAAATAGTGAGTATTTTACCTTCAAATTCGCCAAAACGCTGCATTTTTCCCCCAGAAAAAAACTTGTAAATAGCAAAAATGGCTCAAATTGGACTACAACAAGCTTTTTTCACCAAAAGAAAAGCATCTTGTCCGACTCAAGTTTTGTTCTACATCACTATTCTGATAGCGAAAACCTGTGATTTTTATTGAAAGAGTGATGTATTTCAGCTTCAAAAAATAGCAAAACGCTTGCAATTCACAGAAAAAACTTTGTAAACGCAAAATGCTCAAACTTGGCCTAACACAAGCTTTTTCACCAAACGAAAAGCATTGTCCGACTCCAACCTTTTTTGGTTCTGCATCACATCGCAAGCAAAAACGCGTGATTTTATTGACATAGTTCAGAATAGTGATGTAGAACAAAAAGTTGAGTCAGGCAATGCTTTTGTTTGGTGAAAAAGCTTGTTTTATGCCAATTTGAGCATTTTTGTGTTTACAAGTTTTTTTTCGTGAAATGCAGCGTTTTGCGAATTTGAAGCTAAAATACTCACTATTTCAATAATTAGGTAATTTGTGCTTTTTCGTTTTACGTTTTTTCTTGTGATGCAGACGTTTTTGCAACTTTGAAGCAAATATCACATTTCATATACAGACGCGTTTTCGCTTTTAGAAAGTTGATGTTAGAACAAGTTGAGTCAGAAGCTTTTGTTTGTGAAAATTGTTTGGGCTATTCTGCATTTTTACGTTTCAGTTTTTGCTGTATGGCAACGTTTTAGACTTTGAGTAATTCTATTTCATTAAAGATTGACGCTGTTTTTGCTTCGTAGTGAATGTTAGACAACAGTTGAGTCATAAAGATGTTTTGTTGGTGAAAAAACTTGTTTGGGCCAAGTTTGTAGCTTTTTATCGTTACAAGTTTTTTCTGTGAAATGAGGTATTGCTAATTTAAGTTAGAATCTCACTTTATTAAATAACGTTTTTCGTTCAGATCATAGTGATGTAAACACAAGTTGAGTCAGAAATGTTTTTGGTGAAAAGCTTGTTTTAGGCAATTTGAGCATTTTGCGTTTACAGTTTTTTCTGTGAAATGCAGTTTTGCAATTTGAAAGCTATTCATATTTCAATATCGACCGTTTTCGCTTCGATAGTGATGTTAGACAAGTTAGTCAGAAAATGTTTTGTTTGTGAAAAGCTGGTTGGTATTGGCCATTTTTAGTTTACAGTTTTTCTGTGAATGAGCGTTTTGCATTTAAAGCTACTCATTTTCAATAAATACGCGTTTTCGCTTAGAAGTGATGTAGAAGTTGGTCGGAAAATGTTTTGTTTTGGTGAAAAAGCTTTGTTTAGGCTATTTGTGCATTTTTCGTTACAAGTTTTTTTCTGTGAATGCAGCGTTTTGCATTTGAGCTAAATATCACTACATAATACGCGTTTTCGCTTCAAGCGTATGATGTAGCAAAAGTTGAGAGGACAATGCTTTTGTTTGGTGAAAAATGTTTTAGGCATTTATTTGTGATTTGATTTACAAGTTCTGATGATGTTTGCCTTGAAGCTAAATACTCACTATTTCATAACATCGACGTTGTTTTCGCTTTCGAATTAGTGATGTACAAGTTGAGTCGCAATGCTTTTGTTTGGTGAAAAGCTTGTTTTAGGCTATTTGTGCATTTTTCGTTTTACAAGTTTTTTCTGTGAAATGCAGCAGATTTTGCGAATTTGAATGCGTAAAATACTCACTTTCATAAATACGTGTTCGCTTTCAGAATGAGGATGAGATACAAAGTTGGTGAAATGCTTATTGTTGTGTGAAAAAGCTTTTTTAGGCTCATTTGTGCCTTTTGACGTTACATTTTTTCGGTAAATGCAACGTTTTGCCGACTTGAGCAAAATTCCGCATTATCATAAATGCAGCGCGTTTTTCGCTGAGATAGTATGGACCAAGAAGTTGAGTCCAGGAATGCTTGTTTGTTTTGAAAGATGTTTTTTGGCTCAATTTGTGCATTTTTGCGTTTACTCAGGTTTTTTTTTTTGAATCGCAGTTTTTGCTCAATTTGAAGCTAAACTCCTATTTCCAATAAATCACGCGTTTTTTCGCCTTTCAGAATTAGTGATCAAACAGTTGAAGTGGAAATCTTTTGTTTGGTTATGAATAAGCTATAGTTTGGCTATTTGGTGCATTTTTACGTTTCAAGTTTTTTATGTGGAATTGCACGTTTTTGCAAGTTGAGTAATTATATATTGCAATTAAGACGCGTTGTCGTTCAGAAAGTGGCTAGTGAAAGTTGGTCAGAATGCTTGTTGTTTGGTGAAGCTTGTTAGGCTTATGTTGTGATTTTTTACGATTCATTTTTATGTCTGCCATGGCCGTTTTTTGCTTTGGAGCTAATCATTCTAAATGAGCGTTTCTTCATAGTTTTTTTTGTGAAATGCAGCGTTTTGCGAATTTGAAGGTAGAATACTCACTATTTCAATAAAATCACGCGTTTTTGCTTCAGAATAGTGATGTAGAACAAAAAGTTGAGTTAGACAATGCTTTTGTTTGGTGAAAAAAGCTTGTT
>CM068968.1:45735575-45746710 GCA_035128595.1 Eptatretus atami
ACCCTCAGTCCTGTGATGGGTTGTGGTGGCCCTGTTATTGGGCTCATGCGTTGATAGGTTGCTGGCTCATCTCTTTCGGGCCGGTATCTTAGGGTCCAAGCGACGGGTCTGGTGCCTGTGCATTTAAATTCCGCCACTGCACCAGGTGCCAGCCGCGATGGATTGTCATCTAGACTCAAGCCATGATGCTTGAAAGAAACACGATAACAAATCGGACATTGTAGGTGCCGAAGATTTGGTCGTACCATGGTATTTAAGGTTTACGGTGATAGGTAATATGTCACGAGTATTAATATTATATGTATTAAGTATATAGTATATATATATTATTATTTTAATTATATATATAATATTATTATACTATTTTGATCCGTACATAGTGTGGATATCATTGTTTAATATGGTAGAATCATTCGTGCGTGTGTTTAATCAAATGTGTGTGCCCGCGCTGCTGTGTTGTGTGGGTGGTGTGTGTGTGTGTGTGTGAGTAACGCCGCCACCATGGTGTTATTATCATCTCCATCAAAGTCTTTAAGACTGAACGACTTCCCTGTCCTGAAGCATCCACCTTACACCAGGCAAGACACGATCATGCACCACAAGTCAATCCGAACAAAGCAAAATCCCAGGTTCATCTGGAATCATGTATTGACATTTGGGAAAGCACATGGTGGTGTAAATACTAAGTGTTGCAAATAACAACTTGTTGTTAATGGATCATAAGTAGTGATAATAACTATAACTAAAGCACCAGTCACACCTTGACGTTTTAGCGCGAATGGAGTATAATGTAATGTAACGCTGGTTAGCTTGAACTTAGTTTTTTTAAAAGTCGGACTTGCATAACGATTGTCTATGTATTAACGTATTAGAACGACCAAACGTTTTCGTTTGCGCTTATACTACTATATACACGAATGTGAACGTTTCGGACTACAACCTATGCAACATAGTCAATTATGCATAGCGGCTTCACTATCGCCATGATGATGAGTGGCTATTAAGGGGCGACGCACACGATTCAAATCATAACCGCGCAGAATGGAAGTGTCAAATCGCATCACACCACTTGCGAATGCCAGCGTAATGCCGACTAGATGTATGTTAACGTGGGCACGTCGATCGGTATGGGAGTTGTATTACGTGATAGAAGCTAGTACGCTATCTACGTCTGTAAGGGAGTACGTAAGTAATTTTAAACATGTTCAAAATTTTACCGTACTTGGGGCGCTATGGACACCGTTCCGCATGCGATGGATAGTGTAACACGATTGCTGGCGCTTACCACACGTCGACAAAGGCTATTGAACTACTATATTCGAACGTCGCGAGTTTACTAGTCTTTTTTACGCGGAAACTTATTTTAATTATGTTTTACGTGCTTCTGAAACCATTCTTTCGGTAGTCCAAGACATTGACGTATGTAGACGTATTTATCCATTGAAGTCTTCGGCGGTCGACAAAAAAACTAAAGATGAACGTGTTTCTAATTACAACTGGCAATAATAGACGTGTTCCAGAGGCGTTTGTGGGAATTGTATATAAAATGGTGTCTTCACAAGGAGACCCAATCTGTTTTCGACTCCTTTTGGCGATGTCATGTCAGCAGAACAGCTTATCAGTATCAGTGTCAGTATTAGTAAGTAGTTTGTTATGTTCACAGTAGTGAGTGTGAATGTAGAGTGTGGGTGCTGATGGGTCCTCCCTCGTCCGGTGTCAGTAGGAAATCTTTGCCACCATTGTTCGAAGTTCTTCGCGCTAGTTTTTTTGGGGTTTTGTTACAATGAGCTGTGGCTTTTTTACGTTTAGTGTTCATTAACGAGTGGACAATGCTTCAAGTATGAATGACAGCTAGGCGCTTCGCATACCTTTATAGATACGTTAATTTTTTACCAACGATTTATCGTGTAGCGGGCGTCACACTATTGCCACGTAGCCAACTTTTCCTATCGTCAGCGTTCATCTTGCCGTGCGTGGGTTTGCTATTCTTAGGCTGCCACTCAAGATTTAATGCTGAACTCACTATGTGAAAGTAGATCTTGCGCTCAACTTGGATTTTTTTAACTCAACGGACTTTTAACGTTGCCACTACTATCTTTAATTTTACTACTTTAAAATGTGTCATCGCTTTGTTTTCTTGCGCTGGCGATCGGGAAAATTTGAGACGTTTTATTCAGTGTAAATCGCTCAACTCCATATTGAAAATAGCGCTTGCGCCAACATCGCAATTGTTTAACTTAACTGTTCTTATCGTCATAATGGTGTCTTTCGTGGCAGAATCTTATCGTGAATCTTATCGGTGCAAATCAATCCCATCCATTGGATGCACCGTACCTTACTCCTCGTTCACTTTTCTTCTCTCGTTTCTATTGGCACGCAACTGGTGCGTGCCAATCGATGAGGGTATGCTGATGTTGGAGGACAGTAGATATTGTGTGTATCGTTGCCGGATACTCCATCGCTGTAATTCATGGGGTACTCGATGTAGTCTGCACACTGACAGTTCTCCTGTGACAACCCCTTTTATTTAGCAATTCCTTAATCGTGCATCAATCATTATCTGGTATTAGTTGGGAACTCGTTCAGGTAAGTTCTGTAGTCGTCCGATGTAAACTCATACGTTTCATAAGCAGTATGCGGCGAGGTGTTACACACAGGTGCAAAAACACGTTATCTAGGTTAGATAAAAGCCTCTTTGCCCTTAAACAAAATCGGCAATGATTCGACCGTTAAAGTAATTTCAAGCAGAGGAGTTCGAGGTGTCAACGATACTCGTAGCAATTTAGACATGTACTATAGGTTATACTAAGGGTTTTTTTTTTCAGGGCCCACGTAAGCATTATACCGAGTCTTTCAGCCTTGAGTAACTTAATACGTCATGGCGACGTAGTGTTAACACGGTAACGTTCGCTACAACACGTTACTCATAGCTAGAATAGTTTCGGTTACCTAAACTTACCTCGGGCGTTGGTTCAACTTAGATTAAACTAAATGTAATTGTGTTGACGTCTGTCAACGATCGACATACGTGCCTACAATTATGGGCCAGCTAGTGGAACGTGTAGTATACGCCGATTAGTGGAAATTTAGCATGCAAAAATGTGAGGAAACCGAAAGTACAACGTTTGAAACAGCCTGCCGCACGACGTTTATATGCATGTTTTCCAGCGTCCTCTCAATAGTTATCAAAAACTTACATACGTAATTCAAGTGTCAGCAGTTTTAGACAATTTTTCAAATCGCATACGGGGCTCAACGTTCATTGTGATGGGCATTACCGAAGTAAGCAAATCAAGACATTGCCGTTTTAACACCCCCCCCCCCCCCCCCCCCCCCCCCCCCCCCCCCCCCCCCCCCCCCCCCCCCCCCTTCCCATTTATTCAGGCTCATGATCGGCATCCAGGTTTGAATCATTTCTTTTTCTCCTTTCAGTATCTACAACGTTCTATGTAATCATTTGAAGGCTTTCCTCCTTTTTCCACGTGTTTATGACAAAGCTCACTTGGTCTTACATCAATTGTATTATTTCTTCTGCAGCCTGTGCTGTCAATCTTGAGGTGTGCGGGGCACTGATGCATGCCCTGTGTCAGTAGCTCGGTCCTATTTCGCTGGACCTCGGAGGAGAAGGTGTGAATAACCACCGGGTGTTATTTAATGAGCGATGGGTTCAACGCCAAGTTCCGAGACTTAGTCATCGTGATTCCAAAATATATAAATACCTGTTGAAGAATATACTAATATAAAGTGAAATGAACAGACTACTTGCATGCAAAAGAACTTTATCTCAAAGACTCAACTCAAATTGACTTAATCTCTGACTCACCATATTGACTTTATTCGACCTGAATTATATCTGTGTTCATCCTCACTGCAATTCGGTTCGATCTAACCAATGATTGCAATAGACATCTCTCTAGCTGTATACACAGAACTCTCGAGCACGGGAGTCTGGCTTTCATTTACCACCCCCCCCCCCGGCGACTGCAGGATCAGCGCATCCAAGTTCTGTAATTGATGGTTCTCCCATCTTTATCCTGCGCCAACTCGTCCTCGAGGAATTATTTTTTGAAATTTCTCTTCTCTCCTCTCTCTCCTCTCTCTCTCTCAAAAAAACAGCTCAAAAAATGAGCTAATCCTCATCCTCTAAATGATGATGTCAGTTAAAACGGATGTCATACTCATGTGATGTTTATCAGTTTGCGAGAATTATACCTGTGCTAATGCCGCTTGTTCCCGCAAACAAATTCAAACAGCTTGCTGGGTCTCGGAGTAATTATTGTCGATTCCATACGGGCGATTTGACGTCAACTTTTTTTTAGAAGAATTTCCAAAATCGGAGATGTTATCTGCGTGGGCTTTCTGTATACATGGCAAGTTTCACGCAGATCCGATGAAAACTCTGGGTTGTGAAACAAAAAATGTCAAAAAAATAGGAAGGCGTATAAAATTATATGACGCTCATATTGATGTATCAATATATGCGGAATTCAATCTCTGCCAATGCCCTGTTCGTTCCACAAACAAATTCAGAGTTGCCTAGTTTCGGAAATATTTTTAGCCATTTTCCTTTAGGGAGATATTTTGACGTCATATTTTTTTTCAGGGAGGAAAATTTCAAAATCGGAATGCGTTACTGTCCTCGCAGCGGTATTTTTACATTGAGATGCCAAGTTCAGGAAGTTTTTGATGAAAACTGTAGGCTGTGAAACAACAAGCTCAGATAGCTAAGATCCCGTCTATTAATGATGAGTCATAAAGACGAATTATGAAGTATTGTGGATGTATCAGGTTTTGGATAAATTTTCCTGTGTAATGCCCGGCTTGATTCCGAAACGAAAATTAACAGCTTGCTGTTTCGGAGATAATGTATCGGCGATTCCCATTACGGCGATATTATGACGTCAACTTTTTCTAGCATAATTTAAATCGGGATGGTTACTGCCTGGCTGGCCTTTCTGCTATACATGCAATTTCACGAAGTATCCGATGAACTCTGTGTTGTGAAACAAAAAGTCCACAAGAAGAGATGAGAACAACAAGTGAGTAAGATGAAAGAGCCTCCACGAGATCTAATGCACAGTTTATCCCATCTTGTTTCAGTGCATACCCTTCCTCCGCCTTCGTCTGAGTCTGTGGCGAGGCAGTTGTCCTGAACACAAATTTATCTTCCTCATTGAAGGCTAATCAACTGAGCATGCTTCGGTTCCTTCACAAGTCGTAAAGTTACCTCATAGACACGGAAAAACACAACTTTAATCTCAAGTCTGAATCTTCAAACATGTCTCCTCTCCAAATCTCTTGATTTGTTAAGTCTCGTTTCTGATGGTATGTTCCCTCCCATCCCTACCCTTACTTAAAATGCCGCACAGTGACATTTGCACGGTTTGAAGGCGTGAATGCCGAAACTCTGTTGTTTCTTCTAATCTTGTGTTCCACCATCGCTTGTGTACCACAGTTACCCATCGCACTGAGCTGTCCTGGAGTGTGTGTCCTTTTTCCTGACAAGATGGAGCTTGCTGTCAACTTTTGACTTCGATCTGCACCGGACCAGACGATCAGCCCATGTATCGAAACCTGCTCCTCTGCTCTTATCCCTCTCTCCTGTTCTATTCCTCACATTTTTTCGAAGTCATTTCCGCTGGTTGGGGAAATCAGCAACATTAACACATGCATGAAAATGTGCAAACTTATCCGTGCAAATGACAGACAAATCACCTTCTCCCAATCATGAGCCAGTTATGGAATCCATCCTCGCTTCAGATGTTAATCCTTCTTTCTCCATGCTTATTTGCGATCATCAATTTGAGTTTCAGACCGTCACTCTACCCTGGATATGCTTCTCTCTCCACAAAGGATGGAGTTACTCAATGCCCAGACATGAAATCAGAGCCATCTCGCTCAAACTATGCGTGCTTTTCACCGGTCTGTTTCATCCTGGCCGCTGCGTCACAATCTCTCCGATGTATCCAAGTCAATCACTCATGGCCTCAAGAGCTTCCTTTATGTCATAGCCCAATGGAATGCCTAAATAGTTCTCTCATCCCGTTTTCCTGTCCGACTGTATGTCCTCAGAGTGGTTTCTGGGCGTGTTGTTTTTTTGTTTTTCTTTACATTACTTGCTCTCTGAATGAACGTTTAGACCCCCCCCCCCCCCCCAACATCTAGGTTCATCAACAAACTCTGGAAGAAATCCTTCTTCAAGCTTCATGAATCTACCTATCTGCCATGATCTTTCCGGAGGAAAGCAATTTCTACTGCCTCAAAAATCAACCGACAACTGGGGAATCTCCGTTCGTTGCAGTGTTCTCGGCCCACCTAAGCGCAGCTGACCATACAAAGCTTTCTCACGTGAAGGCAGTATGCTCTCATACATTCCATCCAAGAGTACTGCAGACCCACAACTGGCAAATTTTTTTCTGTAATAAAAACAGAAACGACCCAAAAGAGTCTTCCTCTGGCGGGGTAAAAATAGGATTTCACACAAATACTTCGCTTGGTCATATTGGTATTTATATACTTGTACCAGAAATACTTCACTCATCTACGTACCGAATTCTGATGGACAAATCATGATTTAAAACTAATCAAAAAATATCAAACGTACTCATGGAATAAATTATCTTCCATTTTATGACCTCATTTCACTGTCATTCATTCTTGCAGCTCAGTCTTTGTGGATATTCGCTGTGGTTAAAAGATAAATGATAGCGGATACGTGAGATGGAAGAACAATGACCCTGTGTTGGTGTCACCGACCCCTATCTTTCTCTTCCTCTGCTGTCCTTTTCCTTTTTTCAATTGTGTTATTCATTCTTGTTCTTTCTTCCACGACTTCACTTGAATGACAAAAAAACTCTTCGGTATTGAAGATGCAAACCAAGATTGACTCGCCACTCCATTCCACTCATTGCTTCCTCGGTTTATCTACGATCTGAGCATAATATAAAGATGAATTTATTACCAAAACCAACAGAATTGTTACCACACTGCTGGAATGAGACAGGGAAAGTGTTCCAGCAGCTGACCGTTCTGGTGTAGAATGAGGCAAAGAGTTTCTCTTTTATTTGGTCCTTCGTCTCCGTTCCACCTCCAGTTGAAGATGGCTGGTTGCTCATCACACCTATGGTGAAGGCCGGTGGCAATTCAATTCATTGTTTCATCTGTATACCAAATTGTCCTGTCCAAGGTATGTTTATCATCCACATTATTGCACACTCACGTTATTTTCATTACCTAAACAAAACGAATAAATTATAAAATCAATCAGTAAACCTCTTCTTCCATCAATATCTTTTTGTGCAAAATATCCAAAACATTTATTTTATAATGACCTCACCCTGAGACATACAACCGATATGCAAGAACGTGTCAGTCGTCCTGCACCCCCTCCAAGTTGTGTCGTTGTGTGACTTCAACAACCGAGCGAATATCGTGGAAACTGCCCAGCTTCTCCTCGTTCGAGGTCGGAAAGGTCCATATCCGATGAATGGTGGAAACACGTGCGCAATAAATACGCACAATGTTTGCTGAATATTGTATTTCAGCAAAACCAGAGTATTTGAAACACTAAGTAATTAGAGAAAAAGTATGCCTGGAAAACAAAGAACCAGAAAGATTAATTTACACAGTAGGCGACGAGGGTTCGCACTAGGATGGAGCGTGGATAGATGCTTTTAATTCGACCGATCCACCGACGAATGCATTGCCAAGACGTTTGGTTCACATACAATTGTATCTCTGCCCTCGGCAGATTTTTCCATATTTGCCGTTATTTGCCACTGGCACTCCTCATAAAAATGCCGTAAGACCTATTTTTTAGTTACATTGAAAAATAACACTCAATGAACAAAATTTTGTTTGATTGAATTTTTGGTTATTTTCTTTTATTAGTCTAAATGAAAAAAATGCATATCTTCATGCTGCTAATCGTTATTAAGAAATGACATATATTGTTTGAAAATAACAAAACTTTTATATTTACATAAGAAAATTGCAGAAAAAATGTTCTGGTTGAACATAATGAAACTATACACGCTTTAAACATACGGGATATGCTAATGAGAAGTAAATATAGCATACTCATATTCGATAGACTTTTATTGAAAAACCACAGATTTTTGCTCTTTTCGGTGCAAGAGTGGGTTTATAGCGACCAAACCCCGCGTTCGCCGCGCATCACTTAGCTATTAATACTAGGCGGTACGCTCTCAATTCCATCACATTTAGTAGAAGCGGATCACGGCATGCTCTTCGGAGTAGTCTCCCCATATTGGATTTTAAAAAAATCCAATGGGATGCATCGTGTTGCAATTTTCAGGGAATTGCTGCAACCACATCTCCCTGTTAGGATTGAGAAGGATTGTCGACAGTTCGCGGGATATAGTTTTCTTCTGGCGCTTGTTACCCAAGAGCCGCTGAACAACGAACGAAGCTGTGCCGGCACATGTTTTCTCGGTGCAACAAAATTTCGGAGATCCGGCCTTCAATTAGCTTTTTAATTTGCGGCCAAAACCCTGCTATCTCTTATTGTCCTCAGAAACTTCGAAATACGCTCCAAATTGCTTGAAGGCCGGACTCATAGATTAGTCCTTCCACAAATTCAGGTGTTATGGAGGCGGCAGGGCTTGAGTTTGAGGGTGCTCAAGATCTTCTCTTGTCAACAGCGGTTGCCTCTACGTTCTTATCGACATGCAGCCCGTTCTTGATGCAGTCTTCGTTTATTAATGTGCTCGGTGTAGCTCGGGATCCAGTAGCAGAGAAACGGATGTTTTGTGAAGCGCCTTGCAAACTGTCAAAAAAGCCAATCATCTTAAGAGTTCATCACTTCCCATCCTGGCTCTTCTCTTCCACCAGGCGCAGCAGTGCTTACATTCTCATAGCCTTCCTTTAGCTGAACAGGTGAGGCGATAGGCATGAATTGAGTATTTCATTGGCAACGCAACGCCTTTCAAGGAATCTAGTAGTTGGCTGTCCAACATCGCCAGTTGCTGGTATACGGAGAATTCCATTTCTGTCAACAAAGCAGTGATGTCGTGACAATAACCACTTTTCACTCAGTGTGACATACTGAGAGAATATGTTCATTGATGTGTCTCTGTTATTGTTCCGACAGTTTTGTCAACAACTTCATGTTTTCAACCGGATGTGAGTATTTGCTCTTTGATTGCGTGAGTTCCTAGGTTCTCTGTGTGTGGAGCTCGTGTGGTTAGGGAATGCGCAATAGCCTGGGTATCATCTGACAAAGACATTCGGATCTTCGTGTTTCGCTGCTGGAGACTTGTGCAGATCTTTTCTGATCCACCCCGAGGATGGTTGGCAGACTGGAATTCCTACAATGCATAGCGCGAAGAGGAGTGATGCGAGGCGTAGTCGAACCATCCGTCGCTCTTTCCCTGCCATGACAACTTCACTCCCATACAAAGAAGTAAGTTGGGACTCTGTGGGTTCCGCCAGATCTTGCGACGCCACTTCCAGTAATTTGCGTTATCTCCGCCTCGTTACCACGATCTTGCTCAGAGATGGACAGCCGACAGCTCCGCACACGTTACGCCCAACTCTGTCCTGGTCCTAATTGAAACTCCAAGTACGGCTTGTAAGCCGAACAGAAGAGTTCCCTTCAAACGGAATGTGATACTTGACTGAGCTTGACTTTCAGAAGAATACCACAGACATCAGCAGAAAGTATCAGGTCATGCTTGCGTTAACTGAGCGAAGCATCTGAGACAATATGTGAAATAAAAAACAATATAATAAGCAGTATGCAAGGGGAAGACGGAAAAAAATGTAGGTATATCAAAATGACTACATGAGAAATGAATCATTTATCTATACATTGCATAACCTACTGAAAAATCATAATTTTTTTCAAAAAACATATTTCAAATATTTTCCTAAAAATACAAAAGATCAACAGGTATGCTATGTGTCTTATTCATGCAATTGGCATATCCCTGCATGTTTCACGGATGTTTTGTATTAGTTTCATTATGTTCAATAATTTTTCTGCAAATTTTCTTATGTAAGTATACAATCTTTCTTGGTTATTTTTCAAAAATCTGTGTCATTTCCTTAATACATTAGACGACATAAATATATGCTTTCTTCTGATTCGACGACCTATAGATAAACACAAAAAGTTCACTCAAACAGAACGTTTTTTTTTTATGTTACCATTGTGATAAACCGTTGCTGTTTGTGTTGTGGCTCGGGTTGCGCGAACACACCCACACACGACACACACACACCACAGAAAAGCACACACAACAGAAGCCGGAAAACCGACATACGGATATCTCATATATAGCGATCCAATAAAAACACCACTGGCAGACTCCTTATGTGATGAGGAAATAAATCTGAGTTTTCTTAGAAAAAAGTCGTCCGTCGTTTATTTATAAAATGTCATGTTTAAACAACTTCGTTTTTGCCCGGAGATTGAAGAGAAGCGGAAAGAACAGGACTTGGAAGGTTGATCAACATAGCGTTTCCACGGTAGATGGAAGAACCCTTTAAATAAAGGATGCGTATCGCGACGCTACCACTAGACTACGACGAGACGACTACTCTCTACATACTTGACATACCAACAACAATTGCTTCTACGTATAAAAATCCTTTTTTGTGTATTCACTCAATTTCACATCCTCACGTGAACGAATCCAAGATACTGTGCAAACTAGTTGTGAAGTACACAGTATTAATTCTCATTAATCGTAATAATAAATACAAGCCGTTTGTCATAATGAAGACAAGGAAAGTGGTAAAACACCGAACCTAAGGTTAATGCTCTCACTGAACGGTTACTTCGCAGAAACTTCACGAGTTCATGCGCTTCGAACAGGCGCACAGCGTCCGTCACAAATAAGTGGAGGACGGAGCATTAGGTCCGCAGGGCCCAAACAGAAAAAAGTGGTACAGGGATAACAGCCTGTGCGTCGCAACTGCAGATTCTTGGCAAATGGACAGGTGAAATTCTGCAGATGCTCCTTCTCCTTCTCTATTATGTTTGATTCCACCTGTAATCGCAAAATAAACAAATCACTCTCATGGTCATTGAACACTTGTGTGGAAATATACTATTTCTATCCAGAAACATGAGCAATCACAGGAGCATCGATATTCAAAATTGGTGAAAC
>CM068968.1:45776450-45791912 GCA_035128595.1 Eptatretus atami
CAAAGCCCACTCTGCTTTTAGGCCAAACCATTTGAAAAAACCCTATTTACAAATATGGCCGGCGTCATGACGCCGGCCATCTTTTGATATTTGGATCGGCCATAATGAGGATCGGGATCATAAAAACTGATATTAATAAATGAATTCCTCGACCCCAAAAAACCAGAAGAGCATAATGCTGAATCAGCCTTTAGCGCCAACCATTGAAACCAATTATTCAAGTAATGGTTGGAGCGGTGGCTGGCCATTTTGCGTTTTTTGGCCCAAACCTGCGGAGTTAGTCCCACAACTTTCGCGAGCGGTCACCCCCTGCTATTTTTTTTTCAAATTAAACCCTTCTAGAAGACAATCCCATTGAGGAAACCATACCTTCTCGCCTCTCCACGGTCAGCGCGAAGTTCTCCTCATCCCAGAACTGATCCCAAAACTAACATACGTTTACCAGCAACCTTCAAGCGACAACCAGTATTACAAAACTCACCCAATTCAACAAGCGAGGAGAGCACAGAGAGAAAACAGAGACAGGGAGAGAGAGAAAAGACAGAAGAGAGAGAGACGAGAGACGAGAAGAGACGAGAGAGAGACGAGAGAGAGACGAGAGAGATGAGAGAAGAGAGAGAGACCCAGACGAGCACACGAGAGAAGAGAGAGACCGAGAGAGAGAAAGAGAGAGCAGAGAACGAGAGAGAAGAGAGAGACGAGATGCAGAAGGACGACACCGAGACAGATGAGAAGAGACAAGAGTACGATGAGAAGAGAAGAGCGAGAGAGAGAGGAGAGACGAGAGAGAGAGAACGAGAAGATGAAGAAGCATGAAGACAGGAGAAAGCAGAGAGACGCAGAGATGAGACAGAGAGCAGATAGGATGAGATTCGCGAGAGACGACGAGAGCAGACGATGAGGAGAGAGAGAGAGAGCAGAGAGATGAGAGAAGAGAGCAGGAGAGAGAGAGCAGAGAAGCTGAAGTGAGGTCATTATTGTAATGTTACTTTACCGACATATTGAAAGGATGTCCAGTGTTAATCTCCTTTTCCTTTCTCTTCCCAATCTACCCCCTCTCCATAATAATATTCTACACTTGATCATTATTTAATATATTTTAAATTCAACACCTAAACAGCTGTTTTTTATTTTTTAGCCAAGGCCATTTTCATCCCCACCCACCCCGCTTCTCCCTCATAGTCCCCAGATTCATAACGCACATCGCCAGCGACATGTTTACTTTCTATTTTTTTCATTTTGCATGCCAGTAGATCGCAGGCTTCATATAAGAGTCTCGTCATTAGTGCAGCTGAACGCCATCCAGGACAAAATAGACCAAAAGGTAAGAAGTTGAGAGAAGGGGGGGGCGGGGCAGGGAACACGAACAGCAGAGTTGAGCCAAGATTGATGGAGGTGTACAAACAATGGGCACGGGGCAGGAATGAGCGTTCAGCCGAGAGGTATGATTGCATCGTGTTGAACATAGATGTGCGATTCAGAAGGAAACTCAAGGCATTTACATCTCATCACACGATCTGTTTGCTCGGATACCTACGACAATAACCTTGAATTGACGAAGGAACGTTTCCTCATTGACATGGTCATGGCCGAAGATGTCGGTTACATCCTCGGAGCACGGTGTTCCAAACGTACACGGGCACGATCCTCCGCAACACACAGCACCGTTTATAATAATCAACAGACACGAAGCAACATTCCTCCGTACGCCTCCGGATCAGAGTGTTTCGCGGTATGTATCCAACCCCCCCCCCCCCCAGCATGAAAACGCACGGTGGTGCAAGCGCGTGCAGCTCCTCGGAAGACCGAAGCGTGGTTCCATCGGAGGACGTTTCACCGACGTACCACACAACGTCGCGTATTGGAAGCCCGAAACTCGTTGCATCGCCTCCTTCCGGGCGCTTGTGGTTTAACCGCATGAAAACATTCCATCGACCGCGCACGGACGTGCGAACGTTTTGGCACGCAAGACCGGGGCATCTACCACGAAAGGCAGCTCGTGGAGACTTTTTATCCGAACCAAACGTTTCTGAGGCTCTTGCACGGAAACACCGAAACACCCACCAGCGATGCCGAACAAGGACATGCTGGTTACCTGAGTGTGCGGACGGAAGCGGTTCTTGCTCAGACCCTCCATGTTGTGAACGAGACGAGGGAGACGCAAGTGGGGCCGGCCAGCAGCGGATTACCGTGCGAACGTCGTGCGGTAGAACACTCAAACACGCTTTGAGTAAACGAGACGCAGGGGGGCAAAGCTGGCGGCCAGAGCGGGAAATAGGAACTACTCCATTTTAGTTGCAGTCCGTTATTAGATATACAATAATGATGAAGCTGCATCTGCAAATACACAGGGAAACATAACTGTTATTACCTTTACCCAATGTTCGTGTTTCACTTACATTACTCTCTACCCGCTATGTCATGACGTTCACTTCAACGCAAACAGCCTGAAGTCATCGGGATAACCAGTAAATGGTAGTATCGGACTGATCGAACACCCCACGGAACTTTGTTTTTGTTTTCCTCCTTCTTTTTGGTTGTCACGCTGATTGAACTGGTGTGCGAAATCTACCGTTCAGAGAAAAACGGTGACTCGCACAAGCTTCGATGATCACGTGGTTCTCAGCGAAACGTCTCAGTGCCCTCGGGCTCGTTGTACCACAGTGAGTCTCTTCCATTACCTACACTGTACGCTACAGATACAATCAGACGGAAATGCCCACGAATTCATCCGAGACAACTCTCCGAAGTGAAGATCACACACAGAAACGTCCGCGGATTCTACGGAGCTGCCTCCGAACGTTTGAGGAAACGCGCTCGTTCGGGATGGTATCTCCCTCATTCCCGCGCACGGTCCATACGGTCCGGCCTTCACCCGAGCGCATTACAGGCAGTCCTGGACACGACGTCCATCAAACTGACGTCCGTCACTCCGCACAAGTGATTTAGTTATCACGATTCTGCTTCGTATAGGGAAGATCAGTCCGCAGTCTTTATTCGATGTATATCCGTTCCTCAGATATGAAGTTTGAATACACAGACTCATTCCACATGTTATTGTTTTATATGTTTTATCTTCTATATCTCCTGATGCAGTGCTGTGATCGTGTGTGTAGTGTGACCAATGTGCTGACATAAGCTGTTGTACTACTGTGTGGTGATAGACTCTTGTGATGTCGTGCTTAGTAGCATTGAAATCAATTGCTGTTGTGGTGCTGTGTCTGCTGTGATCACACCAGATACATGTTGTGTGTGTGTGTGGTCTCTTTGCATGTTGCACAATCAAAAGGTCTGACCACGATGGTCGTGATGTGAATGTCGTGTGTGTGTGTGTTGTGTGTCTGTGACAATGGTGTGTGACCGCTGTTTTCTCGACACACCACATGGATCAATTACGATCTAATTGAAACTGCCAGTTATATTGCTGCCGGGACCTCAGGATGTGCCTTTTTCATAGCGTCTTTGATATTAATCGCGACAACAAGTGTTGTCCCAAGTTAATGGCCATTTATTACCAACCATATGGTACAAGACACCGTGGCTGCTGTACGCGTGTTGCGCGGCCAGACCCGAACGATGACTGATCACGGGCGATCGCTGCCAAGATTACATATAGGTCGCTGGAAAAGGGCACCTTCTAGTATACCAGTATGGCATCCCGTAGTACGTGGCAATCGGTCAATGTCAAGGAATTGTACATGGCAAGACATAGACATGGGAGGATAAACTTGATCTTTAATTGAGATTTCTACATTAACTCATAATGCTGATACGCTGTTAAGCTATCCACAAGCATGCCTTGAACTAGCATATGAAAGCGATAATTTCGTGGAAAATGCAATTAATCGTGAAACAACTTATGTACGGGCATCGCACCAATCTTCCCGGATACGTGAATTGATTCTTACTTGATATATTCTAACTAAATTTTTCTCGATTTTCCATGCCGCATTTTATTATAGATAAGCATCAACTAGTTCCCCAATTCCTAAGTCATCGTTTACAGAAGATGGAAAGATACGGCACTATGTCGTAAACGTGGTTGTTGAAATATTTTTTTTGTCTTTTGCACGTACGTACGGGCACGCCGTACGGGGCCACGCAAGAGCGATAGGGAACAGAGGGATAGAAACCCTGGTGTGAGTTGGATTTTTTTTTTTTTTTTTTTATCTGGGGGGGCACGGGGGCCAAAGTTTTGAAATGTTTTTTGCACTACAGCCACGCACGTTACGGATCTCTCTCCAAATCCATTGAGAAACCAACCTTCGCTCTCCACGGTCACGGAAGTTCTCCAGATGACCCAACTATCATGATTCTCCTCTTCGTTTCTCCTTGTGTTTTTCCTCCTCTTTCCACAGCACCACATCTTGCTTCCTTCCTTCCTTCGCTGGAAGCTTACAAGAAAGGGTTCTTACAATCGATAAAGCTCCAGAAAGTTCAAACGTCGGACGACAAGTGGAACAAAGCTTTGTGCGTCACAATGGGAGGGGGCGGGGCTTCATCTCCGTCATCACCCTCCATAACAACAGCATATCCAATAAACCAAAACACTGATGACGCATCCTCACATTTTGGTTTTAAAAACATGGATTTTAAATTAAAACATTTCTCCTTTTCTATTCGGACCGTGTGAGAGGATCAGTTTTCTCTTCCTTATTATCCCGAGCAGGGGAAACGAAAATCGTGGTTATCAATCGTTTCATGTCCGTCAATGTTATCAGTTTATTACCGTCAGTTTGTGATCGAGGAAGAACGTGTTTCAATCGAATGTTACATTTCGAACACGAATCGGAATATGAATAAGAAGATAATTGTGTCATTTTAACGGAAGCTTGGATTACATTTCATCCCGACCGCGCATGCGCAGAGAGCCGTGAGATAACATTGTTACCGTCTGTGTGACGATCAAACAAAGTGGAAAATGAAAGTTACTGTTTATCAGAGGGTTATGAAGGATGTAAATAACAGGAACAATAACTAATGTAACATGTGAGGTAGGGTGGTGTAATAGACACTGGGTAACATGGCGGTGAAACCCGGAATTTATTTATTTATCCATATTTAAACCTCTTTAAACGTTTATAAAAATATAATTACATATTTAAACACTGTATTACACAAATCACTTTCGTCATACTTTCAAAAATCTTCAGTTTTGCAAGGTGTGTTCAGTTCCTGAGTTTGTTGTGGAGAGCTCGCCAAGTGGTTTAAGCACTTAAGCAAGCACTTCACAAGAAACCGTTCATAAGGAACGGCCGGCTTGGCGAGCGCCAGCTACCTGCTTGGAAAACGAATGCACCTGAGCATTTGGAGAGAATTAATTATTTTATTCGATTTTTACAATCTTTATTCGTCCCCGTTGGACTTGGTTCGCTCGGGAGTCCAAGTCCTTTCGATGGCGGCCTCCTCCAGGGGCGGTGGCCCACGACGTGGTGGCCCCAGAGCCGGATTTACCATGTGGGGGGCCCCCAAAGTTGGAGATTAATCAACAACTTAAATTATAACTGCTTTTTCATCAACAACTGAACTTGTATCTCTAGATTTGGCAGATCCTGATCAGGAATGATTTGGCATATATGTTCACAAATTACAATTATATCTGACAATATGACAAGATGGACTGATTGTTATTGATATGGCTGGTGAGTGGTGACTTATCTATGAGCTCATTCTAAAATCAAATCACAAAAATGTTGTTGCTACAAGAGTAAGAGATAGAGATGGACTAATATAAGAAAATAACAAACGATGCACTGTCATTAATCATGCTACGAACTTCGACTAAAAATCTTCTAACTTCTAAAAACCCTCTGGGCAAGAGAAATCCGAAATGGTGATTAATAGCCGACGTCCAGCGACCGCAAATATACGGCAGTGTCATCCACATCAATGAACAAACACACGGTGTCTTAATCAATGGACAAACTTCCTGCGCGACTTCGCAGCAGCGAACTCGGATATGATACTGTCAATGTCTCGGGTCCGGTGCCTTCACTGGCCATCCCGCGTCTTGTTTCAATTGTCGGAGTAACCCCTCGGCACAATTAATTTCAAACAAAAATATTCATGTCCACACAAGTCGGCTGATGCATTCCACAACACACACAACTCTCGTGAAACTTTTGCGGATCCTCTCGTACCTTCGGCATCCGTTTGCAATGGCCCTAACTCGACCCATGCCTATATATGCTTGCACGCCTCTGCCCCCAGGTAATCTCGCAATAGACGTCCTAAAGGTGCCCTCCTCTCGTCTCGCCGCGCAGCCTCCACCGTGCCTTTCCGATCGGTCTCACTCGCCGACCCTGTCACCAGAGAAGGCCCTCTCTTGTCGTGTGTCGCAGCAGGTTCCTCTCAACGCTTCCTAATCTCTCTTTTGGTACTCCCCATGGCCCCTTTTTGATGCTCTTCCTGCCCTGCATCATCTATCGCCCTCTGCCCGCCGGTCTTCGTCCTCGCTTTTTATTCAAGCGCGGCACCTTTGGAACTATATCTCGAATAGCAGCCACCTATCCGACTCCTCTCCATCATCCTCGAACTTCACAGGCACTGCCTTTTTTTTTTGTTTTTTTTTCAAGTCTCAACGGCAATCTGCATGGTCACCTCCGTCCAGCATGACATTTACTTTAACAGCCGTGTTTTTCGACCCAATCCCTAGCACTCCTCCATCCCAGTCCATTACGCTCCCCAATGACAGGCCTTGAGGTCTTTGTCCTTCCTTTCTCCTCCAAAACTTTCTCAGGTATTCAAACAATCCCATCAAAAGTACCATCTCAGGAAAAGCCAATTTAATATTCATAGACAACCCGAACACCATTCGCAACGTCTCTCACAGAATCAGGTCCGTATTTATCGAACATATTGTTGCGAATGCGCCCTAGGTTTATTAAATATAGGATTAGCCCCAGTATCCCCAATTAAATGCATTTAGCCAGGTTGCTTCCGTAATTGACTTACATGTGTGTCGGGACGGTTGTCACAGCACTGTTATTTTTTTGCTCGTCACATTGTGCGTGGACCGAATGTTCTTTCTTCTTCCTTCCTCTTTCCGGACAAGAGTCCCCGCCGAGCCGAGAGGGGGGAGTGCCTAGAGAAGGGATGAAACTGAAGTTAGAGCCAGTCGTTGAGACCGAACCAGTCGCCGGAAGACGGTGGGGAAACTCACCGCCGGTTGGCGCGATCGCTGAATAGAACTGGCTGTTGTGCAGCAGTCAGCTTGAGGAAGGAGCGCCGAAAGGACAGTGGGCTTCGAGGACGAGCGAGAAAAGAAAGGCAGTGTGAATCGGCCGCCGAGAAGAAACAACCTGAGGGTCGAGTCTGCCCACGCCAAGAAAGAAAAGGTTGGAACTGAAAACGACTGTGGGAGTCTATCTGCCTTGTAGGGACGGCTGTGTCTGTCTGCGATCGGCTTTTGAAGACAGGATAAACGACAGAGGCTGCCTGCACGTCGAGTCGGGCGATTCGACTTTCTGAGAAGGTCCTCGACCGTTGTCGATCCCCTGCTGCGAGCCTAACACCTCGATTTGGCCTAGTCTGGAACAGCCAGCCTAGACTTGTATCGAACCTTGTGTTACGAAACCAGTAGAACCCACCATCGATCTGATGGTCTTGTGGGTTGACCTTACGCGGGTCTTCAGAACCGCGGAGCCGCTGCGTGGGCGGTGTCGACAAAGGAAGACGGAGCGCCATCTTGCCCACGTGGCGTGCTTTGAGCTTGGCGCTCGAATACTTGGACATCGCTTGTCACGAGCCACATTCGTGCCTGTTGACACTTCCTCTGTCCAGGAAACAGCATTCTGTATGTCCTGTTGGTCTGCTCTGACTCGTGTCTTTTCTGCATGCGTCTATTTGTTTGCATTGTTTGTTTAAGTTTATCTCGCCTAAGTTCCCTTCAAAAACCCGTAATCCGTAGCCTCCCTATTAAGAACGGGTTATAGATTAATTATAACATTTCGAATGCTTTGCTTGTGTCGGTTTCCTGGTTGTCCCATAAATCTGGCTGCATTCGTAGAAGTTTCCGCTTTGAATTAATTTGTGCCGCGCCGAAGGAACGATCGCCTCGATTTGGATATAAAACCAAAGTGTTACAGACTGGCAGAATATCACTCGTATCTGACAAAACCAGTCTGTAACCGGTCTATTTTCCCGACTTGTAAGTCCAGGGTACGTTGGTATCACGATCGGAGACGCGTGACCCGAGGCCTGCTGCCGAACCACGGCGTTATAACCCCGGGACGGCCGTGGTTAAGTGACGCGAATATTCCACATTGGCCTGTCGAGAGTAGGGTGCCGAAAACCCAAACTGGTACGACAGTGATGACGCACTCGTCCGAATCCCCCAACCGCTGAATCCGCAACAATATATACACGCCATGTCTTCTGCGTGGCCGGGGCAGGTGCTTCCTAACACCCAATCTCATCACTCTTTCCACCATATTGCCCATCCTGCCAATCATTACCAGGTCACAAATTACAGAAATATGCAATTCAATATAGCGATAATACAACAAAGCCTGCCAGCGCTTAATAAAGCAACTATATAGTCCTGTATTTCGACCACATTAACCCTTCACACACAATCACACTTTACCACACACGAGCTGCCTCAAACCCCCTCTTCAGAGGTGGGACTCCAACCCGACTACCTTTGTTTGGCCAGAGAGGAATGCCTTTCCCCTCTGCCTGCCTGTACGAGTACAGCACAGTGACAATAACAAACTCGCTCAAGGTACGCTGGAGACGTGAACTCCCCGTAAGAGATCCCTGATCTCTATGTTAGCCCCCAAGGCTGAAGCGTCTCGAACCGCCAGGATCCCTCATGCCTATCAATAAAAATATCTGAATGTACTCCTTATCGATGCTACGTTACCCGCCCTAAGGACAGGCCCGCCCATCAGGGATGGGCGAACGCTCTCCGCTTTACCTTCTAGTCTCGATGCCCTTAAGGTTGCCGTCCCTCCGGATCTGGGACTTGCCTCCAGATTTAGTATATCGAGTCACGGCCCACCAATTTGTTGTGGTAATTTTCAACCGACTCGTGTAAAAACTTTACTCAAATCTGCAAACCACAAATAAGGCCACGTCCATAAGAAAGTACATTGATCAAAGAAACATTTATGACGCCGTACCACGGAGTCCAAAAACATGAATATGTAACATCACAATGTTTGCACTAAACTAAGCTACATTTTCCATAATATATATATGCGCCTGGTAGGAGTGGAGGGCCTGGAGAACAGAAAGAGAGAGAAAGAAAGAGAGGAGGGAGAGGAGGAGAAAAAAGAAAGAGAGAGAGAAAAAGAAAGAAAGAGAGAGAGAAAGAAAGAATAAGAGAGAGAAAGAAAGAAGAGAAAGAAGAGGAGAGAGAGAGAAAGAAAGAGAGAGAAAGAAAGAGAGAGAGAGAGAGAGATTGTTTGTCATGATGACCGACAGCGGCCTTCGCGTGAGACTGCTTTCACACAGAAAAGCATTACTGCGTCAAACAAATATTACAAGCAGACAGGAAGAGAGTCAAGGAGAGTCGGAGAATAAAACATTGGTTACAGGTCCCTGTAAATTATTTACTTGTTTAAAGGCAATGTGATTATATACTTTTGTAAATACAAAGAAATGAATAACTGACATGAGGAATTGATATATTAAGAGCAGTGAGTATATCGGTAAAAGAAAGTGATACATTAAAAAAAGACAACTTGTTACAAAAGGAATAATTCCCCATCGATCCCATTGAGGAATAGTACCGGAGAGAGAGCTTTTTTGATGAAAGTGAGATGGCAGCCTTATTAAACAGGTATTTTTCTTCAACTTATACCCAAAACTGTAGGCAGAATTGCCCAACAGCTAGAATATCTATCAAGGTGTGAGTGAAGGGCTTTTACAGAAATCCAGCGTTGAGTGGAGAAGTAAGAAACAGGAATCCAAGAGAAGATGAGGCTCCGTACAGTAATACTGTACCTGAGAAAAATTGTAATGGAGTGGCTGAGCAGGTAAGCGAAATGTTAACAGATATGTTCAATCGTTCCCTGGAGTTAGGGCAGTGGCAAATTGTAATGCCATTGTTTCAGAAAGATGCCAGAGAATTGGCGAAATGAAATATTAGACCTGTGTAGTTTGACTTCATTGGCGAGTGTTGGAGACCATTAATTAATGATATATGAGAAAAATTAAACAAATAAGCAAACTAATTAAAGCGTAATCACTGGATGACAAAGGTAAATCCTGTTTAACAAATATTTTCGGAGTTCTATTGAAGCAGTATCTGATTAGGTGCGATAATGAAAAGGCAGTGGAACAATAGTACTCGACTTTAAGAAGGCATGCATTTTGATAACGGTACCCACATCGCGAGGTTGTTAGGCCCAAAGTGATGGCTTGCCTTGAGTGGCTGTCAGGAGCTAATTGGATTGCAAACTGCTTAATCGTAGGAATCAAAGAGCTGCCTGTGAGTCGGGAGGATTCTGCTGGGAGGATGCCAAGTAGCTGGCTACCTCAGACAAGACTCGGACCTTATTCGTTCACGAAAAATATTTTCACGAGAAAATAAAGGACCACTGATATTCGTTTTTGTTGGTGTCTGTCTGCTGCTGCCCGAGCATAGCTCCGTGGTTTGATCCGATCCTGAATGAAATTTTGGTGGGAGTTTTATATCATGATCTAGTTGTGTTTTCCTAAAAGGCGCTGGCTCCGACCCATAAGCTTTGTTAGGGGATAGCCATTTCAATTTGCACTCTCTAGGGCGTTTTTGTCAATCTGACAGGCGGGGTTTCGGTATTTGGTTAGCCCATGGCACCTGCATAGCGCACGGAGCTCGATTTTTCATTTTGTCCCAAGGTCAAGGTCACAAGTCACGAACTTAGAAAATATTGCGATTTGACATTAAAAAAAATATTCTCTCTGATGGGTTTGTCGAAATCTGCAGGGTTTGCGGTATTTGGATTAGCCCAATCACCTGCCATAGCCCCACATGAGCTGATTTTTCATTTTCGTCCCAAGGTCAAGCGCCAAAGTCGAACGAACTTAGAAAATTGCGAATGTGTTTTTAGGGGTTTAGCCGATTGTCAATTTGCATCTTCTCCTAGGGGTTTGTCGAATCTGGCAGGGTTTCCGGTATTTGTTGTAGCCCAGATGGCACCGCCATGCGCCCCCACGCGAGCTCCGATTTTTCATGTTTCGTCAAGGCAAGGTCACAAGGTCACCGAATTAGAAAATTGCGATTTTGACATTTAAAAATCCATCTTCTCCGAGGGGGTTGTCGAATCTGGCAGTTTCTGGTATTGGTTAGCCCAATGCACCTGCATAGCCCACAAGAGCTCATTTTTCATTCGTCCCGTAAGTCAAGGCCACAAGCGTCATGAACTTAGAAAATTTTCAAATTTTGACATAAAAATCATACGAGCCGCCCAAACTTTGAGAGGCTCGCGTGACAATTTTTTATGCATATCTTGAGGATCATTCCCCACCTAAAGACTTGAAAGCATTTTCTCTATCTCGAACACCTTGCCCGTGAGCGCCCCCTTCAGTTTGTTGTACGCATTCAATCAAAGTATGATAATGCGAGGAGTGAAATCCATTATAGCCTATATGACGTTATATTGTTCCTGGAATTTCCAGAGGAAGTTTGCACCAAAGGTCATAATCTTGACCGTCTGACTTTAAAGTTCACAAAGGTCAAATTTCAAAGTTGTGGAATCGAACCGGGTTACTCTTCGACGAACTAACTCCATAAGCTATAGTTACGTATCCTGCTTTCCTATTTTAATGTCCACAACATTGTTTGGACCTTTAAAGTTATGCAAAGGTCAAATTTTTAAGTTGTTGCAACAAAACCGGTTTCACATTTTGCAGCTAATAACCTGTCACAGTCTACCAATCATGTTGATCATTTTTAAACTTGTCAAACATTATTCACATTGTCGCATCCTTGACTTCTGAAACAATCTACATGTCAATACGCTCGTGAACCATCGTCGTTTCAGACTGTTCTATTCATTTATTTCATCGATTTGGATGAATGGGTAATGAAGTGGTGATCGGAGTGGTGTGGATACAAGGGTGGTGTCAGATTTCAGCGAAAAGTATTGATAGCTTGTATGCGATTGGGCAAAAGACTGAGCAGATAGAATTAACCTGACTAGTGTAAGGTAGTTGGCGGATGCCGGAAAACAATGAAGAATAGAGATGACAGATGCAACGGGTAATTTGGAGCGTGTCACACAGAGAAGATCTGCGGTGTAGCGAGATATGGGAGGGAAGCAGTCAGCACATGCCAATCAGCCTCTTGGTAAAGCAAACAGGTTTGAGGTTGTATCGGAGAGACATTTATAAATCAAAAGAGGTGTTTAACATTGTACAGAATGTAGTGAGCTCATGCTAGAATATTGTTGCACCGGTTGTCACCACAACTCATGAAGACATAGATGCCATAAAAGAGGGTTCAGCGCAGTTTACTCGATTGATTCCAGGCCTGAGAGACTCAGCAATGAGGAGAGGCTGAAGGAGAGAGGCTTTCACATAAGAAAGAGGCCCATTATGAGAGATATGATGGAGAGTTCAAGATAATGAAAGGTATAGATAAAATAGGTGAGAGAGAATTATATTTAAACAGGTAGACAGTGTAACAGAGTTGAGACGTAGTAAGGCAGGGGACTTGCATCGAGAGGAGTATGCATGAATGGTCTCCGAAAAGTAGTGCAGCAGAAACAGCAGAATAAGTTTTAAATTAGAATTAGATAGGTACTTGAAGTTATGGATTGAGGGGTATGTACTTTGTGACTTTCGTAGTTGGCATTGATGCGTGATTGTGTGCATGTGCACAGATTGCTGTTGGTGGGGGGTCTGTCAAGGGGGGGTGATGTGGGTTTTTAACCAATCCCATGCCCCTCTCCTGAGGAAAGAAAATCTTTTTTCATAATTAAAAACATTTTTTTGCTTTTCTCCTTGGATCTTGTGGTGGATGGATGCTGATGGGCTAATGCGTACTACCTGCTGTTAGACCTGTTTCAAGAGACCCCACCCAGCACGTCGGGGGCCACATAGTTATCGGATTTAGAGTGCAAGTGGGCATGCCCCGGACCCCCACATTTAGCCCCCCCCCCCACCACATTGCGATACATTTGAAACCTTGAAAATGGCTTCTAAATTTTATTGGCGGTGAATGAAGATTATTGTAAACCTTGTAAGGATAGTCTTGTCAAAATGTCCCATCATGGTGAGGTCCTTTCAATGCTTTGGCTTTCAAGCCTTTCTTCCATGGTCCACAGCACGGATCCAACGCTGTCAAAATCACCGGGCAAGCCTTTGGCATGGGGCCCGCATTTCACTTTGGACGATCAATCGAGGCTTCGCGATGGATTGAGCGTGCCCCAACTAACTACGGCATCTCGCCAGGAGCCCAGAAGCACAAGAGGGAAGACAGATTCCAGCCAGAGGATGAGGTGAAAAGGTCAAAGCGACGTGTAAAACTCTAAGGCCAGCCAGCACAGCAATCAGCCGGCAGGGTAGTATTTGTACACACGTCAGTCATTCCCTGCTTACTGGCGCCGCAGCCACAACAGGTAACACGTGGACTTCTATTTTCCAGTGTAACATACTTTTGTTGTGTACTGCAACGCTTTCAAGCACTTTGGCGCTACTGCCCTGGCGGGGAAGGATCAACGACTGCGAAGCATCCAGTCCGTTCTACGAGGGCATGAGCCTCGCATGTGCATTGTGCGAATATCATCCGCTTGCAGACAGAGCAATATCCGCAGTCTGTGACACTGAACCGTCAAACAGGTGATGAGATTGCCTTCCTATGAGGAGTGCTGAAACGAAGTGTGAGCGTGATATCGTTCTCGCTGAGCGTGGTCTGGCGTTCGTGGATCGGATAAATTTGGGTCACGACGAACGTAACACCTTGGTATGAATTACTTGCGAATACGATCCATGTTTGGTTGCAGCACATTCAGAAAATATGCCAAGAAGAGTAGCGCCACAACTTCTTTCATCTACACATGTGAAGATAATCTCCGTCATCGGAAAAATCTGTCTGGATAACATCGTCGCTTTTGAAAGAGGCCAAAATACTTACTCGTTAGTCATTCTACTCTCTGACATGAAGCCACATCCACCAGCCACTGTTATTCTACGATACATCGAGAACGAGCACCAGTAAGCTTTCAACCTTTCTGTAGCAACACAGGACACACCGGACTCCACCAAGCGACGCATTACTGCCATTTTGAAAGCCACTGGATGGACATCGCTAACTGCGAGGACAATCTTCGATAACGCATCTAATATGAGTGCCATACACGGGATGCCAGGGGAAGATCAAACGGGAAAAACCCCTCACAATATTTTGCCTCATGCGTACGCCACTCAATGAACTAGTCGGTCAGTCGCCGTGGCGATGCTTAGACCTACAGCCAGCATTCTTTTGAATTCGTGTGGAACAAGTGTATGTATTTTTTACAGCTTCCACGTCGCGCTACGCCAGTATTATTGATGCCCGTGTGAAAGCCAAAGTCTGCAAGTACCAAAGTGCCTCGCGACACCGCTCGTCGCTCAATTCTGATGCCAACCCGAGCTCTTCTATACGCGTTACAGCGAAATCATGGATTGTCCTCGATGAAATGCAAACGAATGAACAACGGATAGGAAACGAGAAGAAAACACCGCGAGACATTCACCAAACGTGTGCACACTCGAATAGGGTTCTATTCTGTTGCTGTCTACTGTCCTTGGTAGATTTGATTTGTACGTGTAAAACCCTTCAGTCGCAAGCTACCGATCTCAACCACAGCCGGTGCAGCGCTCAAGTCACTGGGAGCTTCTGCGCAGTCATTACGCGATCAGTTTATACATTCGTTGTTGACCGAGTGGATGTGATCACGTACGGAGCAATTCGCTCGCGATCGTGTAGACTGTAGACGAAAGCGTAAATGTCCGCCTCGCCTCCCTTGGACTACGACACACTCCAGAAGTAGAACTAAACGCCAAGAGTCCTTTCGCATCAGTGGAATACGTTGCAGTGATCACGTACTGCCTGCTCGCAGTTGAAAAGCGTACAAACGCTTACAGTGAGTAGACTACAATTTGATCCTGCGTGCTCTTGTTCAACTCGAAGCTGAGAGATTCGGATCGATGTCAAGCTCGTCAGACTGCTATCGAAGATCTACACCTGACCTCACAGAAGAAACGACTTCAATTCCAACCATGATGAAGGATCAGAGCCAGACTCGGCCGTACTTGAACTCGAGAATGACATTTCTCATCGAGCCGAAAACTCACCGATACTTTCGCCAAAACGTGAAGTGCTGCCTTCGATTTTACCTCTCACTGATTGGGGGGTGTCAACTGCTCCGGCGAGCCTCGTTTCGAAACTCAACTATCAAGAACCAATCTTCGCTCCACATGGGCAGCAGGAGACTGTTCATCTGACCATTTTTCAACCGAAATCCGATTGTGCTCAAATTTCCATGAAGC
>CM068968.1:45893847-45915808 GCA_035128595.1 Eptatretus atami
CATCAAAGAGGTCGACGCCAAACCGGCGACCACCCCGTGGGGATCCAAGATGACTTTCGGGCAGGTTCTTGCCGAGTTCGGCAGCTGCAACGGTGGCTGGGTGCACGACGTGAGCTTTTCTGCTAGTGGTAACCAGGTGGCCTGGGTTGGTCATGACAGCACTGTGTTCGTCGCCGACGTCACCAAGGACATGGCGTATGTTTTCCTCCGAGGCTCTTGTTTCATTGGCGGGGTTTCGTCTTGCATGCCGCTCTGATCCAAAGAGAAATTTCCTATTTAAACAAGTTTTTTAATGCATATCGAGTGAATCCTGTCAGCACTTGTCACTATAGCTTCCTTCCATCACCTCCCGATTGCCTCTCAATTGATTGCAAAACAATTACCTGTACTCATGGCCAAGCTTCCCCTCTGTGGGTTATGATTGAGGGGGATTGACATGACCTGGGATTTTCTTTATTTAAAGCAGTCGTGTACATGGATACTTTTTCCATTAATTTATATATATATATATATATATTGTTGCGAATTCCGCCGCGCCGCCGCGCGTGCGACGGCCACGTGACTCGAATCGCGGCACGTCGCCCACCGGACGGACAATTCTGTCGTGACCCTCTCGACTAACGCCGGGAGCTAGTCATGGGTGGGCCTTTCGGCCTCACCACGATCGTGCCAATCGGCCACCCGCGTGGGATAGGGTTGTTCGCCAAACTCGACCTACCTAAGTACCCACGCGATGGTAAAACCGCGCGATCGCACCTCGCCGCAGGTCGACTCCGACGCGAGCGCGCTTGGGCGGCCCGTTCCGTACTATCGGATAAACCGAGCGGGTTATCGTCGGCCTCGACGGTTCCGATTAATTATCGGGCGTTTTAAGCCCACTACGAACCCTTTACGTGGAGCAAGATGGAGATTCAAACGAAGGAAGGACGCAGCGAAGACGGGGAACAATTCAACATAATGCACATTTATTCACACACAGACCAGCACGGAAGGCACGTATATTACAGTCACAATAAAAATGCACATATATCAATTAAAACAAAAACAACAATGGCAGAGCTACTACCGAATACGCAACACACCACGCAACACTTATACAGTTCTACTTTACAGACACGTGCCAACAACATTCATTCGAAAGCAAAAGAAAGGCCACCCTCATAAGAGAGAGGGGCAGATGGGGCCCGTGGGCCAATATGTGTGCGTGACCTGAAGGAGCGGCCAGGCCCGCGAGACCGGGGGGGTCCTACCCGCGTCCTCGTGACGAGCCGCAAATGTGGCGTGCGGCTGGCGCGCCCCGATCTGCTCGTGCTCCTCGCGGGTTTCGTTGGCACCGCTTGGAGTGGGTGGGAACGGGGCCCCCTTTTTGCACTTTCTCAGCGTGGGGAAAAGGGGGGGGGGGAATTGTTGATGCCCTGGGGGAGGGAGAATGGCTGGCTGCTTTGGTCCCGCGACGAGCGATCCCACCGCGACCTCGTCGCCGACCGCTGTCTTCCCTGCCTCGGACCCGAGCTCCTTGGCCTCTTCCCCCAATTCTCCTCAGCCGACTGCAGAAACCACTCGATGCCTTCGCCACCCGACTCGACTCCGCCTCCCAACCAAACTTGACTGCCCAAACCCTCTGCCATCTCTGCCGTGCGCTCGGCGTTTATAGTCCGGCAGGAGAACCCATATGCAAATTCCCGGATCAGGATCACCTCGGGGGCGGAGCCACGCTCGCCGATTGGACGGAGGAAAAGGGGCGTGAATCTCCCCTGATTCTAGAATTTGCATATTTCGATTCCATACAGACGCGCCTGGAGGCGGGGCCAAGCCGCCCCGCGCTGCTAATTGGACGGATCAGAAGTGGCGCTGTAGCATTCCTGATCGAATTCACCCTCGGAAAGCCGCTATTTGCACTCGCGCTCAGTGCGTATCGCTGAACGAGCCCAGGACAGCCCGACGCTCAGTGTTCACAGGTGGTGCTTTGATGGTCATGGTGCCGTTTGGAATGCATGATGCATGATGTGGGAGCGATGTTGACGGTAAAGGTCGTGGCTGTTGGCGTTGTTGTTGTTGTCTGAGGGTTGGAGCTGGGTTGCAGTTGGTGACGATGGCTGGCGTGGTGGTTAAGGTGGTTGCGGTCGAGACGTGGTTGGTTCAAAATAAAGATAGAACAGAAAAACGGCTATCTCAAAGCGTCGCAGCGCCGAATGAATCACATAAATTCCATCTAAACAACGGGTTTGGGGCTAACTCACATGTACTTAGAGATATCTCACCTACGGGTCCTGAATGGTGGTTTGCGAATTTCCACAGCCGTAACAATATATATATACAGTGTGGAGGAGAACAAGTATTTGATACACTGCCGATTTTGCAGGTTTCCACTTACAAAGCACGTAGAGGTCTGTATTTTTATCAGAGGTAACCTTCAACTGTGAAAGACGGAATCTAAAACAAAAATCCTGAAAATCACATTGTATGATTTTAAATAATTAATTTGCATTTTATTGCATGAAATAAGTATTTGATCACCTACCAACCAGTAAGAATTCCGGCTCTCACAGACCTGTTAGTTTTGTCTTTAAGAAGCCTCCATTCTCCACTCTATTACCTGTATTAACTACACCTGTTTGAACTAGTTTATCTGCATAAAAGACAGCTGTCCACACTCAATCAATCAGACTCCAACTCTCCACAATGGGCAAGACAGAGAGCTGTTCTAAGACAATCAGAGACAAAATTGTAGACTTGCACAAGGCTGGGATGGGCTACAGGACAATAGGCAAGCAGCTTGGTGAGAAGGCAACAACTGTTGGCGCAATTATTAGAAAATGGAAGAAGTTCAGATAACAGTCAATCTCCCTCGCGTCTGGGGCTCCATGCAAGATCTCACTCGTGGAGCCTCAATGATCATGAGAAAGGTGAGGGATCAGCCCAGAACTACACGCAGGACCTGTTCAATGACCTGAAGAGAGCTGGGACCACAGTATCAAAGAAAACCATAAGTAAACACTACGCCGTCATGGATTAAAATCTGCAGCGCACGCAAGGTCCCTCTGCTCAAGCCAGCGCATGTCGGCCCGTCTGAAGTTTGCCAACGCACATCTCGATGATTCCAGAGGAGAATGGGAGAAGGTCATGTGGTCTGATGAGACAAATAGAGCTTTTAGGTTTAAACTCCACTCGCCATGTTGGAGGAAGAAGAAGGATGAGTACAACCCCAAGAACACCATCCAACTGTGAAGCATGGGAGTGGAACATCATTCTTTGGGGATGCTTTCTGCTCAAAGGGGACAGGACGACTGCACCGTATTGAGGGAGGATGGATGGGGCACCTGTATCGCGAGATCTTTGGCAACAACCTCCTTCCCTCAACAAGAGCATTGAAGATGGGGTGTGGCTGGGTCTTCCAGCATGACAACGACCCGAAACACAGCCAGGGCAACTAAGGAGTGGCTCCGTAAGAAGCATCTCAAGGTCCTGGAGTGGCCTAGCCAGTCTCCAGACCTGAACCAATAGAAAATTCTTTGGAGGGAGCTGAAAGTCTAGCTGTGTTCCCAGCAACAGCCCCGAAACCTGAAGGATCTGGAGAAGATCTGTATGGAGGAGTGGGCCAAAATCCCTGCTGCAGTCTGTGCAAACCTGTTAAGAACTACAGGAAATGCTCGATCTCTGTAATTGCAAACAAAGGTTTCTGTACCAAATATTAAGTTCTTTTTTCTGATGTATCAAATACTTATTTCATGCAATAAAATGCAATTAATTATTTAAAAACACATACAATGTGATTTTCAGGATTTTTTGTTTAGATTCCGTCTTTCACAGTTGAAGTGTACCTATGATAAAAATTACAGACCTCTACGTGCTTTGAAAGTGGGAAAACCTGCAAATCGGCAGTGTATCAAATACTTGTCTCTCCCACTGTTATTATATATTATATAATATATATATATATATTATATATATATATTATATTAATATAATATATTATATATATTGTGAGGAGTCGACAAACACTGGCACATTTGACAAGACCATTTCAGAGATGTCACTCATCCGTATCGAGGCTACTAACCAGTCCTGCCAATATCCCTGGACCCCTTGAATTCCAATTTAAACTTATCTACTGTTTATAGGGTTTTCTACCTTTCCTGGGAGACCATTCCATGCATTAACTACTCTGAGTGATGGACCCCTGCCTTATGACCATCTTTACTCTCAGGCTATGGCCCCTGGTCCCATCACTGTATTATGCTGAATGATTGATTCTTCTTCACTTATCTTGTCTGTACCCTTCATTATGTTAAACATCTCTATCATATCACCTCCTTTCTAATAGAGAAGGACTTGTCTCCTTCAGTCGCTCATCATAGCTGAGTTGAGCTACGCCCAGAATCAATCTCGTATCTCTATACTGAACCCTCACTGTGGCAGCAATGTCCTCCTCGAGATGTGGTGATCAAATCTGAACACAATGCTGTAGACGGGGCCTCACTAGATTCCTATGCAGTGTTAAAATGACCTATTTTGATTTATAATTGATCCCCCTCCGAATACAACCTAAAACCCGATTTCCTTTATATATATAGCTGCCTGGCGCTGTCCCGTCTGCTTCCCTCCCTTGCCTAGTACCACCCCCTTTCTCCTGTGTGACGTGCTCCAAGATTTCCCCTCGCATCATGTAATCTCTGTTTTCATTATTCATCCCCATTCCCAGCACCTTACACGTGTTCAGGTTAAATTGCATCAGACGATTGCCTGGAAGCCCCGCATGTCTGGACTTCGGATTTCCGATCACCCCCCACCTCACTCTCTGCTATCCACCTTACCTCCAAGCATTGTGTCATCTGCAAACTTGGAAAGCCTACTCTTCACCCACTCTCCAAATCGCTCATGGAAACCATTTATTATCATGTTCCAAGTACTCATCCCTGAGGCACCCGACGACTTGCATTCTCCCAGTTAGATATCCTCCCACTCACAGCTACTCTTCTCTTGCTATCACGAATCCAGTTTGATACCCGACCAGCCCTCCTCACACAAGTCCTCACTTTCGGTAACAACCTCTTCTGTGGTCAAATGCCTTCTGAAGGTCCATAGACACGACTGCACTTCCCTCATCCATCCGATCAGAAACTGTTTCATCGAACTCTGATAGATTTGTTCAACAAGATCTCCCTTTGGCCGTGCCGAATGCGTTTAATTGCTTTCGTTTTATCCAAATACTTTGCCATTAACGTGCAACCGAAGTTAAACCAACAGGTCGCTAGTTCTCCAATTCCTCTCTGGATCCTTTATTTAATAATGATGTTCCATTTGCTACCCTCCAATCCTCTGGGTCACCTGTCCTCTTTCCAAGGTGCTGTTAAAGATATTGGATAACATCTCGCTGATCTACTCTACCACTTCCTTAAATAATGTTTGATGTTTTTTTTCTCTTGGCTTTTCAATCTGTTTCTTTACTTCCTTTCCTCGTAACCAGACGTCCTCTAAAATTCCCTCCCTCCTCCTGAGGTCGATGCTCCTAGCTACTGGTAGTTCTCTTCACTGTTGTTGTGAAAATGTTGTAAATTGTACAATTATTGCTTAAATATCTCTCATTTCTCTCTTGTTGATTGTCCTGTTAGTTTGTCCCGATTTTTGGCCCCTAACATTTTGCTGATACTCGCCCCATCCCCCCCTCCCCCACTCCATGTTTATCTTCCCGAAATCTAATAGCTTTATTCCACTATTCCGAACACCAACTCTTTACCAAATCCTTGCACACGCTGTTATGGTCACTTTTTTAAATACTAGTGGGCCCGTTGATCCATTGGACCAAATTTTCATTGGTCTTCATGGCCTTGTAGCATCAGCTTGCCTTTTCACCAAGCCCAGATGAGCTTCAGCCAGGGTGGGGATTATACATTTGTTAGTATGATCGCCAAATGATGATACTATTGTTATTGTTATTGTTGGTAATATGATTGGTATTTATTAATATATGCTTTGTAACAATGTTGTCATTCTTTTTGTTGTTTATTTTGTAATGAGAATGCCATGCGGTGGAAGGACATATTAAGCTGCTCTGTACACCTCAACATGGCATGCATTTCAGACATTGGAATTCTTCTGGGTTCTTTGTCGCTAATTAGCCTAATCAACTCGGGAGATAATGACAATCATTTCGGTGTATCACATACCACATCAGAAAGCTCCAGTAGAACTCCATAAAAACATGCCACACACACTCACGCACCCATTTATAGGAGATGCAGAGTCGAGGCTCATGGAGTAGCGAGAACATGGAACGGATCAGGATGCAATGGAACAAAACGAACAACAGAAGGAAAGGGGGAAACGCGCATCAGTGGGGTTGGGGGACAAAATAGAGAGAGACTTCAAATATAAAGTTTGTGAGGACGAGGGGAGGACCGAGTGGGGGGGGACAAGATGGATGCAGAAGGAAAACAGGAGAGTTTTAAAGAGTTGGGCTTGGGGTGGTTTAACAGGGGTAGAAAAGATCATCGTTTTGGATGGGGGATCATCTGAGACGGTGAACAGCTGTCTTGAAAACGTCGAGGGAAAACGTGGAGCCCTATCCTATCACTATTCTTACCATTCTCCAGTCTTTATCCACAGAATGGTCTAATATTGATTCCCTCATTAAAATAATCTTTTATTTATATATTTTCTCTCGATGCATTGCCTTTTACCAGGATTGTTACACCACCTCCTATTTTCTCTTTCCTATCACACCGACGCACCTTGTGGCCTTGTCCCGTCCTAAAATTACTCTCATTAAACCATGTCGCACCTCCAGTAACTCTCTCGTATTCCTCGCCATCTTATTTACTTGAACATCCTTTACGGAGAACGATGAAGTGTATGGAGAAAAACAGAAAACAAAAATGGACCGATAACATCTCACTGCGTTTGAGTTATCGAGTCTGATGACTAGCCAGCAATGCTTACAGGGGATGCTTTTATCTCCTTTTTCTTCAAGCTCCTCCATCTCCTTCGTGTAATTATCCTTATCTGTCTGCCCTTGGAATTGTGTTATTAGGAGCAGTTGCTTCGTTTATAGCCTCTTCACCCTTCTCTAGCCGAAAAAGGGCATTCATTCTGTCCCGTTTCCCACTGCGAACCTTGCTGTCCCCTTCCTGTTCAGCGTGTGGCATTCATTTTGGAAACAGTCCTTTTGCCCCCAAATTATTCTCATTATTTCTGAAATACAAAACCCTCCAGATACCATTCTTCCAACCATAAATTGGCTTCTGTCCCTCGATTTTATTTTCAAAAAATAAAAAAATAATTGCCTTTACTATTTCTGTAAGAATAGCAGGAAACATAACTTCACAACCATTTGCTTTCAGTCAACTCTTCAAAAACATGAACCGATGTTTGTTTCCCTCCGAGTCAAACTTTTCATTTATTATTCTCTTCCAATGTCTTTCTGTTGTGACCCATCAGTCATGTAACTCTTCTTCTAAATCCATTTCACTCATTCCTTTGAAGAAACACCTAACTCCATGTTAGGTGTTTCTCCATGTTAGATCATTCCTGGAGAATGAAGAATCTTCTTACTTGAGAGTTTATTTTCCACCCAAAACTATCTCCCTGCGCTCGCTGCGTCCTCGCCACTGCCTGCGCTCGCTGCGTCCTCACCACTGCCTGCGCTCGCTGCGTCCTCACCACTGCCTGCGCTCGCTGCGTCCTCACCACTGCCTGCGCTCGCTGCGTCCTCACCACTGCCTGCGCTCGCTGCGTCCTCACCACTGCCTGCGCTCGCTGCGTCCTCACCACTGCCTGCGCTCGCTGCGTCCTCACCACTGCCTGCGCTCGCTGCGTCCTCACCACTGCCTGCGCTCGCTGCGTCCACAAATGTAACCAACATTTATTCTTAAATTGTTTCACATTCCATTACCTTCAGCAAAGTAGCTACCTGTTGCTTAAATCTATGTCTAGCGATCCTCAGGTATGCAATTTCTACACACTTCCTACAGCAAAGACCACCCTGTCTAAATGATCCCCCTTACTGCCCACATCAAACATTTATCATACAGTTTGTAACTCCCTTCTCCTTGTTCCCCATTTGACTTCTCTAATTCAATCCTAAGATTTAAAAAAAAAAAACACTTGACTTTCCTTTAAAATGACAAGTCCTTTGAACACGCTGACTTGATAGTTTATCACCGATAGACTGCTACTGATATAGCTGCAGTAAGCTACAGAAGGCTACCTGTCGATCAACATCTCGACTACCAAGTGAGTTGATGCAATTTTAAGTGAGCGAAGAGTTTCTGTTCATCAAATCACTTCGGAAGGGAACATTTGTGAGCTGATTGTGTCGAGTTTATTGCTAACTAGCAAATACAACCCGTCACTTCGCTGACGGGTCAATAAAGTGTGGTGGGGTTGGGGGGGGGTGAGAAAGAGAGAGGAGGAGGCAGGTGTAGGGTGAGAGGGAAGGGGGGGCAGAGGGATGAAGAATGGGATTCACTGCGGTGGAGAGACAGATAGACACGTTGTGGAGGAGAGTGCTGCATTTTATAGGAGGGGACAGTGAGAGAAAAGGGGGGGGGGAAGTGAGGGTAGAGGTGGGTTAGCAAAAAAACCCAGAAGTGACGCTCATGACCGAAACACACAAAAAAGTCAGAACAGCTGTACACACAACGACACAACAGGTTTGTGAAGTAATCCGCTGGCACATCTGTAAAAAGTTTGATATTCCAGTTAGAGAAAATTTGTGGGAAAATGAACCAAAAGCAATCACTGAAAGCATTGAAGTACCGTTCACTACGACCTAATGATCCCATCGGTGAAAACATTGAACAAAGCAATGCGACAATATCTCTTGGAGCAAAAAAAAAGAGAAGGCATTGTTAATTGAGGTGTTAATACCGGTGATTTTGGACTAACGATGTAGAAATGAACAAAATGACCAAATACCAAGATCTCAAGCATGAAGTGAAAAGATCCTGGAAGCTGAAGAATGCCAAAGTTGGAGAGGATAAAAATGGTAGGAATACGAGGAGAAGTTGAAGGAGCACGATGAAGCAGGAAGGAGAAATCAGGAAAATTGAAGGACAGACAACGAGAATTGGAGAGGAAAGAGCGTTTAGAGGAACAATGGATAGAACAAAGAACATGAAAAGCCGAGGTTGACCAATTTGAAAGAAAAGGCGAGGCTGGAGTGCGAGGAGATAGACAAAGAACAGCGAATGAAACACAAAAGGAAAATTAACCTCATGAAGAAAACCATGAAACTGCAGAAGGAAGGGCAGGAAAGGAACAGGGAAGAGTAATGAGAAAGCAGCAACTGAAACACAAAAAAGGAGATTAACCAAATGAAGCAAACCATGAGACTGGAGAAGGAAGGACAGCAGAGGAGCAGGGAAGGGGTAATGAGAGAAAGCGAATGAAACACAGGAAGGAAATGTGCCATTGAAAGAAACGATGAGATATGGGAAAAATGAAGAGCAGGAGAAAACGTGGGAGAGAAAACAAAACTACTAGAGAGTTTGAAATTAATGAACTGAAGGAGAGAATGAAATTGAAGTCCAGAGAGATGGAGGAAACTCCAGCAAGAAACAGAAACTAATAAATGTATAAGACACGAGGTGAAAGGAATTGGGGAGGGAGAGAAAGAACAATTAAGACGGAAACGCAAGGATTGGTACGCGGAGATCCGAAAGAGCAAGGAGTGAAACAAGGGAAGGACGGGAGCGACTTAAGGAGAAGCAAGGTTGACCTACGTAAAGATAAGGGAAGAACCCAGAAAAGAGCAGGTCTAATAGACACGAGAGGACAACAGAAACTAACAAATGCTACAGAGACGCCGGGAAGGGTAGAGAAAATAGAGGAGAGAACTGCACGATTAAAAGACGGGGTAGGAACAGAACACACACAACACAGAGGTAGTGGGGATAATGGGGGTGAGCTCGCGACTGGGTAGAGAACCCGGTTGTGAGCAGCTGGATGGCCGCCTCCAGAACGAGGGGAGGGAGATGCCCCCTTGAGGGCGAATCACGACCAGGTGGGTTCGGTCGTTGCCAAGCGGAGTGAAGGACGAGTGCTGTGGAGTAGGTCAAGCGTGTAGCTGGGGGTACAGAGGCCCCTGGGAACTCCCTTTGGGGACACGAATCCCCAGTGTGGTTGTGCACGGGGTGGTGTGTTTGCGAGTGTGCGGAGATGCGTGGCTTTCCGGCACGCATGGTGTGAGTGAGACCCCCTGTGCAGTGAAAGGTTGGGTTGAGTGAGAGGGTCCGTGTGAAGGGAGACCGTGTGTGTGAGGTCTCTGTATGTGAGGAGATGTCGGTCGGCATGCGTGAGCATGCAGCGCGTCTCCCGGTGAATGTGATGTGATGGAGTGGAGATCTGTTGCGTCGTGAACCAAGGTGTCGTGGTGGAACGGAGACACGCGCGACAGAGGGACAGAAGCCGGGTAGCGGCCGTAGCTTGTTGTGGGGACCGTCCCGCGTTCACCAGCAGCGAGCGCGAGTCCGTGCTGTGCAGCGCACGAGACCCCCACGTGCCGCTTTGCCGGGAGTGAAGCCCGGTCCGGAAACCCAGCGGTGGATTTGCCGACCCCGCGGACGGGACAAAGTTTAGCAGGATAACGGATTTGGACGGATGGGTTTCTCCACGCGAAGCTTGTGTTAAGCTCCAACGGGCATGAGCACAGGTGTTCGCGTGGGGGAGCCCCTCGGAGTGCGAGGGGTTGTTTTGGGGGGTGCGGCAGGGGTGACGTCATGGCTGCAACGTGGGGTTGGAATCTCGGCAGGAGGGGTTATCCCTGCCGGAATGGTACCGTCCAAAGAAGGACGAGCGTAAACGTGCAGCTGCCATGACGTACGGGCAAGGTGCAAGAAGCGCAGGCTGAGTTGCCGCAGCGGTGCTGCGGCAGAAATTTGGGAAAAAAAAAAAAAAAAAATGTAAACAAAAGGCAGGCCTGCTTGCGGAAGGTTGAACAGGATCCCGGGTAAGGGGTGAAAGATCCCCTTACCTGGGCACAGGATGTAACTAGCTGGGGGAGGTTAGCTTAGCTAGACCGGCTTCAATGGGGCAGGGTAAGTCCTCATGCGGGCCCTGTGGAATGGATTAGTCCAGAGGGATTGTAGTGAGCTTTAGATGTGGTAAATTGGAAATGATTTTTTTCAAAGATTTGGGAGACAGTGACAGACTTGAGTGTTGTAAGAGGGACGTAGCGATGCTACGTATGTGTTTAAAAGGAACGTGCTATTAGTTTAAGGGACGACGTGGGAGCACGAGTTAGTTAGGGGAGTAGTTAGAAGGATGGCAGAGTTTTCAGCGGTGTGCGTGTGTAAGAGTTTGGTGAGTTGTGTGAAACGTGTTTGAGTGAGTGAGGCCAGCGGTCTGTGTGAGTGGAGCGAATGGGGAATGCATGGTGCGATGAGTGATTGGGGGGAGGAGTGACTCCCTGCCAAGGGACCCCGGGTCAGGTAGAGTTGAGTAGCTGGGGTATTGTCAATTGACAAAATGGAGGTCGTTTTGCTGTTGGTGGAGTGGTAGGCTCGAAACCTTTTGGAGGTGGTGGAGAGCCCTGTGACGGGCTGGAGCGTGGCTGCGAAAGGTGAGTATCGCTGAGTGGGCACCCCGGGCACCGGGCTAGTCGGCCGTGGTAGGCCAAGGGCCCATGCGGGGGGCCGGGTTAGCGTAGTGGCACGGGTGCGGGCCCGCTTGGTGCGGGTCGGCCCCGGAGCGCCGTTGGCCGCGATGGGGCAGTGTGCGTGGGCACGGGTGACCCTCGGAAGGGGCCCGGGGCGCCAGCCTGCCACGTGTGCGTTTCAGGGGAGTTGCCATGGGGCACTCCCCGGTGTTTAGGGAGCTGGTAGGCTCGGAGCAGTATGTGCCCGGGGTGCCATCGTTGGGGAATCGGCAGAGGGTCGTGCTGCCAAAGGGAGCCACGCGTCCCAGCCACGAAACCGTGCAAGGGCACGAGGGAAAATTAGAGGGCGAGGCCCGAAATTTGAGTGGACACCAACACAGGCCGACGGGAATCTGGGTTTTTAGGAACCAATAGATTAAGCGAGAGGCGCTTGTTGAAAGCCCCGGGGTAGTTTAACAGTTAAATGGTTAGGGTAGATTAGGAAGTGTACCCCTCCGCACCATCCATCCCTTCGCTCTCGGTTGTGGGCCGCTGGACCCACCTTGGGTTAGATCGCTGAGATCTGGGAGGCCATCTTGAGGCTTGGTTGGGCCTCGGCACAGGACGCTAGCTCTCCCTTATTCCCCTCCGGGAAGGGAACGTAGGGTTGGGAGTAGGCTAGGTGACAGAATAGGTTAGCCGAACAAGGACGATAAAGGGGGTTAGGGGACGATTTATAGTGATAAAGAGGGTGAAAATAAAAACAACAAAAAAAAATAAGTTGGGGTAAATTGGTTTTACAAATTAAGGGAGTGGGTAGGTACAGTGACGAGGCAAAGGCGATAGGTGGGAGGGAGACAAGTAGGGTAGGTCCGAGTCCACCTTCTGTGTGGCCAACACCACCGCACTCCCTCCACTGCAAGGCAAAGGCTGGCCAACTTCATCGTCTGCGCTGTGTGCTGCGGGGCCTGTGCCGGCCAACTTCATCGGCTGGTTGTTTTCTGCAAGGCCTGTGCCGGCCGGATCGTCTGCTGTGTTTTGCTGCAAGGCTGTGCCGGCCGATCGTCCGACGGCTGTTTTACTGCAAAGGCCTGTGCCGGCCAGTTCGTCTGCCGGCTGTGTTTGCCTGCAACGGCCTTTTCTGCAGGCTATGTTGCCTTTACCTTGCCATGTCATGCCCACTGCCCCTGTTCACCAGCCCCGTCAATTTTGCTTTGCCCCCCTTGTTCAATTCCATGTGCGCCAGGATCCGCAAGCAACAGTTTGCAAGCTGCAGGAACTGTCCTGTTGGCAGCTGCAACACGGGCCTGCAGTGGCGGCCCGTGCACCGGTTCTCTGTTGACTCTTTTTCTATTCCTGCAGAGTCCATTGATCCTGGGCCATGGTTTAGTGTAAAATTTGTAAGTTAAGGTGTTAAGTTGTATTGTAAATATGAGTGCGCCCCCGGCATGTATGTGTTAGCGCCGGCAATTTTATTTAAGTCGTCTGTATGAGTGAGTTTGCTTTAGTTAGTTACTCAGCCCTCAGGTTATTTATTTTGGGGACACGAATACCTGAATGTCGCACTCAGGGATCCGTAGGTAAAACGTACTAGGGAGAACTACACATGATGGCACACGATAATTTGACGACTCGGGACGAGTCTGTAAAAAGGGGAGGGGTAGTGTTACGCTCTGGAAATTCGCAAACACCATAAAGGTCCCGTAGGTGAGATATATTTCTTAAGTACATGTGTAGTTAGCCCCAAACCCGTTGTATAGAGGGAATTAATGTGATTCATTCGGGCTGCCGATCCTTTGAGTTAGGCGTTTTTCTGTTCTGCTTTATTTTAACAAACCACACTTCAACGTCAACAACGCCAACCAACAACAACAACGCTAACCACGCCACCACTCTAACAACGCCAGCCCCGGCCACCCTCACAACCACGCCACCATCTCAACCACGCTACCTACCCAACGAACGCCATCCTCAGCGGTCTACGAACGACGGTTTGCGCGCTGAAGGCCGTCGAACGGCTTCGCCTCGCGCCCCACAAGACGCAGGTGGGAGGAACGAGAGGGAACACCCCCCTTCTCGAAGCGCCTCGAAGGAGGGTGGAGCCGCGAGAACGGGGCGTGGCGCCGGGCGTATAAGAGTCGGAGGCGCATGAGGTTCTGACTCTCTTCGTTCGGTATTGCGCTCTCTCTGTTCGGTGAGCTTCGGCTCGTGCTCGTTCTTATTCGGCGCTCGCATCGTCCTGCTGCTCCGGGTTCGGCGTGTGCTGTCCCTGTCGTCGGTGCTCGGTCCAAGGCGTCGAGAGGCCGGTACGGGCAGGCGCGCCGGAGAGGCCTCGCCGACCACGCTCGAGCGGGGAGTCAGGCAGAGGACGGTCGCCGAGGACTCAACACCGAAGGGAAGTCGCGACTTCCATTTCTTTTGGGGTTTTTGTGTGAACGTGTGTGTGTCGGCGCCAAGTCCGTGAGGTAGAATTGTGTAAGTGTCCGTGTGTCGCGTAAATCGGTCGTAGCTCTGCGTCTTTTGTTTTCTGGTTTGATATATGTGCATTTTCTTTAATTATTATTGTTGCTATAAATATTGTCTATACGTGTGCTTTGTGTCCGTCTGTGTAAATAAATGCGTCCTTGTGAATTCTTCCCCGCGTGTCGCTGCGTCCTTCCTTCGTTGGGTCTCCATCTTGTTTCATGTAAAGGGTTCGTCGTGGGCTAATCCGCCGATAATTAATCTGAACCGTCAAGGCCGACGATAACACCGCTCGGTTTCCCGTTAGCCCGGAACGAGCCGCTTAAGCGGATCGTGTCCGAAGTCGGCCTGTGGCGAGGTACAATCCCTCGGTAGGTTACCCGCGCGGGTACTTAGGTATATCGACTTTCGGCGATTCACCCTATTCCGCGCGGGTAGAATGCGACTGGGTTGTGGTGAGTCCGAAAGGTCCACCCGTGACTGGATCCCGGCGTTAGCCGGGAGGGTCACGACTGAATTGTCCGTCCGGTGGCGAGGCGGTCGCGATTCGAGTCACGTGGCCGATCGCACGCCGACGGGCGCGAATTCGCAACAATATATTATATATGTTGGCGAATTCGCGGCCCGCCGGCGTGCGAACGGCCACGTGACTCGAATCGCGGCACGTCGCCCACCGGACGGACAATTCTGTCGTGACCCTCTCGACTAACGCCGGGAGCTAGTCATGGGTGGGCCTTTCGGCCTCACCACGATCGTGCCAATCGCCACCCGCGTGGGATAGGGTTGTTCGCCAAACTCGACCTACCTAAGTACCCACGCGATGGTAAACCGGGCGATCGCACCTCGCCGCAGGTCGACTCCTCCGGACGCGAGCCGCTTGGGCGGCCCGTTCCGTACTATCGGGATAACCGAGGCGGTGTATCGTCGCCTCGACGGTTCCGATTAATTATCGGGCGTTTTAAGCCCACTACGAACCCTTTAACGTGGAGCAAGATTGGAGATTCAAACGAAGGAAAGGACGCAGCGAAACGGGGAACAATTCAACATAATGCACATTTATTTCACACACAGACCAGCACGGAAGGCACGTATATACAGTCAAATAAAAATGCACATATATCAATTAAAACAAAAACAACAATGCAGAGCATACTACCGAATACGCAAACACACGGCAACACTTATACAGTTCTACTTTACAGACGGTGCCAACAACATTCATTCGAAAGCAAAAGAAAGGCCACCCTCAAAGACAAGGGGGGCAGATGGGGCCGTGGGCCAATATGTGTGCGTGACCTGAAGGAGCGGCCAGGCCCGCGCGAGACCGGGGGGGTCCTACCCGGTCCTCGTGCGAGCCGCAAATGTGGCTGCGCGGCGGTGCCCGACTTCGTGCTCCTTCGCGGGTTTCGTTGGCACCGCTTGGAGTGGGGTGGGAACGGGGCCCCCTTTTTGCACTTCTCAGCGTGGGAAAAGGGGGGGGGGAATTGTTGATGCCCTGGGGAGGGAGAATGCTGGCTGCTTGGGTCCCGCGACGAGCGATCCCACCGCGACCTCGTCGCCGACCGCTGTCTTCCCTGCCTCGGACCCGAGCTCCTTGGCCTCTTCCCCAATTCTCCTCAGCCGACTGCAGAAACCACCTCGATGCTTCGCCACCCGACTCGACTCCCGCTCTCCAACCAAACTTGACTGCCCAAAACCCTCTGCATTCTCTGCCGTGCGCTCGGCGTTTTATAGTCCGGCAGGAGAACCCATATGCAAATTCCCGGATCAGGATCACCTCGGGGGCGGAGCCACGCTCGCCGATTGGACGGAGGAAAAGGGGCGTGAATCTCCCTGATTCTAGAATTTGCATATTTCGATTCCATACAGACGCGCCTGGAGGCGGGGCCAAGCCGCCCCGCGCTTGCTAATTGGACAGATCAGAAGTGGCGCGTGTAGCATTCCTGATCCGAATTCACCCTCGGAAGGCCGCTATTTGCACTCGCGGCTCAGTGCGTAATCGCTGAACGAGCCCAGGACAGCCCGACGCTCAGTGTTCACAGGTGGTGCTTTGATGGCATGGTGCCGTTGGGAATGGCATGATGCGATGATGTGGGAGCGAGTTGTGACGGTAAAGGTCGTGGCTGTTGCGTTGTTTGTTGTTGTCTGAGGGTTGGAGCGTGGTGCATTGGTGACGATGGCTGGCGTGGTGGTTAAGGTGGTTGCGGTCGAGACGTGGTTGGTTCAAAATAAAGATAGAACAGAAAAACGGCTATCTCAAAGCGTCGCAGCCGCGAATGAATCACATAAATTCCATCTAAACAACGGGTTTGGGCTAACTACACATGTACTTAGAGATATCTCACCTACGGGTCCTGAATGGTGCGTTTGCGAATTTCCACAGCCGTAACAATAATATATATATATATATATATATATATATATATATATATATATATATAATATATGTGAAGGGAGTTTGTGAGGAGTCGACAAACACTGGCACATTTGACAAGACCATTTCAGAGATGTCACTCATCCGTATCGAGGCTACTAACCAGTCCTGCCAATATCCCTGGACCCTGAATTCCAATTTAAACTTATCTACTGTTTATAGGGTTTTCTACCTTTCCTGGGAGACCATTCCATGCATTAACTACTCTGAGTGATGGACCCCTGCCTTATGACCATCTTTCTCTCAGGCTATGGCCCCTGGTCCCATCACTGTATTATGCTGAATGATTGATTCTTCTTCACTTATCTTGTCTGTACCCTTCATTATGTTTAAACATCTCTATCATATCACCTCCTTTCTAATAGAGAAGGACTTGTCTCCTTCAGTCGTCATCATAGCTGAGTTGAGCTACGCCCAGAATCAATCTCGTATCTCTATACTGAACCCTCATGTGGCAGCAATGTCCTCCTCGAGATGTGGTGATCAAATCTGAACACAATGCTGTAGACGGGGCCTCACTAGATTCCTATGCAGTGTTAAAATGACCTATTTTGATTTATAATTGATCCCCCTCCGAATACAACCTAAAACCCGATTTCCTTTATATATATAGCTGCCTGGCGCTGTCCCGTCTGCTTCCTCCCTTGCCTAGTACCACCCCCTTTCTCCTGTGTGACGTGCTCCAAGATTTCCCCTCGCATCATGTAATCTCTGTTTTCATTATTCATCCCATTCCCAGCACCTTACACGTGTTCAGGTTAAATTGCATCAGACGATTGCCTGGAAGCCCCGCATGTCTGGACTTCGGATTTCCGATCACCCCCACCTCACTCTCTGCTATCCACCTTACCTCCAAGCATTGTGTCATCTGCAAACTTGGAAAGCCTACTCTTCACCCACTCTCCAAATCGCTCATGGAAACCATTTATTATCATGTTCCAAGTACTCATCCCTGAGGCACCCGACGACTTGCATTCTCCAGTTAGATATCCTCCCACTCACAGCTACTCTTCTCTTGCTATCACGAATCCAGTTTGATACCCGACAGCCTCCTCACACAAGTCCTCACTTTCGGTAACAACTCTTCTGGTGGTCAAATGCCTTCTGAAGGTCCATAGACACGACTGCACTTCCCTCATCCATCCGATAAGAAACTGTTTCATCGAACTCTGATAGATTTGTTCAACAAGATCTCCTTTGGCCGTGCCGAATGCGTTTAATTGCTTTCGTTTTATCCAAATAGTTTGCCATTAACGTGCAACCGAAGTTAAACCAACAGGTGCTAGTTCTCCAATTCCTCTCTGGATCCTTTATTTAATAAGATGTCCATTTGCTACCCTCCAATCCTCTGGGTCACCTGTCTCTTTCCAAGGTGCTGTTAAAGATATTGGATAACATCTCGCTGATCTACTCTACCACTTCCTTAAATAATGTTTGATGTTTTTTTTCTCTTGGCTTTTCAATCTGTTTCTTTACTTCCTTTCCTCGTAACCAAACGTCCTCTAAAATTCCCTCCCTCTCCTGAGGTCGATGCTCCTAGCTACTGGTAGTTCTCTTCACTGTTGTTGTGGAAATGTTGTAAATTGTACAATTATTGCTTAATATCTCTCATTTCTCTCTTGTTGATTGTCCTGTTAGTTTGTCCCGATTTTTGGCCCCTAACATTTTGCTGATACTCGCCCATCCCCCCCCCCCCCCACTCCATGTTTACCTTCCCCGAAATCTAATAGCTTTATTCCACTATTCCGAACACCAACTCTTTACCAAATCCTTGCACACGCTGTTATGGTCACTTTTTTAAATACTAGTGGGCCCGTTGATCCATTGGACCAAATTTCATTGGTCTTCATGGCCTTGTAGCATCAGCTTGCCTTTTCACCAAGCCCAGATGAGCTTCAGCCAGGGTGGGGATTATACATTTGTTAGTATGATCGCCAAATGATGATACTATTGTTATTGTTATTGTTGGTAATATGATTGGTATTTATTAATATATGCTTTGTAACAATGTTGTCATTCTTTTTGTTGTTTATTTTGTAATGAGAATGCCATGCGGTGGAAGGACATATTAAGCTGCTCTGTACACCTCAACATGGCATTGCATTTCAGACATTGGAATTCTTCTGGGTTCTTTGTCGCTAATTAGCCTAATCAACTCGGGAGATAATGACAATCATTTCGGTGTATCACATACCACACCAGAAAGCTCCAGTAGACTCCATAAAAACATGCCACACACACTCACGCACCCATTTAATAGGAGATGCAGAGTCGAGGCTCATGGAGTAGCGAGAACATGGAACGGATCAGGATGCAACGGAACAAAACGAACAACGAAGGAGAGGGGGAAACGCGCATCAGTGGGGTTGGGGGACAAAATAGAGAGAGACTTCAAATATAAAGTTTGTGAGGACGAGGGGAGGACCGAGTGGGGGGACAAGATGGATGCAGAGGAAAACAGGAGAGTTAGAAAGAGTTGGGCTTGGGGTGGTTTAACAGGGGTAGAAAAGATCATCGTTTTGGATGGGGATCATCTGAGACGGTGAACAGCTGTCTTGAAAACGTCGAGGGAAAACGTGGAGCCCTATCCTATCACTATTCTTACCATTCTCCAGCCTTTATCCACAGAATGGTCTAAATTTGATTCCCTCATTAAAATAATCTTTTATTAATATATTTTCTCTCGATGCATTGCCTTTTACCAGGATTGTTACACCACCTCCTATTTTCTCTTTCCTATCACACTGACGCACCTTGTGGCCTTCTTGTCCCGTCCTAAAATTACTCTCATTAAACCATGTCGCACCTCCAGTAACTCTCTCGTATTCCTCGCCATCTTTATTTACTTGAACATCCTTTACGGAGAACGATGAAGTGTATGGAGAAACAGAAAACAAAAATGGACCGATAACATCTCACTGCGTTTGAGTTATCGATCTGATGACTAGCCAGCAATGCTTACAGGGGATGCTTTTAACCTCCTTTTTCTTCAAGCTCCTCCATCTCCTTCGTGTAATTATCCTTATCTGTCTGCCTTGGAATTGTGTTATTAGGAGCAGTTGCTTCTGTTATAGCCTCTTCACCCTTCTCTAGCCGAAAAAGGGCATTCATTCTGTCCGTTTCCCACTGCGAACCTTGCTGTCCCCTTCCTGTTCAGCGTGTGGCATTCATTTTGGAAACAGTCCTTTTGCCCCCAAATTATTCTCATTATTTCTGAAATACAAAACCCTCCAAATACCATTCTTCCAACCATAAATTGGCTTCTGTCCCTCGATTTTATTTTCAAAAAATAAAAAATAATTGCTTTACTATTTCTGTAAGAATAGCAGGAAAACATAACTTCACAACCATTTGCTTTCAGTCAACTCTTCAAAAACATGAACCGATGTTTGTTTCCCTCCGAGTCAAACTTTTCATTTATTATTCTCTTCCAATGTCTTTCTGTTGTGACCCATCAGTCATGTAACTCTTCTTCTAAATCCATTTCACTCATTCCTTTGAAGAAATACCTAACTCCATGTTAGGTGTTTCTCCATGTTAGATCATTCCTGGAGAATGAAGAATCTTCTTACTTGAGAGTTTATTTTCCACCCAAAACTATCTCCCTGCGCTCGCTGCGTCCTCACCACTGCCTGCGCTCGCTGCGCTCTCACCACTGCCTGCGCTCGCTGCGTCCTCACCACTGCCTGCGCTCGCTGCGTCCTCACCACTGCTGCGCTCGCTGCGTCCTCACCACTGCCTGCGCTCGCTGCGTCCTACCACTGCCTGCGCTCGCTGCGTCCTCCCACTGCGCGCTCGCTGCGTCTCACCACTGCCGCGCTCGCTGCGTCTCACCTGCCTGCGCTCGCTGCGTCCTCACCACTGCCTGCGCTCGCTGCGTCCTCACCACTGCCTGCGCTCGCTGCGTCCTCACCACTGCCTGCGCTCGCTGCGTCCACAAATGTAACCAACATTTATTCTTAAATTGTTTCACATTCCATTACTTCAGCAAAGTAGCTACCTGTTGCTTAAATCTATCTCTAGCGATCCTCAGGTATGCAATTTCTACACACTTCCTACAGCAAAGACCACCCTGTCTAAATGATCCCCCTTACTGCCCACAATCAAACATTTATCATACAGTTTGTAACTCCCTTCTCCTTGTTCCCCATTTGACTTCTCTAATTCAATCCTAAGATTTAAAAAAAAAAAACACTTGACTTTCCTTTAAAATGACAAGTCCTTTGAACACGCTGATTGATAGTTTATCACCGATAAGACTGCTACTGATATAGCTGCAGTAGCTACAGAAGGCTACCTGTCGATCAACATCTCGACTACCAAGTGAGTTGATGCAATTTTAAGTGAGCGAAGAGTTTCTGTTCATCAAATCACTTCGGAAGGGAACATTTGTGAGCTGATTGTGTCGAGTTTATTGCTAACTAGCAAATACAACCCGTCACTTCGCTGACGGGTCAATAAAGTGTGGTGGGTGTGGGGGGGGGGGGGTGAGAAAAGAGAGAGAGAGGAGGCAGGTGTAGGGTGAGAGGGGAAGGGGGGGCAGAGAGGATGAAGAATGGGATTCACTGCGGTGGAGAGACAGATAGACACGTGTGGGAGGAGAGTGCTGCATTTTATGAGGAGGGGACAGTGAGAGAAAAGGGGGGGGGGAAGTGAGGGGTAGAGGTGGGGTTAGCAAAAAAACCCAGAAGTGACGCTCAATGACCGAACACACACAAAAAAGTCAGAACAGCTGTACACACAACGACACAACAGAGTTTGTGAAGTAATCCGCTGGCACATCTGTAAAAAGTTTGATATTCCAGTTAGAGAAAATTTGTGGGAAAATGAACCAAAAGCAATCACTGAAAGCATTGAAGTACCGTTCACGTACGACCTTATGATCCCATGGGCAAGAACATCGAAAACAAAGCAATGCGACCAGATATCATACTTGGATGCAAAAAAAAAAAAGAGAAGGCATTGTTAATTGAGGTGTTAATACCGGTGATTTTGGACTAACGATGTAGAAATGAACAAAATGACCAAATACCAAGATCTCAAGCATGAAGTGAAAAGATCCTGGAAGCTGAAGAATGCCAAAGTTGTACCAGTGATGATGAAGAACCTCACAGAGATAGTAAAAACCATCCTGGGAATATCACAACAAACTAACTACAGTTGTAAAGCGTCCTGGGCTCAGTAACTATCCTGAAGAGAGCCCTCGGCACAAAACTTTAAAAACAGAAACTTCACAGCTTGGACCCTGAATCGTGACCCCTTAACAAAATGATGGTGGATACTTTGAGCACACCCTGGGAGGACTCGATTCTAATTCTGAAACTCACGGACACACACACAACACACACACACACACACACCCTTTTATTGGTAAAGATGGCAAGGTTGTTGCAATCAAAAGTCCAGGTAATATGTAAAACTACCCTCGCCAACATTCTTGGCACTGAGATATGGTCACACCAACGTACTGGGCAATGACTATGCTTGCG